>CAMGYJ010000004.1:63086472-64286472 GCA_946122785.1 Linum tenue | reverse complement strand
TATATTTACAATTTAATAATTGATAGTTTGATTGTCTAGAGAAATGTCACTATTTGCATCATCTATAACACTTTCGAATGTCACAAAAAAATATTATTACGCTACGATTATAAGTGCCGCAGTATGCAAAATAAACGTCACGCATAAGTTATAATGACAATTATAACAAATGCTGCCAAGAAATTAGTGATACTGAATTAAGTGACAATTATCCGTCATTTGTGTAAAATGTTAGCGCATCTCGATTTGGACATTTTTGTACTTTTTAATGACACTTTGCCCGAACGTAAAATTGTCCAATACAGTTATATTTTTTTTAGTGAGTCCAAAATGAACAAATCAAACATCAGCCGCCCGGCGTCCCCAAAGATGCTAGTCCACAGAGAAATCAGTTCGTGGGTTACAAAATGTCAATTGATGAATTGATGGAACAATTTCGTATTATGTTATACTAATTTGTCACGCGAAAGCAATTTTTTTGGGTTTTATTTCAAGTTTTACTAATTTATAGGTGCTATGTACTTGAGTTAGTTTTTAATTGGTTTGGTTATGGTTTTCATGATTCCGTCCGATATTAAATTATTTTCTATCCATAGAGTTATGACTCTTCTTGCTAATGTTCTTATTCCATCGATAATTTGAGTTGTTGCATGCATGGCTATATATGCTTGTGAAAGTTGCCTAATTAATAATTATATTAATGAAATTAATTAAGATCGTCGTTGTGTGCTTCAGCCAAAGAGGGAAGAATCGTCTGTCGGACCATATTATGAATGTTTTATATCTACAATTTAATAATGACAGTTTGACATGTCTCGATAAATGTCACTATCTGCGTCACCTATAACATTTTAGATGTCGCAAAAAAATGTTGTTACGCTACAATTATAAGTGGCGTGGTATGCAACATAAACGTCACAGAGAAGTGATATTGACAATTATAACAAATATCGTCAAAGAACACTGGATTAAGTGACAGTTGTTGTGTGTCATTTGTGTAATATGTCAGTGCATCTTGTGACATTTTTATACTTGTTAATGACACTTTGACTGAATTTAAAAGGCTTAATTGCAAGTTTGGTCACTCGAATTGCTACAAAATTTCACGTTTGCCACTCAAATTAATTAATTCCATTTATAGTCACTTAAAATAGGTTAACAGTCCAAGTTTGGTCACTGGCCGTTAGTCTCCGTTAACTTTTGCTGATGTGGCGGTCAACTCTTATAGTTGACCGTTAAATGCATGACGTGGCAATTAAAAAAATATAAAAAAATAATATTTAATATTTTTATAATTTCCACCTCATTTTCAAAATTATTAAAAAATAAAATTTTTATTTCCTCTGGCCGGCGCCGGCGACCAAGCTGCACCACTTCCGCCTCGGCCGCCTTGTCGCCGCTGAACCAAAAAGCTCTGGATCTTGGAGGGAGGGGAGGGGGTGGATGGATAACGAAGCGAAAGGGGAACCAACCAACACACCTGCAATTAATTTATTAGCTTAATTAAATTAACATGGCAAAGATTAAAACTAAATCGCGAATTCGAATAACATTAATTAACCAGAGCAAGCGGAAGCAAGCGAATTAAACCTTCTTCCTTTCCATGGAGTAGCCGTTGGGGCTCTGTCGTCCCCATTGATTGCTGCACCATCATCAATCAATGCTCGCCCAGTCCCCTTCCATGGATGCGCCAAACAATGCCAACGCCCTCCTCTGCCACCATTTTACAAATTATAAAGCAAACCAACGCTGCCTCTCTTCTTGCCTTTGATCACAAGTAGCAACAAAAAAGCATGAAAACAACCCAAATTCTTACAGTCTTTCTCATAGGCCTACTGCTCCTCGCAACACAATCACTCTGTAGCAGCAGTGACACCAAACAACCACCACACAAGCCCAAATGGGAGAAAACAGAGAAGCAGAGCAGAGGCGGCAGAGGTAGAGCCGGCAGAGGCCGTGGAAGAGGCGGAAGATCGCCGTCGAGCAGCCGCTGTGACCCATTCTTCCAGTACCTATTTGGGATCTGTGGGCAATGGCCTTTCCCAACTTCCCCTTCGCCGGACAACCCTTTCAAGCCCTCCCCTGCTCGCCGCCCTCCTAATCCTCCGGGGACAAGGATTCCTCCTCCTCTGCCACCACCTGTAGCTCCACCGCGCCTCCCGCCCATTCCGCTTGTCCCATCTCCTCCGCCGGTAACCCCGCCGCCCGTTCTTTCCCCGCCGCCTGCGCCCGTGGTTACTCCCTCTCCTCCACCTTCTGCGCCTCCGCCTCAATCTCCTCCACCAATCTCCTGCGACAAGGCGTCCGAGGCGGAAGTGGTGCAGCTTGGTCGCCGGCGCCGGCCAGTGGAAATAAAAATTTTATTTTTTAATAATTTTGAAAATGAGGTGGAAATTATAAAAATATTAAATATTATTTTTTTATATTTTTTTAATTGCCACGTCATGCATTTAACGGTCAACTATAAGAGTTGACCGCCACATCAGCAAAAGTTAACGGAGACTAACGGCCAGTGACCAAACTTGGACTGTTAACCTATTTTAAGTGACTATAAATGGAATTAATTAATTTGAGTGGCAAACGTGAAATTTTGTAGCAATTCGAGTGACCAAACTTGCAATTAAGCCGAATTTAAAATTGTCCAATTGTATTTTATTTTGTAGTGAGTCCAAGATGAACACATCAAACATCAGCCGCCCAAGATGCTAGTCCACAGAGAAATCAGTTCATGGGTTACATTGTCAATTGATGGAATAATTTCGTATTATACTATACTAATTTGTCACGCGAAAGCAATTCATTAGTTCTATTTCAATTTTTACTAATTTATAGGTTTAATTTATATGTCCTATTTGTTTGTATAGTAGATAGCAGGAAAATGTTGCATGCAGAAAGCACCACTCTTGGTTAATTAATTATGTGATAACGATGCACAATATTTAGCTAGCATGCACGAAAAGTGTTGTCGCTTCTTAACGTTTACGGATACACCATGAACTTATTTTGTTATCTTCTCGTTGTAGCGTGAAAACTCCATCTTATCTGTAGTTTACCGAAATTGAGATTTTAGATTACTTAATACTAGAATGTGGATCGTCAAGACGGGCATATCATAGGGAAGATTGTAGTCTCGTGTGTTTGGAATACCATTAAGCTATGTAGCCATGCAGGCTACGAGAATCAAACTCATCGTGATCAATCAGTACACAGATGCAAATTGGGTGTAGTCTCGCTATATCTGTAATGACATTTATGATGAATTTCATGTAAATTCTACCATACATTCTTCATATTCTTTCTCCTTGACCACAAAATGAGGGGAGTTTTATGACTTATTCTTCCAAAAATGGGTCAGTCCAAATGCATTCAAATCAAGGGACCAACGACCATATAGCTAAGGAGACTGCCATGACTTTACTACTTTGAGCTTTAGGGGATGAATTTTTCCAAGTAAGAGAGAAAGAGGAGATTAATACTAATGGATATTATAATTATAGTACTAATTAATGGGACCTAGCTCCTTGATTAGGACTTGATATGCTTAATCACTTGTCTTCCAAGTTGGGATGGTCAAGAATGTGGAAACGGGAAAATTCGACCGGCCAACCAAATCATTTCCACAAAAGGGGCATTTTTGGATGAATGTAGTTTGGTTAAGGTTTGGAAAGTGATGTGACAAATAATTGATTATAACACTTTCATAATTCTTGCTTGAGTCAACTAATCATGATATGAGGAAGGGTTTAACCAAGCCACAACTTATTGGTTGGCCCATAATTTGTTCATTAATGCACAACAAGGGTTGAGCCTCAGATACAATTTTAGTGATATTATTGATGTTAGGCAAATGATATCATATTCATAATTGAATATCTCCTAATAAGTTAAGTTATCGTTGAAACCAACTGATTTTTTTACCTGGTATCAGAGTCCTCGATAACCGAGAAGCCTTGTGTTGGAATCTCGACGATCCCCATTCATTAAGCACATGATATTCAGACAAGTGTGAACTTCGAACTCATATGAGTTAGTTTTCATTTGAAGAAATGTGTTAGTAAATGATATAAGATCTATTTGCAGAATTGTATTGTGGTACAAATTATGGTCCACCCTTCATTAATATATGTCTTGTTATATAGGCTCTTTAATTTCTCTCTCAAATGTGTAAACGAAGGCAGCCGGTATTGAATTTTGATGGGATATCTCTTCTTTTTGATGTTCTCTGGAATATGTGCTAAGTGCATTGTCTTTCTTCATTTGATCGCATGAAATTTCTCCTTTCCCTTTGTATTATTTTCTCTATAAAAGTACAAATATTCGTGTGAGGGAAATATATATTATCCAAACTCTGGATATCGATAGCTAGCTTGCATGGTGGTTGAGTGAGATAAGGCAAAGAAAAACAGGGCATGAATGAATCAATCAGTGCATGGTGCCATTCAGGGTCAATTCTCAATTCAACATTCCCTTTTTCATCATATTTCTCATGGTTTCGTGTTACCACGAACGATCACTTAGTACGATTTTTGTAGGCGGTATTGATAGAGATGAGAAAGATCAATTCGGTAAAGTTTTCGCGTAGTTAAGTTTGGAGGTTGAACCAAGCACAACTCAATCAACCCGATAGGCAGCCTGCACACACACACTCAATCCACAACTACATCACAATGACTTGCTAGGTATGCATGCTAGGTTTTGACCAAGAAGTTTGACTTGCTCACATCTACTATGAGGGTACATAACTTAATTCGTAACAGATCACCTAGCACGCCAATACTTATATAAGCATAAATCTTATACAGTTTATTAATTAAGATATATGATCATCCTATTTGATTGATGTACGAACTGATGAAAATTTCTCAATTAATACTGATAACGACAATAACATTTCACAATCCATTACGGTTCCGAAGTAAAGGCCAATAATCACATGATGAAGTGATTTAATTTATTACGAATAAGACCAACAAATACCTCCCATAATATGGAAATGGACCCACAGCCATTATGTGATTTTGTCCTCTTGACTATATTTGTTCATTAGGAAGGGGGAGGGAACAGCTGAATCCCAGATCTTCTGCAAGCTGTTCTATCAGTATCTTCAAAAACATACAGAAGAGAAATAATATTATTTTTTGCCTATTTCCCATTAAATAATAATGGCTAACTCTCTTGTCCAAACCTGCAATTTCTGGTCAGAATAAATGTTGGCTAGCTAGCTTTCCAGAAACACCCCATTATTTCGAAGTAGCATGGCCCAACCATCACTTGCAACCAAAACATGATAGCCAATTGGTCACCATAAGTTTTGGTAACCATTTTGTTGCTTTTAGCAACCGTATTTGTGGGTTGTAATTAGGGCTGTCAGTTTGGTTTGGTTAATCAAACCGTTAAGCATAAAAATCAAACAAAATTAGGTAGATTTCCAAAAAACAAAATTGTTAAAAGATTTGTCGGTTATCGGTTTGGTTTGGATAAACAAAAAAAACCAAAAGTCAATTCCATAATTTGGAAAGTCCAAAAATATAGAGTAAGGAAAGACAACAAGAAGCATGGAGATAGATAAAAAGTCTACTACATATAAATTGTTCGCAACGCATGTTGTTGACGAGTATTGACTTAGTTAGGATGTTAATTATCAATTTTTTATTCGTTTTCAATTTTATCGAAACCAAAATCATTGAGATGTAATGACTTAAACTAAAACCATTAAACTTCTTATTAATTTGGTTTTGATTAAAATTGAAAACCCAAAGCAAACTCACAACCCTAACTTGCAAAGGTTGAAGGACTTAAAGTGACTCATTTGCGAAATTTAGGTTGGAGACACGGAAGATTCAAAAGTTAAGGGACCTAACAGTCCATTTTAGGATTTTTTTTTTATTTGCCCTTTTCCCCCTTAATTTATTTTTTTTAGGTAAAATGACAAATCACAGACTGCTTTATGTCCATTTCAAAGTACCAAAGATGGGCACTTTTCTTATTTTGTGGATGCAAAATGAAGTTTTACGCACCTAAGCTTGTTCTTATTGCGATTCTAAAATCAAAAGCAAGTATGTGTAATGGGTCATATTACTTAATTAGTGTATATCTTCTGTTTGGATATTAGTTTGAAAGTTAACACATTAATTCGAACAATTCAGACATAAAAAATTTCAAAGACAGATGACGTGATTGTCATATCAATCGGTGGAACTGGAACCAACTGTAGTTCTTCGAGAGGGCTATAACTATAGCCAGTCATTCACAATTATTTGGTATATGAAGTGATCACATACACTAATATGCTACAGAAAACATCGTAAGGGGCTGACTGATGAGCCTGATCTAGGCTCACTTCACTCTGCATCTCGACTCTGCCAATCAATTCGCAACATCCCAAATCAAGTTCAGCGGCAAATCTGCTAAAAATTCAAAACTCAGTGACTGATATGATCTCCCAACATTTGTAGCCATCGTTTACACAACTAACCCCCTGTACAAAAAAACATAGCAAATGGGAACCAAGCACACAATAATGGATCCCAATCTTTAGCATACAATTGCATATTCCAAATCATACATTCAAATGCAATGAATTAAAAGTTCAACAAAGTTGCTTTCAGCTAAGCTCATCATCTACCCATCGAGCTACCACGTACCAATCACTCTTTTCCCCCATTTCCATTCTTTCTTTGAATCACATAGCTAGCCTTAGTCCTCTCCCGATTGTGCAAGCTAAGAGAGCTAAGTTAGGGCAAAAGTACAGAGATATTTAAGATGGGCATGCAGCTATAGAAATCATAGCACATGAACACAAAAAGGGCTTCCAAAAATGTGCATATATATATAAAGAGAGGCCCCTATGGCAACATAGCGTGGTCCATCCTGTTCATGTCTATGGTTCTTTTAGGCACACACCGATTTTTTTTTCCTTCCCAAACATTGACTTCATGCATGCATGTAATTAATATACCGAATTGGTTTGTCGATTTGTTTCTTCCGTTCTCGTGTATAAACGAAAGTCAGCTCGATTCAACATCGAAGTCGTAAACTAATAGCGAGGTGGAGCGAGGGGGAATAATGAAACCGAAGGGACTTCAACACATCAATGAGGGGGCGTAGCCCATACATATATAACCTTATACCAATTGTTATGTTTCTCGGGTTTGTTACAAATAAATTATACATGTATTTAGAACCTAGGGTTTGAGAGTTGCTTCAGCGGGGTCTTGGCCCCCTGTACGTGATGATGAGCTCTGACGGTTTGAAGAACGTTCCAACTATTTTCACAATGTGTTGTACCAGGGGCGGAGCCAGGATTTCGAGACCGGGTGGGCCGAAAATAGATAAATGTAATTAAAAATTAAATATTTAGTTTTAAATTCTACAACGTTCTTTGAGATCATTGAAATCTCTCAAAATAGCATCTGAACTAAAAAATTTAGCTATCTTTCTTTCAATATAAATAAATAAATCATTAACAAGAAACTCATCATTTATTTGGTTTCACAATCTATTCTTCACTATCTTTATACCTAAAAACATGCACCATCACATATAGCTTTAGAAATTTGTAAGAGTTAGAAGAAGACTAATCAACCTAACAACAAAATAAAATTCCTTTGACACTAATCATTATGTTCATTCCGACATAGATGAAAAATAGATCATATAGTTTGTATAAAGAGCTATAAATCCCAAGTGAACTAAACAGAGGTTGATTTTTTCATTTGTAGCTGGATTAAAGTAACAAAAAGAATGAAAAAGAGTGGGTATCCTTAAAGCAAAAATGAGGTTCTTGTGGATCGAACCTGTTTCTTTTAGGCTAAAAGTTTAGCTTAACTACCATTAGACTAGATAATTATGATATGATATAATGTATAGGTCGAGCACTACTTATCCAAATTTTATCCAAAATTCTTACGGTCCTAGGGGCCGAGACTATTCCCGGGTGGGCCGGGGCCCACCCTACTCTTTGAGTAGCTCCGCCCCTGTGTTGTACGAATCCTCGTGTTTAGAGGCCGGGGTTACTAGCATTCATCTAACAATATTTGCACGAGCTCATAGTACCATATGGTTCATAAACCATGCACGATCCAAAACTCATCTACAGCCGCTGCAACATTATGCAAACTTCACTCGCTAGTTTTCAGTTCAAACCAAAACACTTATACATGTTGAGAACGAGTCGTTGTTGACAATAATTCGAAATATTAAAATAAGTCGTTTTATGTGGGCAAAACTGATACTATTATTCGAGATAATTAGTTGCATGTAACTACTTATCATGTAGTAAGAAACGCCACATTTGTAGGAATTCACAGTTGGCTGGCAGTGGCAGGCAAGTACACACACATTAATTTACCCACGTTTTAGGTACCCGTTGGGGTTCGTTAACAGATTTATTTATGCATAAACTTCTTGCTTTAATTATTAAGAAGCAAATATCTCAATTAGTTTATGTCAAATGGACATGTGGCACGTGTAACGTGTCGTGCACTTAATTTTGTGTAAGCAGGTAGAAATTTTACATTATCAATCATATCAATACAAATTTAATCGAGTAGTTTGTGACATCAAATATGATTTAAATACGAAAAAAATGCGAAGATTCTAATTTCAGCGCCTGTGATGGGTAACCCTACCCTCTTTCTTTTCCCTCTATTTCCTGTTAAGGCACTCATAAAAAAACAAACAAGAGGTCTATTGGTCTAACTCATATTATTAACCCAATCACAATTGTTCAATGGGGAAAACTAGCACCTTACCGATCCAACCTATTACCATAATTCAACTACAACTGATCAATTAAGCAAAATAGAAATCTATCTCGTCCAATGGCGGATGTACGAATTTTTTGAAGAGACATCCTCTCTTAAAAATTAAATAAAAATATATGACTAAGTTACAACAAAAGCTATGAATAAATGAGAAAATATATTTGGTGTCTACACTACTCAACAGATCTGTCTCGATATATCCTGCTAGACAAGGGTAGTCCGTGATTTGGTGTCTACACTGTCCGCAATTGGTTTTAATCGTTTGGTTTTGAAAAAATTTGGGAATAAGGAGTAGCCTTTTACCATTATATTTGGATTTAAAACATAACAACAAATGAGTTGTAGTCTAGTGAAAAATATGTTTACTAATAGTAGCAATGTCCCAAGTTCAATTCATACGGGCTACCATTTAAATATTATTATTATCCATACACAAATTATTGCCTAGATTGGATACTCATTTTTCCAAATTTTAGAGGTGTCCTGAGCCCATGAATCCGCTAGTGATCTCCTCCGAATTATTTGTTAGTCTCAACCAACCAACCTGTGGCAATTAATTATGTGTATGCATGCAGAAGTTTCTCCTTAATTTGATCGATCGAAAAAATTACAAGTCTAACTAATATGAGTGATTCGGGTCCAATTGTACACATTTTACCCACATATTTTGTAGATGTTTGAGGCATTTTCACTCCATGAGATTCAGTTTTACGCTAGGTTGTGTTTGTTTCTAGTGTGTTTCATGTCCGCGAAATCGACCTCGGGAACGAAAGTTGGACGAAAAGGGGAGAAAACAGATCAAAGGGAGCAAACAACTGAAGATCACGGTGGAAGCCAAAAGTTCACGATCAGGCCGACCGTGATAAAGAGGTCAGGATCGTGAAGTGCAAGGCGACCAGGTAAGTTTTTCGGCCTCGCAGGCTTACGAGAAATCACGGTCGCTCGACCGTGATAATTCGCTCCAGAAAGTCAAGTCCTTTAGTGAAGCAACGTGCTTTTGTCCAAGATCACGATCCAGGCTTTGAGTTCACGGTTGTGATCTAGGATCGTGAAAAGTCGTCGATCTGGGTATAAAAGGGGAAGTGAGCTGAAAGAAGGAGGGAGAACCTAGTGAGAGAACTTCTTCTTCCTAAGATTTCTAGAGAGAAAGAGAGTGACGAACAAGAGAGGAGAATAAGATTAGGGTTTCATCCAAACTACAGGATTTGGGAATCTCATCCTCCAAGGTTGATCTCCACACAGAAGGAAGAAGGCAAACATCTCAAGATGGTATTTTCTCTTCTCCTTTGTGTATTCTCTAGTCTTAACATAAAGTAGTTCCCTTCTTTCACTTGGGTGTTTGTGAACTCTAGCTAGAATCATGTGATTGTTTGTATGAATTAAATGATTTGTGTGTGCTTTGTGTTTTAATGCAAGTATTGAGATATTTTCATGATGTGTTGTGTTTTCCATTTCCAACTATTATGCCAACTTGACTTAGGTAGAGGGAAATCCCCTTCTTGCTAAGAGGCTTTCAAAAACCGGAATTCCTTGGCCAAATTGAGCCACCTACTTAGGCTTAAGTAGGGCAAACCTCATACTATGTTTTAGCACCTTGGATAGGTTGTATTTTGACCGTCTGGACTATGGTTCGAGGGAGAATCCTAGGCAACCCCTTAGTCGATTGGCCAAGAGAGCTACTTTGGTAGCTTGATTTGATATCCCTTGGCCTATCGACCAAGAGAGTGAAACTTCTTCACTAGTTGCGCTTCCCTACGATTTACAACCACTTTTACCACACACTTGCATTCGGTTATACTAATCTTGATAACTAGCAGGGGGGCAACACCCGGGTGAAGCCTTCTCAATTAGTATTCAAAACCATTTACCTTTCCAATTGCTTTTAATTGTAATCCATAGTTTTAATCAAAATTTGATTGCTAGACAAGTTTTTTTTTATTTTTATTGCTAGACAATATTTCAAACTGTTAAAGTGGGGGTACATGGTCCGGCCCGGGTTTGACATTTAAATACTTGCTCTATACTACACCTGGCTAGAGTTTCTATTTGGGCTCTAGTAAGGATTTGAATGGTGATATTCAGAAAGAGTCAATGACTTTGATCAAGTGGTTACAACCCTGCTTCTTTTCTCCAATGAAACAAGTACTAAAATAATTGACTTGAGTTTCAAAAAAAGTTATATATTAGATGGCCAATCAATTTAACCAATCAATCACCGATCTTTTGCTTGCTAATTATTGGTGATGGAGATCGATCGATCGATTTATATTACTAGCTAGTCCTCATATTTCGTTGTCAAGGGGAGACCATGAATTTACATCATCTGGTCAGCTAGACAATCGGCAACAGTGTTAGAGCGTGCAACAGGTGACACCAAAATTTATAAAAAAGCAGACAAGAAGATCCGTTTGCGACTGTCTTTTGATGAAGACCTAACATTTCCCACTAACTAGTATTTTTTTTTTTTACATATACCTCCATATCCATCCATTATTATTTGTGTATTAATTTGTTATTATACGTTTGCATGTATATACATATGTATACCTAACGTTAACCACTGTTGGTGGGTCTTTTTTTCTTCTTCTTCTTCTCCATATGGTCATTGTCACGCGGGGCACTATGCACAACTGTTTCCAGTTGA
Organism: Linum tenue; assembly: GCA_946122785.1. Lineage (NCBI taxonomy): Eukaryota > Viridiplantae > Streptophyta > Magnoliopsida > Malpighiales > Linaceae > Linum > Linum tenue. The sequence goes on along the minus strand of CAMGYJ010000004.1, from coordinate 64,275,063 downwards.
CAACAACCAGTTTTTCCTCCCATAGTTCACTTGTTTTACCGAGAAAACGAAGATACAAAAGTTTATAACAATATAATACCCATAGACGAAAATTAAAACCCAATGAGACCGTTAGATTGTTTTGTCTACAGGATTGAAAGAAACTGATGCTTCTGACTGAACCGAGAAAATTACTTCGAAAATCACTCCCTTCCGTCCTCGCATCCTGGTCATTTGCTTGCCTCACCTTGTCAATGAAAACTTTCACATCCCCTTGAAAAGCTACTCGCAGTTCGACACTTCATGAAATGATCCAACAAATTAAAACGGGCAGTGAAAGCGTTTGTACGCGTAAACAATGCTAGCTATACCTTTTTGCTATATCACGAATCACCAATCGTGCCGACGTGTGAGATCCTGGAAAACACGTATCTATATATACTTCCCACCGGCTTCCCTTCTTTTCACCCCAAACTCGCAAAATTACTTCTTTAACTTAATTAGTACTTCTTGCTTATACATAGTTATCACTTTTATGAAGCTTCGCGGATGAAATAACTTGGATGCAAAAACTTGTGCTGACCATTGCTCTTCTTACATTATTCTTCTTAACCGTTATCGAACTCGCACGATCGACCACTTCCCACTTCCTCTGTTACTCTTTAAGCTTTTCATGATATCACCATCACTTCAATCTCAACGAACCTTGTAACGAGCTTGTTGGGTTCCTCTACTCCAGTTATGCCTTTTATCTCATTTCTCATGATATCGTTAATAATTTTAATTCCGATAAGCCCTTTGTAACGGGTTTTCTGGTTCGTCGTTCTCCCCTCCTCGAATCACGAGTCCACATCTTAAGACTTGGTCACGACCACACTCTCGATGAACCCTAACTGAACATTGCTTCCTCTTCCTCTTAATGGTTTGGAAGAACAGAAAAAACGCGTGAAAAAAAGGATGAAAGGAGGGAAGACAAACCCAAAAATAGGCTTCTGCCCAAATGCAGAATCGATTAGCCAAAACTGCTTATTGTTGGCTCTTTTTATGAGGTCACGCTTCCAAGTTCCAGCTGCCATTCTGCACCCAATTTCCCAGCTAGCAAATTTAATTTATCCCTTTCTTTATTTTTGGTTGAATTTATTGATCATTATATATCATTATTAATTTTTGTCGTGATTTGCCACCATTCTAATTTCTAAGTTGGGTGGGGTGGTCCAGAAATTTGAGGCAGCAGCCCGATAAGAGGGGAAAAAGAGGGATGAAATTCAATAATAATTATTTTTGTAATAAGTATATATATTTAATTATGTTTTTATTAACCATTTTTTTGTTTGTTTCTTCTGTTCCAAACTGGGAGGAAGGGACATTACTAATTTACTATCACCATGAGGGGAATGGATCAGGTCAGTAACTTTATGGTGAGTAACCATGAGTAACCCGTCCACATCAGCATGACATCAGCATCCTCTCTCTCATGGAAAGCCTTTAATTTTTCCCTCTTTAATTTTTGACGGACGATTTCTCACTCATTTTAAGTCGAAATTTAATTTTTTTTGCACAGTTAGATCAGATTAATTGTGCTCTTCAAAATGATATCCACTTTAATATATTTTTCGAACAAAAAAAAATTGAGCCATTTTTTATCAGCCTATACCATATGGTATTGACTGGTATTGAAATAAAAGCATACCTATGTTTTGAAAAACGTACCATGGTGGTATAGACAAACCAATACTGTAGGATGGTTGAATACATGATAGTAGAAGTATATTAGTTGTAATTTACGACTTTTAACATTGTATACCACACAATACCACCCCGTACCAGGGTGGTATTGTATGGTATTGTGTGGTATTTTTTGGTCCTGTAATTTGTTCACCCAGAAATTTGTAGATCCAATAGATCATGATGAACTCGTCCCTTCTGTGCAAACGTTTTCAAAAACGAATTAAAAATGAAGAAGATACCATACAATACCACCCTGTACCAGGGTGGTATTGTATGGTATTGTGTGGTATTTTTTGGTCCTGTAATTTGTTCACCCAGAAATTTGTAGATCCAGAAGATCATGATGAACTCATCCCTGCTGTGCAAACGTTTTCAAAAACGAATTAAAAACGAATAAGATACCATATGGTATGCAGTTGGTACCGAGAGGCCAGAATTTTTTTTCCTAAAAAAATATTGAAAATTGATCTCATTTTGTAGAGCACGGTGAACTCGTTCCATCTGTGCAAAAAAAATTAAAATCCGAGTTAAAACGAAAAAGGTATGAGTCAATTAAGAAATCTAGTGAAAATAAAAATAGCTTTTAATTCTCCATCCTTAGATCTAGATTTTCTAAATGAAGGGTCCAGATTTGGTTATTGATGGGTGCATAACCCAACCCATGGTTATGCACCCTATCTCTTGAGCCCACCATGAGTAGAAGTAAAATAAAAAGTGACAATTTCCCCATTTGTGATACATGCATATATGTCAAATTGACAATAATCAATGTTTTCTTTTGTGTGGGTGGAATTATGCCTATCGTTTGGTTCAATTAACCTTTGAAATTTGAATGGCGGCATGGTATGATTTTTTCTCGGTGTTTATCCTCTGAAATTCGGGGTATGCATTTTGTTTGCTTTGGTACATAAGCATACTATTTCATACACAATTACATTAATCAGATCACCCATATTTAAAAACCTCATCCGTTCGGGTTTATAATAAAGTCCGATCGAGAGTAAACAATTAAACCTTTACTTCATTATCATAAATTTAGAAAATTGTATGCTTAAGTTAAAATGCACCCAATTTTTATGTATCGATAATCTAGGAGTTAGGATTTCAATATAATCCAACTAGAATCAACAACCAAGTGACAATTTTATAATTGCCATATAAAATTTCATTGCAAAATTCTTATTTTCGGTGGCCAAATATATAAAATTAATAAATTAAAAAAAAACATATTTATGATCCTCTACTGCTACTGTTTCAGTGTTCCATCACAGTTCCCAGCTCATTACTACCTTTCATTTCCATTTTCCTTTCTTCCAGAAATTCCCACAGCCGTTGGATCATCCGGATCGCTCTGACTTTGACTCAAAGGAGTGTGACGACAGATTCAGATCTTGTGCACGTACGCAAAATTTCCCATCAGCCAATCACCATCCGCCACCTCATCAACCGTAAAAGTTTCAATCCCCTCACCCCCGCCAGCGCCAAAATTACCGAACACCGCCGCTTCTCCCCGCCGGCCAATAAAACCCGTGAACCGGCTCCGACCGTGCCACCCCCGTTGACGAACCGACACGTGGCGGGCGCACCCCACGTGGACTCACGTGAATTCCAAATTTCATGCTAATCCCCATAATTAAAAAAGTATACATAATACCCCCAGAGAAAAGAGAAAAAAAATTGTTTACCGTGCGTGGTATCATTATCCAAAGGGGTTTTTCTTCTTCAATTTTCATTGACTCCCTCTCTCTCTATCTCTTTCCTGGTGGTTTCTTTCATCTTCCCATCGGATATTCTCTCTCTAGCAGTCTAGCTGCTCTGGTATTACAGAGAGAGAGAGAGAGAGGGGGGGGGGTTGTGGAGCCCAAAACTGGACCTCTGCTTTGCTGGCTTCCTAGCTCTCCATTGTTGGTCTTTTATGGGGCTTGTCTGCTAAGCAAAAAAGAAAAATTTAGTTAGATAGAGAGAGAGAGAGAGAGAGGAGGGAATAGAGAGAGAAAGTTAGGGGGGCCGACGGGCTTCTTCATCTTCTTAATTTAACAAAGGCTTGACCTTTATCGAGAACCCACATCCATTTTTTTTCACTTCCCATTCCTAATTCCATCTTCTTCCTCCTCCTTCCTTTCTCAACACCAGTTGTGGGGAAACGAGAAAGAAAAGGAAAACCCCCTCAAAAGCCCACTTTGTGATTTCCTGTTGTGATTCTGTTAAAATTTCCCCAGCCCTTACCTCTGGAGGAAGGATCCACAGATCTAACTCACATGAAGTTTGTTCCTCAACTGTTGGGTGATAATAAAGGTAGGGACTTTGGAAAGAGTGGGGGGAGAAAGCTGATTCAGATTTTGATTGATTGATTAATTTTGGTCCAGAGGTAAGTCCCTAGGGGGTAGATAATGAGGAAGAAAAGAGGATGCTTGTTTTTGTTGAAGTTTTAGTTGAATTTTGGTGGTTGATTGGTTCGTACCAAGTTGGGATTTGGTCCTCTCGAAATGGGATTTTTGATGGCTTCAATGTGAAAGGTTGGACCTTCTGGAGGAAGTTTCTAACCTTGGTGTTTTGTTTGCCCCCCTAAATGGCCTGAAACTGACCAATATCTTTCTCTGTTGAATGTGGTGACCAATCAAATGTCCAATTTACCCAGTTCCCGTGTTCCTCTTTACTTGCTCCTCACTAATTTGGGTCTCGTGTTTTGATTTTTCCATCATTTGCGGCTTTGGTTCTTCTAGAGGTCGACAATTGTGTATGGTTCTGCTGCGAATTCACGTCTGAAACCAGCAGAAGTGAAAGGCGGCTGCTTTAGATCCTGTACAATTGACTGGTTTAGTTGGAAGGGTTTTAGGTCTATTGTGTTGAACTCTTGCTATCCAAGTTTAGGCTGCATTCAAATGTTTATAGGTGTGTAGTGCTTGTTTACATTTTCCCCCCTGCGTCTGAAGTTTTGAGGGACTTTGTTTGTTGGTGAATTGGGTATTCTCGAAGGGCTTATTTGTGTTTCTGTTTTGTTCTGTGAAGGTTGAAGAGCGGTGAAGAGGGTAGGATTTAGAAACTGAGATTTCTGCTGTCAAGAGCTTTGTTAAATGCTGATGATTAGGTGCTTTGTCACTTGCCAAAAAAAGTTGGGATGGCTGTTTGGTTGAGATGAGGGATGTTATCTGGCTTGATGAGCTTATTGAGGGCTTGTTTTCGGCCGAGTTCCGATCAATATGGTCACTCGAATCCTGAAACCAGTGGTCGACAGGAGGGGCTGTTGTGGTACAAAGACCATGGGCAGCATGTGAATGGCGAGTTCTCTATGGCAGTAGTGCAGGCCAACAATTTGCTTGAGGACCAGAGTCAGCTCGAGTCAGGAAGTCTGAGCTCGAACGACTCTGGTCCATTTGGTACTTTTGTTGGTGTTTATGATGGGCATGGTGGCCCTGAGACGTCTCGCTATGTCAATGATCACCTGTTTCAGCATCTCAAGAGTAAGTGTATTCTTACTATGTTTCCGTGAAGTTAATGGATATTTGGCAGTAGTAGTATTTGGATATCTTTCTGTGGAGATAACTTTAAGATGGGATGGCTTTTTACAGGGTTTACTTCAGAGCAACAGTCTATGTCAGCAGATGTAATTCGAAAAGCATTTCAAGCAACGGAGGAGGGCTTCCTATCGGTTGTGACGAGACAATGGTCGATGAAGCCACAGATTGCAGCAGTTGGTTCGTGCTGCCTGGTGGGTGTTGTTTGCAATGAAAACCTTTACATAGCCAACCTTGGTGATTCCCGGGCTGTTTTAGGTAGAGCTGTGAAGGCGACAGGAGAAGTTTTGTCCATTCAGCTGTCAGCTGAGCACAATGCAAGCTATGAGTCTGTAAGGCAGGAGCTGTTTTCTATGCATCCCGATGACTCAAATATTGTGGTCTTGAAGCATAACGTATGGCGTGTGAAAGGCCTTATACAGGTGAGCCTACATGGACCAAACTCTCTCCTTTTAGTCTTCTCTTCTTAATGCAGAGCTATCCCTGTAGAATGTGAAAGTTCGGGTTTCCAAACATGCTTGACTTGTAAAACAAAGCTTTCTCCTTCTGCTTTAGACATAGATTGATGTGTTCTAACTAAAAATTCCATGTTTTCTGTCTTGCTGGATTTCTACTCTTTGAAATAAAATTAGGATTGAAATTTGTGGGAGTGGAAAGTAATTTTGGTTAGACAGCATTGACTGATCGGATCGCTCCAACATGCTATGCTAGCCCTATCATGGGCTTATTTGTAATTTTGTATAACTGGTCAGTTGAAAGCTGAACTTTGCAATTGATATTAAGATCCTGAGACATCTAGGTGGGTTTAATTGTGAACTCCAGTTGTACTCAGTTGGTTTCTTATAGGCTTCATCGCTAGCTGCTTAGGCTCTAGATCAATGATATGTATTCAGAGACCGTTGGGTTTCCGTGTGATGATGGGAATTACTGAACTTGCAGATATCCAGATCCATAGGTGACGTATACTTGAAGAAGGCTGAGTTCAACCGGGAGCCTCTATATGCGAAGTTTAGGCTTCGGGAACCATTCAAAAGACCTATATTGAGTGCCGATCCCTCCATTTCAGTACATAAACTACTACCGGTCGATCAATTTGTCATTTTCGCATCTGATGGCCTGTGGGAGCATCTAAGCAATCAAGAGGCAGTCGATATAGTTCAGAATCATCCGCGAAGTGTAAGTACAACATCTTCACTATCCTCTAATTTCATTTCTTGTTTCTAGCAATCTCATTCTGCTCCTTGGATTGTCTTGAGAGGATGAATTCAAAGTCTTGGGGTAGTCTCAAGTGTTCTTGGCCTTCTATTATACCATATTAACACCACTGCCTTGTTTTGGGACCTATTAGAATTTTGATTAGAGGGTAGGGACACTGAAAGCACAACAACATTTTCTTCAGAAGGCTGTCATAAGCACTGTGTGCACTGAGGATGTGTAGGGTTATTACTATGTGACTGGTTTCTTGGAATGCAAGTCATTTGGTTGGTCACTTACCTTTGTTTCTCATGGTGGCAGGGGATTGCAAGGAGGCTGGTGAAGACTGCACTACAAGAAGCAGCAAAGAAGAGGGAAATGAGGTACTCAGACTTGAAGAAGATCGACCGCGGGGTTCGTCGCCATTTCCACGACGACATCACCGTGATCGTATTGTTCCTCGACTCAAACCTCGTGAGCCGGGCGGCGACGACCAATGGTGGCTTGGGAAACAAGATCTTCAACGTATCTGTTAGAGGGGCTGGAATCAGCATCCCTTCTAGTACACTGGCTAGTACTACTCCTACAACCACCTGATGATGCCTTGGTAGACAAGGCATCTGGTGGAGATGGATTTGTTTTCTTCTACCAATATTTTTGTTTCTCTTTATAAATCGGTTTCTTTTATAAAAGTTTTTATCTTTGTTGTACTGGCTCTCAGTGTGAATACCCACCAGATTAGCTGCTTCCCACGCGTAAAACAGGGTCAGAAGAAGAGAAATGGAGAAAGATTGATTCTTTTCTTTTTTATGATTATGATGTACAATTGTAACTTGTAACTTGGGGAGAACAGATGATACTTTGCACTCCTTTTCTTTTTTCCTGCTAACTTACATATGGCAAGAGATCAAGATATATACTACCTGTCGTGTTAATGTACAAAGTGACTCCGCCCTCAACCACGAAATTTTCGAAACCAGTTGCTATGAGTTAACGAGACATCACCGCCATATGTCGAAAACCCGAGTAACAAAAGGTATCGAATTTCGATCTCAGCGTTTTGTTTTGATTGAACTAGCTGGAGATGTGACTGAGAAAAGAGCAGAAAAACCAGAACCTGAAGCAAGTAAAGATTGCAGCAAGGAGTAAAGCTCCCAGCTTTACAACAAATCTCTCGACTTGGGATTAGGTGAAGTTCAACTGAGAAGTCTAAGGTCATTGTCTAAATTTATCCATAGATTAAAAAATCACATAACTTGGAAATTGCATAGCAAAAGAACATCCAAAAGAAAAGACTTCAAAAAACCAAAACGGAGAGAACTAGAGCACCAATCCCCCAACACAACGGCGTCGTTTTCAGCCTCACATCCCTGGAGTTGACCTTGGTCCCCTGGTCGTTGACCTGGAAATCAGCTCCCACCGCAATCCGATGCCGCTTGGTCTTGAAGAAAATGATCTTGTACCTAACCCGGGTCGCGATATCCACCCGGAAGGAACGCGGCGTTGACGACGAATCGTTGCCCCGCCGGAGAATCGCCGCCGCCCCCGTGGCGGCGGCCGTGGCGTTGAGGGAGCCGCTCTTGGTGGCCTTCTTCTGGTGGCCCTGGTAGAACGGCGGGATGGTGAAATTACCCAAGGGGATGCTCTTGTTGTTGCCGCCGTCGATGGAGTAGAAGGCGACCTTAACGGCGTCGTAGTAAACCCCTTTGTCCTTGTTGGGATTCTCCAGCCGCAGATCGAACGAGAGGAGGGCGGCGGAGGAGGAGTTCGCCGTCGCCGCCGGAGGGATTGGGTGGGAGCGATTGAGGGACGGGATGGAGATGTTTTGGAGGAAGAGCTTCGGTGTGGAGGTGCGGAGGCTTAGCCAGAGGAAGAGGGCGGTGAGGCCGCTGGTTAGTATGAAGCTGCTGCAGCACCTGCAGCAGGTGTCGGCGGTGCCGTCGGACATGGCCGCCGATTAGAAAATTTCAACGGAGGGGGAGGGGATTTGGTTGAATACAAGCAAGAAGAAATGAATTTGCATTTCACAAAGGCGAATCAATTTGAGGGTTTGTTGGAAGGAAGCAGGGCAGTGGGGGAGGGAAAATGGAGGACCCACCACTCTACAGGTTTCTTGGAACCATAGGAAAGGAATCCATCCCTCCTTGACTTAAGCTCGTTGACGGGGAGAAGCTTGAGAGAGTAGTTGAAGGGCTCGAGATTTCGTGGGCCATGTTCGTTTGGGCCGGGAAGGGGTCAGTTGGGCTTTTGGGGAGGCTCATAAGAGCACTACTAGTCTACTACTACTTTCTTTGCGTGTCAAATGGGCAGCGATGCAAATGAGTCAAACTACTCACGATCGGCTCGACATTAGTTACGGAAAAAAAATATTGTTAGGCACTGTGTTCGTAGGAGAGGGATTCCCCTTTCTAATGTATATTCAGTCGTACCGACATATGACCCCATGTAATTGTTTTCAATCGGAGCATCAAGCAGCACAACACAGTTATACTAAACTAAGCCTCGTGCTCGTCCAGGGGAGGGAGTTTGCTTTACCCAACTTCCTATTTTGCCACGGATGAAACGGCATCCCCAAGCACATGATGATATGGAATGCGTGTCGTGAAAATCACCAGGAAATTTTATAACTCAGCGCCTAAACGTTAAGGGTGCCCCACTACACGGTATATCATGGCCAACTAAGAGGAATCTCTTGGATCCAAGTGAATGAGCTGGAGCAAGTCTGATAGGGTCGGCAAGCCAGTCTTGGTAGGCCTATGATAAGGCCATTAGGTTAGGGACTCCACAAACTTGAAGTAAGTCTTGTTTGGCTCGAAAGACTTGTGAGCCAACCTGGCTCGGTGACCTATTGAGCTCAACTCGTGAGCTAGCTCATTTTTGACCTATGAGTTGGCTCGACCGTATAGCTAACGACCCAACTCAACTAGCAACTAATTCATATATTTGTTATATTACATATCTCACCAAATATAATGTTTGAGAATTTGAACACGTTATCAAATGTCTCATTCATATAATATAAAAGGGAAATTATGCATTATAAATTTCTCTATAAACAACATGCTATGAACAATTAAAAATTATGAACTAAATGATATGATAACATGAGCTCGAGTCGAGCTCGCAAGCTAATTGACGAGCTGAACTCGACTAGAGCTCGTGGGCTCATTAATGAGTCAAGCACAAACCAAAATATTTCATAAATAAGATGAGATCAAACTCGACTTGTTTATTAACTAGCCAAACTCATTTTAGATTAAACTCGACTTGACTCGACTCATTTATACCGTTACATGTGGCTTACGGGAGTACCTCATTTTCTTCTTTAATCCGTTAATTGTCCAAACTGGAAAGGCAAGTATCAAATTCCCTTACAAGAGTAAGTTCTTGTCGTGTCTTTGATTCAAGGGAAGCATTAGATATTTCACTTGCTTCACAACTCCAAGAATTTATTCTAACCTCTAACTTTACCTCTCATGGAAGCGACGTCAATCTATTTATAGAGCCAATTGGTCTTCTTTCATTTATTTAGTAGTTAATCCCAAGTCAAAATAGCCACACCTTTGAGAGATCGAGAGTTTCTGAATTTTGATATTCAATACCAAATATCAGAAGAGAATATAAGTTCTTAGGAGTTGAAGGTATGTTTGATTCCATTTTTAATCAGCACGACGATGGTTTTTCATCTTTCGGAGCTAATGAGCCGCCTTCAGTTTCGCGACTGCTACATCTCGACACAAAAATTGATCATAATCTTTATATGTCTTCCTCCTTTCTTTTGTTGCATTGTAGTTAGTCACCATTCTATGCCTGCGTCTCCTCTGCCATCGGGAGAGTACGAGGTCTTCCTCAGCTTCAGAGGCCCCGACGTCCGCAATACCTTCGCCGATCACCTCTACACCTTCCTATCGCGTTCTAAAATCCGCACGTTCAGAGACAACAAAGAACTTCACAAGGGGGAAGAGATCTCTCCCGGCCTCCTGCGGGCGATCGGCGAATCCAAGATCTACATTCCTATTTTGACAGAACAATATGCCTCCAGCAAATGGTGCCTTAAAGAGTTGGCGAAAATGGTGGAATGTTGGAAGCAAGAGAAGGGGCACCTCATCCTCCCCATCTTCTTCTTTGTAGAGCCTAGAGAAGTGGGACATCAAGAGGGAACATACAAGCAGGCGTTTGAGCGACACTCACAGAATTATAACCCTAAATTGGTAGAGGAATGGAAAGAAGCCCTCCAAGTGGTTTCGAAAATGAAAGGATGGCATGTCATGCAATCAGACGGGTAAATTTATTTCTTATCTCCTATTGGTCCTATTTACATAGTATCACGTAGGGGTGAAACTGGTTCAAACTCATTTTTTACTCAAGAACTATAACTACCCTCAAATACTAGATTATATATAGGACCAAGTTGAAAAATCTAGCCCGACCCTATTTTCTCTTGACCCTGTATAACCCACTTAGGTTGCGTTGGGTTGTGTCCAGCCAAACTTGCAGGTCGGTCCAAATCAACAAACAGATATATGAAAAATTATATTTTAGTACCCAAACTCTATCTATTAAATTTTTTGGTTAATTCAATTCATTTGATCTGAACTCAATTAGATAGGTGGATTCATGGATTATATTGATAAATATTTGAAAAATAACAGTTTAGTACCTATAAATTATTCTTTGATGAAAACTATAATTGAAAATTTATGTTATGATACCTAAAAATTTTCATTGTAACACTTTAGTAAATCTTCATATTGGTCCAATATTTAGATGCCACTTGGATCCACGATCCAATCCACCAATCAATGAATTCACCAATTCATTTGATCCAAATCCATAAATACAATCCATTTGCCACCTCTATGATTAGATTGAGAGTAACTCAACTCCATATATCTTTCTTGGTGGAGAAGTCTTTACATATTTGATATCATATTGTAGCTTCTCTCCACTTTCTTCCTTAGCTTGTTTATCTCGACACATTGGAGATTGATACCAAATTGAATTTGTGTTCAATTTCCAGACGGGGGGGGCTACAATAGACCAAGTTCTTTCTGAGGTTGAATTACATTTGAAGAGTATTTACACGTTAATGACTGATGAGTTAGTGGGTATTGATACGCATGTGGAAGAAATAATGAAACTTCTGAACTTAGAGGCGGACAATCCGAAAGTCGTTGGTATTCACGGAATGGGTGGTATAGGCAAAACCACTTTATCCAAAGCGGTCTATAATAAGATTTCTACACAATTTGATCGTTGTTGTTTTTTGAAAATGTACGAGACACATTAACAAGAAGTGATGGAGCTATATCTTTGCAAAACAAGCTTATCTCTAGCATTTTAAGACATGATTATCTGGTTAAAGATGTTAGTGAAGGAATCAAATTGATAAAAGAGAGAGTATGCAAGCACAAAGTTCTTGTCGTTCTTGATGATGTAGATGATAGGTTTGAATTTGATAAAATTTTAGGGAAAATAGGGGATTTTTCTTTAGATAGTAGATTTATTCTCACAACTAGGGACAAGAGAGTTTTTGATTTTTTCATAGGGTGTAAATTGTATGAAATTGGAGAAATGAGCCCTAATTATTCCCTCCAACTATTTACCAAACATGCTTTCGGAAGGGATCATCCACCGAAAGACTATGCAACACTAACTGCAGAAATCGTAAAAGTTGCAGCTGGGCTTCCTTTGGCTCTTAAGGTTACAGGATCACTTTTATTTCGTAGAGAGAGTAAGTTTTGGGAAGAAACTTTGATACAGTTACAATGCATACCTTCTACTGGAGATAGGGTGCAGGAGCGGTTGAAGATAAGTTACAATGACTTGAGTTACAATGAAAAGCAAATCTTTCTTGATATTGCTTGTTGTTTTATTGGGAGGAACAAAGAGTTTCCTTGCCACATGTGGAGCAGTTGCAATTTTAGTTCAGAGAGTGGGATTAACACTCTCATTCTAAGATCCTTGATGAAACTTGATGACAAAAATCAATTCTGGATGCATGATCATGTTCGAGATCTTGGAAGAGCTATTGTGAGAGAGGAGGACGTTAGAAATCCATACAAATGCAGCAGGATATGGTCCAACGAAGTTGCATTGGACTTGTTAAGATACAAAAAGGTAATTTTGCCTCCTGCTTTATGAACAATGTTTTCAGATTTAGTATTTTTCAGCTTATATATTAGGGCTAATACCACTGGAAATACCAACCTTTAACGAAAGTGCCATTTATAATACGTAACTTCAATAAACACAAAAATATTCCAACCAATTAGGTATTTGTGTCATTTGTATTACGCATATTTTTGGTTGACCGTTAGAATTGACGGTTGACCTAACAGATGTCAAAACATGTTTGACTCTTAATGACATGGCACCATTTATCATCCACCTAAGTGCCACATCAGCTCTTTTTCCCTCCCTCTCTTTCTTTCTTTCTCTCTCTCTCCCTCCCTCCCCACAGTCGCCGACGACCACTATAGAGGAAGCTCCTCCCTTAAATTAACCCACCCAATGCGACAAACCCTCCTCCCCTCCACCATTCGACACAGCCGACGGCGATCTGGAGCAGAGTAGCAGTCCCAATTGTGAGGGTTATTCGTCAGTTGTAGGCTTCATTCGACAAAGAATGCCCCTGGTCGCTTCTCTTGGCTTGACGAAATCACGAGAGTTTCTGGTGCTCCCCACAAATCCAAGCAAACGAGATCCCCGTAGTTCCACCATCATCGTTTTTTGGATTCCTGAGGTAGATGATTCTGGGTTCTTGAAGAAGAATGAAGTAGCCGCCTTGACTTATTCTTCTTCCCAACAATCAATTTTGCTTCCTTCTTAGCCGAATTCGACAGACCCAATCAATTGTCTCTGAAACACAATTTTGAATCCAAATTGTGAATCGATTCACAGTTGTGCGTGGATTTTAGAATAGTTGTTGTAAGCATCTGGGGTGTTGGCGTTGCTGGTGAAGGACTGGGAGCAAGCATTGGTGTTGTCGCTGTAGCTGGAGAAACCGAGCTTGTGGTCGTTGCTGACAGAGTCGCAGGTGGTGAAGCGGAGACCAGGCACGTTGACTTAGTTTTGGTATTTCTTGAAATTGTCGGCGATAGATCTGGAGCCGTTCCGAAGCTGGGGTTGGCGACGTTGCCATCAGTGGCGTAGTTGGAGAAGACCTCGTTGTGGCGGTTGGCCTGGAGGCTGTATTTGAGGAACGAGTCGGAGGAAAAGTTCAACCCGGTGGAGCAGTTCTTCAATGACTCGAACCCGCCGCCTTACCTCGAGGTGATGAAGTTTGAGAAGTGGTTGCATCGAAACCCCAATCTGCGAGAGTTGACGATGGCTATGGCGGCGGCGACGTTGAAGCTGGGTGAAGGCGGCGGCTTGAAGATGTGAGAGAGAGGGAGAGGCTGAGCGGTGAGGTAGGGTACGGTGTGGACGAGCTTTGATTTTTTTTTTTTTTTACATTGTTTTTATTAAAAATTTCCACGTCAGCTGCCATGTCATTGTTGACTGTATTTTCTGTTAACCCCCAATGGAAAACTTAACGGTTGGTATACAATTGTCATATCGAAAATTTCATAATATAAATGGCACTTTCGCTAAAGGTTGGTATTTCTAGTGGTATTAGCACTATATATTAAAAATTGCTTGGGGTTTTAACTCGCGCACACTTTGGGGTTTTCGATATAACAGGGGTTATGGCTATTTAATTGCGGTGAACAGTATTTATGATTTGGTTTACTTGCGTTGTTAATCATATAATAATAATTAAGTGGGCTAGTTCTTTAATTTTTGGTTCATTTTTGTTTGTGCATCCACGCTCTAGGTCTTAGTTAAGAAAATCATGTTCAGGGTCTTGTTTGTAGCGGAGAAATAGGTCATTAACCCATTACGAAGCCCTTACCTAATGACAATTTGACAACTTATATCTTTAACGTTGCATTACAAGTTCGATTTATTCTTCGAAACAACATCAATTCCTTAAAGTATAATAAAAGAGTACAAAAAATACTACTCAGGTGAAACATTGTAGAAAGCCGTGATTGCAAATGTCCGATAAAAGGGGGAAAAAATGCTATTAACATCTGGTTAAAAAAGTTGAATACATTTCAGCACATGTGTGTAATTGCATTATTTCACCATTGCAGGGAAATGACCGAGTGGAAATTCTTATGTTGGATATGTATCAGAAAGACGTCGTGTTTACGGATCAGAATTTCAAGAAGCTATCTGGTTTAAGGTATCTTGAAGTGAGCCTAGGAAGATTGACAGGCGATTTCAGCAAGATTCTTCCGAATCTGCGCTGGCTTCGAATGTCTGGATGCAGATCGATCCACACTAATTTCAACATGAGGAAACTAGCCGTTCTTGATTTGGGTCACTGTGATCTGAAAGACAGCAAGAAGGGCTGGGAGGGACTGCGGGAAGCAAGAAGCGTGCGCAATTGCGGCGCGCTGGAGAGAATCCCCACTCTGGCGAACCTGATCAAGCTGCGGAAGGTGAAAACCATCGATTGCAGGAAGTTGGAGGAGGTTACTACAGGGTTGGAAGGATTGGTTTCACTGGAAGAGCTGGAGCTGTCAGGTTCCGTGTCGATTCGGAAGCTGCCGTCGGCCCTGTCCGAGCTCGGGAAGCTCAAGTCCCTGAATGTTGGCCTCTGCCCCAACTTGACCGACGCCACGGTGGTGGGAAAACTGGAATCGCTGGGGGGAGCTGCAACTGTGGCAATGCAGCTCGATTCGGGAGCTGCCGAATCTATCCGGCCTCAAGAAGAACCTGAATCGTCTGAAGATCTCGGAATGCACGGAGCTGACGACTGCGGTCGCGGGTATCGGGAGCCTGGAGAATCTGAAAGACGATATGAATCGGACATATGATATCGCGGGTTGCAGAGCCAGATCGCACGTGAAGGAATCAATGGAGCTACGTGTGATCTAAAAGCGAGTGAGCAAGTTACTCAAGTGTTTGTGGAACAATTTATTTGATGCAGAGCAGTTGAAGATTTAATGTGTATAACAAATTCGTTGTACTTGTTGCAAGTAAGAGCAGTCGAGCAGGTAGCTCACTTGATCAACAAAAACCTTTGTCGTTGGTTTGATTATTGTGGTTATTGTTTGTTGTTAGATTATCAAAGTACGGATATTATCAAAGTTTTGTAGGAATACATGTATTTATTTCGATCGATCGCAAAAAACCTGTTAGGGAATCTGAAAGACGATCTGAATCCGACATTACTTCTTAGAACACGACCCGGGAGGTTCTGTGACATTCCTCGACCAAGCCTCCTCAGTTCCTCTACCGGAGATCTCTCATCTTACTGATGGGGAGAAGATGAGAATAGGTTTGGTCTTGTTGTATTGGGGACCACAACCTCTAGAATGGTCTTTGTATACTATTCCACCAAGAGCTCTCATAAAATCTCTTAGAGGTCGTTTGTTTGTGGGATTTTAAAAAATGAAGGATTTGGGTAAAACCCTTGATTTTGTGTTTGAAGGATTATGTGGGATTTTGTCATATTGGATTTGTCTTGTATTTTAAAAAGTACTTGTTTGCTTGTTGGATTTCATATTGGATTTGGGTACTTGGGATTCATTAGTTAATGGTTGAATTTACAATTTTATCCTTGATTTGTTTTTGGCTTTTTTATGGGTAAATTTGGTTAGTATTAAACATCCCTCCTCCCTTTGTATCATTTGTTTCGGCCCCATCTCCTAGAGAAGAACACGGGTTGGTTAGTATTCAACATGCTTGTATTCAATTCAATGATTTTTTCTTGGAAGATTGTGTTTTTGAGAGGAGTATTGTTTCTCGTGGAGAAAAGAACATCGTACATACTAACTTAAAGGCAAGCGATTTAAATGTCGGAGATGAAGGCGAAATGAGTAAGGTTGTTGCTTCACAATAAAAAATTAGGGATTTCCTACCATAACTTGAAGTAAGGTAACTTGAATTTTTTTACCTGCTATAGCAGGTTTCACAGGTCATATTACGTAAAATACAATAGGCATTACGTAATGGTTACGTAATATATGATAATCTTACGTAACAGTTGTAAAAGATCATTACGGAAGCCTAACGTAATAGAATGTATCTTTACGTAATGAGTTTTAACCTCGCGTTACGTAAAATGCTAAGTCATTACGGAAGCCTTACGTAACGCTACTGATTTAACTGTTACGTAAGAAATAACTGTCGTAACGTAACCTTTACGTAATGGAAGGTCTTTTTACGTAATGAGTATTAACCTTGCGTTACGTAAAGTGCTAAGTCATTACGGAAGCCTTACGTAACGCTTCCGATTTAACTGTTACGTAAGAAATAACTATCATTCCGTAACCTTTACGTAGTGAATGTATATTTTACGTAACAGTTGTAAAATATCTTTACAAAAGCCTTACGTAATGGAAGGTCTCTTTACGTAATGAGCATTAACGTCATGTTACGTAAAGATCTAAGTTATTACGGAAGCCTTACGTAACACTTCTAATTCAATAAGAATTAAAAAAGGAAAGAATAAAATATGGAAAACAACTAAATTTGAAATGGAAACGAAAAAAATAAGAATGGTAAGTTGTGTAGTGGTGACCGGCAACCCCTGTTGCCTTTTATTTTCTTACTTATTTTTTAATTTTTTATTTCTTTAATCAATGGTTTAAATTAAGTTTGATAGATTTTAACGGTTTAGATCTATACAAGTTACCTAACTTGAAATTATACCCAAGTTACCGTAGGAGGTCCCTAAAAAATTAACAAGACTTAACAATAGATAATAAGGACAACATAAGAATAATAAAAAGTGATTGAGGCTAGCTTTGTCATTTACTCTCATGGATTTCTAGCCTACTACAAAATCACACCTAAATAGGTAAGATTTTATAATCCGTGGATCCAACATGCATTGGTCCCACAGCTCATAATCCAACACCACTTTAGTGCCAGACATGAACTTTAAGCATAATCCCATAAGTGTGGGATTTTGGACCAAAATTCTTGATCAAAATCCCAAGAGCAGTCATCAGGCTTCATGAATCGAACACTTAACCTAGCCCATAAAAAACAAATAGCCAATATATGTGTTGATAATTTGTAGCACACTTAAGTTAGAAAATAAAATTCCTAACAATCTCCCACTTTGATAATTTCCACAACACTAATATTACAAATTTCTTCAGGCACGCAACCATATGCTATTCATACAACAACTGCTCCTTAACAATCTAGTCCACCTTATGTATCAACATGGAACCAATGACGTTTTAATCACAATATAAGTAGCAAATAAGATGTTGTCATACCATGTACCTCTTATAGTGTATGTGATTACTCTCCACACCTTTTCTTGTTGTATTATGTAATAGTATATGTACTTTTTTTAGAGTTAGTAAAAATAATATTATTCCAGTCTATTACGGTATCAAAGGCGTCACGATTATACGACCCGAACTCTAAACCAACTTTCTTTTCAATTCCTTCTTCTTGTCATCAGGGCTACCCTCCCTCTCAATCTCACCTCCTCCAACTTTTCCTCTGGCATGGTAATTAAGGTCATGTGTC
This sequence comes from Linum tenue, assembly GCA_946122785.1. NCBI lineage: Eukaryota > Viridiplantae > Streptophyta > Magnoliopsida > Malpighiales > Linaceae > Linum > Linum tenue. The sequence continues at coordinate 64,257,100 of CAMGYJ010000004.1, read as the reverse complement.
TGTTTCTTGGTCTCGATTAGATCGGCATTGTCCATGGTTCAATAATTTGTCCTGTATTTCGAGGCATGTCTATACATTTTGATATTCTGCATGGTATATCTAATTCGATTTACTTGTTTTTCTAAATTATTTTCGCTATACAAGAGAGTGGAGTGAATTTGATCTCTGGATGTAGCTTAGATTGAGTAATTTATAGTTTCGTTTAAGGTTTGGCAGGTTGATCTTTATCAATAATATCATTCATTCATGAGAAAGAAAAGAAAGTCGTAAGTGGTAGATTCATGGATTGTTGGCAAATTATAGTTTGATACCTAAAATTTCTCTTTTCGGGAAATACATAATTGAGGAGAATGATCAAAGTCAGAAACTCAGACATGGCACAAAGTATCAGAAGATTAGGCTCAAACAATCGACTTACTTATTCATAAAAAAAAAACAATCGACTTTGCTTATTCTCTCTCTTCACTTGTGGAAATTTCTCTAAAACACTAATGGTATCTGTTGGGCCACGTGGTTGAGCGGTATTGGGCATTAGGTCCCAAGAAGAAAGTCAGTTGGCCCGGCTCAGCAGGGAAGCCTGGGAGTTATGCAGGTAAGACCGATTAGCGCGTTAGGTGGTTGATCCTCGGATGGGACAAGAGATCAGTCGTTTGACACAAAGCACCGATGGTGACAAGAGAGAGATCTGCTAGGATATTTGCCTCGATACAAGTAGGACTGAACATTAATTACCCGCTGTGGGCAGTCTATTACAAGATGGGACATGTTTAGGGCGCGAGAGTGTCATGGGCAACCGCCCACGGACCTTTGTTTGCAGGGTTCAGGAGTGCCTTCCCACCACCAGGAACAGACGCCTCACTCATGTCTCATCAATCGCCTAAAACATTTTAGACTCAAACAATATCATTCAAGATTTAAGATGTAATCAAACATGTTCATATTGGACCATGTAATACAAATATTGGCGATTGAAGTGGAAATTGACTTTCCTTGTTGGATTGGAGCTGGATTTTTTTGTCACTTGTGTCGATTACTTTACATTCTTAGCGTCTGTCTCTCATAAAAAAATATATCGAATCTGGACGATAATGAAAGTAACAACGTCAATTCTCTTCTTTTATCTCCATCTCTTGGTCGCATCTCAACACGAAAACTAATTTTGAGTCACTAAATATATATTGTAAAAAGACCACACACAAAAAAAAAAGAGCCATGGTATAACCAATATTCAAATATGGTTGTTTGCTTCCATAAATAAAAAAGGATATACATTTCTTTTTGCTAGCTTATTGCTTCCTCTGGTCTTTTCTTCATCGGCCATCGCAATGGCCACTACTCTGTTTTCTTTTGGGGAGGAGTTCTGTTCTGTGCTACTAGGGCTATGTTACCAGTAAATCACTGTACTTTTTGAATCCTCTTTTTATTCACGAGTCTGTGATCTGTCCCTACTCCCTAGTCTCAGTTCCTCCCTCCCTTCACAATTTAGCGCCAAAATCCCTCTCTCCTTTAAAAAAATCCCATTTAATCTGATTACCTGCTGTTACAATTTTCTTTTTGTTTGTTTGCTAAACACAAAGAACAAGAAGAACAGCAAAGGAACACTACCAGTCTACCACCATTTACTTACTCTCTCTTTCTCGAGCCCCTACCTTCTCTGCTTTCACTACTCGTCTAGGCCTGCAGACTGCAGTGCTCTCTCTATGCCCCCTTTGCTTGGAGCTTTCTTCTTCCTTGTTTCTCTTCTGTCATTAATTTCTTGTCTCCCTTGTTTCTGAACTCTCCATCTGTTTTGGTAATGTCAAACCGAAGAAACCCACCTTTACCCAGTTGAGTTCTTTTGTGAGCAGTAGCTGAACAAAATCACATTTTTGGAGCAAGTTTATGATGGTCTAGTGGATCAGAGTAAGAACCCCACACCATTCCCCCTTTTTCTTTCCTACCCTTCTCCTTTTGTTTTCTGCTAATCCAGTTTAGGCTCATTTCAGTGCAGAAGATTTTGTGTTCTCCCTAAAAGGCAAAGAGATGAAATGGGTTGTTCTCAAACACCCCAAAGATTGAAGCTTTCAGCTGACATCCGGTGTTTTCTAAATAAATATGGAGGTTCTAGCTGTGGAATACCCACAGAAAATGCAGCATTTTCCTCCCCGTCCCTCTGAAAATCCTTCAACAACAAACAAAACCTTGTTTTTGCCAACTCCCTTTTCATCCCCAAAGAAGAATAAGCGGATTCTTCGAAAGGAACACAGAAGAAAACCACCTTTTCTCACTTTAAACTTTCCATCACTCTAAAATAAAGAAGATACAGTAGTAACCTCCCACGCCTGCACAAAAAGCCCAAAGTCCAAAAATAAGCAGCAACATCTAAGCCAGTCAAACCCCAGTTCTTTTATTTTTTGTTTTAACTTGGAAGAGTGACAAAAAAACTACAGAAAAACATGGGATGTGTTGCCTCCAAGCTAGAAGAAGAAGAAGAAGTGGTGTCTATTTGCAAGGAGAGGAAACGGCAGCTGAAGCTAGCAGTAGAGAAGAGACAAGCACTAGCAGAAGCTCACTGCAGGTACTGTCAATCTCTCTATGCAGTAGCAGCAGCAATAAAGCTGTTCGTGGCTCGCCATGCTTCACCAGCTTCACCATTCCTCATTACATTCCCACCTCACAGCCCATCTGCTTGCCAACCTAAAGAAGAAGGGAATAAAAGCAACGTGGTAAACAACCCAATGTTTATTGAAGAAAGGCCTTCTGAGTCGACCATTGAAGAGGCCAATGCTTGTGAGTCTTGTGATTCATCAACAACTTCCTCGGATTCCAGCGAGGAAGAAGAATGTACAGAAGAGATGGTGAGGCAGCAACAACAAGAGCATGAGCATCAGAGTTATGGGTACTACTACATGCAAATGCCACCACAGCAAGCTGTGGTTCAAGAGTCGCCAGGTGGAGATTTTGGGTGGGATTTCTTCAACCCTTTTGATGTGATGAAGCCAGAGGTTATGAATGGGTACAGGAGGAGTTTGGATGATAATTTGAGGGTGGTGAGGGAGCAAGAAGGCATTCCTGAGCTGGAGGAAGAAGGGAGTATTAGAGAGAATGGAAATGAGCAAAGGGTGTTTGTTGCTGCTGAGGAAGGGAAAGGTGGAGAAGGTTTTGATGGTGGGGATTTGGTTAAGGTGCGTGATGGGAATAATGGGGATGGAAGCTCAGTTGAACAGAAGAGGCATTCAGTTATGGAGTCACCAGAAAAAGGGAGGGAACTGTTGGATGCTCTGAAGGACATTGAGGATCATTTCATTAGAGCTTATGACTCTGGCAAGGATGTTTCCAAGATGCTTGAGGCGAATAAGGTTTACTTGCAGTCTGGGATGGAGGAAATGAAAGGTAGCGTTGTGCTCTCTTTTTGGTGTTCAATGCTCTGTAAGTTTGATCCTGATCTTTCTTTGCAATATGATGGTTTGAATAGCCATGGTGATAGACTGAATTTCGGATTGGGGGCAATATGTGTCTTATGACGATGTAAACTTCCAACAAAGATGAGGAATGCTGCCACAAGTTCATATATTTTTGCACCTAACTTTATCCGTGTTTCTCCCCTTTGAAGATTCTTTCATGTGAACTTAGGAATCATTTGTTGTGAAAAGGTTAGACAGCAAGTCAACACTTGACAACTTTCTTTTCATATGTGTCTCTTGTGATTGAACCAGAGATATCTTTGTCCTCTATTTATCCTTGGTTATCATTGCCTGATTCTCCTTTTCCATGCCTCCATTGTTTCATGTCTCATTCTTTAATTTATCCACATTAGCCTTCCTTGTGAACCAACTCTGATTTCTTGTTGCTGCAGAGAATTTTAACAAGCCAATCCTAGCTCTACCATGGCACAGGTCAACCTCGTTCAGACCCTCATGCAAAAGCTTAGTGGCTTCTAGCTCTAGAAGCACATCGACATGGACGGAATACACAAACGATCTCTTCGACGGTTGTGGAGGGATGAATGCTGGAAGCCATTCCTCAACGCTTGGAAGGTTGTATGCATGGGAAAAGAAACTTTATGAAGAAGTCAAGGTAAATGACTCTGCTCCTTCATGTCCTGACCTTTCTCCATGTCATATGCTTCACTCTTTTTCATTCCTCCAGGCTGGAGATGCAACAAGAAAGCTATACGAGAAGAAATGTTCAAGGCTGAGAAGCCATGATGTGAGAGGCGAGGATGAACTCAACATGGACAAAACAAGAGCTGCAATCAAGGACCTTTATGCTCGAATTCTCGTAGCAGTTCGTAGTGCTGAATCGATCTCGAACAGAATCGAGAGGTTGAGAGATGAAGAACTGGAACCTCAAATTGTAGAGTTGTTAAAAGGGTAAGTTGTTTAGTTACAGAATTGAACTGGTACTTTTGTTCCAATTTCTAAGTTGTCTTCTACTTTGCAGCCTAACCCGCACTTGGAAGATCATGTTGGAATCCCATGAAAACCAGAACAAGATTCTTTCTCAAGTAAAAACATTTGAATGTCCCTCAGCTGGGAAGTTCAGCAATGACTCCCATCGTCTTGCCACCCTCCAGCTCGAGGCCGAGCTTCTCAACTGGCGCACCTGCTTCACAGATTATGTCACAGCATCAAGATCCTACGTGGCATGCCTCCACAGCTGGCTGACCAAGTTCTTGGTCCCTGAAGTTGAATTCTACTCCAGAACCAGAAGAGTTGGTCAAAGCTCACCATCCCTTCCCTCTCAAGCTCCCCCGGGCCCTCCACTGCTCACCATCTGTCGAAAATGGCTCTCATCGATGGAAAAGCTGCCAGAAGTACACTTGTCGTTCGCGTTGAAGGGATTTGCCAAAGATGTGAGGGCATTGTGGGTTCAGCAAGGGGAAGAGCAGAAGCAGAAGAGGAAAGTCGAGAGCTTGGGCAAGATGCTTGACAGGAGAACCGTGTCGTTTCACAGGACCGAGACTCGGTTGCTTGAGACCAAGCTCATCGAGTATAATAATGGAGAGGAGAATGTTAATTCGGTGAACCCTTTCGAGCATTTGGCCGAGAGGAAAGACGAGTTGGATTTCTTGCAGAAGAAGGTTGAGATGGAGAGGGAGAAGCATTACAACTATGTCCAGGAGACTTCCAGGGTCACCTTGAGTGGGTTTCAGACAGGGTTTTCCAGTGTTTTCAAGGCGTTGACCGAGTTCTCCAAGGCTTCCATGAACATGTATAATGACCTTGTAGTAACCAGCTGCAGTCAGAGCAATGGGAAAATGGAGAGTCAACCATGTGTGGAGAGCTCCTCCCAGGTTGAAGAAAGGGAAGCCCGGTGACAAAGAGGTAATTTGTTTAGGGTTTGGTTAATCTTTTAGTAGAGTGGGGTGTTTAGATAGAGGGATTGATTATTGTATATTGTATTCGTACGTTACACATCATGTTGTCTAAGCAGCTCGCTGAGACCATCATGTGTTCGTTTATACTCTGGTTAATCTGTGTCATTAGAGCTAATGAGCACTGTAGGTGGAGAACTTTGTGCTAGACCAAGTTCATCGGCTTCCAGCCATGTATTTAGTAACGGAAGCTTTAGGCAGAGGCAACATTTCTGATTTCTGTATTCACTAAAGGTCTAAAGCTTAAGGTGGAGAGATTCTCTGTTTCCTTTTTCTGGAGAGATTCAATTTCCATAGCTTGGCCTAGTAAAAGACTTGATTTCAAACGGAGAAGAACAAATGAGCTGTTTATATACATTTCAAGTCGGAATTCGTGGCTAACCTCCTAAGTCCCAACTAGATGAAGGAATCAGCATAATTGGATTTCTGTGTGAAAGACAAAAGCCAGTTTCTTCTGGTAGAAAAGAAACGTGCGCTGTAACTAAGAAACAGGGCACTGCTGCTGCCTCTATTGGAAAACCGGTAGGTCAATCCTCGGTCTTTCTCCAATGGCTGCATTTACTCCAATGGCAGGGACAAGGCTACTCGAGGATGCTTCTCCAGTTTCATTTGCCATCTTTAGGAAATAGCTATGCCTGCATAGCACAAAATACATGAGAAGCAAACAACGTGGCATGCCACCGAAAAAACCATGGAAGGAAGGTAAACATACCACCGTGTATCTGCAGTGAGCTCAGGATGGAAGGCAGTCCCCAATATGTTCCCCTGCTTCACTGCTACAATGACTTTCTTCTCAGGGACAGCATTTTCCTACACAGCTCCAAACACTCCAATTCAGACGCAGACCTTTAAAAAGTTATGCTAACATGAATCATTTTCAGCACAACTGGAATGCATTGTATACTGAACATGAATGAACCACATTCTGGTGTGTATACAGTACATTAACATTGTATGTTCCCTGTTTCACCTACTAATTTCCTAATCTACTTCCAAGGGTCCACGAGAAATCAACTTCAAATAGAAACAGAATAGCACAACAGAAATGGGTTGATGTGCGTAAATAATGACTGGTTCGCGGTTTGCCAATACTACACTTTTCAAAGCAGGGTTCCAAACATTTAGACCTAATGTGGAAATAAACAAGTGTGATTGAAAAACTTGTTTGATGTATGCTTTCGAAGTTAGCTTTTGTCATTCCACTATCAGCAAACATTAACTTAGTTGCTATATATAAAATTGATTCCATGATCAAATGACGCAGGGAAGACCATGTTACCTACCTCTTGGATTTGAACAGCAGAACTGGAATACAATACGTTAGCAGATGGGACATGATACTCAGCCAATACTTCGACTCCTGGTCCGACTTCAAGCACAGCTGGAGCACGGATGAACACACCTCGATATGTTTCCTGCCCACCTTCCTGACTCACAAGTTTTGGGACTGAAAGCTCTGCCTCGAAGCTTTGAATCTGAACAGAACAGGTGTTGTCTAATTAATTGCCTGGTTCTCAAAGAAGGGGTGAATTCATTTGCAGTAAGCTATCACCCAGAAGATCTCTTCCAAGGTGTACAATGATACAAAAGTTTTCATTGGTTCATGTCCAACAACCCAAGCATGCATAGTAGCCCGATCATCTCAACATTTAAGGGTTCTTAAGGTGACTTCCAACATTACCTGACTGCCAAAGTAATTTCTATTGACAGTGCAATCGAGGCCACCAACTAGCTCCTGACCTCCAGTTTTCTGTCCTGAAAACAAAGCATGCCATTCACTACTACTTAGAAGCTCAATTTTCCCTATGGGATACAATGAAAAGACCAGCCATATGAATGAATCCAGTTTCAGCCGTGGAATCCAACATCGAGTATCATAGAGATAAATGGAAACGCACCGACGGCTTTGTCTGCCAAGAAGATTAGACCTGCACATGTCCCCCACACTGGCTTCCCCATCTTCACAAACTCGCGCAAAGCAGGAAACTGAGACACACAACAATAACGAGAGCTCAAATAGAGAGAAAAGGGTAGCACAATAGGCTTAAAGGCCTATTCAGTAGTACAATTCAAAGAAACAAGATTGACAAAGATTTTGAGTGAGCGAAGCTGATATCCTCAAAAAACCCGAAATTAAGGTAAACACAAACGACTGATACTATCATCAGAAAGGAAATGAACAATCACAGTGTTTACATGCCTATTTAACCAAACCATGTAAAGCTTCAATCTTTCATGACAAAATCGATTGGAAACCGCCGTGGACGACTGTGCTTATCGTGAAGGTACACACTACAGATGGAAAAAAAGAAAAAAGGCCAACCAAGTTCACGAATTGGTACACAGACACAGAGACGTGGCTGAAATTTTACCATGTTGTGGTACTCGGCAAGCTTGGCCATGGTGGTGCTTTCCCCACCAGGAATGATGAGCGAGCTGACGTTCTCGAGCTGCTCTGGCTTCCTAATCTCCACACCCTTCACTCCCAATCGGCCGAGAGCTGTCAACAACAACAGCACAACAAAAGGTACAATTTTTAGAGCCCACATCAGAAACCCAATTATGCGAAGCGGAATAGATGGTTGTGAAGAGGTAAAGAGATGGGAAAGGAGGTTACCGGAAATGTGCTCGTTAAAAGAACCCTGTAAGGCGAGGACGCCGACCGCCATTGCTCCTGGGGAAGCCGCCTACCGGAGGTGGCTGCGAAGAGCAGAAGGAAGCGCAAACAAAAGGAAAGAGGAGTGGGATTTTCCTTTGGTTTTTTCTTGGTGGGGGTAGTTTTGGACTAGTAGCCTAGTCGTATCTTTCTTCTACTTTTTGGTTTATTTGGCCATTTGATTCAAGTTGCAAGGTCGGTTCAACCTTGATTGGTTGAAAATGGTAGCCGCTAGCCAGCCACATCCAAAATATAATATGACAATTATTAATCAATTGGTTAATTCCTTTTACACAAACATACATACGGCTCTAATATGAAAACATAACGGATATACTATTCCATCTAATTTTCTGTTAAACGATTGTTAAATGGGCTGGAAATGACTAGAATACACCCCTCTATTACCCTTAATTCGTTTTAGCAATATTTTATTGAGAGAAGTCTTTTGTAACCTCTAGAGACAAAACGTCTAATTCGCCCATGTTTTCATTTATTCGTATAAATTTGAGTTTATTCACGTCATATTGGCGTTATTCGCGTAAGAGTGTTAGATTATCCACTCAACCAATATTGTTTAGTCATGCACCCTAGTGTTTATTCGCGCGCCATATTGTTACTTATTCAAGCCATTGTAAAGTCAAATTTTAAACATTGAATATATATATATAAAAAATGGATGTCACTGTGCAGATTATGACCAATGCAACACATTTTTACAAATTAACAGGGAATTATTTCCATAAAATACAGCCAATACAAATTAGTAGTAGAAAAAAGTCTGGATTTTCATTTACGTGGTGAATAACTTATACTCTTACGTAGGGGTGGATTTTCGGTTATTTCGATTATAACCGGTTAATCGAACGATCGTTGCTGGCAAGATAATCAGGGTCATTCTTGAGTGGGTTGCTGCTTCTGGCGCTGTTGACAAGGATTGGTGTATAGAGTGGTTTAGGACTTGGTGCTCTGCCAGGAGGGCTGAATCTGCTGCTGTAGGTGATGGATAAGGTTTTTTTGGGAGGCCTCTGCTTTCGGGTTTGCTGGGTTTTCCTTCTCTGGTTTCGCTGGTTGAGGCTTCCTGGGCGGGATTTGGGTCGGGTAGTCTTTGGGCTTGCTCTGTTTTGGGCACTCTTTACGGTTGTAGTTTCTTTCTTGCTCTCGTTTTTTCCGTTCTTTTTCCTTCTCTAGGCGTGTTCGCTTTCACTCCTCGTGAAGCTGTGGACTCTTGTTTTGAACTTTTGATTTGCTTTTCGTAATATAGTTCATCACCTTCATAAAAAAAAAAAAAACCGAAAGCTGGCCCCCCCAACCGACAAACGACCGAAATAGGTTTCGGTTATCTCGGTTAACCACACCTCCTCCAGGACCAAAACCATCTCGTCTAGCCTTTGATAACCGACCAAATTTCGATTATATCGGTTACTGGTTAATGAATAACCGGTCATTTATTAGTTTAACCTATCGATTAACCGAAAACCGGAAACCAAACCTCCACTCCTACTCTTACGTAAATAGTATAGTTTTACGTGAATAAATACTAATTACTGCGGTGAAAGAGCACAAAAAATACGCGAATAAACTGACTCTTCAGTTGTCACCCCTTGTAACAACAAAACTTTTCCTATTCTATTTTCTTCCCTGTCTTTCCGCCTGCCAAAGCTAAGTATATCTCATATATGTGTTTCGCTCAAACCCTAAAAAATTATTGCATGCGCTCTCACTGAGAAGTACACAACAACAATGGCGAAGAAGAGTAGCCCCCAAGAAACGCCCACAAAAGGGCACCAACCCGACGTCGTCGACAGGCTGAGCGAACTCTCCGACGACCTCCTCCTCCCCATCCTCACCGCCGCCGAGCTCGACATGGTAACCGCCGTCCGCACCACCCTCTTCAACACCCGCTGGCGCCTCTTCTGGAAGTCGTTCCCCTCCCTCTGGAAATCCTCCCCGTCCCTCCGATTCGAAGCCGCCGGGATCCCCCCGGCCCGATTCCACCGGCTCGTGGAGAACGCGCTCGACCACCGCGACCCCCGCTCCCCGCTCCGCCTCCTCTCCCTCACAGCAGCAGCAACCGCCGACGTCGCCGCCACCACCACCATTTCCACCGAATGGGCCCGCGTGCTGGACCGAATCCACGACTACGGCCCGGCCCACCGAGTCCCAACACTCCGGTTCTCGGCCCAAGCCCAAACCGCCAACCGGCCCGTATACTTCTCCGCGAGATTCGCCTGCCTCTGCTCCGCCGTCCAAAACCTCGACCTCTCCCTCCTCATCTTCGACCTCGACGAACTCCGGTCCATTGCCTCGAATTTCGCGTCCGTGACGTCACTCCGCCTCCACCGCTGCGTCATCCGGCGATCCTCCTCCTCCTATTCCTCCTCCTCGCCGTTCGATTCGATCCCGTACCTGAAGAAGCTGGAGCTGGCCGACTGCCAGTTCGAGGCGGCCGCCGTCACGGTGTCGGGGAACTTTCTGGCGGAGATCGTCATCGTGTTCTCCGACACGGCGCCGCCGCAGCCTCGGTTCAAGATTTCCGCGTCGTGCTGCCGGTTCCTGACGTGCAGGGGAATCTACCTCGATTACTCTGTGAGCGCGGACCTCCCGTCGCTGGAATCGTTGGAATTGGACGCCCGGCTGAGGGTGGACTACGCCTATCCAATTACCGCGGAGGAGTCGAGTCTTATGTTCGTCCGCGTCTTCGAGAAGTTCGGCAACGCAGAGCGTGTCAAGCTGTCTCCCAATTCCATCAAGGTACATGTTTAAGCCTAGGATGTACTAGGCGGTTTATGCAGTACAATTTTGAAAACTCTCTCTTTCCAGTGATTTTTTTTCTTCTCTCCTTACAATACCAAAGTTGTTGAAAGAAATTCGATCTCACAGTACCATAATTACCTAAAAAAATTCTCAATGTACATAACTTTGGCACATATCGTTTGCATTGTTTGGCGATCTAGAAAGAGGATCGCTGAACATTGGAGAGATTTGATGTTATGGATTGCAAAATCATATCGAAAGTTCGTACTTGAAACGCCAATAATAGGGTATTTTTGTGTTGGAAGTTGGAATTGTCGTTTAACCGTGCAAACACTGACAAAAATATACGATCAATGGTTTACTAACACAATGTGTGTTAGCTAGCTAGCTAGCCCACGAGCAGGAGAGAGCCAGTTTCACTGTACTTTGAGGGGATACAGATTACAGAGGAGTCTGAGAACTATTTATAGTACTTCTCCATATGGTTTAACCCTGATTCAATATGCTAAAGAAAACAGCAGTTACAGCAACCAGGCCCTGCGAAACCCCTCCGTGGCTTCCAATCGTAGCGGCTGCTGATGATCCGCGATTCAAGTCGCATCAACAGGTTTAGGTTTGCTGAAAGAGAGATTCGAACAGAAGATACCTCCCTGTTTGAACCAGTACTATCTTAACCCGTCATCACTAACCTATCGACGACTTTATTGTTCAATATTCAACATCTAACATATTCTACTATAACATAAAAGACCTCTCTATTTGAACTAGTACTATGATCTTAACCCGTCATCACTAACCTCCACGACTTTATGGTTCATTCTTTTAACATCTAACATATTCTATGACATAATTTGATGCTTTCATAGATGATTCTAGCTGGCGGATACATTGAGAGGGTGATATTCTCGATAGTTTGGACGATAAATATTATTCTAAAATATCTGACTTTTTTTTTTCCATCTGATGTCATCCTGCAGGCGCTAACCTGCGTTCCGGGATTGCTGGAAGAACAGGCTTCTCCATTCCAAAGGATGAAGCTTGTGGAGCTCTATGGTGGAATACCCACCATTAAAGAGTTTAACTCTGTGATAAGTTACTTGTTCCACGACAATATTCGAGGGCCTGCTCTCTTCCACCGCTTAAGTACGTATATATTTGCAATAATGCATACTTCGAGCTAATTCTGCCCTTCGATCAGTACTAATTATCGTACGTATGCAATCTTCTCTGTTTTGTTTGCCTGCATGCGTTCAGATGCCGGCGGCGACAACTCCCGACGACCGGTCGTTGTACGCAAGAGTGACTTACTATCCTTGGCTCCAAGATGAGATCAGGGTTTAGACGGAAGAGATCGACTGGTGTACGTAATTAGTTTTAAGTAAATAGTGAAAAATGCACGTCCTGCTGCTAGGCCGGCTTCTTAGTTCTTGTCCCTTAAAGATTTTGTTACATTTAACTTTTGGTTCAGATAACAAACAATTCAAAAACCTTTGTTTGATGTTTAGATTAATTTTTATCTTGGAATTTATTGGTGTAACTTTAGAATATCGCATGAGAAAAGGAAGAAGCAAATCAATTGATGGAGATTAAAAAGACTTAACAAAATATTTTCTAATAATTTGAGTTATTGAGATCAAGTGGTCAGTTCGCTAACATTGTATCAGAACCAAGAAACGAAATGTCATAATTTCGAATCAAACGTCAGTTAACTCATAAAAAGTTATACTGATGTGTTAACTCCTTTTCCTTCCCGGTCTTGTAATCTCGAAGAGACAGAAGAGGAACTTATACTGATGTTTGCCCTGCGGGAAGAAGGATTCACTAGTTGGGATGGCAACAAGTTCGGGTGGGGACGATTTTCATATATACCATTACTGAATCACAGTTTTAAAATCGTAACCATTCTCGTAATCAAAATTGTGCGGAAATGTAAAATGTCATATACCAAAACCAACCAGTATGCAATTCTGGGAAAATCCATACCCAGTATCTCCAAACAAATATGGGTTAAAGACACATTTGGTCACTGAGATTACAAAATCGGGACATGTTTAGTCACTAGAGAAAGTTAATATCAAATTTGGTCACTACAAGTACTAAAACCGGACACATTTAGTCACTCACCGTTAGTCTCCGTCCAACTCCGTTAATGAAGTCCGTTAAGTGCTGATGTGGCAAACAGAATTGCCTAATCAGCCGGATATAACCCAACAAAAATAAAATCCGACCCGCCACGTCATTATAACCCGCCACGTCATTAAAACCAACCCAACCCAACCCATGACCTAACCCCACCCAACCCTTCTTTCTAAAAACAACATCCATCGTCAACCCGATTTCATCAAAACCCTAGAAGAAGAAAGTGCTAAATCCCACTATTGGGAATTCACCCACAATCTTGCAAATGTTCACTTCGCTTACTCGAAGGCTGCGTTTCAGGGACGAACCCACCGCCATGACCCAAAGGATCGCTCATCGCCTCAGGATCGGGTTTGGAGTGGGTAAGATTCCCGTACTGATTCTTCAGTTTTTGGGTCTGCTGCCATGCCAGAGTCCAACACAGGAGCGACAGAGATTTCCTGGTACCCGTCGGAGACTCGAGCAAAGCATGGCTGTGCCCCTCCCTCTGGGCTCGCTCCAGCGTCGAAATGACCCGACCCATGAACGCCAGCTGCGTTCCGTACGGCTGGTATGGGAACTCCACTGGGATTCCTCCTACATGATAAGCCCTCTTGTAATTGAAGCTAGGGTTTTGATTCGCCAGAGGTGACGATTGATGTTCAGACACCATTGCTCCTGGAGAGATCAGTGATGGTAGTTGTGAGGAGTAAAAGTGAAAATGAGGCTGAGAGGAAAGAAGTGGGAAAGGGGGTTTTTTGGGTGGGTTGGGATTTGGGGGAAGAAATGTATCAGAGGAGACGAACAGATTTGGTGAGGGATGGTGAAGGATTGCTCTGTTGGGTTAGGTCGAACAGGTTTGCGGGAGGAGGTGGGAGGAAGGAGGAGAGCGGCGGCGGCGGTTTTGGGGAAAGAAGGAGGTGGGAGGTGCCGAGGTGGGAGGAAGGAGGAAGAATGTTTGGGTGGGGTTGGGTCATGGGTTGGGTTGGGTTGATTTTAATGCTGTGGCGGGTCGGGTTTTATTTTTGTTGGGTTATATCCGGCTGATTAGGCAATTTTGTTTGCCACATCAGCACTTAACGGACTTCATTAACGGAGTTGGACGGAGACTAACGGCGAGTGACTAAATGTGTCCAGTTTTAGTAATTGTAGTGACCAAATTTGATATTAACTTTTTCTAGTGACTAAACATGTCCCGATTTTGTAATCTCAGTGACCAAATGTTTCTTTAACCCAACAAATATTGTATGATTTTTTTTATATATAATCTAATTTTTTTCTTCAAATGTTAATGTAAATGAAACTTTTTTTTGTCAAAACAGACCGGCTCATTATTGCAGCCTATTTTGGGCTTGAGGTTGGAAACGACATGGGCTCAAAACAAAGGTAAGTTGGTGTTTTTATCGGCCCAGACCGACTTCTCTTCGCCTTTCTGCTTGGCTCTCCCTGCGGATTGCTAGTTGTTACCGGGCATTGGAGGGGAAGCTCTGAAACTTTCTCGGAGCTCCACTTATATCTCAGTCATCGCCGACGGTCTAGAATCTCAACGTTCCCTTTCCGGTGCCGCACCTTCGAACTTTAAAACTCCGGCTGAAAACTGTGGAGAAGTTCAGTTCTTGAAACTCCAGTCCGTCGGTTGAGCTCCGAAGGTGAAGTAAACCCCCTTTGGAAAAGCTGGCGAATTTCGTCTCCGTTTCTTGGATTTGCTCCTAGTTTTGTGATAAACACTCGATTTAATGGAATCCCTCTAACAAGTCTTAGCAGTTCATCGTTCCTGTAAGCAAAATTTTTGAGTGCCTTGGTTGTGTCTGGCGGCTGAATTGAAGGTGTAATTGTGTTTGTAGGTGGAGTAAATGTTGACAAAGAGCTCGCACATGGCTACTTCTGTTTCGGGGATTCATGGCAGTTATACAGGCTTTCTCGGTCTCTACCTTTGATTCTCAAGTTTCATTTCATGAGTTCACAGTGTGTGTGTGCTGTTGTCTGAACTTGGCCATTTCTGGTTCTTTCCTAGGTTTGCGAGTTGCTGGTGTTTCTAGACTTCCATATGGGAATAAGACATTGAATCGAACGGTGGTTGAAATCAAATCATGTCGGTTGGGAAGAGGAGTGGTAGTTATCTCTCTTTTTGCTCTTTCTTTTACTTGCTCTTGGGTTGGAGCTTCTTGAAAGAAATCGTTAGCATTTGGTACCATGATCTTAATAGATTTCCGGAGGAGCGATCCACAAGTATCTTGTGAGGGATTTTCGCGATAAGCACATTTCATCTGCTGCTGGGAGGGATGGTTACTACCAATTGAGCAGCTATGAAGATGAATTACCCAAGGAGGATCCGTTTTGGATAAGCCTTATGAAGGAAGGCATTTGGTAAAGATTTATTGATTTGTTTCATAGTTTCAGGATGTGATAATTTCGTAGTGGAAAATGATAAGATTTATGTTATCATGAGGGAATGATGATGATGTGGTTTCCCTTCTTTCAGGGGTTTGAAATCTCTATTTGCATTCCTCGTAGAACAACCGAGCCAGCTCAAGCACTTGGAATGGCCAGGTTTTCAGAGCACAGTATGTCCCATGTCATGGTCTTAGTTCATACTCACAAACACAAATAACAAGCATCGTGGATCGTCCAAGCCTCGAGATTTGTTTCCGATATCAAGCCTTGAGATTTTGCTGTTGATGGGGTTTATTTCTTCTTTCCTTTTGCAGCTGAAGACTGCTACTCTCACTCTTGTCCTCGTTGCACTGCTCATTGTTGCGCTCTCATCAATTGACTCCATTTTGTGCTATTTGCTTGCGTTGTTTCTGAGGAGAACACCGTGAGATTCACTTTTGCAGATCTCCCATACAGCGCCAGGCGCTGCCAGCCACTTCCAGGTCTGGATGATAAATGATAAGCCTCCACGCTTGAAGGATCTTTATTGAAAATCTTGATTTTAAGGTAGTCACCAAGTGCAGCATGGCTTCTGGACATTAGAGATGTCAAACAGAACCAGTCAGTTTGCCTGACCACCTTCCATCAATGTTGAATGTTGTCGATGTCGCCACTGTGTTTTGTCATCTGAATGAATAGTCACATTACTGGTTGATTGAGAGATTTTCCGTGTACACAGCATCTATAACATGAGAGCAATCCTTCTTTGTTTTTGTTACAGATAACTTCTGTGGATTAATGCCATGGCATTCTAGGAGAACTTTAAATAGAAAATCCTTGCAACAGAAGGGATAATTGCCTGCATGATCATGTCCTAGTAACATTAGGATTTGCCAAGATGTAAGATATTGAAAATCTCGGACCTCTATGATAAGGTAACAAGGAAGATGTTGCAAAGGATACCAAAAAAGTGAAGTTGTTTAGATAAGTTCAAGAAGATGACTGTTACATACACAATTTTGCTTATACAACCATTCCAAATCTAAACAAAAATTTCCTACTGAACCCCCATTTCCTACCTTAAAGACTTCACTAAGGCAATGGTGAAACCGGTGTTCTTTCACAACCCAACCCTACAAAATCTGTGGCACCACCCAAGAAAAATGAGAACCAGCAGACCACGAAAAAAATGAAAAAGAAACCCCAGGAACTGAAAAACTTTAATGATGTATGATTCCCACATGATCACTAACAACAAGTAGTATGTGAACCCAAAAGCTTGTGAAGCTACAGCACGGCAGCACCCCTGTACAGAGTTTCCGCATATTTCCACACAACGGTTCATCTTCTTTCATCAAACATAAATACATTTTTTCCCCAGATGCAACCAGCTCTATCGCTCTCCGTTGAAGTTGACCAGGGCTTTAAATTTTGCTGCAAGCTTCAAGGAATATCAAATCATGGCAACCAGTAGTGATTCTTTGG
Organism: Linum tenue; assembly: GCA_946122785.1. Lineage (NCBI taxonomy): Eukaryota > Viridiplantae > Streptophyta > Magnoliopsida > Malpighiales > Linaceae > Linum > Linum tenue. The sequence goes on along the minus strand of CAMGYJ010000004.1, from coordinate 64,240,355 downwards.
CTGGGAAAGAATCTTCATGACCAAGATGGGTCCATGCTCAAATAATAACTCATGGCTCCAATCGTACGGACAGCACAAAGTTATGACCTTCACAATCATTTCCAGTGTTTTTTGAAGTATTTATACTTGGTACTTGGATAGTTTCTCCTTTACTGGGGGCTCCAAAGCAGACATACATTGGTCCCATGCTCCATTCCTAAGCATCTGCTGTGATATTCATCAAACGATCAATATAATTCCATTTGTTGAACAAAAACTCAGCCGACAAAGGCGTTGGCTCTAAATCATGAATTCGACAATGTGATTTGATTCAGAAATTAACCTTCTCAGACGTAAACGTGAACTAGGAAGCATTAAAAAAAGAGTGAAATGAGAAAAAGACGAACCTGTTTGTAACCATGCAACACTTGGCAAACTTCATTGTGTAGATCTTCACTTTTTATTTCCTGTATCCACAGTTATGTCGATGTGAGAAGATTTTTATCTCTAGAGCAATCAGTTTTTTATAGTAAAAAGCAACACTTACATGCCAACTTGCAATTGCTTTGCACATGAAGACAAGTGAACTTAGAGCTCCTGATGGATTAGCTCTGACCTGGAAGTAAAAGGAGAATTACTTGTAAGCAACAAATTCTTGCATTCCTTTAACAAAGTCAGTCTAGGACAAAAGATATCATTAGCAAATGAGACACCTACCATTGCACATAGACCCCGGAAGGCATCTTCTTTCTCAATATCATCACGTATCCTGTCACATATAACCCAACAACTGCTCAGGTTGCATTGACACAACACATACCCACCAAGATATTTTAAATCAGAATCCAGCCGGCTTACATAGACAAAGCAATGCACCAAGGTTGCATAAAATGCTCCATGTGGGGGGACACTAACTCAGGGCAAACCCAAGCCAGTCTTCCAAGTGTGATTGCAGTATTTTCTACAAGTGACTTGTTCAGCTCCTGGTTTGAGATCCGGGAAAGGCCATTCAGATATAACTCACCAGGACATACAAGTATGCAGTAAGATGGACAGTAATACCTCCGAGTGCTGTAGAATTGGCACCAGGTACGAGATGACATTGACAACAACAGGGGAGATCTCCTTTTGAATCTGAAATTTCAAGGGGAAACATATTAATTAGTTATCTTCTCAGGTATAAAGCATTTCATGGTCTAGTTAACCTCATGAGAGAATCTACAGGATAGAAAAAGAGAGACATACCTTAACGGCTAACTCTCCAATAGCCCAACAAGCATTATTGGCTACGGAAAGAGTTTCCTTCAGGTTAGGAGTATTCTGCATGGATGATCTATCAAATCAATGAACTGTTTTCTAAATAAAAACTGTTTGCTATTTATGAAGTTTGTTTTACTAACCAATTGTTTAGCTGCAACGTCTAGAAATTCTGGTAAACGAGGATGCAAACTAACAGCACATACCTGAGGAATACCAAAATAAGGAATAAACAATCAAAGAAACCTAAAGTGAGATAGAAGTATGTATAATGAACAACTGCAACTTAGGAAATTTTACTAAAAGACTTGCATAATTCCAGCTCCTGTGCAACACCTACTAACATTCAAGGGCTGATAGAAGAAAGTGTCCCACTTACTCTAGAAAGGTCTCCAAGAAGAGCAAATGCACTTTGTCTAACATCAGAAGCACCATCCATGCAGCACTGCAGGAGCAGGTCTCTCAAACTACTTTGTGCTACCTGAAGAGAATATAACCAAGAAAATTAATACCAACATTCTCATTTGTGGACGGGTAAATTGTTGACTAACATAAGAAGGATATGCTAAAGGAAGATGATTACCAAACTCTCAATTCCACTACCAAGCCCCTCAGACAGTCCAGAGAGAAGATCCAGAGAGCAGACAATGAACTCCTTATCATAAAGAGCCCCGGCAGAAGCTGAATCAACCTGCAATGACATTTCAGGGAAAAAAGGTTAACTCAAAAGGAACTGCAGAAATTAAATGAAAACCATTCAAAGCTTACCTTTGCCAACTGTTGAGTGTGAATTATCTCTATGCACCTTTGGAATACAGGTTGGGCAAACTGGGCGAACCCTGTACTTAGTGCCTGAAAGAGACAAAAACATATTATTCTGAGTCTCAACTTCAATTACCGCATTTAAACCAGATTCATACAAGTCATCAGATGAACATTATGAAAGAGAACAAGGGCCTGCCCTAGCAATGAACTTCGTTCAACATAAGGCTAAGAACATGAACTTGATCTGAAAGATTAACTACTCCCTTCTTTTTACTAACATCACAAACAAACAAACACAAATTCTAGTATTAAAATAATTGGTGCACCCGCTTATAAGACTAATTGATAACGTCCTTCCATGATTTACTAACATATCACATAGACTTTTATCTCCCATTGATGATAGTAAACCTTCTGCTGATAGCGAGGAAGAAGGATACAGGAGTATGGGCACAAAGGCAAATTAAAAACACAAAACATGTTGGACTTGGCTCTAAGTTGATGGATACACCTCACGTTTGAAATGTGAAGGAGCAAGAGGAACATCTGATTTAGTATTGGGAAGACACTAATCTTGGTAACAGACTCGAAAAGAGAGATGATCCTCATCAACGCTCCAACATGGGAAGATACCTCTTATAGCATACTTCAGATGGTAAAACAGTTGTATGGTGCAAATAGAAATTCAAATCCACACCTGTGCTATGGATGTGAAGCATTCTAAGAGAGGGAATAGATCTTTGTCTGTATTTGAGAGTTGCTGCCACTTCGCAATTAATGGTGGCATCAAAATTTCAAGGTACTTTGGCTGCAAATAACGAGGTATTAGAATGATTAATAATGAGTTCCTCAAAGATGTAAAAAGATGCAGGCATCCTAGGACCATATCAGCACACTGCAATATTGAACCTTAAAACTACCTGATTGAGTTCTACTCCAACAGCATCTGCCAGAGTTCCTATTGCATCATACACAATCCTGAGGTTTCTTCTCTGTAAATGCAGTACGGGTTTAAACAGTAAATAGGTGAACTAGAAAACCAAGCTCAATCAGCAACATATCAAAAAAACTTCGAATAATAGGAGCAAAAGGCCGACCGCGGACCTGATATTTTCCAAAAGCACACATGAGGTGCTGCAGAATGACTTCCAAGCGTGGGGCCAACTCCTCAGCAGCCTCCTGGAATAGTAGAATCATTAACACCTAGATATTAAAGAAAGGAAGGATCATAAAATAAGATAAATGAGTACATAACAGAAGAACCTCTTCCAGTGTTGCAAAAGCTGAACAAGCAGCCTCTTGGACCCTCTTGTTATTATCCAACACTCTCCGCAGAATACCCAAAAGAACCTTGTCAAATTGCTCATAACCTTTCTTATGGCCACTCTCCTGAAATCGATGGAAAAATACCTCACATAAAACAATCCAGCTACAACTAGCTAGACCCGACTATGAAGTGAAAAGCTGGTGAAACTGGTATAACTTCATGAAAAAGAAAGCTGCATTTGGTGAGGATGTTTAGCGAAAGAAAAACTGTCTGACCATACCTGGACAATGTATTTGCTGAAACGAGAGAGTGTCCAGCAAGATATACTTCGTATAAGGGGGAAATTATCATCCAAAAGAGGGATCAGAAATTCCACCATCTGCATGTAAAAGATATTAGAATTGTTTTACAAGGTAAACATGGCTAACAGCATGTGTATGTAAACAGTAGCTAGATATTCAAAATGAACCAGTATTGATAAACAAACACATTAATACCTGAGGCAAATGAGGATAAAGACCATTAATGCAACCCTCGGCCACTGCACCAATAGCCAAAACAGCTGCCTCTCTTTCCTTCCAAAATTCGTCACCCGTTGCAGCTAACTTAGACTACATAAATTAGGAAGTCAAAAAGTGGATGTGAGAATAAAGTCACACATAACCAGATTACGTCAAAGGGACTCTTTCGCCAGTATTCCTAGGAAAAAAAATGATAGTCAGACAACCAAAAAACACGGAAGATATCAACTTCTGCATTGTTCCTACTGAACAGAAAGAAAATTTGCATACTCGTGATTTTATATGAGTGCTAGACCCATGTCACAATGAAATAGAATCATGACAGTCTAGATTGCTCCCGTGATCAAGATTTAGAATCAAAGCCTCAGTGGGGATGAAATAATCCAGTCCCATATTCAGTTATTGTCATTTTGCAGTAGTGCTTTTGACTGAATTTCACTTACACCAGTCTTATAAAAGTGTTTTCTAGCTCTTCACAAAAGCAACCAAGTTGTTTGGTTACATGCATTTAATTAGGGGAACACAGAAGACTTGCCAGACAATACAAATACAACCACATGCACATCTCTGCAGGGAACGTAAGCATAGAAAAATAGGACATGCATAACTCAACAAAAAGGGAAGTGCTCATATTCTCAGGGCATGCATGTTAAGTTCTGCTTCTAACAAGACCAACTTGCACAAGGAAGCATTATCCACGTTATCGATAAGCTATGTAACTAACAATTATGTAACAGATTGCTAGTGTTCGTAGAAACTCAACATATAAGCAGAAACACAAAGACAAAAGATGGTACATGAAGGAACGGGGAATTGGAAAACAAGATGAAGTTTTAGAAAAAGATTATCCAGTGCAGAACAAAGAAAGGTTACCTGAACAACAGGCATCATTGTTGGGAGAATGTCATCACCAAACACATTTGACAGAACGTCTAGAGCAGCAGCACTACATTTCCTTAGATTCCACACATTGACTATGTCATCATCCTGCATTTTTAGCAAAATTGCTATCTATGAGATTTATGATTGATTTCTAGTCTCCCTGTGCATGAAGATGGCTTAATTGTACACCAGCTAAGGAAATGAACAAGCTCCTAAAACTTTTAACTTACATCATCATCTTCAGCATCTTCTGAACCATGAAGTCTTGATGCATGAAAATGAGGTTTGAGATCCTAAAATGCCAAAAAACACACACACACACACACACATAACATCCACTAAGAAACAACAGTATGAATAAAATATGACAAATCCGAATGTCCAGCAAAATATCAGTAAAAGATGAATTAACCCTCACCTGCTCCCTGTCTGGAAGAGAATCATCCTCCTGGAATAGCAAAGCAAGACAGAGTGTTAGCTGTTAATCACACACAAGTGATTTTATAATTAGCTAGAAAGGCAAAGTCAGACAGAAATATTGACCTCCGCCTCAGCAAGAGACTCATCATCATCGGCATAAACCATGTTTGATAACAAAACCTGCAATTTGGACCAGATTGATTAGAACAATAAGACACATGTAACCCAAGGCTCAAACAGAATTCATAATGGCTCCAACAAACAAAATAATGAACTGAACGCCCCAAGTCAAGAATCGCTGGGTACCGGAATCAAACGTGGCAAGAATTCTCTTAGGTTCTCAGGTGACAACTGAGTATCACAATATGCAGACCTGTCAATGACAGCCAAATTAAGATACAAGCAAAGGAAAGGAGAAGGTAAAAAGAGCTGGCAGACCTTCATAAAAACCAAGACCCAGAACACAATAACTTGAACTAGATAAGCAATAATATTTTTGAGATAGAAAGCCGTGTATCCAAACTTAAATATGAAAGCATAACTAGAGCTGCAGTTGCTACACTAAAATTTACATATTTCATGTACCCAAAGTAAGCAAATGTCAAAAATATTTTGCCTCAAAAGTGAGGATTACCAAAATTCACAAGCTTCAAGAGCCACTTCTTCATCTTTGTCCTTGCTGACTTGCAATATGTACTCCATGACTTGCTTTAAATGTGGCTGAATTCAGAGAATAATGTCATCAAAGAGTTGAGAAAGTGGGCATCATACATTGGTTAAAATAACATGATTCAGGGTAATGTAAAGTGAGGCAGACAAAAGAGTAGTAAACAAGATAACTAACAAACGTTGCATGGAACGGCCAAAAAGAGATCACAATATCAGCAAACAGCTGATCTAGAAGAATTCACTTTCTTTAGAATACACACCTCTAAGAATGACGGGCGGACCTCAATCAGCTGAACAAAAGCTGCACAAACCTGTCCAAGAGGAATGTTATCAACAGAAAGCTTGAAGGCAGAGCACATAAACTTAAATAGTTTAGAAGTCAGAGTGACTAAGCGCTCACCAATTTTCGAACTTCCGGAGCAGGGTCATGAGCAAGAACAAACAAGCCCTGGAGATACTGGTTCATGGATGCATATAGAGCCTGCGCCACAAGCAATGATATAGTGTTCATAGTCCACAAGTGCTCAAAGGTCCATGACGATTGGAAAACTAATACAAAAATACAAGGTATACTTACAGCTGGCATCAACATAATGTATTGATTTATGGAACCCAGGGCCAACTTTCTCAAAGAGGTATGTGGTGACTGGAAAAACTATTAACAGCAGAGCCAGCAATGATTAGGACGGGTTGCAAAGCTAAAAACCTTGTAAACCAGAGATAAACTTTATGTTCACGCCCATGACAATAGAATAGTGGGGACACCTGGTATAATCGAGGAAGGAAGATCTGGATGGGGCGATCAGGTAGGCCAGGCACATCAGCATCTAATAGTTGAGGAGCATCTTCACAAATCTGTTACACACCACCAATTTCATGTTGCAAAACCAGTACTACTAAACCAATTCAAGCACCAACTAGCATATCTCCTACTGCCTCTTAACTAATAGGTTTCAATTGGCATAACAGACCCAACATAACAAAAGCTACAAGTGGCCATGAGGGTGGGACCGGGGAAAAGAACCACATGCATTCTCAGGCCTCAGCACAAAAACTGAAATTGGAAGAAACCACTCAAATTTGACTTGATGAGAAACACGATGGACAAATTTAACAATGTAAATGCTTAGAGAACTTAATGGAAGTAAGCTATTTATGTAGTGCACACTAAGAGTATATTGCCTCTTTTCTATAATACAGCAGGTATTGTTTCAAAACCATCGCATTCACCAACTAATACTCATGTTAACTGTCATACCTTAGACAAGGCATCCATCGCACCTTCCATATGATTCAAGTCATTACTCTCCAAGCAAGTAACAAGAGCCTGTAGTAATTCCGGCCATCCCAATATACCCCCAAGCTGCACTATTTCAGTAATGATTGTCCCAACGGTTGACCTTATATGTTTATCAGGTGCTCCTAAGCATGGGAGCAACCCCGACCTAATGTACTGTTGACTTTCAGAAGTCATGGACTTGTAGGCCTTTCTAAGGTTGTTCTTCAGTAGTAGACCCGCAGCTTGTCGAATTTCCACTGATGTACCCTGTTTAGGCAAAACAAATATAACATACAGTTGCCAACATTAGGGTGCTTGAACCATAAAAAAAAACATTAGGGTGCTTGATATATTTCCGAATTATCCCAAGTCAAGTGAAACAAGGCTGTAAACCAATGAAGAAGCATCACATCAATAGAAACCATCAATAGCATTCCAAGTTACTTGGACAACGTCATTTCTCATAGTAAGACTATCTAGCAAAGCATCACCAGATTCACTAGCAAACTCTGGAGTCCTATACCAATAATTCCGATCACATTACAACGGTTTCATGCTACAGTGATTTTGGTTGCAGCTAAATAGCCTAATTCTATTGACTTCACAACCGACCTTAGCAGCTACAATACAAACAAATTCTCAAGACAAAACATCAGATTCCAATCACTTCCAAATCCTCGCACAATAAACCACCCCACAATTCATAACTTGACATTACACTATCAAACTAAAAATACAAAACAGGAGCACCATAAACCCTCGGCCCGATTGAGAAACAGAAAGAGACAGCTTCCGCGGAGCAAGAGAATCAAATACCTCGGCACGGGCGAGAATGAAAGCGAGATAGTTGTTGAAATCGGGATGCTGGGAGTAGGTTTCCAGCTGCTGCCAAATCTGGGACTTATCAGCAGTTGAAGAAGGTGAAATCTGGAGCTCCAACAACGCGCAGATCTCCTTCACGCCACCTTCTTGCGGCTGCCAAGAGGTGGTGGAAGCAGCCGTCGTCGCCATTATTTTTTCCTCCAAATTACTCGTTCCAACTTTTCCGACAGAGGGTTGTTTCTCGGTGCTGGGGAGAGATTGAAAGAAGCAAAACAGCAGCCGCAGCAGCCGATAGCCCACAAAGGGAGAAAAGTCTTTTCAGCTCGCTAATGTCGTCTTCCTGCTTCCCTCGGCGTATAATCTCGTGGGTATATATACCAAAGCAATAATACAGAATGTATCAATGGAAAGTTTGAAACTTCGAAACGTTTTGGTATGTAAATTGCAAGGAAAAGGAAGGAAGAGGACAAGGGCGTCCGAGGCGTGGGGACTTGGGGAAGAAAGAAACCAAGTACAAACGCAGAGGCAGAAACCACTTTCTTCCTTGGGATAATTTGGGGTGGGTTTTGCATAAATTTGTAAAAAGCAAAGGTACCCTTATGGGCACCACTAGGTTTATGAGGAAATCTGGGTCATGGTAATCATTAGTGGTGGCTTAGCTTTTGCAATTTCTTATTTCTCCTTTTTAAAATTTGGGTAATCAAATTCACAATTTTACAGCTAGGGTTTGGGTCTGCCACAATTTTGTAATTTTCATTTTTCTTGCCTTCAACTTAAAGTGTTACTCAAAGGGGATGGTTAAATAGTGGAATATTGGATCAACAAGTGACACTATCTTGTTTGGTTCAAAGTTGGATCGAAGGAAGAATTGACCAAATTAATTATTATAAAACAAAAATGAGGTTCAGAGTCTGATAAAAAAAGTCAATTAGTCCGATTGGGTTTAATCTGATTTGAAGGTAAGCAGTTCTTGCTTCCTCAACTTCTGCGGCAATATCATCAGCAGGTCCATGAGTGGGTGAGCTTACCAGAGGATAGAATGGAGATGCATCGGGGGGCCCGGCAGCCAGTTTTGGAAGAAGGAGACTTGAGGAGTGTCGTTTGTATGTTGGATGGTGCGGTGAATGCTGACTCACATCCAGCAGGGGGCATGATCTTGAAGGACGAGGATGGACATATGTTGTTGGCAAATGGGGTGTTTTTTCCTAACATTGTGGATCCTCTCGTGGCGGAAACACTTGGTCTCTGGGAAGTTGTTCAGTGGTGTCAGGCACTTGGCATCCATCAAGTTAGGTTTGAGGGTGATGCTAAGGTGCTTATTGAGAAGATTAATGCCAAGGACGCGCGAGATGGTCGTGTTGGGGTCATCATCTCGAAAATTCTGAGTCTGATAGATCTGAATAGTGGGTTCCAGGTTCGGTTCGTAGGTCGGAATAGCAATAGGGTAGCCCATTCTGTGGCAGAAAGGCCCTGTCTTTGTCTCCGGTCTCGTGTCGGTTGTATGATTTTCGTGCCTGGGTTGAGTCCATGATGTAACTTGTGATCTTTTCAATCAATATGATTATCTTTTGTTAAAAAAAAGGTTTAATCTGATTTCAAATTAATATGCAATTTCTTTTTATATATATAACATGATTCATTTCAATCCAAAAATGAATGATGTTTTACCTAATTAGATTTGCTCAATGTGGGTCTTGTGGATCGAATTGCACACCCCTAATGTCAATGTGTGATGAATGTACCTTTCGGTACAATAAAATAAACATAAATTCAACTTCGAACTTGGTGTAATACAACTTTAGGGATGAAAATATTTACTAGTCATGAGTTAAAACAAAATTTCGCTGAATTTGTGAGTTTAAAATCGGGCCAGACATCTCTTAAGAAGTTGGGCTATAGATATGAATGAATATCTTTGGCTAATCATTTTCCACACCCAAAACTATGTTTTGACAAACTCAAAAGTTGGCTATGGTTGAGATGCCACATGAGTATCATTTGGAAGAGATAGACCTCCTTCACATAAACAATAAAAAAATATAATAAAGAAAATAATGTTGTTTTTAACTCATCATCCTTAAGGATCATATGAATGATCCCAATTGTTATGATGAATTTGCATAACGAACAATCATGAGTTATCTTGTACCATGATTTGTATCAAAGCGGCAACTTATTAGTTGATTTTTTTAACAACTTATGACTTATGAGTTAGGAATGTACCATTATTTGTATCAAAGCGGTAATTTATTAGTTGATTTTTTTTTAACTATTTACGAATTAGGAACAAAACTTCCTTAACGAACATAGTGAATCACGCCCTGAAAAGTTATAAAATAAATGTGTTTGTAGCCCGAGATTGATGCTTCCAGATTCAAGAGAAGCAATCTATCTTGACTCGCAGAGGACCAGGCACAACGAAGAGGAATAGTGCATCCAAATCTCGTTAGAAGTTGTTGGCCATTATCAACAGATGAAGTGCATCAATTGACCTAAATGGTAATAAAGTTTAGAGGAGAGACACCAGATTGCCACAGCTCTTCCCTTCAACTTTCCACATAGAAGTAAAAAAACAGAATTCTAAGTTTGTCATTACCAACAAATAAACAAAGCCACCCTTGTTGCTTCTGCACACCACACCTTTGCACAGCAATTCATATTCAAATGAGTGCGCATTCCCCTTTACCTGTGCGTGCTCCCCTGCTTGGCTGCTGCACTTTTTACACATAAAAAATTGATGAACTTTTTCAACCTCTTTTCACTGCCCATCCATCGACATTCAAATGCTATAGTACTATTGGCAGAGAGAGTGGGAGTGAGCCTGCCTTCAAAGCCTGCTGTTTAGTGCTCTGCGTAGCTTGCTTACTATACTAGCTAGCAGCAGTAACAAACAACAACATTCACATTCCAACTTTTTTTCTGCACAAGATTCCAAAACCCTGTTGGAGTAACACCAGGCTTTCTTTCAAATCCACAGGGCGCAATGTTCTATCACTACCAAAGCATGACAACTGAAATGGGGTAGAGAGATTCTTTAAGCTATTCTAGTACATCATGACAAGACTCTTAACTCAAACCACCGAAGCCGAGTTCATATACAAAGGGAACAGTTCCAAAAGTGGTGTCAAGTTGAAGGTTTGTTGCAACAGCTAGCCAGTTGGTCTCCGACAAGAAAGCCACAAGCCAATGGAAAGGAAGACAAAGCATCCTAGGTAGTAGGTACTATGGTGAGGTGGTCGTAAACTTCTAGCAAGGATACATTTTTAACAATCTAGCAAGATGGTCTAATAACAAGGATGCCTGATATTTGGAATAGCAATCTAACCCCTCACTTCATGTTGCAAAGTTACTACAACCATGTGCTAGTCAGGATTATGTAATGGTGTTAGTAAATTGGTAAATTGTACCCATGAAGATGAAAACGTTTCGGAATCAGATCCAGAAAAGAAACCACTTCTTCTGGGGCACAGTAATCCTGAAGAGAATGAAGAGTGCCCTGCATAGCAAACGGGGTTTTAGAATCCGTCAATAGAGCCCCAGATGGTATGAAAGTTAAAAATTCTCGGCGGAACTGTCAGATAAAAAGCAGAAGAAATGTAGCAATTCGCTTTATCTCATGAGTCACAGTCACATGGAAGGCATCGTTTACAGAACAAGCACCAATGCACAGCCACATCCACTTGAAAAGAGCATGATTATTGACTAGTGAGCACCAGGTGACTCAAGACAGACCAGAATAATGTGGTTACGAAAGCGTTACAATTTCAAAAGCCAAAGAAAAAGAGTAAGGTATCTAATCACAACTACAGAGGCCAAGGCTGAAATGTATGATTCCTGAAATACCTTCGTGTTTTGGCTATGAGAAACTAGAGCCACGCATCATCCATACTAAAGCCCTTATGTATCTCATTTCTGGTTTCTTGCTGCAGCCTGTTCAAAAGTGGAAACCAACTGAAAGTTAGATATAACCATTTTAATTTGTTTTCAACATACTTAGATGCAAAATATGCATTAGTAAAAAGGTTTACTCAATAGTTAAACTTAAATCTGAAATGCCAGAAACATTGTTTATCCCCAGAGTGTAACTATGACACCCTCATCCAACTATTACAAGTTGAATATGTGAAAAATGTGTAGATTTGATAACTACAGAAGCATTGTTCCCACCTTTTGAAGCTTTTCGAAAACGGAATCCTCGTATGCCTTGTAACCAGCTCCAACCAAATTAGTTATTCCATCGAATTCCGGTGCTTGCTGTTTGGGTGGAGGAAAGTCGTTTGCTTGAGCTGCTTGAACTGGTAACACTAGAAGAGGATTGGAAAGTTCACCCAAGACTATTCTAGTGGCAGCAACCTACAAAAACAAAGGTAACAGAATTCATTTAAGTGATCTCAAACATCCAAACTGCAAATCAACAGACAGAAAGATAAAATAATTACAGCACTCACCGCAGCTTCCTGAGTAGCCATAACAACAAGGGCCGAGCATTTCTTCTTGGAGCCCTTGATGACAAGGTCTTCAACTTCACCAAACCTGGAAAATATCTCTCTCAACCTTTCTGCAGTATAACCCACACCCACTTTCTCCCAAGACACCTTAAGCATTTTCCCCTTGTCCAAATCAACCCCACCCCCCTTAGCTGATGCTTCTCTCTCCTTCCTCTTCGATTCTGAAGCTGCAGCTGCCTGTCCTCCTTTACTTGAGTGCATAGCCTTTATCCTCTCAATCTCCTCCTTCAGCTTCCTGACAATCCTCTCCTCTTCAGCACGAGCCTTAGCTGCAGGGTCAGGAGCAAAAGCCGCCCGTTCTCTATCCTCAAGGTCCGAGACCATCTTTCTACGCTTCGAATCCTGCTGAGACCTTCTGGCTTCCTGCTCTCGCTTAACTCGTAGCAGATCATCGAACAGCTTTCGAGCCTTCTCATCTTTAAGAATCTCATAGGAAGATTTCAGTTTCTGGAAGTTTTCCTGCGCATTTGGATCGTCAGGCCTCTTATCTGGGTGCAATTCCAAAGCTTTGAACTTGTATGCCTTGGATATCTCCTTCTCGGTGAGCTTTGACCCTTCCTCTCCGGAAGGCAGCCCCAAAACCTTGTAGTGGTCGATTTCTACGTTCATGACTTTTTATTCAACAAGCACAGTACTACCCCCAAATCACTGGAGCTGCAGAATCAGGAATTGAAGAATGCTAAAAAAAATTAGGTCAATCAGCTGCCTAGCCGGAAACAAAAATTCTCTCGGACGTTACGAATCGACGACGGAGCTCTCTCTATCAGACTAAGAAAAAAGGATAATTCTTCTCTACTGAGATCGGAATACGATAGGTAGGGAGCGAGATGAATGTACCCAGAGAAGATTCGAGAGCTGGAAACGGAGCTTCGACCAACGGCGGCTTCGGTCCTCACTTCTTCGGATGGGGGAAAAGAATCCCTAGGTCTCTTCCCCTTCGTCAGGCGACACTACAAACTGGGAACTTGATAACGTTAGGAAGCTAAGAATTCGAGGAATTCGCCGGAATGTGGACTCTAGTCGTACCGAAATCGCGCCGGCGGAGGGAAAGGGATTTTCTTTGTTTCGTGTTTTGTTTTCCGTCGCTACCTTCCCTACCCCTTATTTTATATTTTAAAGTTATTTCTTTTAACGCGGTTGGCTTGTTGCCTTTTTCCTATTGGCTCCCGGGAACTCCTTCCAAAGAACAAAGCTATGTCGTTTTGACTCTACATGACATGTTTTCATTTTTTGTAAAACAAAACGTTTGAAGGCCGCGGAAAACATTTCTTCTGAAACTAAACACGTGACTTATAAAAAAAAAAATCTAAATACGGATAGGATTAGTTCGCTCAATACGATCATAGTACAACCAATAGCAAAGAGAAACACTCGACACTAATACACATGTAGTCCTATATAGGCAGAGTATGGCTTACTGTAGTTAGATAGTCGCCCACAACTTGACTTCCCAGTCCAGGGCAAGCAAACGACAGACCTCATTGATGGTACTAAAGTGTGGATTACTCGGCAAGCCATTGTCGATCAAACTCAAAGTTGTAGTCGAGTCTATTTGAATTAAGGACCTTTGTGATTTCTTGTTCTCGAGTGATCCTCAAACCGTGCACAATTCCAGCCAGCTTGACACGAGTAAATGCCCCCCCTCCCCAACAAAAATTTCAAACATTATATATAAGTTTTTTTTTTTTTTACGAGAAACAAGTTCAACCTCGTTTATCCTTATTGAGTGAATAGAATAAATGGTGAAATCACCTATCGATTTATACAGAACTCAATAGGCAACATAAAGATGCGAAATATCAAGGACACAAGAGTCCAATGACAACAAAGTGTTTTTCATGCATGGTATCGTCAATTAATAACTCGAATGTTCAAACTATCGATGTATAGAAGTGAATTTGATTACATAGGGATTACATATCGTACTTGTAATATAACCTGTACCGATATTAGTCTCCCCAAATACATGGTTTTCAAAACTACCAACAAAAATTCACTACTTTTGTAATCTACTAGTATACGAAATCCCACTCTCTCTGTTCTTCAGCTCGTCTCCTTCTGTCAGCACAACAGGGGCAGTTGCTACTATCTCTCAGAACAACCTTGTACGCTTCCTCCAACAAGCTACTGATACTATTACTAGCTCCCTCTTCTCCTCCTGCTGCTTTTTTCCTCTTTTTCCCCACTCCTTCCTGGGAACCTGCCGGAGGAGGAGGAGCGCCGCCATTCTTCTTCGCGTCAGAGGCCGCCGCCATATTTCGAGCGCGCCGCCGGCGCGCCGCTTCCCGCCGGTTCGCAATCTTGATCCGGACGAGATCGTCGAACCTCCTGCGAAGACTTTCGTCCTTGAGAACTTCGTACGAATCGCTCAGCTTCTGAAACTTCTGCTTCGCGTTCGGATCGTCGGGCCTCTTGTCGGGATGCAATTTCAGCGCCCTGAGTTTGAATCCTCTGGCGATGTCCTTCTGCGAGAGCTTGAACCCTTCCTCCCCTGACGGCAGCCCCAAGACCTTGTAGTGGTCGATTCCTGTGTCCATGGCGGGATGCCGGGGTCGATGCTACAAGATTAATCAAATTAGGGCAGCGATGATTCTCTCGATCGATTTGAGAATCGATGGCGCGCGCTCTCTTCTTTCTAATTCCGATCGACTACTGCTGAGATCTGGACGGCGATACGCAGAGAGAGATCGATTTAGGGAACCGATGGATAGTGGAAACGGCGCTGTGGAAGTTGCCGGGAAAAGAAAAAACTCAGTGGGGAAAAGTGGTGTTCGATTTCTCGCTTTCCCCCTGCCTTTTTATATTCGAAGCTAATTACTCACCTTTCCTAATCCGATTGGATTTCGGAAAGCTTTTTTACTTCTTCGTATTATTACGGCCGACAATTCGATATTTTCCCTATAAAAAAGGTTTTGCGCCTAATTAGAAATCGTGAGGAAGAAGTGTGGTTTACTTTCTCATGCAAGAAGAAAGGAAGATGTCAGCCCAATTTGGGATGTAAGCTCAATCAATCTGTGTGTTTATTCACGCAATTTTGTGTTTATTTATGAAACATTGGCGTTTATTGACGCGACAGTGCTCATTATTTAAACAAACCGTAATGTTGATTCATGTAATCTTGTGTTTATTCACGTATGTTATTATTTATTACTCACCACATCGTTAAAATTCAGTTTAAATTTTAAAATATGTCAAAGAAACACTTTGGGTTTCCATCTAAGTTAATATTCACAACTATTTACATGAATTATCATCAAATAACATAAATGAACTTCATAATACGTGAATAAGATGTTATAACTCAGAAAGAAATAACAATATATAAGAAAATCGGCCCCATCAAAACTGGTTGTCATTCATAAAAAAATAATAATAATAATTAGTTACTAAACACAATAAAGATCAGTTGAGGAATAAGATAACCCAAATGTTTTTTCTTACCAAAGAATAAAGATCCAAATTCAGTGCCAAATTTCCTCGCAACACAAATTTGATGTTTGAAGTCCACCGAGAATTGAATTGGAAGGACTGCTTATGCACTAGAAAAAAATATTTCAAAAGTATCCAAAAATCGCCGGAGATCTACATCGCCTCCTTTCCTCCGCCGCCACGCACATTCAGCCGTCCCAGCCGCGCAAGCAGCTCGTCAAGTCCGCCGTCGGACGACTCCAGATCCTGTCGAGATCGGCGCAGAGCTTCTTCCTCCGCATTCATCCTCCTCCTCCCCTGTGCCTCCTCTTCAGCTCGCCGCCGCCCTTCTTTCTCCTCCATCCAGCTTCTCCGCTCTGATTTCCCCTGTTCAGCTCGGCGGCAAGCTTCTTCCTCCACCATCATCCTCCTCCTCACTCGTTCGCACACCTGCTCGAGCTCCTCCTCTCGAGCCCGGCGGCGGGCCTCTTGCTGCTGTTGCCGGAGGTAATCGTCCACTTCTTTCCCATTCACCCAACACCTACTCCGCTCCGATTTCCCCTGTTCAGCTCCGCGGCGGCGGGCGTCTTGCTGCTGCTTATCCACTTCTTTCCCCTCCATCCAACTTCTTCTCCGCTCCGATTCAACCTGTTCAGCTCGGCGGCGGCGAGCTTCTTCCTCTTCTTCTTTCTCCATCATCCTCCTCCTCATCCGCTCGCACTCCCGCTCGATCTCCTCCTCTCGAGCCCGGCGCCGGGCCTCTTCCTGCTGCTTCTGATTCGTCCTGGCCCGAATTTGATTGTCGTACAGCTCGCGAGACCTGCCGTCTCTCAGGATCCCGTACGAGAATTGCAGCTTCTGGAAGCTCTGTTTCGCGTGCGGATCGTCGGGGTTCTTGTCGGGATGCAATTGTAGGGCCTTCTGTTTGAACGCTCTGGAGATTTCCGTCTCGGTGAGCCTGATTCCTTCTTCTCCTGACGGCAGCCCCAAAACCTTGTAGTGGTCGGTTTCTGGATCCATGGCGGCTGGGTGTGGTACAGAATTAATCAATGGAGAGATTAATTCTCTCGATTTAGAGTCGACGGAATGTTCTTTCCCTGAGGCCTGAGGCGCCGGAGAAACCCTAGCGCCGTAATTCTGTGCTCGGAAGTCGGAACTGTATCGTCGGGAAATTTTGAGACCTCTGCCCTTTTATTACTTACTTTCCCTTTGCCGGTTGGATTTCGGAAATATTAAGCAGCCTGATTTATTAATTATTACTTAATTATTATAGTGCGTCCGATTAATCGATTTCAGTCGATTTTTTTATTTTTTTATTAAGAGTTAAAATCGAGACGGCGTCGTTAAGAGCCTCTTTCATTAAACCCGCCAGTTGCCGTCTATGAAATTATAAAAAAAACGTTTTTTTTTCTTCTTCCTCTAGCACTCACAGATCAAAAGCTTTATTTCTTCACTCTCTTCGCCAAGATCTGGAACTCAAATTCACAACTCCGTCTGCACGAAAATGGCATCCTAAATTGGAGCTAATGATGGCTTAACTCCTTGGCATCAGAAGATCCGGCGAGTGGGTTATACAAATGGAGAGCGAGGTGCCTCGGTCAGTAGCTTTGCGCTCGAACCGGAGAGGAGAAAGGAGCAACCAAATCCCTATTTCCAGAGGTAAAAAAAAAAAAAGAATGAACGAATCTCACTTCAGCACTTGCACTGTCCATATGGGAGGGTTCTTTTCCTTCAATTCGGTTTTTTTCTGGGAGAGAAAAGAAGGTTAGTAACTTTGTGTTTTCTTGGTGTTTTGGCGGCGACTCAGATGACCAAGATGGGTTCTTTTCGCCTGGGAAAGTGCCCGCTGATTACCCGATCAAATTGGTGTGGAAGAGAGGGTTCGTTCGGCTGGTGTTCGTAGCAGGGATCGTTTGGATGCTGCTCATTCTCATTGTACTGTTGTTTCATGTCTGGTCTTGCCAATCTTCTTACGATTTCTTTTCAGGTATGTAGTTTGTATCCATTTGGCTCAAGATGTGAAATCTTTTCTCTCTCTGCTGATTTATATTGGTTGAATGCTGAATGCCTTAACTTTTGAAGTGGGTTTTTGAGGGTTGTACATAAGACTCATCATTATCTGGATACTTCATGAGGTCTAAAGTAGAGTTCCCAGGTAGAGTTTCACTTGGTTGTGTTACTTCCTTTTCCAGCTACACTAGCCATCGTTAGCTATTTCAATAGTCCAGAGAATCATATTGGAGGGGAGAAACTGCAACTTGAATGGGCATTAACGAGTTGCAGCACCTAGTAGCTCTTCTCCATCTGAGGCCTAATGGGTTGCTACTGTGTTCTGTTTTGATGTGCAGCTATTTGTAACAAAGAAAGCAAGGTATACGGCCTTTTAAACACATGGGGTTTTGTACAGCAACAGCATCGTAAGACTAGCAATTGCTCTTACTTTCATGTGCTAATCTTTCTAAGCTTAATCATAGTTTATGTATTGATGCTGCTCTTCCCAACGTCTAGGTTGCCCAATACCTGTTGTAGATGACCCCAACAAGATAGTTATTCCCGAGGGAAAGACTTCGGACAGTATAATCACTCGTCTTTCGTATATTACTGATGATGACGAGCCTCTCAATAATGGATCGTCATCACCTTTATTTGGAGGACACATAAGCTGGGCAGAAAGAGAGGAGAGTTTCAAAATAAAACCCTCCATGAAAGTAAGTAAGCATAGAGATGAAGCAGTTTGCTTTGTGCTGGTGTTGATGTTTGTTAAAGTAGCTAGTGCTTTCCTACTCTCTAGATGTTATGAATTTAGTTTATTCTTGTTTCTGTGCTTTCTTCATTTTAGGTTCATTGTGGATTCATACGTAACGGTGGTGCAGAAATGGACCCCAATGACATTGAGTATGTCAAGAAGTGTAGATTTGTTGTTGCTTCTGGAATTTTCGACGGTTATGATGTGCCCCACCAGCCCTCTAACATAAGCCATCGTTCTAAGGAGCTCTTCTGTTTTCTTATGGTGGTGGATGAGGTGTCTCTCGAGTTCATTAAGGAAAACACCACTATTAGGACGGATAGTAAAGGCGGTCAATGGGTTGGAATCTGGCGTCTTATCCCGTTGAAGAACCCGCCGTATGATGAACCCAGAAGGAATGGCAAAGTCCCCAAAATTTTAACCCACAGATTGTTCCCTCAAGCTCAATACAGCATTTGGATAGATGGTAAAATGGAGCTTATTGTCGATCCTCTGCTATTACTGGAAAGGTAATTCACCACGCCTACTCTATTTCCTATTTAAGAATCCATGCTTTAGTAAATCCTCCAAGTGAATCATATTTTGGGTTGTTGTCCATGATTTGACTGTCAGAAGAAGCTACTACTTCTTCCAAATGGATTGTGCAATTTATTACTTCATTAATTTAATAACCTTTTCATATGCTTAGATACTTATGGAGGGGGGAGAACACGTTTGCTATTGCTCAACATAAGCACCATAGAAATGTATACGAGGAAGCTGATGCAAACAAACGGAGGAAAAGATATGCTCGGCCGCTCATTGATCTGCACATGAAAATCTACAGATACGAAGGGATAGAACCTTGGAGCACCAAGTCAGGCACCATCAGTGGTAAGAGATGCTTATTACACTTCTCAAGACCCTATGTCCCGTTGATGCTCGTTCCTCTAACCACTGGTACCTACATTTGACGAGTTCTCTTTCCTTTTTATGACACAGATGTGCCCGAAGGAGCAGTGATCATCAGGGAACACACCGCACTCAGCAACCTGTTTAGCTGCTTGTGGTTCAATGAGGTCCATCTGTTCACTCCTAGAGACCAGCTTAGCTTTGGGTACGTGGTGCACAAGCTAGGCGTCAAACCATTCAAGCACTTCATGTTTCCTAATTGCGAGTACAACTCGCTGTTTGTGCTGCATCCACACACGAGGGAGCATTCGTCGAAGGTAGAGTGGGTGAAGAGTTTGAGCGAGTTTAAGGGGAAGGGTAGCAGCATGAAGGAGAGTAGGGGTGGGTTAGGCTTGTGGACTCCTTATCCTGGCGATCTTAGTTCTGTTGTATTGCCCAAAGTTGTACGAACATCAAAAGCAGGGTAAAGCTGATGCCGAATGCAGGGTTCCACTTTCAACACATTCATTATGTTTTCGTCCAACGGCCTTCTGCTCCATCTAGCTTCACTAACAAGTAACAGCAGGAGAATTAACTCTCTGCGTCTTCAACTTGTTATGCATACCACCCAAATCAATTATGTTTATTGGTTGCTGCGGGGTCAAAACATCTCTTATCCAGTTATCCTACACTTCAGTACCTAAACCTCCATTCTTCTGCGGTATTTTTTTCCTCCAAAATTCATCGTTCAGTTCAGTACATAACTGATCTTGGCCATACAGTATCTAAACTCCAGAGTTTTGAAATCTGACCTAGAAACTTCAACCCATTACTTGATACAATTCCTTTGTCTCAACATAAACTCGGTAAATTTGATAGAACCGATCAGCGAAGTCAATAATCCACGAGTCGAGCAATCATCGACAATGGCAATGCTCCTCCAAATTGGCAACATCACTATCGAAAATATGCAGCAAAACAGAAACCAAAAACACAGAAAGGGAAGAGAAAGGCACTCAGTGCTCTTACAAAAAAATGTCCAAAAAGAATCCATTTGCCAGTTCAGCTTACACGAGAAAGAAGGGCAGGCAAGAGAAAAGAGAAGTGTCTCGTGCTTTTCACTATCTAACAGCCGGTGCCCTGACTCTTTTAAAGCTACAGAGAAAAAATAAATCATGTCCCACCACAAGCCACAAACTGGGCATCGCCAACTAATAGCACCATAAATAAATTACAAAACAGTAGTTATGAAGAGCGCTATATAAGCAAAACAAATATATAAACTGGCAAAACAAAGCTTCAGACCAAATTTTTTCTTTTATTACTCTCGCTTCTCGGAATATGTTGCCACAGGGCAATCGTGGTGCTCGATCCAAAACCAAGTCGAAGGAAAGAGTTGAGTGGTGGCTCAGTTGGTGGAGTCCCGGCTGTAGAATGCGTCCAGAGTTTTGGCGGGTATACGGTGGAGCAGCTCGCGAGGGAAGATGCGGAGCAGCGTCCATGCCAAGTCGAGCGATTGGAAGATATTGCGGGTGTCGTAAGCTCCTTGGGCAACAAACTTCCTCTCGAACTTGTCCAAGAACTCCAAGTACAGCTGTTTTAAACATGAGATAAATGATATTAGTACGCGAGTGAATGGAGTAAAGAAATTAGATCAATGAAATACAGGAGGGGCAGTTAGTGACTACAGACCAAGTCTTCTGATGAAAGTGCTTCCTCTCCCACCACGGCTTTCATGGCCTGAACATCCTTTCCAATAGCATAATTTGCATACAACTGGAAATTGATGAAATGGAATCAGGGTTAGATAAAATAGTAAAGAATGGAGCTACAAGGAATGTTCCATGGAACATTTGAAGTATAGAAACCTGATTGGAGACGTCAGAGTGGTCTCGACGAGTCATTCCCTCACCAATGGCACTCTGCCACATCAGTCAATGACACCGTTTAGAATATATGTATACTTAATATGCCAGCTAACATCGTTCTTCATCCAGGAGGTAGACAAGAGTGTAAGGACTTACCTTCATCAGACGAGACAGAGATGGAAGAACATTGATTGGAGGATAGATCTGCACAATTTAAACAGATAAAAAGCTTTATCCAGTAGCAGAAAACCTCATTGGGAATCATGTTGACAAGCAGGACTTCGATCATTATAATTGCATTTTAAGCATTAGTCAAAAAAGGGCTATCGTTGTTAATACGATAAATAACAGGATCTAGTGTTCTATTTCAAGTAAAATCATCAACTTTGTGGAATGATCTAGGACATACAAAAACATCTTACCTGTCTGTTGTGGAGTTGCCTATCAATGTATATTTGCCCCTCGGTGATATACCCAGTAAGATCGGGAGTTGGATGTGTGATATCTGGTCCATAAGAGAAATCAAATGTAACGATCTTTCAAATGGAAACTTGGAGCATTTGCAGAACTTTTCTAGTGTAAATCAGAGTGCATTATTACCATCATTGGGCATAGTTAAAATTGGAATCTGTGTGATGGACCCAGTGCGTCCTTCGATACGCCCAGCACGCTCATAGATTGTAGCCAAATCAGTGTACATATACCCAGGATATCCACGTCTTCCAGGCACTTCTTCTCTGGCAGCTGAGACCTGCACACCATTCAGCAATCTGGCATCATTGCTGATTCCTATGGAAAAGTTCACAATAAACTGTCACAAAGATGGTTATTATTATCTTACCTCACGAAGGGCATCAGCATAGGAACTCATATCGGTAAGAATGACAAGGACATGCTTCCCACATTCATATGCCAAATACTCTGCAGTTGTAAGAGCAATACGGGGTGTGATAATACGCTCAATTGTAGGGTCATTTGCCTGTAAAAGAACAAGTAAACAAGATTTCAGCTCAGGCATTTTCTGAAGGTCAAATCACTATGACAAAAGTACTGTGGTACAAAAGACAATACCGACTAATAGACCAAACACCAGCAGAACTTACCAAGTTCAGGAAAAGAGTAACTCTCTCCATGGACCCATTCTCCTCAAAATCACGTTTAAAAAACTGTGCAGTTTCCATGTTAACACCCATGGCAGCAAATACAATAGCAAAATTGTCGTCTTCTCCACTACCCTGAAATTTGAAGGCAGCAAACACAAGGAAGAAAACATCATCCAACCTCTTATCAGGAAAAAAATGAGCCTCCTAATATTTACTGATATTTGCCAATTGAAAGCTGCACTTTACCTCAAGAAGATTGTCTGACTTTTCTAACCGCTTAACTAAACCAGCTTGACGACAAATCTGAGCAGCAATTTCATTGTGGGGCAAACCAGCAGCAGAAAACAGAGGAATCTTTTGTCCTCTAGCAATAGAATTCATGACATCAATGGTAGAAATTCCCGTCTGAATCATCTCTTCAGGGTAAGTTCTTTCACTAGGATTAATAGAACTTCCTGTGCACAATATATTAAGTGTCACGGATGAAAGGCTGAAGCTTAATCAAGAATGCTCATCTAGAAAGATAACTCACCAGAAATATCCAGGTACGCCTCGGGCAAGATAGGTGGGCCATTGTCAATAGGCTTTCCGGAACCGTTGAAGATTCGGCCAAGCATATCCAACGAGACAGGAGTTTTCAAAACCTAAAACAACAAGGCAAGGATGAAGGTTGGTTACTTGACCAATAAGGAATTGTCTTGAAACAATAATCTACAAGACCCAAGCACCGGAATAAATTGCAGAGAATTAGATTAAATTGAAAATTTTGACAAATCATTACAGTTAGCTTCTCTATCTATGAAAAAATAGATTAAATTGCAAATTACAAAGGCATATAGCTTCTCTATCTATTTTTATTTTTCTAGCAAGTAATATGCATGATACAGCTTAGCCCGAGAGTGTATAACCAATGATCGTAGGTCTACAAACTTGATTCATATGCATGTCAGTGTAATTTGCAATGAGAAAGCAACAAAAATAAATCATAATACCTCTCCAGTGAATTGCACAGTTGTGAACTTGTTATCAATGCCAGAAGTTCCTTCAAAAACCTGGCAATTAAAATATGACAAAATTCATTGAGTACTATCTTCGACAGATGAAACCTGATTAATACCTCCATCTCAGATAACTGAATCAAAAGATGTACCAAAGAAGCATAAGATCACCTGAACAACAGCTTTCTCACCATCGACTTCCAAAACCTGACCACGTCTGGTTGTCCCATCCCCCAATCTGATATTCACAATCTCTTGGTATTTGGGTCCCTAAAGCAGTAGAGGAGACAAACACAAATGTTAAACAAAGCTTTAAGGCTGTTTCTGCATCAGAAAAATAAAAATAACAAGGCAACTTCTGGAACAGTTGCAAGTTAAGAGCTCCATCTACCTTGACTTTTTCGAGAATAACAAGAGGCCCAGCAACTCCAGAGACCGTCCTGTACTCTGCAATTCGTTAAAGCAGCAGAGTGAATATCCAGAAAAAAGCAGCACAAACCCAAGTCCCAAGTTTCTCATTAGCAGAGATCATCATCAAGATAGACCTCATTATAACCATTAATAGTCTCTTCATTGGAACTATGAACAATAAAGAATTTAACTTTTCTCTATCCCAATGAAGAAAATGAGAGCTGAATTCAAGACAATACCCATTCCGATCTCCAGCGTTCCCTCATCCATGTCGAGATTGTTCTGAGCGCCCATTTTCAACCTTCATCACGCACATACAATTAAAAAAAACAAGTTAAACGAAAGAACCATTACATGATCGATGACACTCTAACTACCTCTACCCAATCCAGAACGTGAAAACGATCGAAGAGTCCATTCCCACCAAGAAACTCCAAATCTTCCACATCTCTCAGCTCACTCAACTCACACACACACCGTCAGCAGTTTCTTTCAAACAAGCCATCGACACAGACCGGGTATACGTCAAACCGACAAACAAAGACGAGAAATAGAAAGCGCAACCCAAATCGGAATCTCATCCCCATCGAAACAAACAAAGCCAAAAAACGAAGTCCCCAAAACAAACTGTCGCACTGCTCAATCTTCCTCGCTCACTCCTAACTCAGTGCGCGATCGGAATTCAACGAAGAAACATGGAATTGACGATCAGGGGAGAAACTGTTTAACTGACTGATGAACCGAATCAAAGACAAACGACGATGAACTCTCCAATGGCGGGAAGCAACAACAAAGCGATCGGACGGTGAAAGAACTCCGGGAGGGAAGGAAAGATCTGGAAAAGCGAACTCACCTTTTCGTGATCTGGTACACGGAGGAAGAGAGAGAGAGGGCGAGAGCGCGAGTCAGGGAGAGCAGAGGAAGAGAGGAAGAAGAGAGGATATGTGAAGGAATAAAAACTGAGAAGTGAGATCTATTGGAAGACCGTACCGAAAAATCAAAAAATTAAAACGAAATAAACTTTCGAGAAGCGTCGAAAAGCTTAATAAAACAAATTAAGTGACTGAAACTGTAATTTATCGGAGTAGGAAGAAAGCGAGGCGAGTGGGGAAGGTGAGCAATACGCCGTCGTTTTTATGTCGGGCTGATGATGGATAAGACGACAAAGAATAAGCCAGGAGTGGTGGTGGACATTCGAGTACGTGCTCGCTTCTCATTGGGGGCTTTCTATATTTGGGCCAATTAATTCACAGCTTGGAGGGCCCAACCGGTAAATAAGATTTTTTGAGATATGGGCTTGGCCCTATCCACCTAGGCTCTTACAACAACAGCTGGGCCCCCAGCATGTGATTAATGTAGGACTTCCTACCTCACTAGTCACTACTCTATTTTATGTCACTATCATCCCAAATAAAGAAAAAATCATCATGCAAGTCCAGAACAAGTGGTGAAAAAGTGAAAACCCACCTGCAATAAGGGATTGTCTGAGAGGGTTACTGAATTCTGGATAATCTATGACTTGCTTGGGAAGGAAGGAAGAAGGTTGGAAATTTCGTACGAAATCGGATTGAAACACTCTGTGGACGGTCTTTGTACTCATCATGAAGTGCATTCAATTGTGGAAGAACGTCAATCTGATTGACTCATTTGTTGCGGAACAAGCATTGCTTGGATTCGGCATGCTGACCTTCACGTGTTTTACCCGAAAAGTTAGCATGATTGGCAATTCAATGGGATGAAGGAGAAAACAAGACACAAGGACTCAATTGAAGTCCATACTTAGAGTGTGGAGCAAGTTTCCCACTGGAGCTGGAAGCTGCTGAAAGATCTTAGAATACAAGAAACTCAACCCGCAAATCAAACTGAAAATCTGAATGACAAGTTCTGCAACTAAATACTGAGAAACGATGTAACATCCATGCTATAGATGAAACCCAAACGAGTTCTTATTTTACCTCCAAGCCTTTAATGGAGTAAACTGCAGATTTCATCCAGTTGGTGAAGGGCAAGGGCTTGATCCCCATCTCATCAACCAAGCTAAATATGTTCTTGTAACTTGCAAGGATACCAAAACCCTAAATGGGAATCCAAGTTTTGAGAAACACATTATTGATTCTCAAGGCAAAAGAGAATTTCTAATGAACTCTTGTTCGGAGAGACAACAAGTGCTTGATTCCTTGTCTCGGACTGTCGTTAGGACTTAGAAATGTTCGGTAAACTTAGTCTCGAAAAATATTTAATGAACCTAAATCATAGCGTGCTCAAAGTTGATATTAACATCTCAATAGTTACTCGTCGAGTTCGTTTCGAACCCCATAAAGTTAATCAAAGTTTTGAAGAATGACAAGAAAAGAAAGATTGGCATCATGCCAACTTCAAGGTGGGGGTTGGGAAAGGTTAAACAACAGACTGACCTTTGCCTCCCAAATGTGCCTTGCTTGAGCAACCAAGTTTAGTGTCAAGATGATAAGGATAAGGATGTAACATATGATAAGCGACATTTCCTTTGTTCCCTTTGGAAAGAGGACCGGAGGTTTCGTGGAGATGGAAGTCATCAAGCAAAATGGTAAAGTCTTTCTAGGTCCTGTCATTGTTAAAACTTAATTATGGTTGTTAATCGTAGCATCTGTAATCGACATCTAGTGATTAGTACCTAATCGACATCTAGTGATTAGTACCTTTGGTTCTTCAAAACTTATCATGATGTTATTGTTGTGTTGGGTGCTTCCATACGGGAAAGTTTAATAGTTGGCGTCACAAATGTTTGGTAACACAATAATTATAAGAATACGAGTGCGTAAGAACTAAGAACGCTTGCACTTCCACGCGCACCACTACCATTGTCTTTTTCATCATCATAACACACAGTCACTACTAGATCATTCGAGCGTGTCAAGAACCGCAATATTGAGAAATGTTCAACTTACTAGCGGCGTCACTACACACAGATGAGGCGAGGCCATGCCCCCTCAACTGTCAGATCGTAGACAGATATGCTTGAGATAGAATACTTACCAAGACTCTACCCTCTTCTCCTACTTGGTTTCCATTATTCAAATGACTTGACGTTCATCTTTATAATTCTGCACGCTTGAATTTCTGGCTCCACACCTATAACAACTTGCATGAATGTAGCATGATATCTTTTATAAACATTTGAGTTTCAAAGAATCATGAATACAATCTTCATTAATAAACATTTATATATAATCATGTTGAGAGTTGATTAGTTCCAATAATTATAATCAATCTGGAGATCCATAAAGCAGAGGACAACCCATTGAACGGCCATCATTTCCTGTCATTCCTCGCTTATCCTACTCCGCGAGACAGCGGATCATTCCCACCAATCCACCGAAATCTCTCTCTAATCTTTGTCTTCCTCACCGTTGCTTTGCCTTTGCGCTTTACTTAGCAGAAACTGATTCTTTCCTTCCACTGCTCTCTCTTCTCTCTCAATACTATCGTTTTTGTCCACAAAAAAAGGAAACTTTCCAACAAATGGCTGCCAATCTCTCCCTCCGGCCCAGCCACCGCTTCTCCCCCGGCGGTGGCTCTTCTTCTTTCCTCCGGCCGCCTTCGGCCCCCGTACCTGCCGCTCTGAAGACAATACAGTCCTGCCGCAGCCAGCCATGGAGGGTATCGATTTCCCCCGCGGGTGCTCGGCGGCGGATTCTGGCCGCGAGCGCCAGAGCCGACGATTCGGCGCCGTACGGGATGTCGCTGGAGAGCGCGCTCAAGCTGCTCGGTGTCGCCGAGGGAGCTTCCTTCGACGAGGTCCTTCGCGCCAAAAACTCGATTCTCGCCACTTGCAAAGATGACAAGGACGCAATTGCTCAGGTGAAAACTGATTTGCCTTTCCAATTCTGGAAATTCCCGAGTGCTTGCAGAGATTGGAATCGGTTAATTGGGAAGTTTGGGTTGTTCGTTTTAGCTCTTAGCCGTGACTAACCTGGAGGCTGGAGCGTGGCAATCCGACTTTCCTTTCTCGCATTGGAATTGGATCGTTTCTATATGAATATTCGGTGTTTTGTGGCGAAATTCTCGAATGTTCCGCCATTGGGGTTTTGGCCTTTTTGGGCGAGGTTTGAGTTTGATGGCGGGGAAACTAGTTTGTTGAACTATAGCAATAATGGCCGCCCGAGATCCTCGTTGTAGAGTTATGGCGATTAGACAACATAGCTCTCTACAGTGAGCAATTCAGCGGAATGGGTTGCTGAATTTAGGGCGTAGTTTAGCTTCCATTGCATACTGAAATCTGAATGTGAAGTTCTTTACTTTACAGTCATGGTATCATTTTTTTTTATCTCATGAACTGTTGTGATTGTACTATTGCTCGCTGTCCCTTGCTCTCCCTATTGGGATGATCATATCTGATGTGGGGTTTTGATTGGTTTCTTCTTTTGTCAGGTTGAAGCTGCGTACGACATGATCTTAATGCAAAGCCTATCTCAACGTCGGGCAGGGAAAGTAGCAAACAGTCGGATTCGTTACGCTGATGTGACTCCCGTGAGCACTCCAGGAGGAAGGATGGGTGGAGCAATGCCCCAATGGCTGCAGACTACAGTCAAGAATCCACCCATCTCAGTTGAGGCACCACCAACTACAGATTTGGGAATACAAGCCAGTGTTTATGGAGCCCTAATGGTCCTGACTTATGCCAACGGGGCTGCCACCTCATCCGTGGTGCCCTATGCTGCAGCTGATGTCCCCGGGCTGCTCTTGGCCACGAGTTTGGGAGCTTCGTTATACTTCATGACCAAGAAGAAGGTGAAACTAGGTAACGAGCCCTCAAACCCTCCAACGAGCATGCCTTCTCCCCCCACCCACATTTCCTGCATTGTAATGGTGGTGGTTTGTTTTCGTTCTGCAGGTAAGGCGACTGTGATTACATTGGGAGGGCTTGTCGCAGGTGCTGTGGTGGGTTCGGCGGTTGAAAGCTGGCTCCAGGTTGATATCGTCCCATTTCTCGGCCTCCACTCTCCAGCTGCGGTGGTTAGTGAGTTCATTCTGGTGTCTCAATTCTTGGTCTCCCTGTACCTAAGGTAGGAGGAGGGCTATAGAAGGGAAGTTGAACATCTACTGCTGTAACACCTGTAATTACTCAAATTGCATGATCATAGCCAAGCCTTTTATTTTGGTTTTCTGCTTGTAGGATGTGTGTGTCATTGCACCTTTGTATAAAACTGCAATTTAGAATGTAGTTGGGATATACTTGTGTTAAGTTATAATTGGTTTTATGGTTTATAGCACACATCTCTTTTGAGAATGGGGACTCACATTTGCTTGCCACAATGAAGTTCTTTGTTCCCCCTACCAATAGATTTCTCAGTACTCGGAATTAACAGGAATTACCAAGACATCGAAGCTAATTTTTCGTATTGAAAATTTTCTTAGTTTTCATAATCAGACTGGACATATCAAACCAAATATTCAACGGTCGATTTACTTCTGAATCTGCAAATAAACGAATTGACTCGCTTTTACGATGACCAATTGATTTGACGGTTCTACTGTTCCGACTGGACGACAGTTCTAACAAAAAGGATTAATTTCAGATGTGTATCAGATTGAGGCCTCTAACTCCTCTTTTGTTAAGCTTTCTTAGGGCTAATTTCATGCCGCGGTTACTCATATACCTGGGAACAGAGGTTGATTGGGTTCAATAATGCCTTGGCAGATAGTGGGCTTATTGATCTGGGCTTCATCGGATACCCATATACCTGGGAAAACAGAAGAGATATACAGGCCTTGATTGAGGAACGGCTGGACCGGGCAGTGGCAAACAGGAAATGGATGGATCTAAACCCGAAAGCAATTGTGTTGCATCTGGATGGGGTGGTCTCGGACCATCTTCCTATTCTTATCGACGTCGAGGGAGATAGAGAGATCGACATCAGATGGGGAAAAAGCTTCAGATTCGAGTCCTTTTGGGCAAAAGATGAGGAGAGCAATACAATCATCAGTGAAGTTTGGGAACAAGCTGGGGTAGAGAGCGTTGAAGAAAGCCTGAAGAAGTGCGAGGCCAAGCTTACAAGCTGGAGCTCGGAAAAGTTTGGGGAAATCCCGAAGAGAATCGCCCAGGTTCGAAAAAAGATAAAGGAGCTGAAGACCCAAAGAAGGGATCCAGATTGGCGAATGAAGAAGAGAAATTTGGAAATCGAATTACAGGATTTGCTTTACAAAAACGAGCAGAGGTGGAAACAAAGATCTAGGATGGAGTGGTTACGGGAAGGTGAGAAGAATACCAAGGCTTTTCATGCGAGGGCTACGGAAAGAAGGAGGAAAAACACCATAAGAAAGCTAAAAGATGAGAGGGGGCGACTATTCAGAGGGCAAGAGGAAGTCACTGATTGTCTTACCACCTACTATAAAGATCTGTTTGAAAGCAGAACAGGCTGTGTTAACTGGAAGGTTGTTGAAGGGGTGGAAAGGAAAGTAACAAACGAGATGAATCAAAAGCTTCTAAGGCCTTTTACAGCCGAAGAAATCCAGACTGCTCTCTTCCAAATGGGTGCCACAAAAGCCCCTGGGGATGATGGTTTCCCACCACTGTTCTTTCAAAAGAATTGGAATGTTCTGGCACCCAAAATTACAGCTGAACTGACAAGCTTCCTTCGAGATGGACGCATCCCTGAAAGCCTCAACAAGACGCTGATTGCCCTGATCCCTAAGGTAAAGAATCCTGCTTCCCCTAAAGATTACAGGCCGATCAGCCTTTGCACTGTGCTATATAAGATTCTGTCCAAAACTATAGCTAATCGCCTAAAAGGGACTCTGGATGATCTCATTTGTGAAGCTCAGAGTGCGTTTGTACCGGGGAGATCCATTATCGACAATGTGATTGCAGCCTTCGAATGCTTCTATACCATGAAGAAGAAGACTAAAGGTGAAAGAGGTTATTTGGCTTTAAAACTCGATATGGCTAAAGCCTATGATCGAGTTGAGTGGGAATTTCTTGAACGAATTATGAGAAAAATGGGTTTCAGTGAAAACTGGATAAGGCTGATCATGTCTTGTGTGTCTTCTGTTTCATATGCAGTGTTAGTGAATGGACATAAATCACAATTCTTCAAGCCGGGAAGAGGACTGCGACAGGGAGATCCTCTCTCCCCGTACCTCTTCCTTCTTTGCTCTGAGGGACTATCAGCTCTGGTCAATAAGTATGAAAAAAATAAGGAAATTCATGGAATCAAAATCTGTAATAGAGCCCCTACTATTTCTCATCTGCTGTTTGCTGATGATTGTGTTCTGTTTGCAAGGGCGAGCATAAATGAAGCTAAGAAGCTGAAAGAAATCCTGAAGTTATACGAAGCTGAATCTGGACAAATGGTGAACCTTGATAAGTCTGAGATTTATTACAGCAGCAACATTAAGGAGGAGAAGAGAAGAGATCTTTGTGCAGAAATGGGGATTAGAGAAGTGGACAAGCTGGCCAAGTATCTCGGCCTTCCAACGATGGTGGGTAGATCGAAGAAAATGGTCTTTCAGAATCTGAAGGAAAGGGTGAGGAATAAGATAACAAATTGGAAGAGCAGGTACTTCAGTGATGCAGGAAAGGAGATACTGATCAAAAGTGTCGCCCAAGCACAGGCTACTTACGCCATGTCGGTTTTCAAAATACCTGATGGAATTATTGATGATCTACATAGCTTGATGGCTAACTATTGGTGGGGGCAGAAAGGATCTGAAAGAAGAATCCATTGGAAAAAGTGGAAGAAGTTGTGCAAACAAAAGGAAGAAGGGGGAATGGGTTTTAGAGACCTAAGAATTTTCAACAAGGCGATGTTGGCAAAACAGCTCTGGAATTTGCATACAAAACCCGACACTCTTGTGGCCAGATTGATCAAAGCAAAATACCATCCTCGAACTTCTATTCTGGAAGCTAAGTTGGGATGGCGGCCTAGTTATATTTGGAGGAGTCTTCTAGGGGCTCAGGACATGCTCAAAGCAGGATGCAGATGGAAAATTGGTTCTGGGGAGGAAGTTAGAATCTGGAATGATAAATGGGTTCCTAATCTCGACAACTTTGAAGTGTTTTCTTACTGCCCGTTCATGGAGTGGGAGGCAAGAGTGTCGACTCTTATTGATCAGGAAACGAGAACTTGGAGGCATGATCTGCTTGAACTAATTTTCACACCGAATGAGAGGCAGGCGATTATGGAGATTCCACTGGCCTCAACTGCAGACAAGGATGCTTTGTGCTGGATAGGGACTGAAGATGGGAATTATACTGTAAAGTCAGGATACCTATTTGAGCAGAAAAGAATGGAAGAAGAGGAAGCGATCAACACTGATGGGAATGGGGGTGAGTTTAATTGGAAAAAGCTGTGGAAGACCAACATGCCAGGGAAACTCAAAACCTTTTTATGGAAGGCAGTGCATAATATTCTTCCAGTTGGTGTCAAAATCAGCAAGAAAGTCAAGAACCTGGGGAAGGAGTGCCCAAACTGTGGCCTTAAGGAAACTCTGAAGCATTGTTTGGTTGATTGTAGCTGGAATTGCCGCATTTGGAGTAAAACCCCGCTGGCGGAGATCTTCTATAAGGCTGAAGGCCTCACCTGTAAACAATGGCTATCCCATGTAGTTAATAACTACTCAGAAAAGGAGGTGGCACAAGTGAGCTCCTTACTATGGTTCTTCTGGAAGGACAGAAATAATGTCCTGTTCAATAAGAAGTTCTTGGAAGAATGGCAGGTCTTCCCCCGAGCAGACGAGTTCATCCACTGCTTTCTGGAAGTTCAAGGGAAGGATCATGATTCAGTTAGACGGAGACAAAGAGATGATAACAGGTGGAAGAAACCCTCTATAGGAGTTCTTAAGTTAAATACAGATGCAGGGGTAAGTACTAGAGGAGAGGTGAAGTTGGGATGCATACTTAGAGACTGGGAGGGTAATGCAATCTTCGCTGCCAGCAAAAGAATCAAAGTCAGGTGGCCTCCGGATGTTGCAGAAGGTATGGCCATCCTGTATGGGATTAGATTAGTGAAGGAGAGGGGATTTGGTCCCGTTGTTGTGGAGTCGGATTGTAGAAAAATTGTCCAGCTGCTGAAACAAGGCAGGATCATCAGAACTGAGCTGGGAAGTATATGCTCGGACATACTGAAGGAGTCAGAAGAGTTGGATGTTCGTGAATGGTCTTTTGCGTATAGAGAAGCCAACAATGCTGCTCACCTACTAGCTCATCTTTCTACTATCCCTGATGAATCTCTTTTTGAGAACAATTGTTTGCCTTTAATGGTAGCTGATATTGTAGCCGTGGAGGCAATTGATCATTGATTTCAATGAAATACCAGTAGTGAATTCTCAAAAAATACTCATTGCCCAAGCCCAAAGATGATAAAAAAAAACAACCCAACCATACTGGACGGGTATGACGACCATGAGCCCAAACGAAACTTATATAGAGGCCCAATATATTTTAACGGCCCAATAAGTACAACGCTACCCAATCCATAATAAGTTCTTACAATAATTTTCCCGCCACAGCGCGGCAAAATCCTTGTCCGTAGTGGAGACGGGAATCCTTACTCTCCGATGAAATCCTTCTGCCCGTCGGAAAGCCACTGAAAACAGAGCACGATTCAGTCTCTCTATATATTGCCCTTTTCCTTCTTTCTTCTTCATTCCAATTCCAGAAAGGTGAAAAAAAAGAAGAAAAAAGTTCACAATCAAGAAACAGAAGAAAGAGATCGGAGAATGTCGATGGGTTCGATTAGGGAAAGGGCTGGGGCTGGTCCTTCGTCTACGTCGGGGGCGACGCAGATGCCACCGGGCGTGAAGTTCTCCCCGACGGAAGGAGAACTGATGGGCTACTACCTGTACAACCACATCCGCCGCACGCTGCCGCCGGCCCACTACTCTGCCATCCGCTGCCACAACCTCTACGGCGACGACGACCCGTGGGAGATCTGGCGCCGCCTCCAGTCCTCCGTCGAGGAGCCCGGCGACGTCTACGCGTTCACCGAGCTGAAGAAGAAGCTAAAATCCGGCGGCGGCGTGAACAAGAGAGCGACCAGGAAGGTCGGGAGGAGCGGCGGGAACTGGCACGGCGAGGACAACGGGACCCTGTTCAAGCTCGTCCGCCGCGCCCGGTCGCCGGCGGAGCAGGACGAGCGGTGGGTCGGCACGCGGAAGCGGTTCAGCTACAGAAACCCCAATCCCCAATTCGCCAGCGAGGACTCCAGGTGGATCCTCCACCAGTTCAGCATGAGGAGAGACGACGGCCGCAGCAGCGACGACGACGAGAATCAAGTCGTCTGTATGATCCGCAACAACGGGTCACCGACGGGGAACGCGATTAAGGAGGCGGCGAGACAGTCCGTTCTCGCCGGAAGGAAGAGGAAGCTCGAGGATTACATCAGGAGATTCTCCTCCTCCTCCAGCAGCAGCTCTGATGACGCTTCTACTTCCACTAGCAGCAGCAAAAGAGTGTGCTATTCCAATTCCGCCCCAAATCAACCACTGCAGCAACAACAACAACAACAACAGCCTCCCCTGCCTTTTACAGTGTTTGATTGTTCGAATCAAGTGCCTCCCCTGCCTTCTGCGGTGTTCGATTGTTCGAATCGAGTGCCTCCCCTGCCTTCTGCGGTGTTCGATTGTTCGAATCGAGTGCCTCCCCTGCCTTCTACGGTGTTCGATTGTTCGAATCGAGTGCCTCCCCTGCCTTCTCCGGTGTCCGATTGTTCGAATCAAGTGCTGCCACAGAAACCACAGTGTCCAGAACCAGTCCAAGAAGAAGAAGAATTGGATGAATTAGACATAACTTCGAGGATCGATTTCGATGTCCAGGACTGGGAATTCGACTGGGGAGATCAAGGATGCGGTGGTGCTGATCCACAATCCGTGTTGGAGTTTCAAGAATACAAGGATTACCATACTAGTACTACGACACAAGAAGCAGCCATTGCTGATTATTCGGAGCCGCCAGCAGCAGCAGCAGCAGCAGCCGTTCCAGTTGATGATGGTCAGTGGAAGACAGAACAAGAAGAAACGAGTGCGGCTGCTCCCTGTATGCTTCCACCCCAACCTCTCGCAGCTGATTGTTTCGAGGCGGCGGAAGCAGCAGCAGCAGCCAATCCAATGGTGAAAGAAGAAGAAGGAGATGCAGGGGAGGAGACATTGGTGGCTGCTGCTGCTCCTGCCGCGGTGGATGACGATGCTCCAGATGGCAAAGGCAAGGGGATTGTGGCGGATGGCGGTGGAGAAGAAGAAGCAGCAGCAGCAGCAGCAAACTGGAGGCATGAGAAAATCGTGCTGCCATGGGATGTTACTACGGGAAGTGGAAATCGTGATCATCATGTGGAGAGACGCCATGGTGTTGATCCGGCTTTCTGTGGGCTCGACGATTTGTTGGATCTGCCATCGTCGTTTCATCTCCCGCACTCGTATGGGTTTCAGCAGCAGGTCGTCTATCCGTTCCATGGTGGTGGTGATGATGGGTTTGAAGACCCCTCGTATTTTAATCTATGGGGTCACGATCCCATGTAGAAGATGATGACTCAACTGTAGTATGTATAGGAGTTTTAGGAATAGTAGTGTGTGTTATTATGAAACCACAAAGGGGTTTATATAGATTACAAGACTTGGGCAATAAGTAAGAGAACCACAATACTAAAAGGACATGAAAACATTAAGAACTATACTAGATGGACAAGGAAATATAAGATTATTCCTAATCTATCTCTAACACGCCCCCGCAAGATGATGGTGTGAAGAACAACATCAATCTTGACCAAAATACGCCAATTTTGAAGAACACGCCCCCGCAATGTGGTGGTGTATATGTGCTGCAAACTCGTCGAACTCTCATGCTTGAAGAGCGAAGCCAACTAACCGTCGTCTTGGAGAAGAAGAAATCATCAAACTTGCAATTCATATGTTGCAACAAAACTTACTCGTTGTCAAAAATTGACCGGAAACGAGATGAACAATAATCAATTGGTTTTAACGATACCAATAAACGGAAACTAGTGTAGGACACGAAGAATTCATCCGAATGACTGTGGTCGGAGAAACTTCCTTTGTTCCATACACACAAAGGAGAGATGGCTGGAGATTGACTGTGGACTCCATACCATACAAACTCTTGAGCAATCAGCTGTAAAAGCCAGAGCCTCATCTCCGAAGTAAGGCGGCAGTGATCGAGCTTCGTAGCACAAAAATTTAGCAGAGTCGGAGACAATGAAAAATAGGGATGAGTAATTGATGAAAAATTGATTTGGGGAATGACACTTTAGACACTAGGACAATGGGATGCTTTTGGCGCAGCTGGGGACGAGAGAGAAGGAAGAAGATTAGGAATAAAATGAAAACTCTATCAAACTGAATAAAAAACAACTAACGAAATTATTTGGAAAATAAAAACAAGGAAAACATAATAACATGAAAGGCAATTGTGGGATGCAGGGTTAAAGTTTGCGGAAGGGAGGAGGGAATTAACCGGGGGAGTGAGGGCTCATCTCGCCGGTGAATGAGAAAAAAAAAAGGGTTTAGGGTTCCTGGATCAAGGCTGTTAAGCTAGAGGCTCTGATACCATATAGGAGTTTTAGGAATAGTAGTGTGTGTTATTATGAAACCACAAAGGGGTTTATATAGATTACAAGACTTGGGCAATAAGTAAGAGAACCACAATACTAAAAGGACATGAAAACATTAAGAACTATACTAGATGGACAAGGAAATATAAGATTATTCCTAATCTATCTCTAACAGTATGAAGTTTTGTGTTCTGTGGATTTAGTGAAAGGAACTAATTTGTATAAGTTTTACATCCTCTCTTTATTAAGAAACTAGTCAATTGATATGCTAAAAAGTTTACTACAACTTTTATTTTTCCAGACAGAAAAGTTAGTGTTTGATGATTCAATGGTCGAACCCGTTAGAGAATTGGTCATATGCACAGCACTATAACGTAAAATATACATGATATATTGATTTATGGTTGTATTTATCACTGATCATAAATAATTACGAATTCATATCATCTATCATCAAAAAAGTTCTAACAAATCATTCAAATTATCCCATAAAAGAAATAATTATTTTTTATTATTAAATACAAGTTTGTAATCAGAGTGATAATCCATAGTGGACCCACATAAAACCGACGATGTAAAATGAAGAAAACGAAGGATAAACAGAACTAGTAATTGAGGTTGGATGGTCTTAGTTTATGTAAAAGTATTTTAGTTCTTAATTTTTTGTCATTAAAATGATGGACTCGATAGGTTGCTAACACTTTTGCTAAACAGTGTTAGCAACTTAGCATCATGCTAACACTTTTATAGTAACTATTCTTTTTCCTCTTCCCCTTCCCCTTCCTCCAGGTTGCGTTTTGTAGTGTATCATTTACAAATTACAGTTTTAGTACCTGAATTTTATACGTATTAATATTGAGTATAAAAAATCAAATTTTTTCCATTCAAGTCCTAAAAATATTGATCGAAAATTATATTTTAGTACCTGAAGTTTTTCTTTCTTACATTTTGGTACCTAAACTTTTTAAAATTTATAAAATATGTCCACTACTAAGAAACTTCAGGTAAGTTTTGAAAAACTTCTGGCTTGCTTTGAGGTTCTGGCATACTTTGAGATTTTAGCGTGCTTTGAGAAGGTTTCAGCCTACTTTGAGGAGATTTTGACCTATTTTAAGGTTCCGGTCTACTCCGTGGAGGTTCTGACCTACTTTGAGAAGGTTCTGGCCTGCCTACTTCAGTGGTCCCCCTCCCTCCCTCACATTTAATGCAAAAAGGACGATGAGTCCACCCTTCTCCAATTTTTCATAGTACAAGCGTGCCCATCATTCTCCTCTCCCCTCATTAATTATTGTCGACTAATTTAAATGCAAAAGTCATCCAAACAAAATCTTCCTATTGGCTGTAGCAAGTGTTAGCACCATACTTAAAAAAGTGTTAGCACATTAATCAATTCCTCAAATAGTGAACAAGTAAACTAGTCAATGCAGTCAATCCGAAGTAGTTCATATGGTAACGTGTCAAACCATAAAAAATTGTAATTAGTTTTACTAATCCAGCCATTGATCTAGTTCAATTATTATAATTAGAAAATGATTTCACACGAAATCGATGATAAACCAATCTGACATGAGATCGAGTTGACCTACATGCAGACAACCACAGAATTTGGATAGTTACAAGTCCTGGTCATCTCAATGGGTCCATCACCTACTTCATTTTGACCAATTCCAGAATTGCCTAATGTCACACAATTTGTATATATGGTTATTACATCCCTTGAACCACATAACAAGAACAGAGATCAACCACATAAACAACACAAAACAACAAATCAAAAGATTAAAAAAATAGAATCAAACACCACCGAAATTATGAGCGGGGGATTCCATGACCAGGTCTTTGATCTTCCGCTGCAGATCTCTAATGGGAAACAACAATGTACTGAGGCAGCCGTCGCGGCGGCGTTGGTGGTGGCGTTTGCGGCTGAAGAATAGCCTGATGATGTTGATGATGGTTGTTTGTATTCATGGCTGCCTGCAGTTCGACTCTTTCCCATCTAGCCTTCCTCTTCGTCTCCTCTTGCCTTGCGACGAAATCCTTGTGGCCAATCTCCTGGAGACACTTGTCGTAAAGGGTCGGGTCCATTTCTTCCAGCATCTTCTTCACATTCTCCGTCAGTTGCTTCACGCTGCTGCTCCAATGCCATTTCATGTTCTTCTCCATCCCTTCGACCACCACTGGGAACACTTCTTCGATGGCGGATGTTGCCATCTTCACAAACATCTCGTTGTTCCACAAGTATAGAGCTCGCTCTGCAACCTGGAGGTTTCGTATATCAGTACAGTAAGATCAGATATCGCCATTGTAGAACATGTGTTCGATATGAGCAAACGAATGTGAATGTCTTGCTCAGGTTGTACAAGAAACCAAAATAGGTACTGGTTTAATAGAATTCCAAAGGAGGTATATTTCCAAATCAGAAATAAGTGACAATCCCAAGATTGGGTCGTGGCTATATAGGAATCCATGAAAACAGAAACAAACTGTACAAGAAAGTCATTAGAATCTTTTGTATCAATGTCATGAACCAAATCATCACTATAACTCACATTTAGGTCCAAGAACGAAGTTTATATAATTTCGTTACAGAAACAATTCGTCTACATACATCGAAAGCATATCATAGAAAACATGTCAAAACTACTCCAGATAGAAAGCTTGATTGAAACAATACCTGAGAGTTCCAACTGTTGAGGCATCTTGTGATTTGGGTGCACAAGGGCAAAGCCAGCCTTCTATAATGGTCAGAACTGATATTCTCCACCAGTTCTTCCAGTTCACTGATCAGCAAGATCTGCTTATGGCAATTGGTAATAGGCCAGTACCTCAGGATTCCTCTAACAACCAACCCACCAAGCATAGGCTCCTTCTGCACAAACTGAGAGACACAGTAAGCCAGCTGCCTGTGATAAACCATCATCCCTTTCGTCTTGTGCAAAGGAATCAACACCCTCATCAAGAACAACTTATGCTCTTCCTTTAACGGCACGGTAAATCCATTAATGATACTACCCCATATCTCGAGCAGCTCGCCTATCCCCGAGTTCTTCTCGGCCTCAAAAGCATAGTGTAACAGGACATCATTCATCGACTTCCTCATGAATGCTCGGTAAAACGTGAACTTCGAATATATCTTGTGGTAAACATTCTTCAAGCTCTCCCGCTCTCTCGGGTCCTCAGACTGGAAGAGGTCGAGGAGGCTGAGGAGGAACTGTTGATCGATAATGAGACGGCAATGGTGTGATTTGGGATCCACGATAATAAGGAGGCGGAGGAGGATGTCATAGATGGGCTGGAGGTGGGACCAGAGAGGGGAGAGCGAGGAGGCGAGCTCCTCACTTTCCTCAGCTGGGGCCGGCTGGCGAACGTTGTTGTTACATGTTGGAGGGAGCGGCCTGAAGAGATTGGCCGAGATCATGGCCACAAGGGAGGTAACGACGTGATCTGGGAGCTCCCGTTTGAGTGATTTTATGATGGAGAGAAGCTGGAGGAGCTTGACCCTCTTCGCTTCTTGTGCTGATGGAGACTCCAAGTCATCATCGACGAAGGTGAAGATGGTGGTGGTGCAGTGGCATACCAGGGACATGATTTCTTCATCGGTTTGCTTGTTGGTTACAGGACCGTTGCAACAATCGGTGGTGTTGTTGCTGCTTCCCTTGTTTGATTCCAAGTTGAACAAGTGTTG
The DNA here is from genome assembly GCA_946122785.1 of Linum tenue. NCBI lineage: Eukaryota > Viridiplantae > Streptophyta > Magnoliopsida > Malpighiales > Linaceae > Linum > Linum tenue. Next base: position 64,200,355 of record CAMGYJ010000004.1, on the reverse strand, counting down.
GAGTGTTGTGGAAGATGATCTTTTCCTCCTTGGCGCTTCCCTCGGGCTGTTCCTGAAGACACCCATCGTAGTACTGATGATCAATGGCACCTAGAGCAACAAGAGGAGGAAGAAGAAGGATGAGAAGGAGAAATGGAAAGGGCATAACAAAGCGAAACACTGTATGATGTTTTCTTCTTTCTTGTTTTCCTTCTATCCTCTGCCTGTTTCTTTCAAGTTTGAGTCCGCCTAGTGAATTCCAACATGATAGTGATGTTTTCCCCTGAAGACAAAGGAAAGAATTGTAAAGTCCGACAAATTCTGGCTATTATCCGCCTTCCATAATACAAGGGAAAAACCCATATAGGACACATAGGAGTATTACCTGGTTCCAGATTTCCATCGGTAATTGACAAATGTTTCTGCATGAAACATCTGTCGAAAGGTGGCCTGCTGTGAAAAACAACAGCTTGTTTGCAGCACATCATACAGAAAGAAAGAAACCCCAAAAAAACAGAGACTGAATGCAATTCTTCCAAATCCAAAGTCTAATGGAAACATCAAACAAGGATAGCAACGCCCAGTATACAAAACAAACAGTAAATAAATTACTAAACTTTCAAAGAGCTGGCACGTAGTACAAATAGAGGAACAGCTAACTAAACTAACCAGAACTACACAGTGCTTTAATGCTCTTCCTTTTAAGTCTCTTCTACCATTTGTTCAAAGAAAAGACACATGACAAAGTTGAGTCTTCAGTACCACTATACAGAAGTCAAGGAAGAATGCAGGTCTACATGTTCAGAATTCTTGGAGAATCTCAGCCAATTCTTCCTCTCAGCATACTGCAAAGATGGATACATAACGAGTCCAACAACAATTGCCGCGGCGCTAACTGCCATCACCTTCAAAGGAGCAATCACCAAAACCACCACCAGCAATAGGCCTGGAAGAACACACATCACAACAGCTCCACCAGTCCCAAGAGGGACCTTATAAGGCCTTGTTGCTCCCGGGTAATCGATCCTCAGCTTAATGAACGCAACAAACTCCATGATCATCCCAATGCAGTACAAGAAGTTCTCCGCAGCCACAATCTCCTGAAAGCTCATCCACGAGAGCAGCACGACCCCTGAGGCAGAGAACAGTATCCCGATCGAAGGGGTCCCGTAGCGAGACCTCTTGCTGAAGAACTTGGGAAGCATTCCTCTTTCGGCCATCCCCAGAAGCTGGAACGAGTCGCTGCTCATTTCGGCGATGAACATCCCCATGTTCGACACTGCAGAAGCTGCTTGAACCCAGTACATTAGCCACACGCCTCCCAGAACCTTGGCTATCTCAGAGAAGTAACCGTCGGTCCAGTGATCCTGATCGAGGGGTAGTGCACCAGTCCCCACTAATAACGGGATCAAGTAGCTGAAAACTGTTAGGATAAGCGCATAGAAGAGTGACTTGGGTAGGGTTTTACCAGGGTTCTCGACTTCTCCTGCTAGAGTACTAATCGAGTCCCAGTAGTTGAGGTTCCAGAAGAGAGTGTTCAAGTACAATGTCCAGTTGACTTTGCTGAAGTCGACCACCAGCCACCTCGAGGGCTCGAGCTTAGGAAATGCTATCACTCCCATGATGAGGAACGGAAGAAGTGAGATCACTCCAAGCAGTATAGCTGCCCATCCTACTATTGTTAATCCCCTATAGTTCAAGAGTGTGAGCATAAACGTTAATACGAGAACCGCCACCATCCTTATGAAGCCGTCTTCAAGCGATGGGATTGCAGGTTTTAGGTAGTCAAGAAAAAGGACAGGGTATAGAGCATTGTCGATTACACCGCTCAGCCATTTCATCCAGCCTTGTTGAAAACCCCAGAAAGGGCCGAGAGCTGAGGAGACCCAGACCACATATCCACCATTCTCGGGGAACATTGTGCCGAGCTCAGCTGTTATCAGGGCCTCCGGGATGCTCCATACCAATGGGAAGATGAGGAAGCCAAGGATAGCTAAGAGTGGTCCTGCGGCATTGACGCTGTCCTCGACTCCAAAGGGTCCACCGGAGACTTCATAGAATATGAGGAACACTAGTGGGAGGATTGAGACTTTGCGGTAGTTGTTCAGCTTGGGGGAAGACGGAGAACCAATTGGTGAATAGTCGTCAGCATTGTTGGTGTCCATAATGATGGTGGATGGAGTTTGCAATTGGAAAGAGTTCCTTTGCTTCTGCATTTGAAGTATCAATCAAAGATTTAGGGACGCTAAGAGATTTAACTGAATGGGAAAGACTGAACTGAAAGAATCTTTATTGCTCCCTCAACATGCATTCACTGGAAATCGATCGGGTGATAGTATACTAAAGTACTTTCTTTCTAAGCTTTGCATTCCTAAATGGGAAACTACATCAGCAAGAACATACCACAGGAGCACCTGCTACTCGTTCAACCTAGCAACGAGCTTCAACATTAATGAATAGAAGATCTAATTAATAATTACTGAACAACAATCCAAGGCCCGACAGCTTCACACATTAACCATACATCCAAACCACAGAAAATATACAAAAACCCAGAAGACCTAATCAAGGTTTTCTTTCTCAGTACCCATGAAAATGTCTTAAAAAAATAAATTTTCAAGAAAATCTTACCTTTATTCAAGGAACGGGCTAATCAGATAAAACCCACCACTGGTCTCGCGTCAAGATCGAATCATCAGAGATTTCAAAGAAAGAGTAGAAGGCACAACTGATTGAGATTGTGAAGACATGGCGGATAAAGAGTGTGAAATTGCAGAGTTAGGTGGAGAAAGGCCAACAACCGTCTACTAACCATACGAAAAGAAAAGAGGTGGCGGAGACCGAATCGGCGAAGGTGTCAGCAGCGATGCGGTGAACGCCGCGCGGCCTGATTGTGCTGCATGAGTTGGACTCGGACACCACGCGTCGAGCGGAATAACAGCTCCGTTACACCAATGAAGAAACGGCGCCGCTTGAGCAGAAGAAGCCAACTGGAGCATTTGCCGGTTCCCGGAGTGCAAACGAAGGAGAGGAGGGACTTTGCATCTGGGTCTCCGATTTGGGAGAGGAAGAACAACGCAATCGGCGATTTCAGACTGCAGAACGGAACACATATCAGCGAATGCCAAGTGGCAAATTGGCAATTAGTTCAAGGCTTCAAGCTAAATGGAAAAAACTACTTCGTTATTTATTTTCCTAGAAATTAAAATGCTGGAAAATTAACTTACAATGGAAAGAGTTCGAATTCAAATCGGAATCTAATTTCTTAATCTTTGTGAAAAATCTGAAATCAAATATTCCGAAACCGAAAACGAATCACACAATCGTCACATAAATTAAGGAAAATCGGACCTAACCGATTAACAATTTTCAATCTCGTCCGGAAGCAAAACAAACAATCGACGATCGATGATGAACGAGGAGGACGGCAAGCCCGGTGGCAGCATCTTCAGCTTCGACCAATGCAGCCAATGTCCCGACGGCGTTGGCCGCAAATCCTCCGCCGCCGCCGCCGCTTTTGCCAATTTGACCATAGAGATGATCGAGCTGGACCAGTCGTCGAAGGAGTACACCAGCTTCAAGAACCTGCTCCGCACGGCGTCCATGCTGTCACCGGTCGGCCGCAATTCCAGCTGGGAAGACATCCCGCTCAAGGATCCGATCGTCAAGCAGGCCGCCTGGGCCTACTTGCAGCCGATGACCCCCTCGGCGGGGGAAGATTACCCCGGCGGGGGGATTTTCGGGATTTTCCGGAGGGCCAAGGATAACAAGTCTCGATTTTCCTCGCATCAGGGTGAGTGCGGGTGCCTCGCGTGGATGAACGAAGTCGTTGTGAAAGGAGTTCTGCAATTGCTATCGGGGAAGAAGAGAATGGAGATTTTGCCGGAAGAAGAGGCAGAGAACACCGTCTGCCGAGACGGCGAGAAGGCTGGCTGAATTAGAAAAAGGTGGAGACTTTCGTGTTTTCAGGAGTCTGTTTCGTTTGACTGGCTGACACTTGACAGTGGCACAACTGTAGATACGAAGTTGACTCCTTTTCTTACTTTTTTCTTACTTTCACGGATACTTTGGGATTGACTTCTTTGGCGGAGTGAACTTTAGATAACTAGTTTGATACAGTAAATTAATTGAATGATTTTGTTGAGTCAATTAGACAACGAGATTGCGTGAAAAAATAAAGTACCGCACGAACATAAATTGATTTTATTAGAGAATAGAATACATACCTGAAGTCCTGAATCGTGTACCCATATTGGAGATGACGGTGTTTGAGCCGAACTTGGCAGCAAGAGCATGGATCTGCTTACATTCATTTACCACTGCGTAGGAAGGAAGGATGCTAGCGATTGTGATTGCATCCGGTTTAAGGCGGTGCTTTCTTCTTCAACCACATGGTTCTGAAACAGTTCGAGAGCTTCTTGGTGCTTTTCATTGTGTACATAAGCAGCAAGCACGTTGTTCCATGATACCAAGTTCTTCTCGCTGATAAGACTGAAACGACGTTCTGCCGATCTCACTGCTCCTCCACATTTTCCATAAGCATCGACCAGGGAAGTTTCCAAGACTACCTGAGGGAGAAGGAGCTTCCTGATGGCGTATCCATGGATGGACTTACACTTCTGGAGAGATCCTAGTTGCGAACAAAGAACATTTATACAGGAAATAGCATCTGGAACCTTGTTGCAATTCTCTTGCATTATGCTCAAACAAGCAAATGACTCTGCAGATTTGCCACTTAGCACGTAAGCATTAATACCATGACATCCAAATCAATCCCGTTCTTAATAACTTGGCAGTGAATTTCCTTCCCAGATTTCAAGCAGCTTTCCATGGGAACAAGATCCGAGAGCACCGATCACGCCGAAACTATCCGGTTTATACCCCGAACCAACCATTTCCCGAAACCAACCCAACGAGCTGAACCCATCTCCAGCCGTCAGATACCCAGCAACCATAGAGTTCCATGAAACTAGGTCCCTCTGAGGCATTTCCTCAAACACCTTCTCCGCCAGCTCAACGCACCCAACCGAGAAATACATCTCCACGAGAAAATCACAAGCGTAGACGTCGGAATCCAACCCGACTTTAATCAGCCTGGCGTGAACCTGCTGCCCCTCTGTGAAACGCATCCACTTCCCACACGCTCTAATAACAAACGAGAAGGTGAAAATAGTCCATCCTAATCCCTTCCCGCTCCATTCTGCGGTAGAAATCGATTGCTTCAGCGAACAAACCGTTTCTTGCGAGTCCCCTAATGATGACATTCCAAATGAAGGCATCTGAGCGGTTCATTTTCTCGAACAGCTGGAGCGCGGCATCCATGGAAGAACCAGAATCAGCTAATGCTGAGGAAGAACGAGTGAGTGCGAGGCTGTTCGGCTTGTTAGAAGGTCTCGAAGAGTTCCGTCGGGAATTCCTTGCTCGCTCGGGGAACTGAGCTGACTTCGGTTCGTCGAGTCGTTTAGTTGAATCGGCGATTGATTTGTGAGACGAGCTGCGGCAGTAGCTGGGAAGAACACTTGCCGCCATTTTTTTCAACTCTCGAACGACCTAAATTGTGTTTGGGTATTTATAATGTATTTCGCAGGCCGAGCCGGTCGCGCCCGCGGGTCAAAATTTCTCTCGGTCTAGGCCCATATAATATAACCATGGTTCATGGGCTTTCGCGGGCTTTCTTCGTTGACCATTCCACGTCACTACTTTTAGGGTTGATCATTGACATATTATAACTTCTCTCACAGAAATTTTAGGGTTTGGTGGGATTTTGCAGGATTATGGCATTGAATTTGATGGCATCTACCATCCTATCAAGGCATTCAAATGCAAATGTGGAAGCATATATTGCCGGGACAAGCAAAAGATTTCAGTATAAATTTTATATGTTGATATGTGTTATACGAATTTTTTTGTCTGAATGCAAACGAATTAAATGCCAATCTCACTTGATTATTCTCAAAGTGGTGGCATGGGGAATAAAATCATTTGATTACAATACATGACATATATGAACTTGGCCAATTGCGATTAGTATTTGCTTGATAGATCCATTGAAATCCTTTTAAGTTTTAATGGTCTTTTTAATCCACTACCCACTAATAACAAACTTTTTAATTTAAGGTTGAGAGACTGGAAAATTTAGGCAAGTTTCAAAGTTTTGTGTTAAGCGAACGATATCTAAAGTATGAAATAATCATAATCCCAGAAAAACATATTAAAACTCTTGACCCATATTATATTATCTAAGAGCACACTCCAATTGGTGGGGCTATATCGATTAGTCGACCACAATCTCCTTCAAGTTTCGATTATGCATAATGATTGTGTTTAGCCGAATAGATGAAATATTGAATAGGTGTTTGATACAATATCATTAGTTTAAATTACTGCCATCTCCAACCCTTCCACTAAAATACAGAACAGTTTATGGTAAGCCACAATGAATTCCAATTTCCAAGCCAGTCATGCAAACTGAACAAACATGAATTCCACCAAAAAACATCTTCCCCTCTGAAAAAAAAAACCCTTAACAGCAATACAACATTTGACTGGGGAAGACGAAACAAACGTGCCTCAGTCATTGGCAATACCATCAATCAGATATAAGATGGTAGCCTCATGATAGGAAGAAGTCTTATTACAATGCTTATTATAATATAAATAGAGTTAAATTTTGTTTTCCTGTTAAAAATTGTGTCCTATAAGATACTGTAAAAGGTGGACATGTTTGATGTCAAAACTATCAAACACGATCCTTCATATTCCCCCCACCATTGCTGCTACTCAGAGCTCTTCAGGAATGCTATGAAGGGCCGGAATCCATGACCGGGGCGACGAAGCCTTGCAACCCTTTCCTCCATTCCCTCTAATTGCCTGCTTTCTCCTCAAAAGATTCAATCTTTGCTCCACATTGGACACACTGGAGGAGGAAGACAGACGTGGCAATGGCGAAGTGGAAGATGGCAATTTGCTAGCCTGCTTCTGCACCCCGTCTCCCAGAAGCTCCAGCATCTGCTTCAAGTCTTGCTTCCTGACCAGCACCTTCATCCTCACAACTCCAGGTCCACCGCCACCACCTTCCTGGCAAACGACAGCAGGGCCTCCTCCACTGTTGGCTCTGGCAATGGATTCCAGCAGCTGCTGGTGGTTGCTCCTGCTGCTGTTCTTATGGTTTCTTCCGCCTTTCATCGACCGAAGAAGCTCTCTTTTCGGGGATCCCATCCTCCCTTCACCTGCAACAACATGATTGACTCTAAGCTCCATTCTTGGCGGGTGCTTGTTTTTCTTTGCTTTTCTTGATCACCTTAACTTCTGTTGGAAAATCAAATTGAATCAGGCATATTTATACAGAAACGAGGAAGGCTGGTGAATCTCAACAAACTCAGAAAAAATAAAGTTATAAAAAAGGGTTCAGTTGGGGGCATCCTGAGAATCCAGGCAAGCAAATAATTGGCAAGTTTTGACTTTAGATGGACAGAGCACGTTAGTAGGTTATGAAATGGAAACACTGATTCTTAGTCGGATAGGTTCAATCATACAAGGTAGATAGGGAAATGGTGTACAAAATGAACAAGCAATGCCTCACATGCAGAGCCTAATGTTGCGGGGTAGACGCGGCTAATCATGGTCAAGGATGAAACTTTCATGGGGAATCATAATTCATATGGTGGTTGAGATGAGTTCTCAACTTTGGTAGGTGGATTTTTTTGGGGGTTCTAATATGTAAATGGCTCTGAGCTGTTATCTAGCCTGTCATTCTAATCATTCCAGTTTTCCTATCTGCTAATCATAACTCTTTAACTTCCACAACTCCCATTATTGGGTTGGTTTCTCTCATCATTGGCAGACATTATTCCTCTTGCTTCTGAGAGACCTTATTCATAAGCTGTGCTGAAGGGACTCAAGCTCAGAGCTTAAAGAAAAGAAGAGAAGGGAGAGACAGGTTGTCAGTTAGGCCTCTAAATCATTGGCATTCCAAGCCATTTCTGAAACTCCTAAAGTCAGACATTATTATTACATTAGCTTTCAGGGGAATTTCAACACAAAAATTATGTTATCAGATTGGTACAGGATAAGGATCTATGGCTCACTCAATCATGAGAGCAAGAAGGCCCATTTGGGTCCATCCTAACAGAAAGACAGGAGGATCAAATTGCATAAAAAAGGAAGATAACGAAAGAGAGTGAATACATACAACTGCAAAGAAGCTCAACCACGAGGGTGTCGAGCCCAGTTGGTTGACTCGTCTCTCATTCACGTGGCTGGATGTTCGATCCCGAGCCATGATAATGTTCGTTCACTTTGTGGGAAGCTGTTAATCACTTCCAACAACTATTCGTTACAAGGTAAATTGATCATTGTTGTTGAATTGTGCATGTCATGGCCTTTGAACAAAGAAGTCATCCCTACCCAGGAAAGGGTAAGGGTAGTATCCATTCATACACTTTAGATCCTTATCAGTACACCCTGGTAATACACAAGTAAGACAAAGAAGGTTAAAACCCAAAGAGGAGCCTGACTGATATGATTACCATGGAACCCTCTTCGATTATTTTCCTAAATGAGAAAAGAGGGGACAAAGACAAAGAGGGTTGTATTGTGAGATCCAAAAACAAGTACACTTATATTGCCAAGGGGAAAACAGTAGTTTCCCTAATGAGCCCCAACCTTTACCATTGTTTTAATAAATTGGGGAATGAAAATATCTTTGTCAACTAACAAAAAAGACCTTGCAAGGAGGCAAAAACTAAACATGTTATGCAATCACTTACGTACGCAAATTACAAGAAAGTTAATGTTGCCTCTTACAATGTTTTTGCTCCCCAAGTTTGCTCCAGAGTCCTTCACTTCATCATAGCTCACAGTTCCTGCACCATAGGAGATGGAACACATTTCTGCCTGTTGGGGATGAAGACAAAGAAGATAATAAGGAAATCATATTTCTAATTAAAATAGACAAGAGGCTCCTTCACAAGTCACAAACCCACATCTGATATGGTACAACCATTTCAGATCACAACTAATAACCTCACGTTCTTCTGGATCTCCAAAAGTTCCCAATAGAATATCTCCTACAAAAGTTCACAACTTTAACTTTACTTTCCTCCTCAATGCGACTTCCGTTTGCTTAAAAAGAAAAGCAGGGTTCTTTTTGCATCTGCAAGTGCATATACCAGATGCAACCAAGCAGAAATGGTGGTAAAGTTGCAGTAGTCATGAAGTGGACTCAAATGAAAAGAAACAGCAAAGGTTGGCTGATGATGCAAAAGATAACTGAACTTTTACTAAAGTGTAGATATAAAGGGCCACTTCACAAGGAACAAGAGCCTACATACATAATAACTGTGCCATGTGACCACTTCTGCGCAAAAGAATGCATAAGCATACAAATGGACCTAGCACGGTGTCGTATAGGAATCCCTTGCGACAAGGTCTAAGAAAGTATACAAAAATCAAGTCTGATATAACTGAGGGAATATAGAACAGAAGTAAAGACAAAAGAACCCAACATTATTGTAATCCCTGGAATTGAATGGATCCACTGTAATTTTGTAAACTTTGAGATCCACAAAGAATACAATATTCTGCAACACAACAAGATGTCACGTGATAACAAAAGATCTTTGTATAATCTTGTTTCCTTTTCTTCACAAGATCAAGTTCAGTGTAAAGGTTTACTTCCATGAGCTGACAGCTAAACTATATACAAATACAAGTAAAGGGTTCTATAATGAGCATCAGATGACACAAACTAGTTAAATCTGTCATAAACACAGTTCATAAACACTCGATGAAAGAAAGTCACTGTCTGCCTCTGTCGACGTCCAGATCCAACTCAACTACTGAATCTTGGGGCATCAAATGCAACAACAGTATGCATGCACATTAAAGTCTATCACAGTCATACTGAATCATAAATGATCCCAAGGTTGTTATGTCCAAATCGTACCTCTTGCTCTCATTGATATCAGAATATATCCACCATCAAAAGCGGTCATTAATACCTTGCGATACGGCGCAATGAAATCAATAAATGACTGACCACAGAACGAATTGTGTTTTGTTTACACACAAAGCTCGAGGCTTTCTAAGTCTTCCTTTGTGTCCTCTGATTTTAGGCCTGACCAGCAGCCAGCCAAGTTGGAAAACAGATGATTCTGACAAACGAGTCCCCCATACAGCTATTGGGATCACATGCCATGGATTTAAGACAATAACTGAACACATCAGCTATATTCCAGCATCAATTTCAGCCGAAACCCACCAAACTAGCAGGTGGCCATACGCAGACATTCCACCCGTTAAATCAAAGGCAACTAGATAAACAGATTCAGGGAAATGTATAGAATATATGCTGCCTTCATAAATGCAGTTGAACCATCATATCAGAGTCTGCAAAGAGGAACAAGGTAATGAAGAAGATAAATGCAGAGACTTGTTGAGCTTCGAGGAACTTGAGCAAATGGTTAAGTAAGAGTAGGAAATTTCTCACAGAAACTGTTCTTCCTTCATGTTCAACAAATTAGAGTAAGATAAATACCAAACCCCATTTCAATCCTGCTTGTCCATAACCAAAACACAACTGGTAGTCCTCCCACTGCATTATGCTAAAAGAGGTAACAAAGAAGGAAGCTAGTGAAACTAACCAAAGACAGAGAAGTTGCTATCTGCCAACTAACACCAACAGCAAACAACAATAGAGACAAAAGGACCACAGCTAAAACTCAATAAGGCTCCCAAAGCTAGAACTAATATCTTGAAAAGGGACAAAAGGAAGAAACAAAAGTTATCAAATTATCACCAGGACCCCCAAAGCACAGCTAATTTTCAATTGCAGCAGCAGCAACCTCCATCCATGATTAAGCCAAGCCAAGCCAAACCAGAGGGAAGAATTAGACCACCGCCCTTTTAGTTTTTTTTTTTGCGATTAAGCCTCTGGCTTTTTGCAGACAATCATATGCATAGGAGTGAAGATGCCAGTTTCTCCACCTCTAGTCAAGTAATCTGCAGTGTGGAACAGCATCTCATGAACATCCACCACACCTTTGGGGGCAATCCCTATCCAAGAAAGTGCAGTCACCAAAATGTGGTTCCTCCAGTAAGCAATTCTCCCCATCTTCAACCTCGACCACCACGGCCCCGCCGGCGGCCTCGCCAAATCCTTCTCCTGCACCACCTCAAACCCAACTTTCATCGCCGTCTCTGCAATGTCGTTGTACCTCCTAAGCCCTGGCAGCGCATCCCCTCTCTCAATCCCTTCAATTATCTCCACATGGACAGGATCCTCCGATTTGTACAGATCAGTGGTCACCCACTCGTACGAAACATACATCGATCCAGGCTTCAAAACCCTAAAAATCTCGGAGTATACCTCCTCGAGCTTGGGGGCGTGGCAGGTCGCCTCGATCGAGTACGCCCCATCGAAGCTCGCATCCTCGAACGGCATCTTCAGGAAATTGCCGCAGACGACCTCGCAAAGCGAATCGAGCCCGGCTTTTCTGTTGTGGTCGCGAGCCCTTTTCACCTGATACTCATTGATCGTGATCCCGACCACTTTCGCGCCGGAATGCGCCGCAATCGCGCGCATCGGGCCGCCGACTCCGCACCCGGCGTCGAGGATCCGGCTCCCGGGCTTGATTTTGAGCTGATCGACGGCGAATTCCTCGTGGATGCGGGTGGTATCGCGGTGGGATTTCCCCGGCAGGGAAGGCGAGAAGTGGAAAGATTGGCCCCAACCCCATTCGTAGATGTCGGTGACGAGGTTGTAGAACGTGTCGACGAATGCGGGGACCTTCTCGGCGGTCGCGATCTGTGAAGGAGTGCGGAAGAAGGACCAGTACTGCTGGTACTTGTCCTGGACTTTCTCGGCGGAGATCGAGCCGCCGGAGAGCTGGGCGGCGTGCTTGCCCTTCTGCTCGGCGGAGCCCAGGAGGCAGACGAACCAGTAGATGCCGCCGAGGAGGCAGACGGAGAGGGTGGCGAGGATGCCGAAGGTTTCCATTGATGGAATTGGAAGGGGAGAAAAGAGGTTTTTGAGAGTGCAGAGAGTGTGGAAGTGTGGACAGGAGAGTTTGCTTTATATTAATGGTTCTAAACGGCAGATTTAACTTTTGGGTTTTTCTTTTGCCAGTTTTCAGGGGGGTTTTCAAAAAAAAAAAAATCTAGGAAAAAATCACTTGAGATTTGTCCGGTTAAGAATCGAGGGGAATCCAAAATAAAGAGAAAATGCATAAAGCAATGTATAGTAAAATTCAGTTTCTTTCGGAGGACGGATCGGATCGATCACTATATAATAGTCATCACGCGCGAATTTAGCAATTGACTTATTGAAATTAGTTCGGCGATTTGTAATCTCACTCATTTACATGGAGGCACGACATATTTTTGTTTTCGGGTTCTGGTTGTATCTCAAGATTTTCAAATAATTACTTTGCAACACTTGATCTTCTGTGTTGAACAAGTGCAATGGAAACTTTTAATTTGTATTACCAATGAATTAAGATCGACAGAATTTTCACCGAATCGTGTGCACCATCTGCTATACACATTAAATATCAAGATGATGTATCAAATATTCATATTATCACTGAAACTCAATCAAAATATATAGTTTCTCGCTAGACATTACAAATATTAAACGAAAACTAGATATTTAACCACTTCGTGAACTCGAGGTTAGATACATGAATTAGGCCAACATTCCCGTTAAAAAACTCTAGGCCGCACAAATTTTTAGCATACAATTTACATCACATTTGTCTGCTTCTGCCAACTGGCAATAAGCCAATAATAATAATAATAATCCGCCACGCACGTATCTTAGGTAGGTGAGTCGGGCTGAGTTGGTTGACCGAGTGAGACTATTGTTGTCGCCATTTGTTGGGCTTGGGTCACAGAACCATATTGGGCTTTTGTAGGGGTCCATCCTTCCCCTTCGGCTTTGCAATTGGACTGGGTTGGGCACCTTTCCCTAAGTTTGTTGCGTAAATCTTCGCCAGGGCCCAAGACATTATCTAGTGGTACCGATGCATGCATGCAATATCAGATTCGGGCTCCATTGTAGCCCATGCTTGACAGGAACTACAGCTCGGTTGGTTGGGCTTGGTGGACAAAAGCAAAGTAATATGGATTGGGCCCATAAGAGCTTGGTGGAATATTGGTCCAAGTCCAATCGTGTTTGATCGGACCAGAAAAGGCCCAAGGGCCCTAGTTTGTTTGTCAATCGCACTACGCATGCAACTTGCAAGTGACTACTGCTGCCTGCTGGTGTCGCATCCAAAGGTTTTGACTTTAAATTGGTAATTTGAACTCGTCTTATTGGATATTATCCGATCTCATTTGTGTTGGGCCGAGTAATACCCTACCTGCAGTGATGTGGAGCGGGACATCGGTAATTTTAACGTATGATTCGCGTTTCAAACTTAAGTGACATGTTAGGTCAGAACATCAATACACCACTTCCCTTTTTTCCATCATCACCTTCCACTCAACCGATTAAGCAATAGGGTCAAATCCTGCAATTCATACAAAAGCTTTGAAGCAATTAATTATGATTGGCTCTTCTCAATCCCACATCTTTCGATTTTTATCCAAATCTCCATCACCACCGGCCTCGATCTTTTACTTTTTATCCAAATTAACATGTCCATGACATCAAAAGTAAATTTTTTTTTAAATTTAATCTGAAATGCTGCTTAGCTTGCATACAGTGAAAAGTTTGAGAAGTTTCAAGATGCTACCTTTGCGACCTTTCATCATTTTTACCAATTTTCTCCCTTATTGGTTAATATTCTGCACATTTGAATTAATATTCATCACTAAACAAAATATTTGTTTAACGACAACCCCAACAGAATAATAATGAACCGTACCAATCATTACGTAAGTAGATAAGATCGTATTCTTTTTAGTATTCGATTTTTTTTCCGGAACTAGCTTGTAATCCTTCCATAGTTGTCGAAATGAATATATATCAACTGATCAATATAAAATGCAGCTCACTCGAAATACTTAATCAACATGCTCCATTCATATCTTAATTTAAGCATAAAAGAGAGATACAAACAAAGTGATCTGCTGCATTAGATGGGAAATGGGATCATCTCTTGCAAGCCCACCAATGTGCAAACACTCAATTTGTAGATATTTCCTAGTGATCATCATGTCCCTTTCATCATTAGCGACCAAATAAAGAGGTCATGAAGGCAAAAGAAAGAAAGAAGAGACCTGTAACCAACTAGTTCTTCCACTACCACACCACTCTCTCTCTCTCTCTCCATTCCCTCTTTCTTTTGTCTCCCTTCCAAAGTGATAAACAAAGCTCCCAAAGCTAAACCCTACCCCTCACTTTTTTCCTATCTCTCTTTTGCTTTTTCTATATACAAAATAACAACTGAAGCAAGCTAGCTAGCTCCTACACTTCCTCTCCCACTTCCAAGCTTTCCTCTCCCAGCTTAACTTTCCTAGCTAGCTAATTCAATGGAGGAGATGGGGGAGCTCGGCCACCTTTTCATGACGGTTTTCCTGTCGGCGGTGTCGGGGATCGTGGTGATTCCGGCGATCACCGACGTCACCATGGAGGCGCTCTGCCCCGGCGTCGACGAGTGCTCCCTCGCCATCTACCTCTCCGGTTTCCAACAAGCGGTACGTATATATATATGTGTGTTAAATTAGCGTCTCGGGTCGTTGCTAAAAAGAGTTGCTTTTTTCCGTCGCTAAAAGGTTTTTGACAACGGCGATTAGTATGACATTGAATTACTGTAATTAATAATATGTTGATTGCTTTGGGGCATGTACCTAGAACTTGGGTCACCGGAGACACATCAGCTAATTAATTGCTATTTAGTTTGTTAATAAGTTTAATTGAAGATCAATTTAATTAATACGTAACGGTACAAGACATACATGATTATAAAACCTCTAAAATTCGAGTTTTCACCGCTCTTAATATAAATCGTACCACCTATGATTTGATAAATGATCGTATTACGGATAGTAAGACACGAGGTTTTGTAGGTTTTATTCCACGCTATCATTTCTGATCATTGCTTAATTATTAATTAAACTTCCCGGCTGAAACAACAAGGCAACCGATTTGGTTCCATGGGGGGGCATATATAGGAGTTACCATCTAATGATGCTGCTGACCACCATAGACCCTCCCATGAAAGCGATGTTATTAAAGGTAATTACAAAGCAAAATAGGTAGAGTTTTTTTTTTTTGGGAGAAAGCAATAGGGTATGGTTTAGATCATTTCACATATAAGGTGGATGTCAGTTTAATCCAAACTTGCCTGACATAGCCCTAAGCGTATCGGCTTGCAGTGGCGCGGAGTAAGAAATTTAAACTCGAGAGAGATTTGAAATCGTGTTAATTGGCGAGGGAGCTTTAAAGTCATACGAGCTATTTATACGCAATTTTACATATATTGGAAAGTTGAAGAGGGTTGTATCGTCCCCTCCTTAAAACATGTCTCCCCCACACTGCTAGGTTGAGAGTGAATTCGATTTGTTGGACTAACAGTAGTGTTGATAATATGCGTGTTCATAAGGATCATTGATGATCTACAATATTTACCTCAAAACAACTGCTCGCACGAATTTAATGACTACCTAATGAAATCTATAAACATCAAGAGGATTGGAAAGTCAGTAATGTTGTATTTAGTGCTAAAATTGTAGTTTAATCGGGGTTCAACATAAAGTTTTCCTATTGCTAAAACTGTCTACAGATTTGAGTCCCGCACATCTGGTATTTTCCGTCCGGCCCTACCAATTAATAAGATTTCTTGTCAAGAACCAGTTGCTCCCAATAACTCGAGTTGTTGGGAGAAGGTTATGCTGGATCTTATACAGGCCCGTGTATGGTGCTTAACCACTTCCTTACATTTCTAAAACATCGATAAATGCACCCCGCGTCTAAACTTCATTAATGATTTAGTTTATAATAACGATCAAGTTAATCAACAAAGCAATATACAAGTGCAACTAGAATTTTAAGGGTTATGGTGATGAATTATTAGACATTTGATTGTGCTTTTGTTGCAGGTGATAGGATTGGGGACGGTGGTGATGATGCCGTTGATTGGGAATTTGTCGGACAGATATGGGCGCAAAGCTTTGCTCACTTTCCCACTCACCCTCTCCATCATTCCTCTTGGTACAACTTCCCACCCTAAACTCTGATTTGTCTTTTGTTCGACGGTTCATTTTTTTTATTAACCTGCTTGGCAATGTCGACTTTTGTATTAATTGTTCTTTCTTCTACTACACTTCTTGTCCTCTTTTTCCTTCCGTCGGTTAAACCAAAGAGATCCTAAGTTTGACCTACCAAAAGTTAAAAATGGGGTCAAAAGGAAAAGAGTAGGGGAGACATTGTTACTAGCTATATCAGCGATTCGACCGAAAGAAATGTGTAAAAAAAAAAAAATGATCGGTAAGTGATTTTAGCCATAGAAAATGAATGGACCACGATTACATTATGATTTTCAAATTTGAAAGAAAAAAAAAATGATTATCCTACTCTCGTTTGTAGTTTGCGTATTGAAATACAAGTGGTAGTTTGGGTAATCCAAACCCAGGACACTACTATTTTTAATAAATATAATTTTCATTAGGCTACAACATTTTTTGTTGTTCTATTATAAACACTGTGTAATAGCAAAACCCTATTCTCTATCTTTAATTATTTTCAAAACCTAACAGTTAATCTCATGACAACCTACCCTTATTTTTGTATTGGTTTTATGGTTGTACGACAAGTGCTGAAAGTGTCTTTTCATTTTTGAGTTACATCAAGAAGAAATTTGGACTTCGAATATGCGTCAGTTCGTTAATGATTGTCTAGTAGGATATACCGAGACAAATTTGTTCAGCAGCATAGATAACAATTGTATTTTATAATTTTTTTCAAAATATGAAAAATACATCATGAACTTTTTTTAACTTGTACGAATTGGTATATCCTTATTTAAAAATTATTTTAGTTTATTTTAGTTTATTTTTTGAAAGAGGATACTCCATGTAAAATTCTTGAGTTCGCCACTGGGTTAGATGAACTCTTATCTTGGTTCGATCCGACCGGACAATTATCGTATTATCGTTGCATGCATGCCCTTACTTTAGTTGCATGGTATGTCGGTCGGGCCTTGATTTGGCCCAATAGGTATTCATACGATGAACAAAACCTACAATTCAAAGCCCATAATGAAAGGGTAAAGCTGGACTCAGTGGAAGCCCATAATATACATAGGGTCCATTATCATAAATGAAAGTAGACGTGAAAGCCCAAAAAGAACTTGTTCTTTTTTCTCTTTCCTATTTTCCTTTTTGGTTGAATCTTTAATTATTTTGCTACTTTGCAGTAACACTAGCATACAGCAGATCAACAGAGTTCTTCTATGCCTACTACATTCTCAGAACTCTCACTGCCATGCTCTCTGAAGGCAGCACCAACTGCCTTGCTCTTGCCTATGTGGTAGCCCATTTCCTCCCATAAAATCAACACTGATCATTCATCAATTTTTTTTTTAACTCTCAAAATCAATCACCATTGATATGGGTTTTTTTTCAGGCAGACAACATCTCAGAATCCAAAAGGACATCAGCATTTGGGATTCTAGCTGGTGTTGGCTCATCTGCTTTCGTCTTCGGGACATTAGCTGCTCGATTCCTCTCCACCGCTATGGCGTTCCAGGTCGCAGCAGCTCTGTCCATGGCTGCAGCTGTGTACATGAGAGTCTTTCTCAAGGACAAATTGTCTGAAACAGAACACACATTGACAAAGCCAATACTGAAACAAATAGTGTCACATGATGATGATGGTGAACAAAGTTGTGTTCTTACTAACAAGGTGGCCTTCAAGGCATTTCCATCAGTTGGTGACCTTATTTCCTTGCTGAGGACCAGGTTGAGCACCCTTTTTTTTCTTTTCTAATTTGGTTCTTATAGTTACTTTCATGGGTTAATTGAACTTTTTGCTGCAGTGTGACATTTTCTCAGGCAGCCATAGTCACATTCTTCAACAGTCTTGCTGAAGGTGGACTCCAAGCTGCCATCATGGTAATTGTCACATCTAGCCATGAATCATAACACATCGATGAACAATCTTCAATAACAATGATGGGTTTCCTGTCCCCCTGCAGTACTACTTGAAGGCGCGGTTTCAGTTCAGCAAGAACCAGTATGCTGATCTGATGCTGATCATGGGACTTGCAGGAATGGTGTCTCAAGTTAAGTACACACATATATATATCGATTCTACGCGCGCGTTACGATCGATTTGATGTTCCTGATCCAGTTAATTATAATGCCTCCATTTGTGTTGTTGATCTAATGCTTCACACACATTGTAACAAAACAGCTGATCCTGATGCCACTGCTGGCGCCTTTCGTAGCAGAACAGAAGCTGCTTTCACTTGGCCTGCTAGTAGGCTGTGCAAATGTAATGAAACTACCTATCTAAATATGCTGATTTTCCTCTCGTTTATGAACTAATTGATTTTCTCCCCTGAATTCTGAAATGCTCTGATTATCTGCCTGCATGCAGACGGTTGTCCTCAGTGTCGCGTGGGTCGATTGGGTGAGCTTTTTGCTCCCTTTCTCGTCTCTGATATCTGTTAAAATTTCTTTTAATCATTAATGATCAATTTTTTGTGTAATAATGCAATGCAGGTTCCATATGCAACAGCTGTATTCACTGCAGTTGTGGTTCTTGTAACTCCTTGTGTAAGTCTTAATTACTGTACCTTTTCCCCTTTCTCCATCTTCCTCTGCAGCCAGATGGTGCATTCAAATCTTACTTCTCAGAGTTTCTTTTGGTGCATAGCTTCGTAGCATCGCGTCGAAGCAAGTTGGATCGAGTGAGCAAGGGAAGGCTCAAGGTTGCCTTTCAGGGATTGGCTCCATTGGCAGCATCATAGCTCCATTGCTCTTCACCCCTCTGACGGCCATGTTCCTGTCTGAGAAACCACCATTTGACTTCCCTGGATTCAGCATTCTCTGCATTGGCTTCATGACGGTAAACATGTTACATACTATATATGGCTAGCATCAATCCAATTTCTGGGCCTAAGTAACTGTGTATCGATTCTCGTCGATTCGCGCCATGATTTCGTGGAAATCCTTCCATGTTTTTGCAGATGATTGCCTTCATTCAGAGTCTTATGATAACTGCTGATCATCGTCAGATCCCAACTCACAAGATTGACTGTGGAGACTGTGTGGAGGCCTCTAGTTGTGATCACTTGAGATAGAGCTAGCTAGTAGTAGTTTTACAAAAAGTATGCACAAAATAGTAGAACACAAAAGAGTGACCATAATGTAGCTGAAGTTAGTAATTAAGGTCACTTGTCATGTAAAACATGTTATCACATATATATAGGATGAATGGTTGCTCTGAGTTTTACATCCATATAGAAATATTGTTCCAAATTATTATATGTTATTATATTTTCAAGTGACGATCACTAGTTATTGAACATAAAATTGTAAGGGTCATTAACTAGTTGGTCCCAATAACTCGAGTTGTTGGTAGAAGGTTATGATGGATCTTGTATCACTCTCTTACACGCCCCCTCAAACGAAATCCAACTCATGAGCTTGAAGTTTGCACAGACCCACCATACCTTGTGCTTAAATCAATTTTTACCTGAGACCTGCGAAAGAGCCGAAGAAGAATAGTTTAAGTTAGGGCGGCCTATATTTTATATTTCTCTTTCTTTATCACCTGATTCCTGCAAAAAAAAGATATGAAATGATCGGGGCAGGTAAGAGCATCCTCCTAATGAATGAGTTACATCCCGCAAATACTCAATTTTGGAAGGCAAATAACCCGGCAATCTCCTGCTCAAATGCTAGTTCAAAGGGTCGGGTTACCGTTTTGACGAGTACTTTCTTGAGCAAGTCTTCAGAGAAGAGTCTCGACGGGAGCAAACGAGACGAGTAAAATAAGCTTCTTCCTTGCCCCCGAACTGGTGGAATGGAATTAATTACTTGGGAAGGGCTTTATGGGTGCTTGGCTTTAATATGATGAGAAGAAGAGCACGGAGAATGGGCCCTTTTAACTAAAGCGGTAGAGTCACGCTCTTTAAACGCACTAAGAATAAGAAAGAGGCGTAAGTCATCGGTTCCAATCCGATAAAGGACTTTTCTATTTTCCATGAAACTTCTGTCTTAGTCTTCATTTTTCAGAAGAGGATATAGATATGAAAAAAAGGTAACCGCCAGGCTTGTTACTAGAGCGTATAACTTTAATTACTTCAACAGCTAACAAGCTTACACTCGGCACTCTCACCTGCGAGTCTAGCCAAAGAACAAGGACACGGTCAAGCCAAGCCCTTACCCACCTGAATGGAATTCATATCTCATTCGTCTGGTCGAGAAGGGAGAAAGCCCGGAGAACCAGGCTTGCTTAGCTTACAAAGCTAGCTTACTAAGGCGAAGGAATTTGTCGTTGATTGCACGAGTTAGTTAATATTGGAAGTCATGGAGATTTAAACACACGACCACTTGGCCAAACCAGCTCTGATACCATGTCATAAACCAATTGGTCCTTAGTCCCTACTACAACTCGGACAATGCCCAACAAGATCCAATACTAACACGGTTTAAGTAATCGCAACACTCCCCCTCAAGCGAAGACATAAATGACAAGAATGTCGAGCTTGAAGAAGGAAATGTGAAGAACAAGCTTAATGGTTTGAACAACAAAACTCGAGATGAATAACATCTCGGACGAGGTTGATTGAAGACGACTAACTCTCCCTCTGAACAACCTGATGATGGAGACGGTTGACTGCGTCTCTTGAACTTGAACACACTTGGTACATCGCGGTCGAGTTGATGATTGAGCTAGTCGACCGACGTATGTTGACCTCCTATTCTCCCCCTCAAGCCGAAGCATGAACTTTGTGAATGCCGGGTTTGAAAAGTGATAAATAGGTGATAGGTGCCCAATAATGACTTGAAAGAGGGGATACCATTTCTTGGATTGTGAATGCCAGCTGGACGAGAAAGGGACGATGACTTCTCTGATCGTACTACCTTTTAGAATGTCAGGGGGACGACCAATGTATGGTACGTGAATGCCTCAATGTAGACTTGACTATATTTGATGGAGAAAGCCTACAAAATGAAATAGATGACTCAAAATGTAATTGAAGAGTCCATAAAAACCCTTACCAAATCATACGTAGGAGCCCATAAAGGCCTATTTCGACTATGCTTTCTGCTGGCCCAATAAAAGATTGGGAAAACCCTAAAAATGGGTTAGCAATACCAGCACCGCCCCTCCTTTGTCCAACGACAAAGCTTTCACTGGAGGCGGAACGACTAGAGATGAGATGAATCCGATGAGATCCAATCCTTGGAACAAGTTCTCAAGCTGTGAGCGCCATGAGTTGAAATTTGTTGGAGTTAGCTGAGCTGCGAGGTTGAATGTGATGATAGAATCTTCATTGGATGCGGCAGCACTTGTAGTGGAAATAGAAGAGTCGGACATGATGAATCGATGGGAAGATAATTGAAAGATAATTTGAGTAGAAAATCTAACTTGATTTCATTCAATGGGATTCTAAATTATTATACAGGAGTATACAACAGGAACAGCTCCCACGTTCCACAAAGATAGAAACTGAACAAAGGTGGGAGACGTGAAGAGAAGGAATAAAAAGAAAACAAAAATACTTTAATTTTTCTATTTTCTAATTGTCTCTAATACAAATCACAAACAAGAGGGGATAGAGAGTCACCCTGACGGAGTCCTCTCGAGTGTTTAAAAACTCAGCCAGAGTACCATTCATAAGGACCGAGAACGACGACGAGCTGAGACATTCCTGGATCGAGCGTCTCTAAGTAGGGTTAAAACTCAAAATTTCCAAAACAATGAGGAGAAATGGCCACTCGACTCTATCATAGGTGTTTTTCATGTCAACTTTTTTAGAGCCATATACCTTTTCTTACCTCGAATTTTGATTTTCAAATAATGCATTAACTCGTGCCCTAAAAGGACATTTTTTACTATTTGTCGTTCTCGAATAAAAGCATTTTGTCCTTCCGAAACGGAGTCACTGGTCACTAGAAATACTATAGTACTAACTACTAACTCACGCATGAAAAACTTCAGTAGTTACCCCCAGTGGCGTAGCCAGGATTTTATTTAAGGGGGTGCCGTACAAAATTTATATATGCAGTCTCGTGTTTTATATTGTGAAATTATTCTATAACTATATGAATTGGCCAAACTATCAAGATTTCACACGTAATATATCCCGCCGAATAACCATTCACTACTTTAGTTCACTAGATGCGAAGGCTGATCAATCGTTTCATAGATGGGGGATGGAAAGAAAAAGATATTTCGGAAAAATTGCTCGAAATCTGTGATGTGACCCTTTGGAATCTTCCAAAAACCGGCCTGGAAGAAATAATCCAAAATCGATGCATAATTTACTTAATCATTGGTAAAGAATAGTCTCACGCAGTCACGCCGAATCCGTGATCTAGAGCCTTCAAAATCCAAAAAAAATTGTATCTCGGAAAAATCGCCCGAAATCTGTGATGATATCGTTTTGGAATCTGCCAAAAATGGACGAGGAAGAAATCCGCCCAAATCGGTGTTTAATGGAATTATTCATCGGTGTAGAATATCCTCAGACCTAATTCATGAACTGAAGCCTTCAAAATCGAAGGAATTACAAAAATGTCATCCGAAAATAAATCCGCCCAAATCCGTGCTTAATGTACTTAATTATTAGTGGAGAATAGGATCAATGGACTTCATCATCGGTGGAGAATAACCTATGCCCGAATCCGTGATCTGTATCCTTCAAAATTGAAAGGAAATGATATTTCGGGAAAATTGATCGAAATCTGTTATGGTACCCGTTTGGAATCTGCCAAAAACAGGCCCAGAAGAAATTGTCACAAATCTGTGCTTAATGAACTTAATCAATGGTGAAGAATAGTCTCAGGCTGAACCCGTGATTTGTACCTTCGAACTCCAAAAAAAATTGCATTTTGGAAAATTCCCCCGAAATTTGTGATGGTATCCCATTGGAATCTGCCTAAAATCGACGAGGAAGAAATCCCCCCAAATCGGTGCTTAATGAAATTATTCATCGGTGAAATCTATGATGGTATCCTTTTGGAATCTGCCCAAAACGGACCCGGAAGAAATCATCCCAAAGCGGTGCTTAATTTACTTAATCATCGGTAAAGAATAGTCTCATGCCGAATCCATAATCTGTAGCCTTCAAAATCGAAATAAAATTGCATTTCGGAAAATCGCCCGAAATCTATGATGGTATCCCTTTGGAATCTACCAAAAATGGACGAGGAAGAAATCCGCCCGAATAAGTTTTTAATGGAATTATTCATCGGTGAAGAATAGTCTCAGGCCGAATCCATGATATGTAGCCTTCAAAATCCATGTAAAATGGTCTTTCTAATAAAATTACCCAAAAATTTACAAAAATGTCATCCAAAAATATATACGTCCAAATCAGTGCTTGATTATACTTAATCATCGGTGGAGAATATGATCAATAGACTTCATCATCGGTGGAGAATAGCCCCAGACCGAATCCATGATCTCTAGCCTTCAAAATCAAAAGAAAATGACATTTTAAAAAAATCGCCCAAAATATGTGATGGTACCCCTTTGAAATATGACAAAAATGAACATAGAAGAGTTCCGCCGAAGTTAGTGATTAAAGGACTTAATCATCACTGAAGAATTGCATCAAGCTGAATCCGTGATCTGTAGCAAAAGATTAAAAAAATGTCATCCAAAAATAAATCTGACCAAATCAGTACTTAATGTACTTAATCATCGGTGGAGAATAGCCTCAGACTGAATCGATGGTCTGTAGCCTTCATAATCGAAAGTAAATGGCCTGTCGGAAAAATTTCTCGAAAATGTAATGGTACTCTTTTGAAATATGCCAAAATTGACCTGGAAAAATCCGCCTAAATTAGTGATGAGTGAACTTAATCATCACTAAAGAATAGCCTCAGGCCGAATACGTGGTCTGTAGCCTTCAAAATCCATGAAAAATGGCTTTTAGAAAAATACCGCCAAAAATATTACAAAAATGTCATCTAAAAATAAATCCGTCCAAATTAGTGCTTAATGAACTTAATAATAGAGAGTGAATAGGATCAATAGACTTCATCATCATCTAACCTACCCGCTCCATTGTCAACAAAGAGATTTAGGAAGTGTTAGCTTTTGTAGGACTATCAAGTACAGAGAATTAGGCTAAAATTTAAAATCGTATCGTTGAAACTATCGATTGGAGATAAAGGTAAATGTTACTGGTTGAAAGAGGGTTTGACACTATTGATAGGATAATAGGATGCATTATTATTGTAGTATAATTAAAGGTGCATAGCTAGAAGGGACCGTCCTGTTGTACTTGTACTTTAACGCTATATATTAGGGTTGGTAAACGTTACAATTTAGATCGAAACAAATCAAATCAAATTGAACCAGACCGAACCAAATCATATATATATGGTTTTAAATTTATGGTTTATAGTTTGATTTGGTATACAATTATTTTCTCATTCTCAGCAGATTCTTCCCATTCTATTACATATTGAAAACGAGCTACAAGGATGTTGGAACGTCACGTGCAGGGGCGGATCCAGGTGGAGGGTCGTCTCGGGACACCACTAAAATTTGAGGGAAAAATTAATTAACTCCCAATATTTTTATAATGGTAGTGTATGTGATTAGAATCTATCACACATTAGTTATTAGTGAACATCTTTTTTATTTGATTCATTTGTTGTTGTATAATTTTCATATATTCTCAATTTTTCAAAGTCTACAATTAAACCAGGAACTATCCTTTATCCTCACTACATTCTAAAACACGATTTTAGCCTTAAGAGTTCGGTCCCCTTTCTAATTCTTTACTTCTACTTGATTTTGAGAATTACTCTCATTGTGTTAACAATGGTAAGTGTATAAATTTTTTATAACTTTTAATAGTCGGATAGTTTTTGAAAGAGATTTATTGAACACGGTAGATAGTGAGTAACACGTCATTAATTTTTTTTTAACTTGTAATAGTCTGATAATTTTATATTTAAAAATTTAAAAAAAAATTAATTGAATTTTTTAAAAGAAACACCTATTATAAAATTTCTCTGTCCATCACTAATCACGTGCTTGAATTGAAACAAAGCACGCATGAAATATTTTCCCAGTCCTACTGTATCAAATAATTTCTCTTAGAGATTTTCCTTGTCATTCTCGTTTATAGCTCGGAAAGTCAGCTACTTGTTTATTTGTATTATTGTTTTTTTTTTCGTTGAATTTATTTGTATTATTGGTAGGATGCATTATTGTATTATATTTAAAGTTGAGTGCTGGACATAAATGAGTTATATTATATAGTTTACAAAATGTTATTTGTCAAATGAAAGCTAATTCATATGAGTTTGAAGTTTGTACGGATGTAAATACTACTTGTGCTTAACAAAAGAAAGTCGCCGACATTCGTACAGAAGATTTCTGGGTCACAAAATGCTCTAATACAAATTTTTTGAATTATTGACTGCCACGTGTCTCTTCCAAGTCAACATTACGTACAATACCACTAACATGGAGTTGAAATTCGGATAATACTTTATATTTTGAAAGATTTGATTTGAGTATAAGTTGAAATTTTTTACTAATAAGTTGTATTTGTTATAATATATAATATAATACAAGCTAAGTAAAATCGATTTTATACGATACCGATTGAAATTAGATATAGAACCTACCATTACAGCTAATTCATACATCTTCACTGGTAATTAATTTTATAGTGAGCATAAATTAAGTTGTATCGATCGAGCAACTAATTCATATGTACTTGAAATACAAGCAAATAGTAAATGACTTTCTTATAGTACAAATTGAATTTATATCTTTAACGATACAAAATCAGTTGGTATATATATACTTTTTTTTTCTCGTACAAATCCGTTTTCGGTTAAAACCGAGCTTGTACTTTCAACGACATGATTCAAATTCAATTTGTACCTATACACATTTTTCGTACAATTTTTCCTATAATACAAACTGAACTTGTACCTTTAACGATATGGTACCAAGTACCGCGGAAAACACCAATACTTTGAAGTAGATACACTGATCAACTATATATGTTTTGAGAAATTAATTTTTTACATGCAAGTACAACAGAGTTGAAATGATACCTACAAGGCTACATATACAACCTTTCAGATAGGGAGTAGCTAGCCAGTACTATGTATAGCAAATCTAATTAATAATTTTGACTGTAACGTCCATTTGGAAAGCTAGTATTGGCGCGTGTGGATCGTGCGAAAGGTGCAGCCTTGAAGTACGACGTCGTTGCTGGCAGCTGGCCTGATCGCATTCACATCTATAAATACCGCATTATATTCTTTCCCTTGGGACACAGCTCACATCGATCATACACATCAAACACACACCAGAGAACAGCATATATACAACAACCATATCCATGGCTTCTTCTCTGTCCACTTTCACCATGATCGCCGCCGTCCCTCCGACCGCCGCGACTACTGCTCGTAGCCTTAATCGTACTGTTTCCTTGGGCCGCACTACTACTGCTAACACTTGCCCGAAATCGCCCAAACATTATTATGTCTCCTGCCACAAATCCTCCACCGTTCCTTTTGCTGTCTCCACCACCAAGGCTGCTGCAGTGTGCTCGCCCAATGGTGGCGATGCCGTCACCTCGGCGATTCCTCCCTTTCCCGTCTTCGGCAAGAAGGATGAAGGAGTGGACTCGACAGGCGGAGATGCTGGCTTCATTCCTCTCATTATTTTCTTCGGCAAGAAGGATGAAGGAGCGGACTCGACCGGCGGAGATGCTGGCGCCATTCCTCCCCTTATTGTCTTCGGCAAGAAGGATGAAGGAGCGGACTCGACCGGCGGAGATGCTGGCGCCGCTCCTCCCCTTGTTGTCTTCGGCAAGAAAGATGAAGGAGCGGACTCGACCGGCGGAGATGCTGGCTTCCTTCCTCTCATTATTTTCTTCGGCAAGGGGGCCGAAGCGGAGAACCCTTGAAAAAAGACAAGTTGAAAAGTTTGAAATATGGCGTATTCCCTGCATGCATGCAGTGATTTGTGTGTACGTTCTGCTTTTATTTTCTCAAAGTTATTTTCATGCATAATGGAAATAACGTATATATATATATAGTATGTGATAATAAGTGAAGCATGCCGCCGATACTCACTCCGGCAGCATGTGACTGTAATTTCCTTTCTGTTGTGGTTGTTATCTGGCTTTCTGTTGTAAGTTCGGGTTATTAAAACCACTATATAATATATATAAGAATAAAAAGTTTACACTGTGTGTACGATTTACATATTCCATGTTTTCCGCTCCAGCTAAATTATAATTTTTCGTTTTTATGGATCGATTTGTTGAAAGATCCTTTAATGAAAGAGTACCGAAAACCTCTTGATTCAAAATTTTGTCAACTCAAACACTTCAAGGTCCCATTATGCACGAGGATCATAAGCACGGATGTTAGTCAAATCCACCATCATGGCTACTCGACCGCTAACAATCCAGTCAACACAAAAAATTCTCAAGTTAATTGGGAATGGGGCGAGTATCGGTAAAACCCGCAAGTTTGATGGGGATAGGACAAGTATGGTTTTATCCTTCCCGCTCCATCAAGAATATTTGTCCACATATAAAAAATTATATGGATCAAATTGTGACTTGCTAATGATAGAAATGATAATTTGAAAATAAAAATAAAAATTTGTAATGTAATTGATTGACCACCTAACCCAAACCTTAATTTATTTCCCTTAATTCACCCTTCATTCTTTCCATTTGTTAATAAGATAATATTATTAGCCATGCTAATGTAAATGATTCAGATAGATGTATTGGAGTGGAAGATGAATAATTAATTCAAATAGTATTGCATTTAGTTTTTGTGGTTGTTGTTCAAAGAAAAAAGAAACAAACTAGGCCTGTTGGCAGTAGTCATGATCAATGTAGTGAAAAACGAGTTTCTACGTAGAAACGTTTTGGTGATCTAGAAGAGTAAAATCGTAAGTTTTTACCTTTTAAAGCGGAGTTTTTAACTACATAAATTATAAAAACTGAGATTTTGTGTAGCAGCGTTTTAGTGACCTAGAAACGTAAAATCGTAAGTTTTTAAGTTTTAAAGCGCGATTTTGACTACATTGGTCATGATTGTCGAACTTGTAAGTGGAAATCATAAAGGAAGGGCGCAGCTAACTACGAGCAGTTATCGTCAAATTGTACCGGATGTTGTTTGGAAAATGTACAGTGTTGTGAAACGGTAGCGTGTCGACAGTTCGACCAAAAAACCATCTATTGAATTGTAAATTGGTTGACGGTTTTTAGTGGTATAAAACGATTGAATCACAATTTCAGCGCAAATATCAATCATATTACTGATTTTTCCAGTTCATGTAAATGAGATTTTATGCTGAAACCAAGATTCCAATTTACGTACATAATGCTTGCACCTGGCTACTGTACAAACGGATCGAATGGGTCTGCCTTTTATTGCTATGCATGCATGCACGACAAGATCGGTGGATGTTCGTGGATCTGCATCGGTTTATTTGGGTTTTTGGACCTTCTTTGTTTCTTCAATTATGGGTTATAACGTATATATATATAGTATGTGATAATAAGTGAAGCATGCCGCCGATACTCACTCCGGCAGCATGTGACTGTAATTTCCTTTCTGTTGTGGTTGTTTATCTGGCTTTCTGTTGTAAGTTCGGGTTATTAAAACCACTATATAATATATATAAGAATAAAAAGTTTACACTGTGTGTACGATTTACATATTCCATGTTTTCCGCTCAAGCTAAATTATAATTTTTCGTTTTTATGGATCGATTTGTTGAAAGATCCTTTAATGAAAGAGTACCGAAAACCTCTTGATTCAAAATTTTGTCAACTCAAACACTTCAAGGTCCCATTATGCACGAGGATCATAAGCACGGATGTTAGTCAAATCCACCATTATGGCTACTCGACCGCTACCGATCCAATCAACACGAAAAATCCTCAAATTAAATGGGAATGGAGCGAGTATCGGTAAAACCCGCAAGTTTGGTGGGGATAGGACAAATATGGTTTTATCCTTCCCGCCCCATATCCAAGCACTACAAGAAAAATAACTTTTAACGGCTAAGTGTGTTTGTCACGATAAGTGGTTTATTTGCCTCTATAGCTCTACAGCGGCACATAAACGTGTGTTGTCAATACTGCTGCCGCTAAATCTCTTTAGCGGCAAATGTTAGTGGCAGATATTATCTGTTACTATTTTATGAATTAGCAACAAATAGTTTTGTTGCTAATTTCACTTTTGAATGACTATTTTTGTTGTCGACTTTTCTTAAATTGGAGACACAAAGTATATGCCACTAATGATATTTTTCGTGGCAGGTCTTTTTGCTGGCAATATTAAGTTTTCGTCTAAGATAATTATCTTTAAATAAATTTTCTTTTATTTATTTATGTTTTTTTGTAGAAATTAAATAAATTTTCAAAACACCAATAACTGCCTATGTATTTTATTATTTTTGACATTTTATTTATTTTTTGTTTATCTCATATTTATATATATATATATATATATAATTTTATAAAAAATGGATTTCCGTGGTAGATCAGTAAGGTCAATCTTGTACAGACTGGAGGCTTTGGGTATACAAGTAGGCCATCCGGCATCCATGTCCTACGGAGCAAGCCTCTGGAAAACCAAAGACGATTGCCAATTATGGTTTTGGTCTTCTTTCTTCTATGCCACTTTGTACAGCTTCTCTAATCCAGCGCTGACGAGAGTCTGAATTAATAATCCAAAGAAACTATTGTGAATAAAGCAAAAACAAGAGGAAACCAGTTAAGGAGAAAACCCTGTGTTTGGCAAATTGGAAGATCTGAACTGGATCTTTGGAGAGCGGCCATCACTTTGTTATTTTGAGAGCTTGCCATCTCTGCCAAACTAATACGTACTCTCAGCCAATTTGTACATCTCTGCGATGTCATTGTATCATTGAAGATAGTGAGCTAGGCATAGAATGAGAGAGAGCGTACGTTGCCGCCTTGAAGAATCATCTCTCTATTATGATCCAACCAACCTCTTTCTGGTGTTTCATTTAACTTCCTGTTCCACAAAAGAAAATCAACTCTGAAATGAAAGAAGGAAAAGATTAATCATGTCAGTGATATGCTCTGCCAGTCCGCCTCTACCCCTTTCATTTTGCACGTACAAAGTCATCCCATTACGATTTTGCTATGAAATATGTAATCTCATTTTCTCAATTAAAGAGCTTCATTCCCTGAAATCTCGAGGAGTTAACAACCACGTAATTATATCTTTTAAGCAAAAGGAACGTAAATCTCGGATAGTGGATATGTATTGAGCAATCTTTTATAGGGCCGTCAGTTCGGTTGCCGGTTAGCGGCTAACCGGCTGGTCTAACCAGTAACCGCCGGTTAGCGGCTAACCGGAAATCGAAAAAATGGCTGGCGGTCGGTTGTCGGAAGGGTTCAGTGGTTAGGCGGTTAGCCGAAAAACCAAGGCCGGTTAACCGGCTAACCGACGCTAAATGACCCCCTTTTTGGCCTAAATAAAACTACCCACCTGGCCACCTCTCCCTAAACCCTAGCAGCCGTGAGAGCCGCCCCCCATCCTCCCTCCTCTGACCTCTCGTTCCTCCATCCTCCCTCCTCCTCCCCCATCCTCCCTCCTCTGACGACTCCGGCCGCCCTCCCCTGCCTCCTCCGCTACCCCTCCTTCCACCGCCACCACAACTTGCTAGTTGCTATGACTCCGAGCCACCTCTTCCTCCCCGGCGCCGCGCCGCCCGCTGCAGATGTGTTTGCATGGGCCATGGAGAAAGAAGGTGAGAGAAGAAGAAGGAAGGAGAGAGAAGAGGTCTGGTGGAGGAAGGAAGGAGAGAGGAGGAGATAAGGGATCAGTTAGCGTGACTACCCCTAAAGGGGTAGTGATTTTTGACACCCCCTTTATGATTGGCCAATTTTATTTCCAATCATTGGCAAGTATTAATTAAACTGATTTTTTATTTTTTTTAATCTTGTAATTTGGGGTCTCTCACCACATTGGAAAAGAGAAAGAATCTGGGGAAAAACGAAATCACCCCCATTAATTACATAATTAATTTCTCTCACTGGTACATTAATTACACGTACCACTCCACTGGTACACGTACCACTCCACTGGTACACGTACCACTCCAATGGTACACGTACCACTCCACTGGTGCGAGCAATCCACAAGGTAGGTTAGAGTGAGAACAATACCAGTGCAATGATATTTTTCATAACAATGATAAACAATAATAGGGAAAAAATAGGAACTTTCCATTAGTAGCCAAAAACTGTGTTCCAAAATGCGTTGCAAAATTAGGGAAATGCCAACAACAATGCCAAAAGCAATAAATTATCCTTCGAATGTGAATAAACATAAAGTCTTCACAATTTTTTAAGCCTAAACAGGACATATGGTTACACGTACCACTCCACTGGTACACGTACCACTCCACTGGTACATGTACCAGTGGAGTGGTACGTGTACCAGTGGAGTGGTACGTGTAATTAATGTACCAGTGAGAGAAATTAATTATGTAATTAATGGGGGTGATTTCGTTTTTCCCCAGATCCTTCCCCACTCATAATTACCAACGTTTTTCTCCTTCCCCATTCATAATTATTATCACAATTAAGGCTTTCCCAATTTACAAGATTACAATAAATAAAGTAAAAAGCTTAAATGGAAAAGTGACCAATCAAGAGGAGGGTGTCAAAAACCACTACCCCTTTAGGGGTTAGCATAGTATCCGATAAGGAAGGAGAGGTGGAGTTTTTTTTGTTTTATTTATTTTTTTTTGTGAAAAATGTATTTTTATCGGTTGGCCGGCTAACCGAGCCTAAAACCAAAACCGACCGATCGGTTGGCCGACTAACCGTGACCTCTCTTCGGTCGGTGGTCGGCAGCTATAAGGGGTGTCTCGGTTTAACCGATAATCGGGTTTTTGGTTTTCGGTTAAACCGAAACCGACTGTCACCCCTAATCTTTTATATGGTATATAAGTTGCTTTTTTTTATTTCTAAGATATTGCTGCATTTATTTTTTATAATAAAATATAATTATACCATATTTTCGTTAGAGACAGATATATTTGTTGGGCATTAGATACATTGAAAAACTCGCAAAAAACAAAAAAGATACATTGAAAAACCAAATATCTATTTATGTGCCGCACAAAGTTAATAAGCCATATATAATGTTGATTTAAAAGTAAAGGCGGCTTTAACTTTTGTCTGCTAAACTAATGTTTTTCCAACAAATAATTTTTGCCTCTACAAGTCTATTAACTAAAACATTAGAAGACAAATTCCGTATCTTTGCCTCTAATAGTAATATATGCTATTAAACATTATTTTATATATAAAATAACATAATATTATTAGAGGCACATAATAATATTTACAGAGGCAAACTTTATATATGTTGCATATAAGTACTTTTAGCAACATATATTATATTTGCCTCTGTAATTTAGCCCTAAAAGATACTTTTCTTGTAGTGAAGCCCGCTCCATCAAGAATATTTGTCCACATATAAAAATATATGGATCAAATTGTGATCTGCTAATGATAGAAATGATAATTTGAAAATAAAAATAAAAAGTTGTAATGTAATTGAGTGGCCACCTAACCCAAACTTTAATTTATTTCCCTTAATTCACCCTTCATTCTTTCCCTTTGTTAATAAGATAATATTATTAGCCATGCTAATGTAAATGGTTCAGATAGATGTATTGGAGTCGAGATGAATAATTAATTCAAATAATATTGCATTTAGTTTTTATAGATGTTTAGAATTGGATGCTTTGAATTCGAATTTCGAAAGATTGTGTCTTTATTGATTTCATGACTTAATAGGTTTGTTAGTGTTATAAATGAATATCTACATGTTGAATTATATGTACAAGGCGGATAGGGGTACCCAAAACTTAGGGTATGAGGATGAATTTGCAAACATTCCTCTGCATGAGTATGAGGCTGGTATGAGTTTAGATATTTGAAAATAGGGAAGTGGATGGTCAGGACCGGTCATTAGGTGTGCTAGGAGGCCCTTCGACAATTAAGGGATATATGTTATTTTTTCACTTTCCTCTTCATCTTTTTTTTTTGAATTTATAAGAACCAAACCGGATCAACGGTGGAACTAGTAGAATCACTAAACCAGTTACAATAGCGATTTGGTACATTTGATTGAACAATTAAAGATGGATCAAACCTTTTTAACGAATTCATAAGAAATCAGATGAACCACCCCGATTTAACTGGTTACTATTTTTATCCACAAATAATTAAGAAAAACAAAATGTTAACGTAGACAAATAACATCCATTTTCAATCAGTAATTTTATTTAAGCTTCCTTTTATTTTTTATTTCCCAACCTCCTTCGATTTATGTGGTTCACTACAGATTGTCGGTCTCATTACTTACTTGAATTTAATAAAAATTATGCTTTCTTTTGTGATATAGTTTGAAAGTTTTGTTAAAACTTTTTAGTGATTGATGATATGGATTTGAATTTCTTTTTATGGTTAGTGATGTGTATTATGTATGTCTTTTATATTATAACACATGAACGGATCTATCAAGTGTTAACCAACGATTATGTAACGACTAACTGTTAAGTATCCGATCCGATTATGAAAACATTGGAATCTTTAATTATTTGGTTATTTTGCAATAACACTGGCATAAAGCAGATCAACAGTGTTCTTCTACGCCTACTACATCCTCAGAACAATCACTGCCATGCTCTCTGAAGGCAGCACCAACTGCCTTGCTCTTGCCTATGTGGTAGCTGATTTTCCTCCCAAATAAAATCAACATTGATTCATCAATTTTTTTTTGAGCTCTTTAAAATCAATCACCATTGATATGGGTTTTTTTCAGGCAGACAACATTTCAGAATCCAAAAGGACATCAGCATTTGGGATTCTAGCTGGTGTTGGCTCATCCGCTTTCGTCTTCGGGACCTTAGCTGCTCGATTCCTCTCCACCGCTATGGCGTTCCAGGTCGCAGCAGCTCTGTCCATGGCTGCAGCAGTGTACATGAGAGTCTTTCTCAAGGACAAATTGTCTGAAACAGAACACATATTGACAAAGCCAATACTGAAACAAATAGTGTCACATGATGATGATGGTGAACAAAGTTGTGTTCTTACTAACAAGGTGGCATTCAAGGCATTTCCATCAGCTTTTGACCTTATTTCCTTGCTTAGGACCAGGTTGAGCACCCTTTTTTTTCTAATTTGGTTCTTATAGTTACTTTCATGGGTTAATTGAACTTTTTGCTGCAGTGTGACATTTTGTCAGGCAGCCATAGTCACATTCTTCAACAGTCTTGCTGAAGGTGGACTCCAAGCTGCCATCATGGTAATTGTCCACATCTAGCCATGAATCATAACATACATCGATGAACAATCTTCAATAACGATGATTGGTTTTCCTGTCCCCCTGCAGTACTACTTGAAGGCGCGATTTCAGTTCAGCAAGAACTAGTATGCTGATCTGATGCTGATTATGGGACTTGCAGGAATGGTGTCTCAAGTTAAGTACACATATCGATTCTACGCGCGCGTTACGATCGATTTGATGTTCCTGTTCCAGTTAATTATAATGCCTCCATTTGTGTTGTTGATCTAATGCTTTCACACACATTGTAACAAAACAGCTGATCCTGATGCCACTGCTGGCGCCTTTCGTAGCAGAACAGAAGCTGCTTTCACTTGGCCTGCTAGTAGGCTGTGCAAATGTAATGAAACTACTACCTATCTAAATATGCTGATTTTCCTCTCGTTTATGAACTAATTGATTTTCTCCCCTGAATTCTGAAATGCTGTGATTATCTGCCTGCATGCAGACGGTTGTCCTCAGTGTCGCGTGGGTCGATTGGGTGAGTTTTTCGCTCCCTTTCTCATCTCTGGTATGACAAATGGATTGATCCATGGATTGGTTGATCTATGGATCAAATGGATTGGATCCAATGGATTCGTGGATTCGTGGACTGGATCAAGTGGATTGGTGGATTATCCACGAATCCAAATGACATCCTCAACCAAGGACCAATATGTGAAATGTGAAAAGTTTAGGTACTAAAATGTCATAATGAAAAATTTTAGGTATCAAAACGTAATTTTTCAATGCTATTTTCGTATAAAAAATTAAATTTTAGGTACCAAAATGTAAAATATAAAAAGTATAGGTACCAAACCGTAATTTGCCATTTGGATCCATGGATCAATCCATGAATCCACCAATCCAATTTGATTTAGATCAAATGGATTGGATTTAAATGGATTGGATTAGGTGGATATTTTTAATGGGTTGGTGGATTGAATTGGTGGATTATTGGATTGATAATTGTCACCTCTATATCGGTTACAAATTTCTTTTATTTAAATGCAGGTTCCATATGCAACAGCTGTATTCACTGCAGTTGTGGTTCTTGTAACTCCTTGTGTAAGTCTTACTGTACCTTTTTCCCCTTTCTCCATCTTCCTCTGCAGCCAGATGGTGTGCATTTTTTAATCTTTACTTCTCTCAGAGTTTCTTTTGGTGCATAGCTTCGTAGCATCGCGTCGAAGCAAGTTGGATCGAGCGAGCAAGGGAAGGCTCAAGGTTGCCTTTCAGGGATTGGCTCCATTGGCAGCATCATAGCTCCATTGCTCTTCAGCCCTCTGACGGCTATGTTCCTGTCTGAGAAACCACCATTTGACTTCCCTGGATTCAGCATTCTCTGCATTGGCTTCATGACGGTAAACATATTGCATACTATATGGCTAGCATCAATCCAATTCCTAGCCTAAGTAACTATGTAGCCATTCTCGTCGATTCGCGCGATGATTTCGTGGAAATCCTTCCATGTGTTTTGCAGATGATTGCCTTCATTCAGAGTCTTATGATAAGCGCTGATCATCGTCAGATCCCAACTCACAAGATTGACTGTGGAGACTGCGTGGAGGCCTCTAGTTGTGATCACTTGAGATAGAGCTAGCTAGTAGTGGTTTTACTAAAAGAATGCACAAACAAAATAGTAAAACACAAAAGAGTGACCATAATGTAGCTGAAGTTAGTAATTGAGGTCACTTGTCATGTAAAACATATTATCACATATATATAGGATGAATTGTTGCTCTGAGTTTTACCTCCATATAGAAATATTTTTCCAATTTATGGAACGAGGTTGATTGAAGTCCGACGCTCAAATTAGTCTTATGGATTAAACTCCGACGCTCAAATTAGTCTAAGTTTAGAGTGAGTTGAGAGAATAATATGGAGAGATAAAGTGTAGAGAGAGAATCCAAGTAAAAAAGTAAGGGGGGAGAAGTTGAGGTCCCCTCCTTGGAGGGCGCTTCAAGCCCATATATACCTGTAGCGGGTATCAAGCATTGTGCATCGCCGATTGGGTGCGCTACTACTTAGTCTGTGCGGGGAGTATTTCGTAACACCCAACAACAATTTCCTCCCCAAGTTGGTGGTGAGTTTTAACTCAACTCTAGCTTACTGTTTTTTTTTCTTTTTTTGAAAAAAATCTTCATCGATCGTCTTGGATGGAGCCCTATGTGAGAGATATCCAAACCTGAACCATCACCCAGTAAAATTTCATCTAGACCTATATAGGCATATAACAGGAGCTCACCGCTGCTGACGATTGGGCTCAGAAGAGGAATAGGGCACAGTTGATGAGGACTGCCGATCGCGTGGGCTGATTTTATGGCCCAAAATCGTAACCCTGCTGCTGCTGAGGATGGGAAACATTGTTGCTGCTGCTGCCAGCACGATGAGAAGGAAGGCTACTGCTTCCGCTACTGTAATGCCCGCCGCCACCGCGACGAGATTGACCAGAATAAAAGGCGTCGACAATGTGGTCATTAGGGCTGTCAGTTCGGTTGCCGGTTAGCGGCTAACCGGCTGGTCTAACCGAAAACCGTCGGTTAGCGGCTAACCGAAAACCGAAAAAAATGGGTGTCGGTCGGTTGTCGGAAGCGTTCAGTGGTTAGGCGGTTAGCCGAAAAACCGAGGCCGGTTAACCGGCTAACCGACGCTAACCGACCGACACTAAACGACCCCGTTTTTTGCCTAAATAAAACTACCCACATGGGCCTGGCCACCTCTCCCTAAACCCTAGCAGCCGTGAGTGAGAGCCGCCCCCCATCCTCCCTCCTTCTCCCCCATCCTCCCTCCTCTCGTTCCTCCATCCTCCCTCCTCCTCCCCCATCCTCCCTCCGACGACGACTCCGGCCGCCCTCCCTTGCCTCCTCCGCTACCCCTCCTTCCACCGCCACCACAACTTGATTCGACTCCGAGCCACCTCCTCCTCCCCGGCGACCCACCTCCTCCCCGGCGTCGCACGCCTCGCCGCCCGTCGCCGCGCGCCTCGCTTCCGTCGTCGCGCTCCTCGCCTCCCGTCGCCGCGCGCCTCGGCGCCTCCCGTCGCCGCGCTCCTCGCCGCCCGTCGCTCAGATCTGTTTGCATGGCCATGGGCCATGGAGAAAGAAGGTGAGAAGAAGAAGGAGGAAGGAGAGAGAACAGATCTAGTGGAGGAAGGAAGGAGAGAGGAAGAGATAAGGAAGGAGATAAGGAAGGAGAGGTGGAGCTTTTTTTGTTTTATTTTTTTTTATTATTTTTTTGTGAAAAATGTATTGTTTATCGGTTGGCCGGCTAACCGAGCCTAAAACCGGAGCCGACCGGTCGGTTGGCCGGCTAACCGTGACTTCTCTTCGGTCGGTGGTCGGCAGCAATAGGAGGTGTCTCGGTTTAATCGATAACCGGGTTTTCGGTTAAACCGAAACCGACCGACTGCCACCCCTAGTGGTCATGCGTGTCTGCTCCTTTAGAACCGCCTCATACGATTGAGCTTGCTTTTCAGAATGATTATTCTAGATTGAGAGCGACCAACATATAATTTTTCAAGAATTAACCATGCTTCTCGGGAAGTACCAGCAACATAGACAAAGGAATACAAATTAAGATTCAGAAATAAAGCAGCGAAGAGGATGGAGGATTAGCTTATCTTGGTGCATGAAACCAGTGCCGATGTATAGGATTTGAGCTGCTGGTGTTGTTCTATGTGATTATCTGTGGTGGAGCAACACTGGTTCCGTCGATGAATCCGATGAGATCCAATCCCTGGAACAAGGTCTCAAGCTGTGAGCGCCATGAGTTGAAATGTGTTGGAGTTAGCTTCAGGGGTAGCTGAGCTGCGAGGTTGAATGTGATTATAGAATCTTTATAAGGACCGAGAACGACGACGAGCTGAGGCATTCCTGGATCGAGCGTCTCTAAGTAGGGTTAAAACTCAAATTTTCCAAAACAACGAGGAGAAATGGCCACTCGACTCTATCATAGGTCTTTTTCGCGTCAACTTTTTTAGAGCCATATACCCTTTCTTACCTCGAGTTTTGATTTTCAAATAATGCATTAACTCGTGTCCTGAAAGGACATTTTTTACTATTTGTCGTTCTCGAATAAAAGCATTTTGTCCTTCCGAAACGGAGTCGCTGGTCACTAGACAGTGGCGGAGCCACTTGAAGAGGAGGGGGTGCTTGCACCCCCCTTGGGTTTGGGGACAAAAATTCCCAGTAGGGGTATACACAAATTCGACCTAGCGATCATTCAGTTGTAAAAGAATTCCTTAACATATCGAAAGAGTGAGTTTTGATATGCAATGCACTTTCGTTTTTATTTATAGTAATAAATCATTGTCTTTTGTTTAAACAAAGCTGAAAGCGATTAAGTACCAATTGAAGTTCACTTGTTTGTTTCACAAAATCAATTTCAATGTACTTCTGAGTTCTAATTTGTAATATTTGATGAAATGGAAGTCTTGACTTGTAAGTACAGAACTTATTTGTTTGACGTTGTAATCGGTGTAGGTGAAACTATTTCTATGTAATTGTATTAATTTAGAGTATTGTGTTGTTGACTTTTTGTTTCATTTAGAGTTGACTTTTCTATTATATAGGTGATTTTTATGATATGATAAAGACACCCCCTTGGCCAATTTTCTGGCTCCGCCACTGTCACTAGAAATACTATAGTACTAACTACTAACTCACGCATGAAAACTCGGTCTTTGAAATGCTTACTATATAAAGATATCGAAATCTTAATGGATTGATGAATATATGAGTAGAAAAAACTTCATGTCGCACTCTCCAGCTCTGCATGTTGTCCGGGTATCCCTCTCCCATTGAACGGGTAGCTCTCGTACACCCACTCACGAGGGCTCGGCCATATGATGCCCTTCAGTACTGTCTTCGGCAAGAAGGTCGAAACCGGGTAATCGGCATAGTTAGTAAATACTCCGTTTAATACTCGTATATGTATCCGTATGTATTTTATCCGTTTAAAACTTTCGTGTTCATATTATTGTCAAGCCGCTTCATTTTTCTCCCGTTCATTTGATAGCTCCCGTACTAAAAACATGTAAAACTCGTATAACACGTTTAATGTCCGTATTTAATGAATTAATTTGTTAACTTTACAATTACTTATATATTTTTAAAATACTTAATTTAATATATTAACATACTATTAAACGTAAAATTAGCTTAGAGATGAAGTAAAATACCCGTACGTATTTTATACGTAACTTTGCCTTATCGTATTCCACTAACTATGGTACTCGGCCATGATATCATCGTTAAATATGGTATAAGATTAATAATTAAACTTCTTTCAAAAATTCGAATTGTTAGGATTAATTGGTTCTTGAGGTGATATCAGTGTCGGCATCATAATTATCTCTTCGATTCCAAATTTTGTTTATTGTCTTAACGACATTCTAATTTTAAGGAACTAGGCAGGCACGCCCTTACTTTCGTTGCCTGGTATGTGTGTCGGGCCGTGATTTGGCCCAAAAGATATTCATTACGGTGAACAAAAATCTTACAATTAAAAGCCTATAAGGAAAGGCTGAAGCTGAACTCGACGGAATTCCATAATCCATATGCATAGAAAGCCCAAAAAAGGGAAACAAGCGATATTAGAGTATTGATACCTTGCCACATCATCAGAATCCTTCCAACTCAGCAACTATAAATTGACACATCAGAATCAATTGAGATGAAAAATTAACGGTTTGGCTATGCGTACTCCTAAAATAACCATAAAGAATCAGAGATATATCCTTATAAAAAAAAAGAATTAGAGATATATATATATAATTAGAATGACAATTTCGATCTAGTCCTTTTTCTCCCGGTATTTTGTGTAATCTATTATAAGCTCTTGCTTGATAATCCAAGCTTTTCGAAAAAATACAACTGCCAACAAGAGTAGTACAACTACAATGTTTCATTACACCACTATATAGCTGCACAACTACAGATTAACTTAAAATACAGTATACTACTTCCTTCGCTCATAGCAAAAGCTAACTTGGACTCGATCTCAAGTTTAAAGAATACACAAGGCAACTTTTGTTAATACTTGACTGAACTCAGGATGGTCTTGACAATAATGAGTCAGTTCAGTGTTACTTTTCCCATAGTGTTGCATACCATTCTACTTTACTGCCTCTAGGTTGAATAGATTGCCAAAACTGTTTTCATAGTGAATGCTTCTAGCCTTCTGCCTTCCCAACTCCCAAGTACCCTTCCGGCCTGATCCATTTTATCCAACTTGTTTGGCCCGTTTTGACCATAAAAGCCAGTGATATTGGTAGAAGGAGCATGGACTGAAGATGGTTGAGTAGTGGTGGTTCCTTAAAATGTTTCATCTTTAATAGCGAGAAAATTGAGAATACGCTTCGTCAATTTGTTCATTCTACAGGTTCATGGAATCAATCTCGGCCTGGTACGTACACCGAATGAGCTTGCTCAAAATTAAGTTCAAGCAAGCGGAATCCAATGAACTATACTTTGGTATGGACGTAGAGATATTTAAGGGTATACCTGGTTACTATTAATTCAAATTTCTATGACAACAAAATAGAAAATACTACAAATTATGAGGCACAGTGGCGGAGGGAGGTGGAGACGAGTGGTTATATATATGTGTATATGCTTATTTAATTAGGCTATGTTCGGAATTCAGGACTCCATTCGTATGAAACTTTATTGTCATGGTATTGTGAGACATGTAAATAAATTAGACTATATTAGTAAGATAACATTAAAAATTCTTCATTTTATAATGCTCAATTAAATAAACGTCTAATTATACTAAATATATGCAAAAACCTCTGGATATATCTAAAAAGCTTTTAATTCAACACTTTTATTCTACTAAGATACAATTTATTTCTCATCAAATGTACTTTATAATACAAATTATACAATTTTGTGTTAGATTTTACTTGAGAACTACTTATTTAACTAGTTATCGAAATGTCACTTTTCAAATACGAGTTTCACAAGATGTAAGATACAAATCTAATAACCGATGATTCGATGAATGCTTACTTGACTAAATTTTTTTAAGATAATTTACTTGATAATTGAATACAATATTATAGAATTTTTGTAAATGAAACTCCACTGAGCTCGAATCCTGGCTACGCCACTGACGAGGAGGCACGAGGATTCCTCTCACTGATTTTTTTTACTATAGGTAGGTTGCATTATTGTACTAGTGTAATTAAAGGAGATCATATGAGTGGTTGGATGCTACCTAAAGGGAAGTGGGAGCCGGGAAAATGAATTTGGAATTTGGTCCCTGTAGGTTTTAATGCTCAGCAGGTCCAGTTCCAGGCCTCGGTCCAAACCCGTCTTTAAAATTAGGGTAACCATTCTATCACCAGAAATTAAATGTTCGTTGCAAAATAAATACACAATAATATAATATTTCATATAGTGAAAGAAACGCAAAAACATTTGTTGTCTACACTATTATATAAGTCTCTTTCAATGTATCTTACTAAACAAGTATTAGCAAATTGGTCGCCAAATCGACTTGGAAACTTGTTCTTAATATAACTCAAATGTGAAAATGCTCTTTTTACACTTGCAATTGTAATTGGTAGATCAAAACTAGTGGGATTGCCGTTGTCGCTAGACAATTTCAGGGTTGTTGGGGAAAGATCGAATAGGCATAAGGAGAAAAGAGACTCGATTAGTTCTTTATTGCAATTGGAATTTAGTTTATTGTATAATAAATTAATTTTATGACAATTTTGGACAAGTAATGAATTGTGTTTTAATGACAAAGTACTCTAATACTACCTATACGTGCTGTGTTCCATCACCAATATAAATATATATGGCGTATTTTTGTTCCACCGAAATTTATCCCTGTCCCGGGACAAGGTCAACAGGCCTTGCCTCCGCCACTGATGGTGTGCTGGATCGACTAATATCTCCCTTGTGATAATAATGCATAAAATAATGCATTCCTAAAAAAAAGAAAAAGCATTGCTTTGTCATTATAGGTAGTGAAAGTAATATCATTCAAGACTCGATAGAGAGTTATAGACTTTGACATATATATGACTATCACTTTATTGTTTCCGGCCCCTCGACTCCAACCATCACGAAGAAGGCAAGTGGGATGCCGTCGGCACTCTGTCCTCTTCCACTCGATAATATATACTTCCCAAATTTTGGTTCAATTCAATTTAATTGACGTTGCATGGAAATTGACAACCACTCGATGGTCCAGTAAAATTGACGGTGAATTAGCATTTTGGTTAATCATGACAGCAAAAGCTAACGATGTCAATGTAGACTTACAGAAAGTGATCAAACGTGAAACATTTGATCATTTGTAACTAAGCACGTACCCAGGGGCGTAGCTAGAGTGTAATAAGGGGGTGCCATGGCACCCCCTTAGATTTGGAGAGAGAACAAAATATTAGTAGTATCAGTTAGTTAATGATTATATTCAAATTCTAAATTTCAATGTCAATCGTCAAATCTTCTACCGTTAAATCACAACAAACTAATAAATTAGTTCCATCTACTAATTTCTATATGAAAATTAGCTTCTACCAAAGTATTTGCTTGTGAAAATAGATTTGATTTGCTACTATCATCTGTCAATGCACAAGTTGATAACATTTTATGCTATGGAACGATTGATCAGCCTTCGCATCTAGTGAACTAAAGCAGTGAATGTTTATTCGGTGGGACATATTTAATGTGAAATCCTGATAATTTGGCCGATTCATATAGTTATTGAATAATTTCACAATATAAAACACGAGACCGCATATATAATTTTTTTATGCCACCCCCCTTAAATAAAATAATTTTGGCTACGTCACTGTAAGCACCCACAAAACGAATATGTATTGGATAAATGAAAGAATTAGATAATTGCATCTCATGAGCACATCTAATCGATGCGTAGTTGCGTCATACACCGCCAATATATACAGCTTTACTTTTGCGCATTAGCACATCTAATAGATGCGTCGTTTGGAGCTGACAGTAGCATCGCCTTCACGTTCTCCGTCAGCGCGTCAATCCCCACGTTCCACCCGTTTACAGTCTGCACATGATATATATATATGTATGTATGTACACAACTCATGATATTAGCTATCTAATTAAGGTCGTTTCCCATACTTATTACGTAGCTCAGTAGTAGTTATGGTATGTATTTAAATTTTAATTACCTCTTGGTCGGCGAAGACAATGAGTAAGAAAGAAGTCGCCCCACACGGTTGAGTGGAAATCTGCAGTCCGCCGCTCTTGAAAAAGTGTATTGTAGTTTACATTGTTTGGTTTACGTGATAGTAATTGTGTTATTTAAATATGTTATATTACTTTTTGGGTGAAATGTCACTTTTACCCTTTGTTTGTAATATGAAAAAGTAAGGACAAAGTTGGAAGTAAAGAACACACAACAATCTCAACCAAACAATCACAATTCACAACAGTCTCGCAAAAAACTTGAGATTTAACTATCACTCATTTTGAGTGATAGTTTGTGTCACATCAAGCAAACAATGCATGTATTGTTTGTGCAGAAAATTTAAAATAACGATGCATTGTGAACAATGCTTGTATTGTAATTATCCCAACCAAACAATCACCGAAAACCAAACGACCCCTAAATCTTTGTTTTGATATTTTTCATAAAAGATAAAGGCTAATGCACAAAAGTAAAGCTGTATATATTGCGGTGTATGACGCAAC
Source organism: Linum tenue (assembly GCA_946122785.1). Classification (NCBI taxonomy): domain Eukaryota; kingdom Viridiplantae; phylum Streptophyta; class Magnoliopsida; order Malpighiales; family Linaceae; genus Linum; species Linum tenue. The sequence goes on along the minus strand of CAMGYJ010000004.1, from coordinate 64,156,175 downwards.
TACGCATCGATTAGATGTGCTCATGAGATGCAATTATCTAATTATTTCATTTATCCAATACATATTCGTTTTGTGGGTGCTTACAGTGCCGTAGCCAAAATTTTATTTAAGGGGGTGCCGTAAAAAAATATATACGCGGTCTCGTGTTTTATATTGTGAAATTATTCTATAACTAAAAGAATCGGCCAAATTATCAAGATTTCACATTAAATCTATCCCACCGAATAACCATTCACTACTTTAGTTCACTAGATGCGAAGGCTGATCAATCGTTCCATAGCATAAAATGTTATCAACTTGTGCATTGACAGATGATAGTAGCAAATCAAATCTATTTTCACAAGCAAATACATTGATAGAAGCTAATTTTTATATAGAAATTAGTAGATGAAATTAATTTGGGTTAATTGTATGGTTGGTCACTGAAATTACAAAAAACTTTCATATTTGGTCACTGGAAAATGGAAATATTTAAATCCAATCTTGGTCACTCAAATTAGTTAAATGGTTCAAGTTTGGTCACTCTCCGTCCAACTCTCAAATTAGTTAAATTAGTTAAATGGTTCATAATCTGTTGTGCATATCCAATATAGTCTCGCCGATAGCTCCCAACACTACGTCGCGTTCCTTGTCTCCTTCCTCCCCTCATCCTCCTCCCGTCGTCATCTCCGTTGACCACTTCTCCGTCGGGAATTCTCCTCCTCCGCCCCCGCCGATTTCTGCTCTCCCATGAAACCCCTCTCAATTTCATCCTCCAATTAGACGAAATCACACGGTAATCATCGATAAATTAAGACCTAATTTCAACAATTTAAACAAAACCAAATGTTACCTTCCTCGTCTCCAGTTCCCGTTACGCCTCTTCGTTCTTCCTCCTCGTGTACTCTTTCGCGCTCTCCCCAGTCGTCCCCACCACGCTCTTCACCGCCCCCAGCGGCTTCCCCGCCAGCTCCGCCGACTTATGCCCGGCGTACTCCGCTGCCCCCTTCACCACCCTCGTCGCCGCCTTCGTCCCCTCCACGGTCTTCTTCCTCTTGTAATGCACCGCCGACCAAAAGGGAATCGACCCTTTCCATTTGTAATTATAATATATTTTTATTTTTTTACTTTATTTTTAAATTGAGTTGGAAATGATAGAAGATTAAATTTTATTTTTTATTTATTGTTTTTTAATTGCCACGTCACTGAGTTAACGGTCAACTTTGAGGGTTGACTACCACATCAAACAAATTTAACGGAGTTGGACGAAGAGTGACCAAACTTGAACCATTTAACTAATTTGAGTGAACAAGATTGAATTTAAATATTTTCAGTGACCAAACATGAACGTTTTTTATAATCTCAGTGACCAATCATGCAATTAACCCAAATTAATTTATTAGTTTGTTGTGATTTAACGGTAGAAGATTTGACGATTGACATTGAAATTTAGAATTTAAATTTAATCATGAACTAACTGATACTACTAATATTTTGTTCTTTCTCCAAATCTAAAGGGATGCCATGACCCCCTCCTAATACACTCTAGCTACGCCCCTAGGTGCTTAGTTACAAATGATCAAATGTTTCACGGGTTAATTGCAAGGATGGTCATTGGGTTTACTAAAACCGTTCATGTTTGGTCACTGTAAATATTTAATTCCATTCATGGTCACTAAGATTAGTTTAATAGTTCAAGTTTGGTCACTCTCCGTTAGTCTCCGTTAGTTTTTGTCGATGTGGCAGTCAACTATTATAGTTGACCGTTAAATAAGTGACGTGGCCATTAAAAAATAATAAAATAATAAAATTTAAATATTTACAATTTACACCTCATTTTACAACTATTAAAAAATAAAAATAAAATTTACGACGACGCTGTCGTCTCCACTTTCGACGCCTCCGTCATCACCAGAAAGAAGGGCTGGCGAATCAGCATCTGCGGATCAATCAGCTTCTTCCTCGGCGCCGTCATTAACGCCGCCGCCGTCAACATCCTCATGCTCATCATCGGCCGCGTCCTCCTCGGCGGGTTCGGATTCAGCAACCAGGTAATCACAAAAACCCCCAAATTTAGAATCTAATTTAAATTCAATTGGAAAGGAAAACTCACGTTTTCGCCCAAAACGAAAGGCGGTGCCGCTGTATTTATCGGAAATGGCGCCGGCGAAAATCAGAGGAGCGGTGAACCAACTGTTCCAGCTGACGACCTGCCTCGGAATCTTGATCGCGAATCTGCAACCTCCTGAAGAGAACAGAGCACCGATGGCGGCGTTACAGTATGAATCTTCTTTTTTGGATTTTCAGGAAGTTGAATCATGGTTTAGTGTTTCTTCAAGAGGAGAGCACGGAGCTGGACAACGTCGATCTCTTCGGCAACATTCTCGGGTCGGTAGAAACCGGTGCGCGGGTCAGGAACCCAGCTGCTCTTGCTCGCTTCCCCTGTTTTCTTCACCATTCCGCTCGTTGCGGCGGTTACAGAAGAAGAGCCCCCCTTCCTTGCCGCGGCTTTTCCGGCAGCAGCGGCGGCGGAGAATCCTCTCCACCCGGTGATTGCCTTTGTGACCGCGGCTGAGATAAGCAGCTTGGCGCCGGAGATGGAGATGGAGCGAGCCATTATTATGTTTCTATTTGCGAAATTGATGAAAGATGGAAGCTTGTTTCTTTCGAGAAACTAGGCTTCTGCGTGCAAAGGAAAAGCTATCTGAATGTTACTCCACTGGTGCTGCTGTTTTATTGTTTTTAGGAAGGATTGAACATCCTGGTTGAGAAGATAATCATTGACTGGAACTGATTCTCTTCATCTGGCATTTGCTCTTGCCATTTGATCCCTTTCCGTCCCAATTTCCTTTCTGATTCTTATTGTCTCTGGATATAGATTTATTTGCTCTGTGTTTTCGCCATTTCAATAAGTGATTACTACTTTGATTCTTCTTTCGAACAAAATTAGTGATCCTCCTCCTTGCCGTGGTTCCCCCGCCTCCATTTAGGTTTCCGTTCTCAAGAGGGAGAGGGGGAATTACGAGGGCGAGATCGTTGTTGTGCCGCTCGAGGATGAGGGGAACATCCTTGGAGAGGAGATCGTCGGGGCCGAGTCGGTGGGGGAGGATGGTGGAGAGGTCCTGATACAGGCGCCGGAGGCGGTGGTTGTTGTCATCGGCGGCGGAGGAGAGGTGGTGGTTGTTGTCGTCGTTGGTGATAAGCCCCTTTTCAATTTGTAATTATAATATTTTTTGTTTTATTTATTTTATTTTATTGTTTATTGTGAAAATGGTAGAAGATTAAAATTTATTTTATTTATTATTTTTTAATTGCCACGTCACTGAGTTAACGGTCAACTTTGAGGGTTGACTGCCACATCAGACAAATTTAACGGAGTTGGACGGAGAGTGACCAAACTTGAATCATTTAACTAATTTAAGTGACCAAAATTGGATTTAAATATTTACAGTGACCAAATATGAACGTTTTTTGTAATCTCAGTGACCAACTATGCAATTAACCCAATGTTTCACGTTTGATCACTCTCAATGAGTCTACATTGACATTATTAGCTTTTGCTGTCATGATTAACAAAAATGCTAATTCACCGTCAATTTTACTGGACCATCGAGTGGTTGTCAATTTCCATGCAACGTCGTTGTATCAATTAAATTGAATTGAACCAAAATTTGGGAATTATATATTATCGAGTGGTTGAGGACAGATTGCCGACGGCATCCCACTTGCCTTCTTCGTGGTGGTTGGAGTCGATGGGCCGGAAACTATAAAGTGATGGTCATATGTCAAAGTCTGTAACTCTCTATCGAGTCTTGAATGATATTACTTTCACTCACCTATAATGACAAAGCAATGCTTTTTTTTTTCCTTTCTTTTTTAGGAATGCATTATTTTATGTATTATTATCATAAGGGAGATATTAGTCGATCCAGCACACCATTCACTGGGTTGGAAATCTTGATGATCGATTCCTCCACCTCTGGCTACCTAATTTGTTTTGGCAATACTCTCATCTCAGGCAATCTCAAAAGCATCGGATCGTTGCTCGTTCAAGCACAGAGGCGGAGTATCGTGCAATTGCTCATGCTACCGCGGAATTAGAGCGGATTCAAAATCTTTTATCTGAGCTATGTGCACCCTCGCCGTCACCCTCCAACTTTATATTCAATGAAATCAAGTTAGATATTCTCCCAAATATATTATTCTCAAAAACCCCTTTCAGTTAGCTACATTCACAACATGCTGACATGGATGTCACGTCACTCCAAATCACCACGTCGTGCCACCCATTAGTCATGTCATATTTGTATATTAAAAAACTTTGATGCTAATGACAAACATAGTCATTTTTGCATAATTAGACAAATATAGTGATTTCACCTAATGAACCGTTAAATATAACAGAATTTTGAAATTTATGACTAGACTAACAATCTCTGATCATAAAATAAAAAACAACTCATCCAACTGAGAATTCCTAAAGTTCTAAGACTTATGTTAAATTTCACGGATTATTGGACGGAATGATCATATTTGTCACTATGCAAAAGGAAAATGATTATATTTGATTTTTCTGCATTACATAATCTTCATTTGATCATTCTAACTCTCAATCTTCAATTGTATAACGTTTCCCATGACACGTGTGAAATTCTCGGGACATTCATTTGAGATTAATTGGTTGTATTTTAAGTATATATATATATATATATATATATATATATATATATATATATATATATGAAATTAGCTGTTCAGTATAATTACTTCATTTGATCACTATAAAAATTAGTGTATAACATAACTATAATCATATCGTATAAACCCAAATATTATATTATTGTGTATATATTTTGTAACGAACATTTAATTTCTGGTGATAGAATGGTTACCCTAATTTTAAAGACGGGTTTGGACCGAGGCCTGGAACTGGGCCTGCGTGAGCATTAAAACCTACAGGGACCAAATTCCACATTCATTTTCCCTGCTCCCACTCCATTTAGGTAGCATCCAACCACTCATATACTCTCCTTTAATTACACTAGTACAATAATGCAACCTACCTATAGTAAAAAAAAATAATAAAAAATCAATGAATAGGAATCCTCGTACCTCGTCAGTGGCATAGGTAGTCATGATTCTTTTTCCTGGCTTATGCCTCCCTATATGCAAAAAAAAAAATTAAGTGAGAGTTGATGGGCGCGTGTGGATCGTGGGAAGGTGCAGGCTTGAAGGACGACGTCGTTGCAGGCAGCTGGCCTGATCGCATTCACATCTATAAATACCGCATTATATTCTTGCCCTTGGGAGAGCTCACTTCATACACAGCAAACACACTAGAGAGCATATATACAACAACCATCCAATGGCTTCTTCTCTGTCCACTTTCACAATGATCACCGCCGTCCCTCCGACCGCCGCGACTACTGCTCGTAGCCTTAATCGTATTGTTGCCTTGGGCCGCACTACTACTAACACTTGCCCGAAATCGCCCAAACATTATGTCTCCTGCCACAAATCCTCCACCGTTCCTTTTGATGTCTCCACCACCAAGGCTGCTGCAGTGTGCTCGCCCAATGGTGGCGATGCCGGCATGGTGCCGCTTCCTCCCTTTCCAATCTTCGGGAAGAAGGACGAAGGAGTGGACTCGGCTGGTGGCGATGCCGGCATGGTGCCGCTTCCTCCCTTTCCAATCTTCGGCAAGAAGGACGAAGGAGTGGGCTCGACTGGCGGCGATGCCGGCATGGTGCCGCTTCCTCCCTTTCCAATCTTCGGCAAGAAGGACGAAGGAGTGGGCTCGGCTGGCGGCGATGCCGGCATGGTGCCGCTTCCTCCCTTTCCAATCTTCGGCAAGAAGGACGAAGGAGTGGACTCGGCTGGCGGCGATGCCGGCATGGTGCCGCTTCCTCCCTTTCCAATCTTCGGCAAGAAGGACGAAGGAGTGGACTCGGCTGGCGGCGATGCCGACGGCATTCCCATTCCTTCCATTATTGTCTTCGGCAAGAGGGTCGAAGCTGAGAACCCTTGAAAAAAGACACAAGTCGAAAAGTTTGAAATATGGCGTCTTCCCTGCATGCATGCAGTGATTTATGTGTTGTGCTTTTTTTTTCCTCAAAGTTATTTTCATGCACAATGGAAATAACGTATATATATATATATATATATATATATATATATATATATATATATATATATATATATATATATATATATATATATATATAGTATGTGATAATAAGTGAAGCATGCCGCCGATACTCACTCCGGCAGCATGTGACTGTAATTTCCTTTTTGTTGTGGTTGTCTATGTGGCTTTCTGTTGTAAGTTCGGGTTATTAAAACCACTATATAATATATATAAGAATAAAAAGTTCACTGTGTGTACGATTTACATATTCCATGTTTTCCGCTCCAGCTAAATTGTAATTTCCTTTTTTATGGATCGATTTGTTGAAAGATCCTTTGATGAAAGAGTACCGAAAACCTCTTGATTCAAAATTTTGTCAACTCAAACACTTCAAGGTCCCATTATGCACGAGGATCATAAGCACGGATGTTAGTCAAATCCACCATTACGGCTACTCGACCGCTAACGATCCAGTCAACACGAAAAATTCTCAAGTTAATTGGGAATGGGGCGAGTATCGGTAAAACCCGCAAGTTTGATGGGGATAGGACGAGTATGGTTTTATCCTTCCCGCTCCATCAAGAATATTTGTCCACATATAAAAAATATATGGATCAAATTGTGACTTGCTAATGATAGAAATGATAATTTGAAAATAAATATAAAAATTTGTAATGTAATTGAGTGACCACCTAACCCAAACCTTAATTTATTTCCCTTAATTCACCCTTCATTCTTTCCCTTTGTTAATAAGATAATATTATTAGCCATGCTAATGTAAATGATTCAGATAGATGTATTGGAGTGGAAGATGAATAATTAATTCAAATAGTATTGCATTTAGTTTTTGTGGTTGTTGTTCAAAGAAAAAAGAAACAAACTAGGCCTGTTGGCAGTAGTCATGATCAATGTAGTGAAAAGCGAGTTTCTACGTAGAAACGTTTTGGTGATCTAGAAGAGTAAAATCGTAAGTTTTTACCTTTTAAAGTGGAGTTTTTAACTACATAAATTATAAAAACTGAGATTTTGTGTAGCAGCGTTTTAGTGACCTAGAAACGTAAAATCGTAAGTTTTTAAGTTTTAAAGCGCGATTTTGACTACATTGGTCATGATTGTCGATCTTGTAAGTGGAAATCATAAAGGAAGGGCGCAGCTAACTACGAGCAGTTATCGTCAAATTGTACCGGATGTTGTTTGGAAAATGTACAGTGTTGTGAAACGGTAGCGTGTCGACAGTTGGACCAAAAAACCATCTATTGAATTGTAAATTGGTTGACGGTTTTTAGTGGTATAAAACGATTGAATCACAATTTCAGCGCAAATATCAATCATATTACTGATTTTTCCAGTTCATGTAAATGAGATTTTATGCTGAAACCAAGATTCATTTTACATACATAATGCTTGCACCTGGCTACTGTACAAACGGATCGAATGGGTCTGCCTTTTATTGCTATGCATGCATGCACGACAAGATCGGTGGATGTTCGTGGATCTGCATCGGTTTATTTGGGTTTTTGGACCTTCTTTGTTTCTTCAATTATGGGTTATATTGCATTCTATGATATGCCAATTTCTTTAGTCATGCTTAGTAATTTATAAATTTCTTGTTCAAGATAAACATAGTCATATATATAGACTTAGTTTTTGGTTATGCTTTGGTATATATAAGAAAGCTCTCTAATTATGGCTGGACTTGTTCTGTAGGCTAACATTTACTTACTAAAATAAACCCATGGATTCTCATATGGACTTCGATTTTTCTGGTTGGATCATACAGAGGTAGCACTCCTTAAAAGGTACTACTTGATGCAATTTTCAGAATGTCTTTTCTGATTAACAAGCCATCTAAAGGCTTTTGATTTCATTGCTGCCAATCTAAAGGCTTTTAATCCCATTGCCCTGCATTCTGATTTGTTAATCGTACTGAACCATAAGAACTTAGTTTAAATGTTTTATATTGCTGATTTGTTCATATGCAGGGCTGCAAGTTAATGAAGAAAATGTGATCTTTGTTGTTTCAAAGGGTTCTGACTGGATTTAGTGGAACAAGGAGCTAATAGGGACTATAAGTGGGAGTTTTGAACTTTGTTAGTGGTTTGAATGAGAGTAGTAAACTTTAAGATTGTAGGTTTTGAACTTTTGTAAGTGGTTTGATTGGATTTGGTTGTTCCAGAATTGAAGGATTGATGGTTTATGTTTCTGATATGGTAATTCAAAGTAGGTAGCTGGATTTATGATCATCAAAGTATCTGTATATGGATGATTTCTCATTTCAGAAATCACAGCAGGCTTCCTATGAAAAAGAAAAATCACAGCAGGCTTCCTATGAAAAAAATTAAATCACAGCAAGCTAGGGCTGTGATTACTGGAGCAGGTCACTCTTTAAAACATGTGTTTTGGCGACAGTCGATAGCTTTTAGCGACGGTCTTAGTCCGTCACTGAATAGTTTAATTAATTTAACGACAGTCGTTTGGAAGATTGCGTCGGTCACTACCGTCTACCGTTGCTTTTTGCCGACGGCCAATGTGACGGTCGACCAAAACCATCACTAAAAATTTTAAGGACCGCGGGATCAGCGACGGTTTGTCGTCCGTCATTAAAAATATTAGCGACGGTTTTGACCGTCGCTAAAAGTCCGTATGACCGTCGCTAAATAATAGCTTTGTTGTAGTTATTGGATCAAACAGTTGGAATCATATATTCTTGTTCTAATTTGAGTCCTTCCAAAAGGACTTTCATTTCAGCTTCAACCGAGGTAGAACAAAGGATAGTCTCGACTCTCCTATCACATACTTACTTGTCCATGAGGCCGGTTAACATCTACTACACTATAAGTCGCAGGCTAGGTGTTGTTAAGGAACGACCCATCATATTGAATCACAGTTGGGTGATTGCTTGGTGGTGAAGGTATATGATTCTGGGTCTGTATAACAAATTAAAACTCACCTTTGGCAAGAAGACTGAAACGGATGGCGATGCCGCCGCCGGCAATCCGCTTCCCATTACCTTCGGTAAAAGTACTCTATCGGCGGCAATTTTCTTGTCTCTGGGAACAAGGCTGAGAGACTTTAAGGCGGAGAGTACATGCCCACCCTTTAGAGTGTTAGTTTCCTTATGTCATGTGCAAGTAAATTATTATTATTACTATTGTTATTATTGATTATTGAAAAAAGAGAACTACGTGCTGTAAAATAGTATCGGAGGTTGTATTCGGAATTTAGTGTTTGTCAAATTGTATCGTATCCGCGGTTACATCGAATAACCTCATACCGGATTCTAAATCGGTAGGTGAATTTTTAGCGATAAGAAACGGTTGAACTATGATTTCAACATAAATATCTAATTCACTAACTTTTCTGACACAACCTTATATAAAATGTTTTTTTTTCCCCTACTGAAATCGTGATTGAACTATTGACAATGTGAAGTGGAAAACCCTAAAACCTGGGTTGTGCCTTTGCATTGAGATGAATATATATGTGGGATTGCCACTACAGGTTAAGGATCTGCTGGGTTGTATCCTTTTACAGCAGAGCAGAGGGAAAAGAAAAACAACAGAGAAGAAATACAAAATAAAGGCGGGTTCTATGATGCTGTGCCGTTTAAGGCAACGGTCGACTTCTTCCCCTTTACGACGTCGCTCCAGGTCTTGGCTTTGGAATTTTCAATTTCAGCTGTTATGAACCATTTAATACTGCTAAAACTATTTACAAGGCTAGACTATAATAAGCAATTTGTTCGGGTCGAAGCGCCAGCACAATACGATTTTTTTTTTTTTTTTTTTTTTTGCAAACACGGACTAATTTTGGAAGGGCTAAAGAGCAACGGAAGCATAATGTCTGGGCCTATCAGCTCAACATTAATTGTAATGGATCGTGCTTGATCTTATCGAGTTTCAGGCCCATCATGAGTTCATGACGTTCCCATAGGCCAAGCTCGATCAAGCCCCCACATGGTTTAATATTAGTGATTGAAGTAGTAAGGTCTCATAAACCACAGGTAGATAAGCCGTCGGCGGTGCGATTGGTTTCGTCGGAGTTGCGCCAAAGCCGAGTGATTAGTTTTGCTTTTGGGAGATTTTATGCGGAAGTCTCTGATCCTTTCTTACCTGAACTAATGGCTCTTACGAGATGTTACGCTTTGGTACCTTAATCACTCTGTCTCTCAAATGTATACTTTTGTGGTGATGTGCAGGTATTCGTCAGCATGGTCGACGCGAACGATTAGGCTCAAATTTTGGGAGGTGCTATTCTGCTAGAGGTTCAGGTGTTGCGAACATCTCTCTAACGTGTCTCATTTTATTTCGCGCGACGACCTAGGACTTCCCATATTGTGGCAAAAAAAGTCATCTTAACGTTGTTTCAGCGTTTCATTGACCAACGTCCCTTTTTTTTTCCTTTTGACTTTGGCTTGTTATGGTCCTGTTGTATTCGTATCTGGCTTATTCCCTTCGGAATATCTATGCCAACCTCTTTCATGAGCTTGGCCCCTAGGCCCACAACCTTTGTCGCACTCTGTACACGGAGAGTCGGAGACGACGGCACCTTTGTCGCTCGTCCCTTCTTCGGCAACAGGGCCGAAGACGTGCACTCTGCCGACGGCGACGCCGACACCTTTGTCGCTCGTCCCTTCTTTGGTAGGAAGGCCGAAGCCGTGCACTCTGTCGAAAGCGACGCCGACACCTTTGTCACTCGTCCCTTCTTCGGCAAGAGGGTCGAAGCTGAGAATCTTTGAAAGAGACAAGTTGAAAAGTTTGAATATGGCGTATTCCCTGCATGCATATAGTGATTTGTGTGTTGTGCTTTTATTTTCTCAAAGTTATTTTCATGCATAATGGAAATAACACACACATATATATAGTATGTGATAAGAAGTGAAGTCTGCCGCCGATACTCCCTCCAGCAGCATTGACGGTAATTTCCTTTCTGTTGTGGTTGTCTGGCTTTATGTTGCAAGATTGGTTTATTAAAACCATTATATAATATATAAGAATATATATACATATTCTTTATTTTCCGCTCCAGCTGAATTATAATATAATTCACGGAGGTTGTATAGAATAAGTCAATAGTAGAGAATTTTTTGATTTAATCCGAATTTGCAAAACAGTATCGTATCCGTAGTCCGAGCTAAATTTCTTTTTTTTTTATTGGGATTTAATCAGGTATATGGTTTTTAGCAATATAAAACAATAGTTAAACTACAGTTTCAGTATAAAATCCGCGTTTACAAAACCCCGCATCAATGTTTTGATTGGTGGGCAGAGATAATTAACTTGCATGTATATCGTGGTGGAATTGGTAATATATACTTTGTATAAAAAATTAAATTTCAGGATTGCTGAGCAAACAATCGAATAGGCGGCATAGCAAGAAAATAAATTTGATTAGGTTTTTATTCCAATTGGAATTTCATTTATATAATACAAATGATGCTCCAATGGGCCATGCCCAAACCCCCAGGTTCGTGGTACAAACTGATTGAGCTAGGGCAGTGCAGCTTACTCGACTCGGCTCCCATTTCCAGTCCGCATATATAGCACGATTGTGGCTAGATAACTACTGCAACTAGATTGGGAGGTTCGGATTACGCACGTGTTTCGTTAGAGCAATTTTGTTGTCGGTTTAATATTTTGTGCTTCCCTCCTGCTTCCACTTGCGATGTTCTTCAGCTTGTTTTCTGTTATTAGCCCAGTTCTCTAGGCCTGTTTATCACTATGTTAAAAAGTGCATTGGCCCAGGCTCACCCCATTTGGCCTTTAGTCTGTTTGGATTGTGTAATGTTCCAAACCCTTTCTTGGCATCGATCTTTATAGGTCCGAAGCTCAATCAAGAAAGGGTAATGTTCCAAACCCTTTCTTGATTGATCGAGGCTAATCCACGGTGAGCTCGGAACGAGCTCACGAGTGATATTTTATTAGAGACTACATTGTGACGGCTTGCTTACGACAATCTCGTAGCTAAGCTTATATAGAGAGACTTAGGGTTAAAACCCTAATGACAACCAGGTTTCCTTCTTTGACAAGGACAAGGAAACAAGGGACTTGGAGGACAAGAAATTAATTATTTTTGACTAAATAATTAATATCCTCAACACTCCCCCTCAAGCGAAGACATGACTGACAATAATGTCGAGCTTGAAAAAGGAAATGTGACGAACAAGCATGACAAGCTTGAACAACAAAACTCGAGATGAATAACATCTCGGACGAGGTTGATTTGGAGACGACTGACTCTCTCCCTTGAACAACCTGACGAGGTTGATTTGAAATACAAAACATTAGCCTTATCTTTTGTAACGCATTAAATTATTAGTCATCTGTTTGCTACCGCTAGTAATTTTGTAACTCTTTCCTTAGTGACATTCATGTATCTCTCTATTCAAGTCAGGATCATGTTCACAAGTCAATTTTACTAATGATATTGCTAACGGGAAGTTAACATTTGACTAATATTTTGTGTTTTGAAAGGTTTGATGAATAATTTGAAAAGTTTGCAAATTTTGAATAATAAATTATATTTACTCAAACCTTTTCTACTAAACGCAACTATAAAAAACACTATATAAATTCCTAGACGTGATGATTGATCTCCTCATTTTCAGATTTGAAGTTAATCAAAGCAACATGTACAAAATTCCTACTGTACTCCTAAAATAACCATAAAGAATTAGAGATATATCCTTATAAAAAAAAATTAGAGATATATATAATTAGGATGACAATTTCGATCTAGTCCTTTTTCTCCCGATATTTTTTAATCTATTATAAGCTCTTGCTTGATAATCCAAGCTTTTCGAAAAAATACAACTGCCAACAAGAGTAGTACAACTACAATGTTTCATTACACCACTATATAGCTGCACAACTACTTCCTTCGCTCATAGCAAAACCTAACTTGGACTCGATCTCAAGTTTAAAGAATACACAAGGCAACTTTTGTTAATACTCGACTGAACTCAGGATTGTCTTGACAATAATGGGCCACCTCTTGTTTGATCTGCATAAGTCAGTTCAGTGTTACTTTTCCCATAGTGTTGCATACCATTCTACTTTACTGCCTCTAGGTTGAATAGATTGCCAAAACTGTTTTCATAGTGAATGCTTCTAGCCTTCTGCCTTCCCAACACCCAAGTACCCTTCCGGCCTGATCCATTTTATCCAACTTGTTTGGCCCGTTTTGACCATAAAAGCCAGTGATATTGGTAGAAGGAGCATGGACGGAAGATGCACTACAAAAAAGAGGAGGTTCGGGGACAACAAAAGTCGTCCCCGGAAATAAGAAAAATCGTCCCTATAGTTTTTAGGGACGATTAAGTCGTCCCCAATTTGTGGTTCCCTATACTCTTGTCCTCTATTCCTTTGGGGGCGACAAAAATTAAGGTCGTCCCCATTACTAGGGACGACTGTCGTCCCCAAAATTCGTGAATTATTGGTTTGTTTATTTTCAATAAAAGACTACATGTCGTCCCTATAGCCCCAATTTTGGTGACAAAAAGTCATCCCCAAACATTATTTTAAATGACAAAACCTCGTCCCTATAATTCATTTTATGGTAGTATTGTGGATATTTGAAGACAATATATTGTCCCTCTATTCTTTTTATAGGGTCAACATACCGTCTTCACATATGTCCTAACTTATTTTGGGGGACGAAAAATTGCTAGCTACCTAGTTTTGTTACACGTACGTTATATATCTCTTGTTGTAAGAGTTAAACTGGAATATTACGTTTGGAGATCGCTTTTATGCAGACATACAATTTTAAACTACACAAAAACTCAACTGAGCAAATTAGGAGACCAAATCGATTTGGCTTGCATTGAATTTGTTATGGTAGTAAACATACAATGATATTAGTGTTTCATACGAATGAAAAAATTAATACGCATGTACTTGTTACATACAAATAGAATAAGAAGCACAAAAAACCACCACAACAAATATGGTGCCGCTGTGCTGTGCATTGTGCCATCATTCATCACCGTTTTGCCGCCAGCATATGTGAAATCGTTGCCGCATTGCCTAACACCGTATCACGGATCGCCGCAAGCCCGCCACAGATACCTCTTCAATGTAACATAAACCAAGAGGCAAGAAGCATCTACTATGTCTCCACAAGCTTTATCATCGATTTCGAGCGTAGAAGAAAAGAAAAGAGCAAATGTTGACGACAAAACAGATCTTAAGCTAATATATTGAATTAAAGACCGAAAACCAAGAAAAATGAACTAATCTAAGTCCTACCATTGACTGGCCTCCGATGAAGAGGAGAGGGAAGCGCCGGTGAACAAAGGGAGAGAGAATTGTCGGCGCTCAATGAAAAGAGGAAAGGCTGAGAGTCGAACAAAGGGAATAGGCCATTCGACCAGAAGAGGGTAAAGATTATAATGTAGCTAGGGTTTCCGTCTTTACTTAAAGTTGAATGGACGCGCGAGATTTTTTTTTATTTAAATGAACGCTTAAGATGAATTAGAGAGTTATAGAAAAGTAGACTAATGTAGATGCGGTCCTGATTCCAACCCATGATGAGTCATTGTGATGCTATTTTCTAAAATCTTCCCTGTCTGTTACTTTGTTTTGTTAAGATAATAAGATGACAATTTTATACAAAAATAGATGAAGTGATGCTACTAAGTATATATATATATATATATATATATGGTGGCGTATTCGGTGCACCCGCCTCATGTTCATCATTCTGAGCATGCGATTCATGTCAAAACGGTATCAATTGTTGCTTATGATATTATGAACAATAAACACATGAATTTGAAAAACAAAATCATTTAAGATTTACTTTAATTTGAAGGATTTAGGATTTAGGGGTTTAGGGTTAGGGTTTAGGTTTACAGTTTGGGATTTTGCATTGGGATTCAAAATTGAAGGTTAAGGGGTTAGGGTAATAGATTGATTTGTTATGATTCTATGTCATATCATCATGTTAGATTGAGAGTACTAATTAAAGTTCAAAATTTGATGTATTATGGACACTCCAAAAAAAGTGAGTGCACCGAAGTAGCCACCATATATATATATAGTTTTAATTTCACTCTTATAAATATATTTTTATCTGAAGGAAGAAAGCTGTAATGTAAGTTGAATTTAAACTCTTCTTAATATTGATCGCAAAATTTTGATTTAAGGACAACAATTATGTATCTTTCGAGAAAACAAATTGTTACCTATGTGACTTTTAGGGATGACAAATGCCCCTTAAGTTGTGATTGTGAGGATGAAAAATTGTCACCTATCTAATTTTTATGGAGGACTAGTGGTCCTTTGACCTATTTTGTTAGAGATAAGGAATTGCTTCTTATTTAACTTGCAGGGTCGACCAATTATTTTTTACCATCTATTTTTTAGGGACGATTAACTATCCTCTGTTTAACTCATAGCGATCACCGTTGTTTTTTAACTTGGGCCTTCGAAAATGACTAATTGTTTCCTCAATAACTTACAAGGATTTGACCAGTTATCATTTAACTCGTATATTTGGAGACATCTTTATGTCGCCTATCTTTGGGGAAATCTTAATATGAAAAGGAAAAAAATTGGTACAAATATGAAAAGGAAAATAATAACACACCTTATAACCTTACAAGTTACTGGGACGCATATACTATGAAAAATTGAGAGCGCACTTTTCTACTTTACCCATACTTTTGCTTCTGGGACAACTACGAACTTAATAAAAGTTATTTTCTTACTTTTTGGGGACACCCTCAACAGCTCGTCCCTTATTTTACTTAAATCATATTTCCTGAGACAAATTAGAATGCTTGTCCCCCAATGCTTGTCCCCAATTCTTCCAAATTTTGTAGTGATGGTTGAGTAGTGGTGGTTCCTTAAAATGTTTCATCTTTAATAGCGAGAAAATTGAGAATACGCTTCGTCAATTTGTTCATTCTACAGGTTCATGGAATCAATCTCGGCCTGGTACGTACATCGAATGAGCTTGCTGAAAATTAAGTTCAAGCAAGCGGAATCCAATGAATTATACTTTGGTATGGACGTAGAGATATTTAAGGGTATACCTGGTTACTATTAATTCAAATTTCTATGACAACAAAATAGAAAATACTACAAATTACGAGGCACAGTGGCGGAGGGAGGTGGAGACGAGTGGTTATATATGTGTATATGCTTATTTAATTAGGCTACGTTCGGAATTCAGGACTCCATTCGTATGAAACTTTATTGTCATGGTATTGTGAGACATGTAAATAAATTAGACTATATTAGTAAGATAACATTAAAAATTCTTCATTTTATAATGCTCAATTAAATAAACATCTAATTATACTAAATATATGCAAAAACCTCTGGATATATCTAAAAAGCTTTTAATTCAACAATTTTATTCTACTAAGGTACAATTTATTTCTCATCAAATGTACTTTATAATACAAATTATACAATTGTGTGTTAGATTTTACTTGAGAACTACTTATTTAACTATAGTTATCGAAATGTCACTTTTCAAATATGAGTTTCACAAAATGTAAGATACAAATCTAATAACCGATGATTCGATGAATGCTTACTTGACTAAATCTTTTTAAGATAATTTACTTGATAATTGAATACAATATTATCGAATTTTTGTAAATGGCACCCCACTGAGCTCGAATCCTGGCTACGCCACCAACGAGGAGGCACGAGGATTCCTCTCACTGATTTTTTTTACTATAGGTAGGTTGCATTATTGTACTAGTGTAATTAAAGGAGAGCATATGAGTGGTTGGATGCTACCTAAAGGGAAGTGGGAGCCGGGAAAATGAATGTGGATTTTTGGTCCCTGTAGGTTTTAATGCTCAGGCAGGCCCAGTTCCAGGCCTCGGTCCAAACCCGTCTTTAAAATTAGGGTAACCATTCTATCATCAGAAATTAAATGTTCGTTGTAAAATATATACACAATAATATAATATTTGGGTTTATACGATATGATTATAGTTCTGTTATACACTAATTTTTATAGTGATCAAATGGAGTAATTATACTGAACAGCTAATTTCATATATATATATATATATACTTAAAATACAATCAAATGTTTCACGTTCGATCACTCTCTGTGAGTCTCCATTGACATCGTTAGCTTTTGCTATCATGATTAAACAAAAATGCTAATTCACCGTCAATTTTACTGGACCATCGAGTGGTTGTCAATTTCCATGCAACGTCGTTGTATCAATTTATTGCCTTCTTCGTGGTAGTTGGAGTCGAGGGGCCGGAAACAATAAAGTGATAGTCATATGTCAAAGCAATGCTTTTTTTTTAGGAATGCATTATTTTATGCATTATTATCACAAGGGAGATATTAGTCGATCCAGCACACCTACTCCCTCCGACAAAAAAATAAAAAATAAAATAAAAAATCCAGCCAAACTACCACCCATCTCCCTAATCCCCAACCGCAGCGTAATCTACGACGACAACCAATTCCAGCCATCAGTTCTAAGACTTATGTTAAATTTCACGGATTATTGGACGGAACGGAATGATCATATATATATATATTTGTCACTATGCAAAAAGAAAATGATTGTATTTGATTTTTCTGCCTTACATAATCTTCATTTGATCATTCTATCTCTCAATCTTCAATTGTATAACGTTGCCCATGACACGTGTGAAATTCTCGGTACATTCATTTGAGATTAATTGGTTGTATTTTAAGTATATATATATATATATATATATATATATATATGGGTCACACTCGTATGCGTCAGACACATACTATGCGACAGGATTTCTACACCGTAGATCTAATCTAACGGTGTTTATTAATTGGAATTAAATTATTTAATTTTTACAATTTTTAAATGATTAGTTGGTCCTATTACTTTTTTATGCGTGCCCTTTAACCCCTAAACAAAATTTTCAACATATTTTCGAATTATAGTACCAAATTTTATTCTAATCATGTCTCCAATCCATCAAGTTACGTTTACTTTCAATCTGGGTGATCTATTCCTTTAGGCTTTAGCCACTCGTCTCACTCTCAACGCCCAAACTCCCTTTCCCATTTGCTTTTTGTGGTGGCTGACGAACCCTATCCTCTCATCCTGATTATCGATTGAAGCAATTGGCCTTTGTGCTTCTCATCGCTGTCTACGGATTAAGGGAGTGATCTGTTCGAGGATTGAATCGTGTGCTCGAGAGGCGGGTGAGGAAGGGATGATCGGAGAATTGACCCGACGGTCTGATCGTCTCCAAACGATGGTGACAAGGGGTACCAGATGATTTCATCATTGTCATGACATCCGTGACAGGAAAGACAGCGAACTCTCAAAGACTCCGTCTCACCGAAACCAGCACATCAGATCTCTCTCGCTGATCTCCTTGTGTTGATCGCCAATGGTGCGTTTAGATTCCAAAATCTGCTCTTCTCCGTTTTCGCCTGCCATGGAATTTGTTATTTGATTGACGATCCGGGTTTCTGCATGCTCCCAAGAAGGATAAGGCACCGCCGCCGTCGTCGAAGCCGGCCAAGTCCGGAGGAGGCAAAGCAGAAGAATAAGAAGTGGACCAAGGGTTAGCAAAGGAGAAGAACATGGTCTTTTTCGACCAGGGTACCTACGACAAGCTTCTCTATGAGGCTCCCAAGTACAAACTAAGCCAATTCGGCAGTGAC
This sequence comes from Linum tenue, assembly GCA_946122785.1. NCBI lineage: Eukaryota > Viridiplantae > Streptophyta > Magnoliopsida > Malpighiales > Linaceae > Linum > Linum tenue. The sequence goes on along the minus strand of CAMGYJ010000004.1, from coordinate 64,137,424 downwards.
CTGTTCGAGTTCGCGGAGTTAAGAAGGTGGCTCAGAAAGACATGCACCATCATCGAGTTCAGAGGGTTTGACGAGTTCAAGGACAGGCACGACAAGGTAATTTTCCTTCATTGATTGGTTGCCTGTCTGATGCTCGATCATTTGCCGCAATGAATTTGGTTGTAGTTGCTTTTTATTTTGTAGGGGTTCCTCTATGTGTTCTGTGTTGCTCATGGGTAGGCAGGGCTCGTAAAATCGGAGGAGGTTTTGGAAGGGGTAGCAAGGCTTCGGGTTTCCAATGAGATCGAATTCGAAGAGCGGAGTTTTCTTGCATTGATGGATGTAGCAAAAGAGGTAAGGCTCGAACCTTTAGAAACAGTGGGTCTGCGATCTGTTTGTCAGTTTTACAGCTTGACTAAATTGTTATGTGGTAGAGAAAAAAAATTCTTGATTGAAACCAACCAGGATTGCCCTGAGTAATTGATCGTAGCACAGCACCATCATGTCTATACTTTGGATATGGGTGGTTCATTAGAGCATCTTAATTTCGAAATGAACGATGGTCCATTTGATGTGATTAAACTGGATACGGTGATGATTAAACTGACCCTTGGGTTGTTCTAGGTGGAAGGTGTTTCAAATTGATTGTATAATTGTCAATGAAGATTAAGTACCTGATGGTGGTGGGGAGCAGTACGACTTTTAGCAGCATGAAGAGAAGGAATTCAGTCCGAGCCACTTGGATGCCGCCAGGTTAAGTTTCCTGGTAATTTCTTAAACTTCAAATTCGCGTTCTAAGTTTGTTGTAAGAACTAAAGGAACTTTTCAATCTCTTAGTTTGACTAAGTTTCTATTCGCCATTCCTTCGGCAGGCATTCTCTGGAAACTTGTAATGGTATAGAACTTGGGGATGGTGCAGGTCGTGGAACATTAGGTATTCATTATGAATTCGAGCCTGTTGCTTTTCTTGACTGTGCCTCAGCCACTAGCTTTAGATAAACAAATTGGAACTGTTAAGCTATTGATTATGAAATACTACTTGCAGGGTCACACTAAGAGTATCAGTGGATATTTGATAGTTCAACCGCCATTTCATGGAGTCATTATTAACACGATCGCCACTCTCTAAGCTTAGGGACAAGGCACTAAGATTAGCCATGGAACACATACACTATGAGGATGAGAACAGCAAGTAACTCTGCATTGGAAGTGTTGAAAAGTTTCTGTGTCTAATGGCCTACTGGGTGGAGGATCCCAATTCAAATGCATGTAAGCAGCACCTCGCTAGGCTCCCAGATTACTCTTGGGTTGCCGAAGATGGGTTCAAAAGACTGCATTGTTCCCTTTAAAAAAAGACCGTACATTGTTTAGTTCATTTGGTCAAGAAACCCTTACTGTTCGTTGGGGAAAAAAACCCTTCACTAAACCTTTCCAACTTCTGTGTACATTGAAATCTGCTCACACTCAACATATAAGTATATACTGCAAACGACTCATAGATGGCTATACTTTCTATGTTTTTTTTCCTTATTTCTTAATGTTATCTTGCCTAGGGTAACAATGACCTGACACCACATACGAATTTTGTTTCAATGTGTGCTGAGAAGATTATTGAGACTGTCAATAATGCCCTGCCAGTGACTTGGTGCGGAATCCTTGCCAAATGACCTCCCAGATCTTAGTGCACTCCCCTTCGATGTTCTAGGTGCCTATAGAGAAGGTTTGGTCATTATAAGAAACAAATTTCAGAGTCAAATTCGGAAAACCCACTGACCACTGTAACATAACTAAAGGCAGAGACAGAATAACCCATAAGACAAAGACATCAAATCCTTCTTCAAGTTGTCCCGAATAACCCATAAGTTTTCTCCACATATGACATATGCCGCGTACTACTGTCAAAGCAATAGCAAGGCTATTGGAAGAAGAAGATGATCGGAAAAGGCTGAAATTTAAGAAAATCAACCCATATCAACTAACTGTTATCGCAGTAGAACAACTATGTAGCTCAATAGAAAATAACAGGAAACAACAAATTGTTTTACCATTGCCATTCTGCCAAACAAGGATGCAATCGTAGAGGGTTTACGATTTGGAGTAGTTCCACTTGCACCAGCTGCTTCCAGACTTTTTTGCAGTAAAAACAATAAAGCAGAAGTATTTGATAACCAGTATGTCATGTGGTCATTGTTATCTTCATTCTGCACCCAAAACCAGAGTTAAATATTTACCTTCTCCTGATTCTAAGTTCCGAGTAAAATTTCTGATTGGAGAACAGCGCTAATCAGTTACCTCAATAGCAGAACCAATCATTCAAATGAGAATATTAAATATACTAGTCCTTTCTGCTTCAAAAGACTTCCAATGGAGGAGACACTTATAAATGGTAAATGACGCAACTGGCTTTCCTTGACTAAACCCAATTTTGCCCATGGGCCATAACACAGTTGATAAGAGTATCGATGCTCTCCTGTATGAGGAAAAAGATATGTAAGAGGAAACAAAACCATGCCAGATGGAACAAAAGTGCTTGGGAAAACATACATGTTGGCGTTCAATATGTGACCTCCTGAACTTGCTGTCCGACTCTGCACCATAAGATTTTGCACTCGGTGGTTCCTGCATACAGAAACTAGTTCTTTGTAATCATAAAGTATAAGCCATTTGTACTGTATGCAGATTATCAGGTAAGTGCATTACATTGACTCGATTCTCCTCGTTACCATTCTCCAAGCTCTGCAATGGAAATGAAATGTTAATTAAAACTTGATCATTTTCCATCATATATCTTCGTTTCGAACGGATCTCTTTCTGGATAGTCACCCATCTATTGACATTGCATCCTTATATAAATAGTATCAGGATTAACCATCACCATCAAGCGCATAAGAGGACAATGATTTCTAAAGTAAACCTATATTCAGCTATTACTCTAATACTAAAGTCGGAGAATAAGATCAGGACCACACAACTCCAAGGAAAGCGTGGATCGATAAAGATTTCTCATCTCATTTTTGTTCCCAGACCCGTGGTTCAGAAATTCCAGAGAGACTTCTCTTTGGCCAAATCATAGTTGGTTTTTCAAGCATGCATATAGTATAGGAAAATGCGAGCAAAGCCTGTGCTTACCTGGAAGAGAAGGTGAAGAGAGAAGAGCTGTTGTTCTTTGACAAGGAGGTTGAAGATGCGCCTAGATTTGATGACGAAATAATAATGTCAAGCCCTAAACAAAAGAGAGTAGCCCTAGACTTGAGTAACATATATCTACAGGAAGAAACCACCAGAACAGCCCAGAATATGTAAAATCAATCAAGAAGCTAACCAATCAAAAGACAAATGAGGGAAACCCTACTCAGAGTCCCAATCACCCATATCTTCACAATGAAAGCCCAGCTCGCTTACAAGAGACACCTGAACTCCTGAAATAATGTGGTAAGGGTATAATTAAAAATGACAGCCTAGAATTCTAGGCAGAGTAACGCACTTCTTTTGTTCAAGTATGTAATCTGATAGAATATACCCAAAGTTCAGCTTCAACTTTTCTTTTACCAAGAGCCTCATTAGTGAACCCACGAACCAAGCCTCCTAGTCTGTATCGCAATATGCTGGGAACGTTCCTCAGCTGCCAAAAGAAATTCCCAGAAATCAGATTACAAAACGGGATGACACTTAGCTCTTGGAAGCAGAAAGAAGCAGAGGGATACTATTAAACTCCCACTCGCAAAGCTACAAAATCAGATGGCCTGACCGTTAAGTGACAACAGTTATGACAGACACACACGAAAACACCCTAAAAACAGGCAATGAAGACAGATTTCTGATGACCCGTTGATCGAACATGCTACCCGAAAGAGATCAAAATCGAGCGAATAGTCAATGAAAGGAGATTTTGAACTGCAGGTGAGACATCGTTGGATCGCATACATCAATGGTTTCTTTCAATTAATCAAAGCTGAATCGCGATGGTTTCTTTCAATGAATCAAAGCTGAATCGGGACGATGAAAGTGTAGTGACTCAGAAGCTTACCTTCTTCGACTGATTCGTTATGCGAGATGCATACGCCATAGATCCCAGAAACCGTGATCTGGCGCTCCGCGTCCTCATCATCATGCAGATCGAGGGCAAGCTTCGGCCGCCGGAAAAGTGAACCAGATTCGCTGACCCCAAATCGACCAGATTTTCCCGAAACATCAAACGGAGAAGGAGAATGGAAAGTGATAATGAAAGGATTCTGTTTCAGTGGAATGGGAAACTTTGAAAAGAAGTGAAAAGTTGTTTTGGCGGATAAAACAAAGTTTCTGAAAAAATAAGAGGGAGAATTCAAAAGTTGTTTTGATTTTTTACTCCCGCGATGAGTTTATTTCTTATTTCAAACTAGCGGGAAATTTATATGTAATTAAACTGATTCAAGTTCTTTTTATTTTTGTATCATTAGTTCATAAATTATAATTAGCTTATGTTATTTAACAGTAAATGGTAGTAAAAAAACTATATTAAATGGCGCCAACAACTAATTTTCTTATAGGTTTCTGGTCGTTAGTTGTCAAGTTTGACCTTAAACTTCCATGTATGTTGGAGATGTTGGCTGATGGTAGTGGAAGTTCACCACGAATTAAGTTTGAAAAGATTTGGGTTTATGACAATTAAATATAACCCAAAAGATAATTGTCAATTTATGTATTTTTGGTCTGATCGACTGGTACGGTATCTTAATCATTGCATTTTACATTATTAAAATAGATTCAAGATTAGAATGATTGGTTGTTTACAAAATTGTCGTCTCTACCTATTCTAGTATTTCGTTTTCCTTTTTTCATTGCTTAAGATCATTGATTCATTCATAACCTTCCAAAAGAAACAAATTAGTCTTCAACCAAGTTATTAATTATAACAACTGGTTTGATAACAAAGCGGAGACCAGAGCAAGGGAAAGAAGCAGAGGAGTCTGGCAGCATGAGACTTTGATAGGGACGACCACGATGAAGGGAACAATGGCGGTCGGATTTATTAGGGTAAGTCGTGAACAAAAGGAGAATGAGAGAGGAGAGGCGAGAGCTTTTTTCAGTGGTGTGGGACAAGTGACCTCCATTGAAAGAGCCGGTCAAAATATTGGGTGGATAAAATGATGTTTTCTAGAAAAAGTGGGAGGACATTTTGAATTTTATTTTCAATGATTATTTGTGTTTCTAACGAAGAAATCACATGTGTTTAATCCTGAGGATACCCCAGGGTTAAATAATGAGAAAAAGTTTTACTATTTTTGAATTTTGTTTAAAGTTAAGGATATCCCAATCGAGATTGGACATTTAGTCTCTCTCGACTTTGCGATACTCAACATGTATAGTATAATTGTAACGTTATTTATGTCTTTTAGTGTGCTATGCTCTATTGACATTATCGTACTTCAAATCTTTATAAAGAGTCCATCTCGCACTTACACTCTTTCTTCTCTAGCTAGCTACCAAATAACGACATAATAGCTGTTATATTAAAGAAAAGTGTAACATTACCCATGAATGAAAACAAATCATATTCTTAGTTCTTACTCATGTGTAACGAGAGGTTTGTGATATATTATTCCTCAAGGAGAAGCAAGATACAATAAAAAAATGTCAAATCTAGACTCCGAGTTAGGTAAAAATACATTTGCTACTAATCACTAAGCTAGTTTGTCCATATAAGATAGTGTAGCTCATGCTACGAACTTCTAGTAACACAATCACGATTCTTAGTTTAGTTACATTCACACAATCCTTAGTTTAGATTCATTCATCTATTAATAGGAAAATGATAAAGTTATAGTGAATGCAATCATATATTGTGCATCATAGCCTTTGCCATATACATATATAAAACACAAAATGAAATTAGGAAACTCTTCCCTCTTCAAACATATACTTTCACTCATGCTTATCTAGACTCCCAATTAGGTATATCTACTAGGTAACATGGAAATGTGTATTGCCCAAATGCATGTAGATAACTTGTTCATATAACATAATCACGATAGAGCCATTGTCTTCTCTACCAAAATTGTCGTTGTCTCCTTTTTTTTTTTTTTTTTTTTTGCTCTGATTTCGTAATTATTTTTGTTGTTATCATCGATTCTTTTATAACAGCTCTAAGATGTCATGAGTTCCCTAGCCCTTTCCTAGTTTAGTGTTATGTTTTAATTTTGCAACAAATCATTTTTATTGTATAGAAAAAATTGTAAGTGTGTGGAATCAAAAATCTTGTATAGCATCGATGGGGAAAATGGCTCCTTTTAATGACCAAGATGGCTGTTCGACAATCCATAGCCTCTCAATATTTTAATTTTTTTCATCTGTCCGCTTCCCAAATTTCAGCTACGCCTACGGAACGACGCCGTCTCTGGGCCATTCTCGCTTAAGCAACAAGCACAAAACGATGGCGTTTTGTCATGTATCTTCGTCTTCTCCCGACGCCCCAAATCCCCAATCATCCAGTTGCCGCTGCCGTAATCTGACGAACGTCTCTCTTCTCCGACAACCCCACGACACCATCCCACCGTTGTCTCTCTTACCCGGCGAACCCACGTCACTGTCCCAGAGCCAATCCCACCAACGTCTCTCCTCTCCGGCAACCCTACGTTCCCAGCGAAATCCCCTTTCTCCCATCAAGCTTTTGAACAATAGACGCACAAGCCCTTTTCCCTCTCCAGTTTAACATATGCAATCGCCCAGATCCAATTCCATCCTAGGCTAAATTTTTTTGGCCAACTGAACTCCCTATCTGCCGGAGCTCGACTCCCACAGCCGCATCAATGAATCACCGATCGTGACAGTCCCAACTCATCTGCGTTAACCAACCGCCTACATTCCAAAATAGAAGTCGATCATTCAATCAGCGTGGGTTTGATGGTTATTGGGTTTTGATGATGATGGTCAAAGTAAGGGCTGGCTATGGGGTACTTTGGATGAACGGATGATGACAAATTGACAATGGCATTTTTTTTTAAGGAGAGCCGAATTGGGATTTGGGGGGTGTGGGATGTTGATGATAAGATGAACAAATTAATATGGAACTTTTGTTTTTTAGCTTATATAAATTTTGGGTGTTCAATAACAAATCTTTAGGAAATAAGGTATCATACGAGAAAATATAACGACAATTATTATTAGAGGACTTCATAGCACGTATGATTATTTAAGGGGTGCAAGTAGTATTTATTATTATTTATTTTGTCATAATTTATAATGACCGTTAGATTAGATCTACGGTAGAGAATCTTGTCGCATGCTATGCGTCAGGAGCATACGAGTCGTATCCATATATATATATATATATATAGTGGCGTATTCGGTGCACCCACTTTTTTGGGTGCACTCAGTGCACCCGCATCATAATTATCATTCTGAGCATGTGATTCATGTCAAAACGGTATCAATTGTTGCTTATGATATTATGAACAAGAAGCACGTGAATTTGAAAAAAAATCATTTAAAATTTACTTTAATTTGTAGGATTTAGGATTTAGGGGTTTAGGGTTAGGGTTTAGGTTTACAGTTTGGGATTTTGCATTGGGATTCAAAATTGAAGGTTAAAGGGTTAGAGTAATAGATTGATTTGTTATGATTGGCATATCATCATATTAGATTGAGAGTACTCATTAAAGTTCAAAATTTGATGTGTTATGGACACTTTTAGAGATGGGTGCACTGAGTGCACCCAAAAAAGTGAGTGCACCGAAGTAGCCACCATATATATATATATATATATATATATATATATATATATATATATATATATATATATGAAATTAACTGTTCAGTATAATTACTTCATTTGATCACTATAAAAATTAGTGTATAACATAACTATAATCATATCGTATAAACCCAAATATTAAAACCTACATGGACCAAATTCCACATTCATTTTCCCGGCTCCCACTTCCCTTTAGGTAGCATCCAACCACTCATATACTCTCCTTAATTACACTAGTATAATAATGCAACCTACCTATAGTAAAAAAAATCAGTGAGAGGAATCCTCGTGCCTCCTCGTTGGTGGCGTAGCCAGAGTTCAAGCTCAGTGGAGTTCCATTTACAAAAATTCGATAATACTGTATTTAATTATCAAGTAAATTATTTTTAAAAAATTTAGTCAAGTAAGCATTCATCGAATCATCGGTTATTAGATTTTTATCTTACATTTTGTGAAACTCATATTTGAAAAGTGACATTTCGATAACTATTTAAATAAGTAGTTCTCATGTAAAATCTAATACACAATTGTCTAATTTGTATTATAAAGTACACAAGGATATATCTCTAATTTTTTATGGTTATTTTAGGAGTACGCACACCCAAGCCGTTAATTTTTCATCACAGTTGATTCTAACGTGGCAATTTATAATTGCTGAGTTGGAAGGATTCTGATGATGTGGCAAGGTATCAATCCTCTAATATCGCTTGTTTCCCTTTTTTGGGCTTTCTATGCATATGGATTATGGAATTCCGTCGAGTTCAGCTTCAGCCTTTCCTTATGGGCTTTTAATTGTAAGAGTTTTGTTCACCGTAATGAATATCTTTTGGCCCAAATCACGGCCCGACACACATACCAGGCAACTAAAGTAAGCGCGTGCCTAAGGCTGCAAATGAGTCGAGCTGCTCGCGAGCGGCTCGATGTTCAACTCGAGAAAAGCTCGTTCGAAACTCGGCTCGTTAATAAACGAGCCGAACATGAGCTAAACTTTGTTCAACTCGTGAAGCTCGCGAGCTAGCTCGACTCGGTGGCTTGTTGAGCTAAACTCGTGAGTTGGCTCGTTTAGAGCTCATGATATGTTTCAACATGTGGCTAGAGAGCCAACTCGATTACCGACTTATGGACAAATCAATCTATATCTTATGATTTTAATTCATATGGTTGTTAAATTATCTATCTCACTATATATAAAGTTTAACACGTTGAGTATGTGAGCAAATATATCTTATTTTCTCCTTTAAATGAAATTATGTATCATAGATTGCTTCGATACTATGAAATAACATGATATGGAGTAGTTAAAAATTATTAACTAAATGATATATGATACCAACAAAGTATAATATGAGATTAGCTAACAAAATAATACATACGTACCATGATATACAAAATGAAGTGTCATATAAAATTCAAGATTTTAGTAAACAAGCTAGCTCGAGCTCGACTCGACTCGGCTCGTTAATAAACGAGCTGAGCACGAGCTCGACTCGTTTATAAATGAGCCGAGCTCAAGTCGGGGTAAAACTCGACTCGGCTCGGCTCATTTGGAGCCCTAGGCGTGCCTGCCTAATTCCTTAAAATGAAAATGTTGTTAAGATAATAAACAAAATTTGGAATCTAAGAGATAATTATGATGCCGACTCTGATATCACCTCAAGAACCAATTAATCCTAACAATTCGAATTGTTGAAAGAAGTTTAATTTTTAATCTTATACCATATTTAACGATGATATCATGGTCGAGTACCATAGTTAGTGGAATGTAGGTGAAGAAGTAGACAAGAAAATCCAAGCTTCCTTGCCTGGATATATGTCGACCTTTAACCACGTTAGACGTCGTACTATTCGTAGAACAGCGCCGCTTTCAGGCTTGTTTTCAGGAGGGTTCTAATGATTGATTCTGATTCCAGCCTAGTTAAGGAGCTTACTACCCGTTTTGAGGAATTAAAATCCGCTAGAAGCTCTACAGATCAGTTATATAAGACGATATCGGATCTTTTATTTCCCTATAGCCAAAAAGGTATAAACCCAGTAGGAAGATGTGGGATTCTACGGCTGTGAGTGCATGCATAAAATTAGCATCGATATCTTGTTGTGCCCCCTCCCTAAATTCCGATATTATTTCCTGCTTCTTCTTAAAAGCTAATTTATGCCACCGTTGCCCAAAAGGGGTAATCAGATTGTCGCAAAGTTACGTATAAAATACGTACGAGTATTTTACTTCATCTCTAAGCTAATTTTACGTTTAATAGTATGTTAATATATTAAATTAATTATTTTAAAAATATATAAATAATTGTAAAGTTAACAATTTAATTCATTAAATACGGACATTAAACGTGTTATACGAGTTTTATATGTTTTTAGTACGGGAGCTATCAAATGAATGGGAGAAAAATGAAGCGGCTTGACAATAATATGGATACGAAAGTTTTAAACAGATAAAGTACATACGGATACTGTTTCGTTGGCGAAACTCGCGTGTTCAATGCTCACTGTATTCAAGTAATTCACCGTCAATTTTACTGGACCATCGAGTGGTTGTCAATTTCCATGCAACGTCGTTGTATCAATTTATTGCCTTCTTAGTGGTGGTTGGAGTCGAGGGGCCGGAAACAATAAAGTGATGGTCTTGAATGATATAACTTTCACTCACCTATAATGACAAAGCAATGTTTTTTTTTTTTTTTAGGAATGCATTATTTTATGCATTATTATCACAAGAGTGATCAAACGTGAAACATTTGATCATTTGGTTGTATTTTAAGTATATATATATATATATATGAAATTAGCTGTTCAGTATAATTACTTCATTTGATCACTATAAAAATTAGTGTATAACATAACTATAACCATATCGTATAAACCCAAATATTATATTTTCTAGTGTGTATACTTTTTTCGGTGCAATAATGTGTATTTATTTTGCAACGAACATTTAATTTATGGTGATAGAATGGTTACCTTTGTCAAGATCCAGTTGATCCCAATAACTCGAGTTGTTGGGAGAGGTTCAATCGTGGATCAACCTAAATAGTATTGCATTTAGTTTTCTGGTTGTAGTTCAAAGAAAAAAGAAACTAACTAGGCCTGTTGGCAGTAGTCATGAATCATGATTGTCGATCTTGTAAGTGGAAATCATAAAGGAAGGGCGCAGCTAACTACGAGCAGTTACCGTCAAATTGTACCGGATGTTGTTTGGAAAATTTACAGTGTTGTGAAACGGTAGCATGTCGACAGTTCAACCAGAAAATCATCTATTGAATTGTAAATTGGTTGACGGTTTTTAGTGGTACAAAATAATTGAATCACAATTTCAGCGCAAATATCAATCATATTACTGATTTTTCTGGTTCATGTAAACGAGATTTTATGCTGAAACCGAGATTCCAATTTACGTACATAATGCTTGCACCTGGCTACAGTACAAACGGATCGAATGGGTCTGCCTTTCATTGCTATGCATGCATGCACGATAAGATCGGTGGATGTTGCGTGGAATCTGCATCGGTTTATTTGGGTTTTCATCACTCAGCCCGACATTGTTATGGATCGTGCTTAGATCTTATCGAGTTTCAGGCCCATCATGATGTTCCAATGGGCCATGCCCAAACCCCCAGGTTCGTGGTACAAACTGATTGAGCTAGGGCAGTGCAGCTTACTCGACTCGGCTCCCATTTCCAGTCCGCATATATAGCACGATTGTACTGAATGCACTGAATGCACCCAAAAAAGTGAGTGCACCGAATACGCCACCATATATATATATATAGTATGTGATAAGAAGTGAAGTCTGCCGCCGATACTCCCTCCGGCAGCATTGACGGTAATTTCCTTTCTGTTGTGGTTGTCTGGCTTTCTGTTATAAGGTTGACTGTAATTTCCTTTTTGTTGTGGTTGTCTGGCTTTCTGTTGTAAGGTTGTTTTATTAAAACCACTATATACTATATAAGAATATATATACATATTACTTCTTTTCCGCTCCAGCGAAATTATAATATAATTCACGGAGGTTGTATAGAATAAGTCAATAGTAGAGAATTTTTTGATTTAATCCGAATTTGCAAAACAGTATCGTATCCGTAGTCCGAGCTAAATTTCTTTTTTTTTTTATTGGGATTTAATCAGGTATATGGTTTTTAGCAATATAAAACAATAGTTAAAGTACCGTTTCAGTATAAAATCCGCGTTTACAAAACCCCGCATCAATGTTTTGATTGGTGGGCAGAGATAATTAACTTGCATGTATATCGTGGTGGAATTGGTAATATATACTTTGTATAAAAAATTAAATTTCAGGATTGCTGAGCAAACAATCGAATAGGCGGCATAGCAAGAAAATAAATTCGATTAGGTTTTTATTCCAATTGGAATTTCGTTTATATAATATAAATGATGCTCCAATGGGCCATGCCCAAACCCCCAGGTTCGTGGTACAAACTGATTGAGCTAGGGCAGTGCAGCTTACTCGACTCGGCTCCCATTTCCAGTCTGCATAGACTAGAATGGGAGGTTCGGATTACCCTTTAAATTATTAATTAAAATATTAGTATTAGGTAAACGAAGTGTGAATTAATTTGTTACTTTCTCTTTTAAGCTAGAAACAAACACAACTTATATAATGATAAAATATTAAATATATTTTCCCAATTTCATCTATAAATTAAATTGCAACCATTATTTATACACAGCAGCGAGCATTTATACAATCAAAACGTTAAGTATTGCAACCATCGATGGCTTCCTTTGTTCACTTTCACCATGATCGCCGTCCTTCCCACTCCCATTACTGCCCGTAGCCGTGGTCGTACTGTTTCCTTGGTCGCAAATCTGCCGCCGTTCCTTTTAATTTGCTGTCTCCACCAAGAAGGCTGAAGTCGTGGATGATGGATGATTGGTTCATCTGTGGTGTAATCGTACGAACTACGAACTAAAATAAACTAAAATACTGGTTTATTCTTCTTTGATAATTTAAACGTAGAGACAAAGTACATATTGATAGGAATAATAATAATAATAATAATAACAATGGAAAATAGCTAATAGCCCATGCGACCCGAAAACGTGTACGCATCAGTGGACTCTGCCGGCAGCGATGCCGGAATCCTTCCCCCAATTACATATACTTTCGGCAATGTTGAGGATATTAATTACTTAGTCAAAATGTAATTAATTCCTTGTCCAACAAGTCCCTTGTTTCCTTGTCCGGGTAAAAGAGGGAATTTGGTTGTCTTTAGGGTTTTAACCCTAAGTCGTTCTCTATAAAAGCTTAGCTATGGTTCTGTCATAAGCAAGCCGTCACAATGTAGTCTCATAATAAAATCGTCAGCCGTGAGCTCGTTCTGAGCTCACCGTGGATTAGTCTCGATCAATCAATCGATCGAGGATACCACGTAAAAATCGTTGTGTCCTGTGTTCTTTCGTATTTCCGCATCATCAAATTCTACAGGCAAGAAGGCTGAAGCCGTGGACTCCGCCGATACCACTCCTTATATATACGGTCTCCGACTATATGCTAGTCTCAAAGTATTTGTCATGCATAATGGAAATTACGTACGTATTGTGTTCTAGTTGTCTGGCTTTCTGTTGTGACATTTATGTATAAGAATAAATCGTTACTTGTGTATGCGAATTAAACTTTTACTTATGTTTCCGCTTCCGCATAGGAATGTGCATTAGATCATCAAATTGTGTATGATACATATAGGTAAGTAGTGGACGGGATGGGAAGTTGGAGGCGGGAAACAATAACATCTCACCCTACCAAATATGGCAAAGAGGAAATCATATTTCAACGCTCTTTTATTATCATCCCCACAGGCCAGCGCACTACCCGTGATGTCATTGATAGCTAATGCAGAAACAGATTAATGAACAGAAATTAGATCGGACACAGACACAGGTGTTTACGTGGTATCCCTGGATATCCAGGACTAATCCACGGAAGAGCTTAGAACGCTCTTCAGACTACTGATTTACTGAGAAGAATCACCAATCCGATGTACATAGCGGCAGCCCTCATGACCCTCCTTATATATCCAGCACACCCTAGGTCAGACTCTACTCTCACACGTCTAACCTAATTGCATGGGCTTGCATGGCATAGAGATAACGCGTGGGCTTAACAATCATAAATGGGCTCCACTCTCTAACTACAGATCATTAACTCTACTCACTTAAATCGTAGCTCACCACTATATACACTTAACAGTCATATGTAGGGATGGCAATGGGTCGGGTTTGGAGCGAATTATACTAAACTCATTCCAATATCCATTTTCAATTATAAATCCATACCCTCCCCATCTTCATGCGGGGGAAGATTTTGCATCCCCATCCTCGCGGGTTTCGGATACCCTCCCCGCCCCGTACATCTAATTATGATTATAAACTAAATTAACACACTTGAATTCAACAAAACATATAACTATTGGGTTGAAACAATCTAATCAATGCTGAACCTAATAAAGAACCGCTGAAAATTTTAATTAGATCATCCAATTCCTACGAAGTTTCATAAACAAAGTACCAATAAATAATCCAACACCAAATTATTCATCTCCAAAACACCTACTAAACAATAAAAATCCACACATAAAAGTCAAGTTATCCTCCAAAGTAGGGTTAGAAACGTGTTAGCATGTTAAGAAATTAGGGGCTACATATTTTATATATACAATTATATGTTAGCTATTTGATTATTGGGTAATTGTAAGTGATCCAAATTGAGGAGCCCAAGACAACTCAAACCCAATATGGATCCAATGGGTGGAAACCAATACTTGGTCACCATGGGTTTTATGGGAGCCCATGATAATTAGTATATAAAGGAGGTTGATGTTGTGGTCCCCAATAGACCAAGACAAAACAATCTCATCTTCTTCCCATCAGGAAGACGAGAGCTCTCTCATAAAGGAACTATGGAGGCTTGGTTGAGGAAGGCCACAGAACCTCCTGGATTGTGCTCTAGGAGTATCGTCCAGCCCCAGATCGTCTCTCAGATTCCGCATCAAGCTTTAGGCGATCAATCGACATGGATCCAGGTATTTCTATTCACCTTTGACAATCTGGCGAGATGAACTTCCGGGGAATTGCATAGAATAAAATTAATTCTAACACATATTCCTTCTTTTCCGCTCCAGCTGAATTATTATATAATTCACGGAGGTTGTATAAAATAAGTCAATAGTAGAGAAATTTTTTATTTAATCCTAATTTGTAAAACAATATCGTATCCGTAGTCCGATCTAAATTTCTTTTTTTATTGGGATTTAAATAAGGTAGATGATTTTTAGTAATATAAAACAATAGTTAAACTCCAGTTTCAATATAAAATCCGCGTTTACAAAACCCCGCATCAATGTTTTGATTGGTGGGCTGAGATAATTAACTTGCATGTATATCGTGGTGGAATTGGTAATATATACTTTGTATAACAAATTAAATTTCAGTATTGCTGGGCAAACAATCGAATAGGCCTAGCAAGAAAATAAATTCGATTAGGTTTTTATTCCAATTGGGATTTCATTTATAATATAATAAATTAATTTTATGTTAATTTGTGAACAAGTAATGAGTTAGAGTGGCAAAACACCTTTATACCATCTATAAGTGTTGTGTTTGATTCTCAATATAAACATATACGGGGTATTTTCCTCCCAAAACTTACTCCCATTACTGTGACAATGCCAAACATGTCTGCCTCCGCATAAGTTATGGATCGTGCTTAGATCTTATCGAGTTTCAGGTCCATCATGATGTTCCAATGTGCCATGCCCAAACCCCCAGGTTTGTGGTACAAACTGATTGAGCTAGGGCAGTGCAGCTTACTCGACTCGGCTCCCATTTCCAGTCCGCATAGCACGATTGTGGTTAGATAACTACTGCAACTAGATTGGGAGGTTCGGATTACGCACGTGTTTCGTTAGAGCAATTTTGTTGTCGATTTTTTGGTCTCTGTTGGCTGGTCATTCTCTTTCTATAGGGGTTAATATAATGTCTGTAATGGCTCTAGTTCTACTTTGAGCTATTGGTTGTATTTTGACAATGTTGGAGTTCAAATTCCTGGCGTGTTAATATTTAAGGGTTAGAGCTCCTATATGCGCTTTGTTTAAAAAAAAATTAGTTTCAAAATAAGGTATTACGCGTTTAATATTTTGGGCTTCCCTCCTGCTTCCACTTACGATGGTGTTCAGCTTGTTTTTTGTTATTAGCCTAGTTCTCTAGGCCTGTTTATCACTATGTTAAAAAGTGCATTGGCCCAGGCTCACCCCATTTGGCCTTTAGTCTGTTTGGATTGTGTAATGTTCCAAACCCTTTCTTGGCATCGATCTTTATAGGTCCGAAGCTCAAGTCGAAGAAATTCTTTGGTAAATGCAATTTATTAGTCAATTTTTTTTAAATTATCAGTCAAAGTTTTTGAAATACAAAAAATTTGCCTTATCTTTTGTAACACCACCGACGAGGAGGGGTTCGGTTAGCCTGACTACCCCTAAAGGGGTAGTGATTTTTGACACCCCCTTTATGATTGGCCAATTTTATTTCCAATCATTGGCATGTATTAATTAAACTGATTTTTTATTTTTTTTAATCTTGTAATTTGGGGTCTCTCACCACATTGGAAAAGAGAAAGAATCTGGGGAAAAACGAAATCACCCCCATTAATTACATAATTAATTTCTCTCACTGGTACATTAATTACACGTACCACTCCACTGGTACACGTACCACTCCACTGGTGCGAGCAATCCACAAGGTAGGGGTGGCAGTTCGGTTTCCGGTTAGCGGCTAACCGGCCGGTTCAACCGATAACCGCCGGTTAGTAACTAACCGAAAACCGACGGTTATTTGCCTCGGTCGGTGTACGGTAGAATAAAGCTGGTTTTCGGCTAGCCGAGTAACCGAGGCTGATTAACCGCGGTTACCCGACTAACCGAACATAACCGACCAGCCATCATTTAAATAAAACCCCAACCCTAATTCTTCTTCGTACTCAAATCCCAGCCCTCTGTTCCTCAAAAAAAAAAAAAACCCAGCCCTCCGCCATCCAAATCCCAGCTCTGCCGACTGCCGTTACCTTCGCCCTCCGCCATCCAAACCCCAGCCGCCCTCCTCGACGACCCCATCGACATCGCGCGTCTCCCATCGATAATCCCATGGCCGGTGCTTTGGCCATCGTCAAGTACCGCCAGATCGGAGGTGTCTCTGCCCCCGTCGTCCCCACGTTCTTCACCGTTCGCGTCACGTTCATCTTCCCCGACAGGTTTGGAGAAGGAGAGAGAAGGAAGAAGTCAAGAAGAAGAGAAGGAAATTTGGATCGACAGGTTTAGAGAAGGAGAGAGAAGGAAGAAGTCAAGAAGAAGAGAAGGAAGTTTGGATCGACAGATTTAGAGAAGGAGAGAGAAGGAAGAAGTCAAGAAGAAGATAAGATTTTAGTGGTAGGGAGAGGAGAGAAGAAGAGGTTTGGTTTGGAAGAAATAAAAAAAAATTAATTTCATCTGACAAGAGAGCAGGAAGTAACGTGGGTGGGGTGGGTATTGGGTTTTTTTTCCCCCTTTTCTTTCTTCTTTTTTTTTGAATAAATTCGGTTGTTGGGGTATAACCGGACCAGAACCGAAAACCGGCCGGTCGGTGGTCGGCTAACCGCGCCTTATATCACGGTCGGTGGTCGGTAGACAAGGGGGAAGGCTCGGTTTAACCGAAAACCGATAATTTGGTTTTCGGTTAAACCGAAACCGACCGACTGCCACCCCTACCACAAGGTAGGTTAGAGTGAGAACAATACCAGTGCAATGATATTTTTCATAACAATGATAAACAATAACGGAGCAACAATGCAGTACCACTTCAATGATACAAATACCACTCCACTGGTACACGTACCACTCCATTGGTAGGTCAGAGGCGATCCCAGGATGGCGGCAGCTGGAGATAGGAGGATGGTGGTGGGGGAAGGCGCTGGAGGGTTTTGGTCGTTTCAGAGTAGAGGAGGGTTCTGGTTAAAATGAAATCAAAATGGAAAGAGGGCCCAAATGGAGAGAGAAGGAGACGAAAGGAAGAAAAAAAGGCAATTAATTGCACATTTGGGGGGGGAGCTTTTTTCTGATTCCCCATATTCTTTCCTTTTCCAATGTGGGTGAGAGACCCCAAATTACAAGATTAAAAAAAATAAAAAACCAGTTTAATTAATACTTGCCAATGATTGGAAATAAAATTGGCCAATCATAAAGGGGGTGTCGAAAATCACTACCCCTTTAGGGGTTAGCATAGTATCCGACCCCGACGAGGAGGCACGAGGATTTCTCTCATTGATTTTTTTTTTTTTTACTATAGGTAGGTTGCATTATTGTACTAGTGTAATTAAAGGAGAGTATATGAGTGGTTGGATGCTACCTAAAGGGAAGTGGGAGCCGGGAAAATGAATGTGGAATTTTGGTCCCTGTAGGTTTTAATGCTCAGGCAGGCCCAGTTCCAGGCCTCGGCATAGTTAGTAAATACTCCGTTTAATACACGTATATGCAGTGGCGGAGCCACAGCCAACCAAGGGAGGTCGGCTGCACCCCCTTG
The DNA here is from genome assembly GCA_946122785.1 of Linum tenue. Lineage (NCBI taxonomy): Eukaryota > Viridiplantae > Streptophyta > Magnoliopsida > Malpighiales > Linaceae > Linum > Linum tenue. Next base: position 64,119,147 of record CAMGYJ010000004.1, on the reverse strand, counting down.
GATTGGCAACCCCACACAAAAATATATAGGTATAGGATGCACAAGAAGGGGATTGAGAACTCGTGACCTTCCTTACATCACTAAACACTTCAACCACTAATAGCCAGCAGTAGGTTATAAGTGAACCTTTATATTATTTGTTTTAATTTGAGATTTGATAATCAAAGCTCAACTTTGCATGTTCGAGACCTAGTCCCAGTCCCTAATCCTTTCGCCACTCGCTTAGCTTTGGTCACCTTCCCTATTTTGAGCTAATTTTAGTTTGGTTAAAGAGAACTTGGATGCTAGTGGCGGCCTAGTAGTGGATTGAGGAATTACCGAATTAGCAGTTGCAAATTGCAATTCAACGTTTAAGTAGCTAATTAAGATTGTGGTTTTTATAGTCTTCCATGGATTGAGCTGGTTTTAGTTTGGCTATAAAGAAATTGGGTTTTAGTGGCAGCCTGCATAGATTGGTGGTATTGAATAATAATCGGCGGAGGAATTGGGTTTTATTGAAAAGTATGAGAAGTTAAAACCAAAACCCTTTGTATTATTGATAAAATGTGATTTCTTCGACTCTATACTATATCCTCTACAAATTATCAACAACCTATTCTTTTCTACTCTACTTACAAACCATAATTCTGAATGCCCACAAACAACAATCTCAATATGATAACTTCATCGGTCGTCGTCTTCTTGTTGCTAGGTTTGTGTGCTTGCTGCTCGCCGTTCACTAATTGTAATCACTATTTCTTTAACGGCAAGAAAATTGCATCTTGCTTCTAGTCAAATACTACATGTGACGTGATGGTGTTTCTCAGCATCTGAGTCGGGCTATAAACCGCCTCTTATTGCTCGCCGTTCAAATCGACCTATGACTATTCGACCCACCTTAACAAAATTCCTAGCTACGCCACTGCGTATATGAACCCGTACGTACTTTATCCGTTTAAAACTTCCGTATCCGTATTATTGTCAAGCCGTTTCATTTCCCCCCGTTCATTTCATGGTTCCCGTACTAAACACGTATAAAACCCGTATAACACGTTTATTATCCATATTTTATGAATTAAATTGTTAACTTTACTATTATTTATATATTTATTTATTTTTAAAATGATTAATTTTATATATTTATGACTATTAACGTACTATTAAACGTAATTTTAGCTTAAAGATGAAGTATAATGCCCGTACGTATCTTTTACGTAACTTTCCCGTACCGTATTTTACTAACTATGGGCCTCGGTCCAAACCCGTCTTTAATATTAGGATAACCATTCTATCACCAGAAATTAAATGTTCGTTGCAAAATAAATACACAATAATATAATATTTGGGTTTATACGATATGGTTATAGTTATGTTATACACTAATTTTTATAGTGATAAAATGAAGTAATTATACTGAACAGCTAATTTCATATATATATATATATATATATATATGGGCAGTTCTACGGTGCCCAGGGCAAAATCAGGGGTACGGGTGACCGGGGGCAAGGAAAATTACCAAATGCATCACGAAGCGTTTATGGTGACTTCTACGGACTTCAACCTAACTGTACCCGGTTTAATGATAGCGATTAAGAGGTTAAACCCTATGGATACGACCCGCCGCCCTAACCAATTTCCAGTCTCCCTTCTACGATCCCTCATTCGCCTTGGAGGGTCCCCTCTAACTCTAAGTTCGAAGTTCGATCATAAGCTGCCTATCAAATCTGAAATCTCCAACAAAATCATCGTTTCGAAACCCAAATCCTTTTATTATTTGATCCACATTCGATTTAGCTCCCTATCCAATCTCAAATCCCCAACATCATCATGTTTCATACGCCAAATCTATGTATCCACATTCGAAGAGAAGATCCCCATCCAATATGAAATCCTTACATAATCATCGTTTAGAACCCCAAATCCTTTTATCCACAAATCGACGTTTTGTTCATCGCCATTTTATTTCCGTGCGGAAAATTACTCGCCTTACTCTTGCTAACACGATTACGGCGACCATGTCTATTATTGTGTTCATCAAACTTTTCGTTTGCAAAAGAACCCTTGAAAGAGATTTGCTAATCCTAGGGTTCATGTCGCTAGTGCTTTGTCATCTTGTCTTAGCGTTATTGTCATTTTCTCGAAACTTCTATCACTCGGTGAAATTAAGGTTTCCTGATATGCAGTGTTCGTCTCGCCCAGAGGATTGAGGAAGGAGATGAAGAAGACCTAATTTGATTCGAATCAGATGGAGAGGTCTCCTTAATTTGTGTTTATGTATTAACGCTGCGTTTAGGACTAATTCTAGTTGGACTGGGTCTGATCATTGATTTTTGCAGGCTAAAAAAAAAACATTCAAACGTGGGCTTGTACATGGACCCATGACACCTAGTTTGTTGATAATAGATACTGAGTTCCGGATTGTCATTAGGTTGGGCCTTTGATAATTGTCTATCTCAGACTCTCAGTGGCGATTCTTTGTTTTACTTATTTTCATCTGCTTCTGCTTCTAAAATCCTGATCATTCATTGAGTTCACGCAATTTAAACATAATTCTGTGTTCCATCTTTTTTGGAATTTGGTAAATGCTAGCGTGTCTCTTTACACATTTAGCGGTACGAGGTAAACTACAATCCGCCCAATTTAACTCTTCATTAATTGAGATCCCATTCCACTCTCTCACCGATTTCCCCTCTTTATGCAATGCACTCGTACATAACAAACCTCTTGTAGACTAATTAGAGGCTTGTGGTTGGATACTGAGTGAGGATATTTTTTGAATTTATGTTTTGAAACGAAAGTTAGAGTTTCACTTTTGAAGTACCTATGTACTTTAGTTGGACAAGTATTTTCAATCGGTAAAATTTTATCAGCGTATAGGTATACGATTGTTGTATAAGGTGTTGATGTTAGAGGAAATGGGTACTGACTGCTTAGGGTATTAGGTTGTTGATGGTATAGAGTATATGGTATATGGGTAGGTTATAAGGTGTTGATGGTTTAGAGCATATGGTATCGATTGGTTAAAGGGTGAGGGTAGGTGTTGTCTTATTTTTTCTCGATTATATATTTTCTTTATATTTGCTTATAAATGCTGATCATGCCTTATTACTAAGACATAATTCGTTATATCTGCTTATAAATGCTGTATATCTGCTTATAAATGCTGATAATTTATTGTTTGATTTGAACCTGCGTGTTTTTGCTCCGAATGATTTTGTAGTGGCGTGGTAAAGACAATCTGTCCAATTTAACTCTTCATTAATTCCCCCTTTTCTTTTCTGTTTTGGTAGAATAATTACCCCTTTTCCACTCTCTCAGTCCCCGCCGAAGTTGAAACAATCCCCTGTGATATATTTATCGATCATTTTAACCCTTCACTTAATAAGAAAGCGAAATTATGCAAGATGGTCATCAATGTGATGTAGCTTAATTGGTTAATTGTCTCTTATTTGCTTAGTCAATAAAGTAGAGGTTTGTGGTTCGATACTTAGTGAGGTATCAATTTTTAATTTATGTTTTGAAAAGCAAGTTATAATTTTAAATTATCAGCGTCTAGGTATACGATATTGTATAAGGTGTTGATGGTTTAGAGTACATGGTATTGGGTTAGTGTATTGATCATCTCCATCCCTAAAATAAGATATTGTATAAGGTTTTGATGGTTTAGAGTATATGGTATTGGGTTAGTGTATTGATCATCTTCATCCCTAAAATTGAACAACAATTTCTAAACGAGGTCCCTACCGCCACATCATCAATTTTAGCAATTCATCACTTAACAATTTCTATTCATCTACATCCCTACATTATGCTAGTAATTGCCAAGGTGGGTTCCATTTTATATTTCAAAGGAAACACTTATTATAAATTGAAAGTTGGGGATGGAGATAGAAGAAGGTGTTGTTGGTATACAGTATAAGGTCTTGAAGGTGATGGACGTATAAGGGAGGAGCAAGGTGTTGATGGTTTAAAGTATATATGTTATTGATTGGTTACGGTATAAGCCTATAAGGTGTTCTTATTGTTGTAGAGTATATGATATTGATTGGTTCGTGTATTAGGGTTTGGTTTAGGGTTTAGGGTTTAGGGTTTAGGGTTTAGGGTTTAGGGTTTAGGGTTTAGGGTTTCAAGTTAGAATAACATAAACCAGATCAATAGAGTAATGTTGGTAAAACGAAAAAGTTAGTTAATCTACAAATTCAGACTATTTAAAAAAGTACATCCCCATTTCCCACCGTCAATTCCTAAACTTATCCCTTGATCCGATGGTGAAATACCTTCGATCCTCGTCGCGTGCGTGTCACCCAATCAGATATTGCCGAATTCGGAAAGTCGCTTTTGCCCATAACCAATGCTGGCGTTACCAAGGCCGAGGCAATGGTAGGGACTGTAATTTTCAGTAAATGTGAAGGGAGGGAAAAGTAAAAGTAATTACGAGTCAATCTTTAAATTCGTTAATCAGTGAAGGAGAGGCCGTGCTCCGATCCTTGAAAAGAACCCTTTCTTCCATCTTCTCAATATGAGACTCCGAAAACCATCTCCTGCTGCTGTTCGTTCCTCCTCCTCTCAATCCCTGAAAAGAACCCTTTCTTCCATCTTCTCAATATGAAACCCCGAAAATCAACTCCATCCGCCTCTCGTCCTCCTATCCCATGCTTTATTTTCGGGTGCAGTGGTAATGATGAGACTGCGTATTATTTTAGATCTCATTTCCTTTCATTATGTCATTGTTAGATCGTGACTGTTAAACTAAATCCTTCGTTGTATTGTTTCTCCTTTTCTCTCCATGCAGGGTCTTTGTTAGAGGCAGGGAGGGGAGCAATGACAATAAGTCGCCGTCTGAATATAGCCAGAAGAATCATCACATGTTGTTGCGATTCCATAATAGGTGTTGTGGAACCCTACTTCATGTGGTGATTCTTCTGCGCCATATTGACGCGTACTTGTTGATCATGCTCCCAAAATGTATACAAGATAGGAAAGTTGCCATATGTATAATAGGATAAAATAGTTAGGGAAAGTACAGCTTTTTGTTTTTGTTCGACTCTATGTAACATTTGTTTATGTTTGTATACTGTTTTGTAATTTTTTTCTTCTGCTTCTCTCTTCGCTTCCATGGCGGCTTCCAAAAGTGTTTGAGATCTTCTAAATATGCGAGGGATCCTCCACTCCCAATAAAAATACTGTACTTTGTACTATTAGCGTTTGAGATCTTCTAAATCTGCAGGGGATCCTACACAGTACACTCCCAATAAAAATACTGTACTTTGTACTTTAGCGTTTGAGATCTTCTAAAATCTGGAGGGAATCCTACAGTCCCAATAAAAATACTGTACTTTATTTGTTGACTACTGACTCCATTTTTAGAAGTCTTTACGATTGGGCCAACCGGATTTTTTGCCGGATTTCGAACTCTGCTCCTCTGTAGCCACATGCTCTACACATTTAATGAGTGCTCAAAATTAGTGCAAAAAATACGATGTAATAATTGAATAAAAAAAACTAGTTCTCAAGAGTATTCAACTGAAATGTTGCACAGGATTTATTTAGGGTCGTTTGGATGTGGAAATTTTAAAACGTTGAAATTTGTCTGAATTTCCATGTTTTACAAAACCAAGGAATTGACTTGTGGAAATTGAAAAAAAAACTCACGTTTGGATAAGGTTTAGTTTGTGAGAATTGATGGGGTAATGTCAAATTACTAGGGGGGAGGTGTAGTATTCTCAATTACCATCAAGTGCTTACAAATTGCCATCAAGTGACCATTAATGAGTGCATAAATTAAACGACACCGCAAGAGCCAACAGTCTTCTTATATACCAAACGACTCGGCATAGGAGGACTTCCAGTTTCAGTTCAAGTTTCCAACACCGAGCAAATATATGGTCCCAAATGCCACTTTAGCAACTTTAATCGTTTGGAAGTTGTGATTCTTCAAATTGATGTATTAGGCCAATTAGTGTATTATCATTTGATGTATTGATTCAATGCATGTATTAGGAAAATACTTTGTTTGGAAGGGCAACGATGAAACAAAAAGTAGGGTAGACAATCCTTCATTAACAATCTCACCTTTTAGTAGAGATTTATAATCATTCATTTTGAGTGATTGTTGGTGGGCCCAACAAAAAGGTAATGCATGTATTCTAACTCAAAGTGAACCAAAAAAACGACTTAATCTTATCATTACATGTATTTGCTAAATACCTCACTTCAAATCTCAACCTCCAAACGACCCAAGTACTATATATCAATTGGTGAGTGTATTATATTAATTTGAGTGCATCTCTCAAATTGTTTTTTGTCGTTGTTTTATTCGAATTATGTAAGGTGTTGATGGTTTAGTGTATATGTTATTGATTGGTTCGTGTATTAGGGTTTGGCATTGCCAATTGCTAAAGGTTGGTTTAGCAATGGGATGGAGATGCTCTAAGGTGTTATTGTTGTAGAGTATATGGTATTGATTGGTTCGGGTTTAGTGTTTAGGGTTTAGGGTTTAGGGTTTAGGGTTTAGGGTTTAGGGTTTAGGGTTTAGGGTTTAGGGTTACAATTACATGTACCAAATCTGTAGATTAATTTTGGTAAACGAAAAAGTTATTTAATCTACAAAGCCAGTCTAAAAGCACATCCCCATCTCCCGCCGTCAATTCCTAAATTTTCGTTTAATCCGATGGTGAAAGAGCTTCAATCCTAACCGCGGCGTGTCACCCAATCAGATATGGCCGTTTTCGGAAAGTCGCATTTGCCCCTAACCAGTGCTGACGTTACCAAGGCCGAGGCAGCGGTAGGGAGTGTGATTTTCAGTAAATGGGAAGGGCTGGAAAGGCAAAGTAAATTTATGAGCTCATTTATAAATTCTTTAATCAGAGAGGGAGAGACCATGCTCCGAAACCCAAGAGGCACTCATCTCCTGCTGTTGTCCGTTCCTCCTCTCAAATCCCTGAAAAGACCCCTTTCTCCCATCTTCTCAACCCCGAAAATCATCCCCATCCGCCTCTTCGTCCTCCTGTCCATGCTTTATTTTCGGGTGCAGTGGTAAAGATGAGACTGCGTATTATTTTAGATCTCAGTTCCTTTAGTTATGTAATTGTTATGACTGTTAAACTAAATCCTTCGTTGTATTGTTTCTCCTTTTCTCTCCATGCAGGGTCTTTGTTAGAGGCAGGGAGGGGAGCAATGACAATAAGTCGCCGTTTCAATATCGCCTGAAGAATCATCATATGTTGTTGCGATTCCATAATAGGTGTTGTGGAACCCTACGTCATATGATGGTTCTTTTGTGCGACATTGACGCGTACTTGTTGATCATGCTCCCAAAATATATACAAGAGGGAAAAGTTGCCATATGTATAGTATAAAAGTGGGAGGAGGGAAAGTAAATTGTTTTGATTTTCAAGATTTGTACTTTTATTAGTGTTTGAGATCTTAATAATATATCGGTGAGGGATATTTCACTAAATAAACATACTGTATTTTATTTCTTGATTACTGCCTCCATTTTCAGAAGTCCTCTGTCGGCCCATGCTCTTGTCATTTCACTGAAATGTTGCACATGATATATTTTTAGGGAAAAACCTCCAGGTCGAATTCAATCAAATCCATCCGAACTAAATAAAACGACACCGTAGCAGGCAGTAGTCTTCTTATAAACCAAAGAGACACACCGTTAAAATGACACACAAGTAAAACGACACCGCAGATGGCAACAGTCTTCTTATAAATAAAACGACACCTCAAGCTGATACTGGCAGTCTTCACATAGTCCATTAGTCCTAATCCGAATAGGATAAGGACGTCCATCTTCACTCCAAGTTTTCAACAATCCTTAGTTTGCTACTTCTTGTAACAGGCCTCTTCTGCAAAATCGAAAACGACGATTTTAGACGTACACAAATATTGGATGTAACTGCATTGTGTATACACGAACAATTATATCTTATTCTTACCCTAGGTTGCTCATAATCGTCGTCATCGTCATTTTCATCATCGTCATTTTCATCATCGTCATTTTCATCATCCTCATTTCCTGACCCAGTACATGTTCTTGCATTATGATTGGTAGAACCGCACTTACTGCAATGCTTTTGCCTTCTCTTCTGTACTGTTTCCGACTGATCTTGAGTGGTTGGAGGATCAACATCGTTGTCATCGCCACCGCCACCTTCTTCCGAAACACCATCATTCGGGGCATCACCGTTTGAGGTTGGCTTCACATAGCCAACAGGATGTGGGCATCGGGTCCTATAGTGGCCAAATTCCTGGCAATTGCTACACTGTCGTGGTTCTCCTTTCTTCCGTTTAGATTTTTTAGCCCCCGAACCTTTAGCTTTGACTTGTAATGGATCCAACAAAATTTCATTCGCCTTCGGCCTATTAATGCCGGGTATGTCCACGTTGCCAGTGTCCACCATGTCCAACTGTTCACATAATGATTGAATTCCCTCACGAGCAATCTTGAAGCACTCACTAGATTTTGCCCCTTTTAACATTAGTTGTAAGCTGTGTTGTTGAATAGTACCATACCTGATTGACACAAGATTTTATACAAAGTGAGTAAAATTAATGTTCACCTAGCTTCGAACCAATACTAAAAAAATATAAATTAAAAGTGATAGTCATGGCAAACCTCAATGCGAAAAGTTGCGATTCATCTAGTCTGCCCGGTTCGTCCAAGCTCTCTAGTGTCTTCGGCTTCTTTGACCATCTTCGACGTACTAGGCCTTCAGGAAGTTCCAGTATGCTCTCTTCTTTCAGTACAAAAATCATATGACGACATGGTATTCCCATATAATTGTAGTGATTACAACTACATTCCATTGCAAAGGGTTCAACTGCGTACGTGACTTGAAATACCTTAGCCATGCCAGACACCTTGACCTTGTACACATGCTCAATTTCCGATCGCTCTGTCTCCAACCTTATGCAACATGCCGACTTTTCAACCTCGTCTCTGAATAAGAAGAATGCGTTCTTTGTGAAAAACGCCGCTCCACTCTTCTGAAGTGAGACTAAGACATTGCTTGTGATGGTTCGTTCTCGATGAATGGATTCAAAATCAGCATGACGCTCATTCTCCCTCATATCCCTAGTCCAACGATCAAAGTGAATAAAGAACTCAAGGAGATTTTTATCCTTCTCGATATAGTTGGCAAGTTGAGAGTTCAGTCCTTCACATCTTGATGTTGTACTCAAGCCTGCGAAGAACTTCGAACGCAAATATGCATACCCCCATTCATGTCTTTGGTCAAATAAATTGGAGACCCAATTGTTGTGCTGAAGGGAGCATTCCTCAACCACTGTTTTCCACTTTTCTTCGAATTCTGAAGGTTCCCAGTCAGCTGACACAAAATGCTTCCATCGGGGCAAAAAAGTTGGATGATTCTTCACATTTCTGGTTATAGTCTTGTCTATATGCCAGGAACATAGACGATGTGTTGCATCGGGAAATACTTTCTGAATAGCATTACGCATTGCTCTATCCCCATCTGTAATAACAGTCTTGGGATCTACAGCGCCTAGCCTTCTCTTCAAAGCTCCCAACACCCAAATATAATTGTCCTCTCTCTCGTTAGCCAAGAAAGCACATGCAAATACGCAAGTTTGCGAATGGTGGTTGACACCTTAAAAAGTTCAAACAAAGTTAGATTATGCAAACTTCTAGGGTTATTGTAGCATGCTCGGGATAATTCTATGTGTGAAGGAAAAGTACCTGAAAAAATCACGAGAGGCATCTGGTAAATGTTCCTTTTGTAAGTAGCATCGAATGACAGTAATTCACCAAAGCATGCATAATCAGCAACAGAAATACTATCGGCCCAGAAAATGTTAATAAGCCGGTCGTCGTCATCCTTCTTTAGTTCAATAACGAAATGCTCGTCCGCGGTGCATTTAGCTTGCAGGTAGGCTAGGGCTGTTGCGGCATCACCTTCACTGATTTGTTCTTTCCTCTCTTTGTCCACATAATTATATGCATCCTTCCTCGTGTACCCCAAATTGTCGTAGCCTCCTGCTTCTGATACGGCCAGATTCACAATTTGAGAAGTTTTCATACCTGCAGCTCTTCTAAAATTTATCGCTGCTTTGACTGCATCACTCATACGACGTTTCCCTTTCATGTAGTGTCTATATTCTCTCGGGATCGTTTCGTGTGTGTGTACATCATCAAACTGGTGCACGTACCACTTCCCATCGACATTGTGTTGTTTAACACGCATCTTGGCTCTGCAGTTAAATCTGGTCTCCCCTCTTGCTTCTCTCTTTCGTTCTGTGCTCTTCATGCGCCTCTTTCCCTCGCCAGAGCATACATAGTCACGCCATATCATAACTTTGTTCTTATCACGACCAATGTCTGATTTTCTGATGTCGAAGCCTTTGACTAACCCATAGTCCATGTAGAAATCATAGGCTTCTTCTGTATCATCGAACTTCATTTTTTTAATATCTTCAGGCTGTAGCAATAAGAGATCGGCGACATTATCTTCCTGGGTGGTGTGACTTGTTCCGGCACCAGCGTTTTCTTGGACTCCCTCCGACGTCAATACTAGGACTCCCTCCGACGTCAATGGTGAGTCTGCCTCCGACGTCATTGTCACGGCTGGAAAGTTTGGGGAACCAAGGACGTAGATTACACAACCCTACTGGGAATGATGGCCGAATTAATGATTAAACGGGCCACTCAATAATTATCCCCATTAATAACACGATTTGTGATATCTTTTATTTTTGGTAGGAACGAGTTGCACTTTCTGTTCTTTATCTTAGTGATTTCTTTACCATTTTCACAAATAACGAAAATATTTAAAATGAAAAACCTTTCGTAGTAAAGCCAAACGCCAGCTGACTCTAGGTGTCTACTACGTGTATGGGGAAGGATCAAATATTAATATGAGCGAATATTTACTAATACCACTCAATTCTCTATTCAATCGAAGAAAGTATCTTTTTACTTTTAGGTTTAATAACTACCCATGTTTATCCCAAGTTCATGTACCTTAGACTAAACCCTAGCTATTTTTCCGCGGGAAAAATATGGCGCCACAATTTATCCTAACCTTGTATATATAATTAACCTTCATCGGTAGAGCAGTGGTTCCATATCCTTCTTTGCCGCGATTTTGAGTACAGAGTAAAGCTTAGATTACAGGCACAACATGGAAAATAGGAGACTTACTCGCTCTTCGTCCAAGCTCGTGGTATGTATAATAGCTCTTTTTACCATTGAAATTCATTCTACTTAATTTATTAATCGCAGGTTCACTGTCATTGTAGGAGACAGCCGAATTTGTGACTCCAACAAAGAAACCAAGGATACCCAAAGGCAAAGGTGTAAGCACTCCACCCACTCCTGCTTCAGTCATCGTTTTTATTTCGGACGATGAATCTGACTCTGAGGTCACACCAAAGAAGCCAAATGGAAAAAGTATTTGTCTACCTTCTGTTGACAAGGTAATAAAGGTGTCATGTTTGCCATTGAAGTGTTCTTTGCCGTTATTCCGTCATGACGAATGCATTTCAACTCGTGTTTTTTGTGGCCCCTATTCCAGGTTGTTTTGAAGTTTAAGCTACCTACCGCTATGGAATACGATGATGAGCAAATCCAGCTTGCTCACTACATATTTTTAGCCCATCTGCCACTTGACGAAGTATTGGTCAAAACCTCCAACAACTCTTGTACGAGGAAGTCACTGTGGTCCTTAAGCCCTCGCTCATTCGTAGATGCTGATGTAATCAACGGAACTCCAAATTTGTTTTTTACATGTCAACTATCAATGCTTTTCTACATAGAATTATTTTATAACAACTCGATAGTATCATGAAGTGTTTTTTGTCCATGTTATATTAGGTTATAACAGCGATGGCCTGCCACTTGACTCTAGAAGAGTTGTGGACAAATTCCAAGGACGGAAAAGGAGTGTGCTATCTGCCTGCTGAACTACAGGTTGTGTTCCGATTATACTTAATGACAATTTCCTCTCACCAAAAAAATTACAACACATGTTTTTTTAACGTGAATCATATTGTGTTGACAAAATTTCAATTGTGCAACTACCACATGGGCAGGAACTAGTGATTTCATGTGGAATAACACCCAAGATGGCATTAGACCTATACCAATCAAAATTCCTTAGTCGAACCAATATGGTGAACAAGGTAAACTGTTCGTCTTAATAAGTATTACATGGTTTGCAGTTTATTTTTTTAATACGTGTTGACAATTTCCGCATATGTAGGTGTGTGTTCCGATGAGAGATAATGCCCATTGGTACTTGGCTGTCATTAAGTTGGACAAGGAAGAAGTCCATATCTTGGATCCACAACCAAATGAAGACCGCAATTCCTTTCGACTACAATCTGTTCAAACAATGGTAAATATGTGACATTGTGCCGTTATAACGCAACAAAATGTAAATAACTCTTTCTAAGTACAAACGTTTCTTAATTTGTACAGATGTGCTTTATGCAAGCCTTGTGGAAGATTCTCTATCGTGAACAAGGTCCGGGATTGTCGCCACCAAGGATTGCGGAGTTTTCGTACCCAACTCCTTCAATTGTGCAACAACAACTTCATCGGTAAGTATGCCCATTTTTTTGTGATATTAAACGACGACTTATCAACTTGGTTCTTATCACGCAATGCTTTTATTTTATGTAGGTCTGACAGTGGAGTCTGGGTATGCATGTGGATGTATGGCGCAAGCTGGGACTCCTCTTATATTTGGGTAACGACAATTCTAATTCCCATATTAGAAAACCACAATTGATTGTTATTTTTAAATCATGCGGTAAGCACCATGTTTGTTGATGTTGATAGCCATGCACTCAAGTGAGGAGGATGCAGATCGCTTTGTACCTTGTTCGAGAGCCCATGAACTACATAAGGCATATGGTGCTCACGGAAGCAAGAAGAGTTGCACCTCAAGTTGAAGCTGCAGTGGAAGAGTACAAGACAACCCATGAAAAGAGGAAAAAGGAAAGAGAAGAGCACAAGGAAACCCGGTCAACGAGCCCAAAACAACCTGATTTTGAGTTCTAAGTTTTTTGGTTTTGATGAAGGACAACAGTTATGTTTTTTTTTTCTCAGGATGATGGACAACCGTTTTTAATTTGGTTCGGTGAATGCTTATTAGTTTTGGCTTTTATATTTGGTTTTTGGTTTGGTGAATGCTTGTTATATTTGGTTTTTGGTTTGGTTTGGTGAATGCTTGTTATATTTGGTTTTTGGTTTGGTTTGGTGAATGGTTTTAATATTTGGTTTTTGGTTTGGTTTTTGGTTTGGTGAATGCTTTGTATATTTGGTTTTTGGTATTGTGAATGCTTTCTATATTTGGTTTGGTTTGGTTTGTTTTTTCGTGGAAATGGCAAAGGGACTTCACCAAAATTCCACCTTCCAACTTGTGAGTGAGGTTGCGTCTGTTCAAGGCTTCAAGCCATTGTATCTTGTAGAGAGGTTTAATTGGGATCATGTATAGTTAAACTGATTGGCTCCCAATCGTATAATTAAATTTGCATTCATGTATAGGTAACCCAAAAGGTAAAACTGATTGGAAGTAGTGATTTACATTGATGAGGAGAGTGGCTTAAGTACCAACTCTTGAACAGATTGAAGCTACAAAGTAGGAGCCACTAACCCACTAACTAAAACTAATGACGTTACTAACTAATAATAATAAAATTAATTATTTACAGAAATTGAATTAATGCACAGCCCTTATCATTCCATTCCTTGAATTTCCACCAACGATGTTTTCACTCCACTTTTAGTCAGAGAATTCATTGTAGTAATAAATACAATGAAAAGGCATACATAATTAATGGATTCTTTATTGTGTATAATTAAAAGGATATTTTACTATAAACGAAGCATGATAGATCGACAGCGGGATAAAAGAAGCATGAGTCTTGATGAAAAAGGGGGAAAAAATCACCATAGATAAAAAATCATTATAATCAACCTAATTGGAACTGCTTAGAACAAAAGCGGATTAAAATCTCCCCCAATGAAATTCATTTGCAATTTCATAGGTAGTCCCTACTTCCACTTCTATAATTTTGACAAAACATTGCAATTTCATCAATAGTCCCCACTCGTGGGCCAATTTCAATTGCAACCAAATTTGCACCCTTGCAATAGCTTCTCACATCATAGCAAGTGTAGGATGCAATTGCACCTCCTTGCTTAGGGATGACCATTACTGCATCTCGTCACCTGTCTTAGGGAAATTAGCCATGGCAAATTCACAAAATACTGCATGCATAGAAAAATATTTGTCTGGATAATTAAAAAAATGGGAGACTTTCCTAGTCAGATGATGTACTGGCTCCCCTCAGTACCTGACAGTTTTGAGTGCTGGAGAAAAAGACTGGAAAAAAAAAAAAACAACGAAGCCTTAACAAAACACATCCAATGCTGGCCCCTTCACTGCTCCATCCCGCCCTGCACTGCTCCACCCCGCCCTGCATCAATCGACTCTCATGTAAGCCGAGGACGTTTGCTTGAGGATGCCTCAGGGGTCGCTTCATCCTCCGTATGCCGAAGTTCATGAAAAGTATTGGTCACTTCGACGATACGGTAGACTGGCAAATAGGCGGAATGGTCCTCCCTAGCATAAACCCCCATATCCATCCCAACCCTTCCAAGAAAGGTGGTCAAGAAGGTGGCATATGGAAAGGCAGTGTACCAGTTTTCCCCTCTAGGAGCCGCCTCAACCATGTTCACGCACATGAGAGATGCGAGGTTAAGAGGAACACCTCTTTGAGCTTGCACAAGGATAAACAGGTCAAGTGTACGAATTATTGAATGACCTCTGTACCTTGGCATGAAGCAGTTGACGATCATCCAATGGAGGAATCGAAGAGGATCTGGGAGGTAAGAAGCCTGGATCTTCCCATTCGTCAGTTTCCCCAGTTCAACTTCAAAATCAAAATCGTACAGCCGCCGAAGATCGCTTCTGCTATCAATGTGGTGTCCTGCGGCGGGGAGATCGAGGATCTCAGCAAACTGATGAGGCTGGAAGCAGACTCTATGACCCAGGAAGACCGACACGAGATGAGAATCGGAGGGACCAGACAGCTCTAAATTGTGGTAGAACTTCCTCACCACATGCGGGCAGTAACTGGTGCTTCCTCGACTCCGGAGATCGAAGAACTTTTCCCAGCCAAGATTTTTAATTAACTTCTTAACTTCTTGAGGGAAAGGACTCATGTTGATGAACTCGTACTCGGCCACAATAGTCGTCTTGCTCGTGAATGAAAGATAGTCCGCGAGACTTGTGGTGGTTCGGCAGTCGTCGTTTGATAGAGTTAGAATGCCCATGTTTGCCATGGAGTCGGAGGAAGAAGGAACAAGGGAAGGTGAAGATATGGAGGGAAAAAAAATTGTAGGGAAAGAGAGATTGTAGGTGTAAGAAAAAGTGGGGGTTGAGTGTGGAGACGTGTGATGGAGACGGTTGAGTCTGGAATGTCAAGAGTTAGAAGATATGGGAAGATATGTAGCAATGATGATGTTAACTCGTGTAGGTTAAACTAGGGTAACTAAATCTAGTTAAACTAGGGTTGGCGCTGATACCGCAGGAGAAAACTAATGGGCTCGCACGTTCCAGGCCCAATTTTGAATATTTCATGGGTCATGTACAAGCCCACGTTTGAATGTTATTTAAAAGCCTGCAAAAATCAATGATCAGACCCAGTCCAACTAGAATTAGTCCTAAACGCAGCGTTAATACATAAACACAAATTAAGGAGACCTCTCCATCTGATTCGAATCAAATTAGGTCTTCTTCATCTCCTTCCTCAATCCTCTGGGAGAGACGAACACTGCATATCAGGAAACCTTAATTTCACCGAGAGATATAATCACAATAACGCTAAGACAAGATGACAAAGCACTAGTGACATGAACCCTAGGGTTAGCAAACCTCTTTCAAGGGTTCTTTTCCAAATGAAAAGTTCGATGAACACAATAATAGACATGGTCGCCGTAATCGTGTTAGAAAGAGATAGGCGAGGGGAAATACAATGGCGAAGAAGAAACAAGACAAATTATTTTTGGGAAATTCAATCTACTTCGAATGTGGATGGGGGGCTTCTCTTGGAACTGTGAAGGGGCGTCCCTCCAAGACGAGAGAGGGATCGTGTAATTGGTTAGGGAGACTGGAAATTGGTTTGGGCGGCAGTGGGTCTACCCAATTGGGTTTGGGTCTTAATCCATTTAATTTAAACGGGGCAGTTAGTTGGACTAGGATGAAAACTAACTTAACGCGGAGGAGGCTTTTTGTAATTTGTTTAGTTATTTAGTGGCGCAGCTAGGTTTAACAAACGTGAGCCGTGGAGATTGAAAACGAACGGTGAAGATCGGCCAAGGTACCCGTACCCGGGTTTTGCCCTGGGCACCGTAGAAGTCACCATATATATATATATATATATATATATATATATATATATATACTTAAAATACAACCAATTAATCTCAAATGAATGTCCCGAGAATTTCACACGTGTCATGGGCAACGTTATACAATTGAAGATTGAGAGATAGAATGATCAAATTATGTAATGCAGATAAATCAAATATAATCATTTTCCTTTTGCATAGTGACAATGACAAATATGATCATTCCGTCCAATAATCCGTGAAATTTAACGTAAGTCTTAGAACTGATGGCTGGAATTGGTTGTCGTCGTAGATTACGCTGCGGTTGGGGATTAGGGGTAGTTTGGCTGGATTTTTTTTTTTTTTTGTTTGTTGTTGTTGTTGTCGGAGGGAGTAGGTGTGCTGGATCGACTAATATCTCCCTTGTGATAATATTGCATAAAATAATGCATTCCTAAAAAAAAAAAGCATTGCTTTGTCATTATAGGTGAGTGAAAGTAATATCATTCAAGACCATCACTTTATTGTTTCCGGCCCCTCGACTCCAGCCACCACGAAGAAGGCAAGTGGGATGCCGTCGGCACTCTGTCCTCTACCACTCGATAAAATTCAATTTAATTGATACAACGACGTTGCATGGAAATTGACAACCACTCGATCGTCCAGTAAAATTAACGGTGAATTAGCATTTTTGTTAATCATAACAGCAAAAGCTAACGATGTTAATGTAGACTCACAAAGAGTGATCAAACGTGAAACATTTGATCATTTGTAATTAAGCACTCAGGGGCGTAGCTAGAGTGTAATAAGGGGTGCCAATGCCATGGCACCCCCTTAGATTTGGAGAAAGAATAAATTATTAGTAGTAACAGTTAGTTAATGATTATATTTAAATTCTAAGTTTCAATGTCAATCGTCAAATCTTCTACCGTTAAATCACAACAAACTAATAAATTAATTTCATCTACTAATTTCTATATGAAAATTAGCTTCTGTCAATGTATTTGCTTTTGAAAATAGATTTGATTTGCTACTACCATCTGTCAATGCACAAGTTGATAACATTTTATGCTATGGAATGCTTGATCAGCCTTCGCATCTAGTGAACTAAAGTAGTGAATGGTTATTCGGTGGGATATATTTAATGTGAAATCTTGATAATTTGGCCGATTCATATAGTTATAGAATAATTTCACAATATACAACACGAGACTGCATATATAATTTTTTTTTATGACACCCTCTTAAATAAAATAATTATGGCTACGCCACTGTAAGCACCCACAAAACAAATATGTATTGGATAAATGAAAGAATTAGATAATTGCATCTCATGAGCACTCTAATCAATGCGTAATTGCGTCATACACCGCCAATATATACAGCTTTACTTTTGCGCATTAGCCTTATCTTTTACGAAAAATATCAAAACAAAGATTTATTGTGAAACACTCCACCTACTCTTCACATTACTATCCAATATTAGTTCAATAACATACTATCCATCATCAATATATATTAGTTAATGATATAATTAAGGCGGGAAGTCGGTCGGGAAACGAGAGAGGCTTTGGTCCCCTCGGTTTAATGTCTAGCAGTCCAGGCCCGACTTTTCTTCTTCTTCTTCTTCTTCTTCTTCTTGTTAATCAAAAATAGCTGGAAACTAACTATGTGTTAGGAGTAACGTGCGAAGGTGCAGCCGTGCAGCCTTGAAGGACGACGTCGTTGCAGGCTATAGGTTTTATTTTCTTATATTAAGATACTACTTAAAAAATTCGAATCTGGAACAACCAGGTTCTAAGCTAGTGATATTTATACCCGATAAACTTATCATGTGCAATATCCAATATGATTTTACTATTCTTGATTCAAACCTACAAGTTCAGCTGTCGGCTACTTGTTTTTATTTTTATTTTATACTCTTTATAGGATGTATTATTGTAGTATTAATTAAAGGAGAGTGTATTATTGGTTGGATGCATCTACACAATAAATAAAAGCCAAATGAGAAAACTTGAAGCCCCATTTCAAATTTCCTGCATCTAGAGTGAAAGTAGGAAGGACATTTTGGTCTTCACAATTACTTTTTTTATTCATTAAAAAGACACTTACTAGGATTCGAACCATGACCATTTTAAAGAAAAACAAAGATCATAACCAATCACACTAAGTACATTTGTTGTATCTTTTTAAATTAAAAACATATAATTGCAGAGAGGAAAAAACTCTTCCCCCATTTCAAATTCCCTGCTCCAAGAGTGTTTGTAGGATGAGTAGAGTAGGGAGTGTCAATTTTTTTCTTTTTCCTCTATGGACCGGGCCAACTTACCGTACACATGCGGATTTAAACGGGTCTAGGAGTGTCAATTTTTTTCTTTAAGTCCTTTTATTTCTCCGTAGTGGTAAAATATATATATGAAAAGGAAAAAACAATACTCCTTTTTATTGCTAAAAAGAAAAAAAAATAACAATAAACTAATGCATGGATTCTAATGGGCTAACCGCTAATCATAAAATAAAAGAGTTGAATGGGTTTGACCTACACGGGATTTGCCCACCATTTTCTAGGGATACAGGAAAGTTGGTTCCTATCCCAAATCGTGCTGTTCATTCTTGATTTCTTTAGATTTTATCATGGCTTGGCAAAAAACCAGAAAGCACAATGATGAGAAGATGAAAGTTTTATACAGCAAATTAATCGGCCAACGCGCCGAGTAAAAGCTAGCAACGATTGTGAGATGCTCATTTCCCGAAAACCGGCGGGATAGGCGATTTTTTATTCGATTTTCTGGAATTCGGTTTCTATAAAACTTACTCCACCTCATCATATTACTAGAAACAATATTGTTTTACAAGGTAACAAGTACTTGATTTTGGTTCATAAGGCTGATTTTTGATTCGTTGCATCATTCATGTCTCTTTTCTACTAAAATTCACTATTTTTATCACGTGTTTCCCAAAAAAAACTATACAACAATAAACTATACACCCCATTACATTATCAAATTTCATACCTCATCTTCGTCCGGCCAAATGGTCGGGGCCCACGCTAGTTATTAGTGATAGTATAATAATTAAAGGTAAGCAGTAGACGGGATGGGAAGTGGGAACGGAGAAATGAATGAGGCCCAGCTGGTTTTAATGCTCAGGCCCAGGCCCATGCCCCGGTAGTAGTTTGGCCGCTTTCTGAAAAATGGAACGAGAGAGTGATGCCTGTGAAGGACGACGTCGTTGCAGGCAGCTGGCCTGATCGCATTCACATCTATAATAAATACCGCATTATATTCTTTCCCTTGGGACAGCTCACTTCATACACAGCAAACACACTAGAGAGCATATATACAACAACCATATCCAATCCATGGCTTCTTCTCTGTCCACTTTCACAATGATCGCCGCCGTCCCTCCGACCGCCGCGACTACTGCTCGTAGCCTTAATCGTACTGTTGCCTTGGGCCGCACTACTACTCAAACACTTCAAGGTCCCATTATGCACGAGGATCATAAGCACGGATGTTAGTCAAATCCACCATTATGGCTACTCGACCGCTAACGATCCAGTCAACACGAAAAATTCTCAAGTTAATTGGGAATGGGGCGTGTCGACAGTTCGACTAAAAAACCATCTATTGAATTGTAAATTGGTTGACGGTTTTTAGCGGTATAAAACGATTGAATCACAATTTCAGCGCAAATATCAATCATACTACTGATTTTTCCAGTTCATGTAAATGAGATTTTATGCTGAAACCGAGATTCCAATTTACGTACATAATGCTTGCACCTGGCTACTGTACAAACGGATCGAATGGGTCTGCCTTTTATTGCTATGCATGCATGCACCACAAGATCGGTGGATGTTGTGTGGAATCTGCATCGGTTTATTTGGTTTTTCATCACTCAGCCCGACATTGTTATGGATCGTGCTTAGATCTTATCGAGTTTCAGGCCCATCATGATGTTCCAATGGGCCATGACCCAATTTAACGAAACTTTAACGGTCTAGTAACAGTAGGATTTCATTAAGAATATTTTGATAAATCAAGGGCTACCATATGAAAAATAATAGTTCAGGGACTTCAATAGAAAGCACCTAATAGTTTATTAGTCATTTAACTCTTATTATTATTATTGATTATTGAAAAAAGAGAACTACGTGACTGTAAAATAGTATCGGAGATTGTATTCGAAAGTTATTGTTTGTCAAATTGTATCGTATCCGTGGTTACATCGAATAACCTCATAACGGATTCTAAAAATCGGTAGGTGAATTTTTAGCGATAAGAAACGGTTGAACTATGATTTCAACATAAATATCTAATTCACTAACTTTTCTGACACAACCTTATATAAAATGTTTTTTTTTCCCTACTGAAATCGTGATTGAACCATTTAATACTGCTAAAACTATTTACAAGGTTAGACTATAATAAGCAATTTGTTCGGGTCGAAGGGCCAGCACAATACGATTTTTTTTTTTTTTTTTTTGCAAACACGGACTAATTTTGGAAGGGCTAAAGAGCAACGGAGGCATAATGGATCGTGCTTGATCTTATCGAGTTTCAGGCCCATCATGAGTTCATGACGTTCCCATAGGCCAAGCTCGATCAAGCCCCCACATGGTTTAATATTAGTGATTGAAGTAGTAAGGTTTCATAAACCACAGGTAGATAAACTAATCAAACAATGAGATCCTTAGTTATTATTCTCCGGGCCGCTCCTCCATGCCGCCAAGTATACCTGATGATCCTTTCCTAGTTCACTTTGATGGAGCCACTAAGCAAGCCGTCGGCGGTGCGATTGGTTTCGTCGGAGTTACGCAAGAGGTTTAGGTGTTGCGAAAATCTCTCTAACGTGTCTCATTTTATTTCGTGCGACGATCTAGGACTTCCCATATTGTGGCAAAACAAGTCCTCTTATCGTTGTTTCAGTGTTTCATTTTATTTCAGCGTTTCCTTTTAACTTTGGCTTGTTATGGTCCTGTAGTATTCGTATCTGGCTTATTCCCTTCGGAATATCTATGCCAACCTCTTTCATGAGCCTGGCCCCTGGGCCCACAACCTTTGTCGCACTCTGTACACGGAGAGTCAGAGACGACGACACCTTTGTCGCTCGTCTCTTCTTCGGCAACAGGGCCGAAGACGTGCACTCTGCCGACGCCGACGCCGACACCTTTGTCGCTCGTCCCTTCTTTGGCAAGAGGGCCGAAGCCGTGCACTCTGTCGAAGGCGACGCCGACACCTTTGTCACTCGTCCCTTCTTCGGCAAGAGGGTCGAAGCTGAGAATCTTTGAAAGAGACAAGTTGAAAAGTTTGAATATGGTGTGTTCCCTGCATGCATATAGTGATTTGTGTGTTGTGCTTTTATTTTCTCGAAGTTATTTTCATGCATAATGAAAATAATATATATATATATATATATATATATATATATATATATATATATTAGATTGGTGTACGTCAGGCGTATACTATACGTCAGGTACTACTAGTGAGATATCTCTATCTAGACCATTAATTTAATCGAATTTGGGGTATGATATTATACCCTAACTTCTAATGGATAAACCCCAGGCACCGATTTTCTAAACCCTAACCCGAAGTTTGATTTAATGAAAAACAAAAATTGACCGTTGAGATCGGCCGAAGCTCATCTAACCACATCTAATGGCTAGATCACCTGACGTATACTATACGCCTGATGTACACCAGTCATCACCAATTCACCATATATATATATATATGGTGACTACTTCGGTGCACTCACAAAAATGAGTGCGTTCAATGCACCCAACTCAAAAACTAGTCTTAAGGTGTTGGATTTTGAATTTTAATTTGTAGAATTAGTGTAATATGATGATATAACATATGACAACAACTAATTAGTGGATTATCCTAAGCCCTAGACCTCCAATTTTGAGTTCAATCCCTAAACCCCAAATTGTAAACCCTAACCCTAACCCTAAATCTCTAAACTCTAAATCCTTCAAATTAAAGTAAATCTTTAATGATTTTTATGCAATTTCATGTGTGTTATTGTTCATCACATCATAAGTGATGATTGGCATCATTTTGACATAAATCACATATTTAAAATAACGGTTAAGAAGCGAGTGCACTGAATGCACCCAAAAAAGTGAGTGCACCGAATACGCCACCATATATATATATATAGTATGTGATAAGAAGTGAAGTCTGCCGCCGATACTCCCTCCGGCAGCATTGACGGTAATTTCCTTTCTGTTGTGGTTGTCTGGCTTTCTGTTATAAGGTTGACTGTAATTTCCTTTTTGTTGTGGTTGTCTGGCTTTCTGTTGTAAGGTTGTTTTATTAAAACCACTATATACTATATAAGAATATATATACATATTACTTCTTTTCCGCTCCAGCGAAATTATAATATAATTCACGGAGGTTGTATAGAATAAGTCAATAGTAGAGAATTTTTTGATTTAATCCGAATTTGCAAAACAGTATCGTATCCGTAGTCCGAGCTAAATTTCTTTTTTTTTTTATTGGGATTTAATCAGGTATATGGTTTTTAGCAATATAAAACAATAGTTAAAGTACCGTTTCAGTATAAAATCCGCGTTTACAAAACCCCGCATCAATGTTTTGATTGGTGGGCAGAGATAATTAACTTGCATGTATATCGTGGTGGAATTGGTAATATATACTTTGTATAAAAAATTAAATTTCAGGATTGCTGAGCAAACAATCGAATAGGCGGCATAGCAAGAAAATAAATTCGATTAGGTTTTTATTCCAATTGGAATTTCGTTTATATAATATAAATGATGCTCCAATGGGCCATGCCCAAACCCCCAGGTTCGTGGTACAAACTGATTGAGCTAGGGCAGTGCAGCTTACTCGACTCGGCTCCCATTTCCAGTCCGCATATATAGCACGATTGTGGCTAGATAACTACTGCAACTAGATTGGGAGGTTCGGATTACGCACGTGTTTCGTTAGAGCAATTTTGTTGTCGGTTTAATATTTTGTGCTTCCCTCCTGCTTCCACTTGCGATGTTCTTCAGCTTGTTTTCTGTTATTAGCCCAGTTCTCTAGGCCTGTTTATCACTATGTTAAAAAGTGCATTGGCCCAGGCTCACCCCATTTGGCCTTTAGTCCGTTTGGATTGTGTAATGTTCCAAACCCTTTCTTGGCATCGAACTTTATAGGTCCGAAGCTCAAGTCGAAGAAATTCTTTCGTAAATACAATTTATTAATCAACTTTTTTTAAATTATTAGTCAAATTTTTTTTGAAATACAAAACATTAGCCTTATCTTTTGTAACGCATTAAATTATTAGTCATCTGTTTGTTTTTTTTTATTTCTGAGTGATATCAATGGAAGAAAATAGTTAAACTTACAATTCTACCCAGGACCCTAACAGAATCTAAAGAAGCCACCCCAAAAAATTAAAATATTCTAGCTCTACACGAGACAAAAGCAGTGCTTTACGCGCCACTCTATGGGCAGCACTGTTGGCGGATCTAGGTACCGCCCTAAACTCTATACAAACAGACAAGAGCTAAGGATCTGAAGACACTCTCGGTCTCGTAGCACCGGACCTCCAATCGATTCTTCAATGACGCCTTGACGCAATTGGATGACCACCACCTCGGAATCACCTTCGACTAACACGTGGGTCAAGGATCTTGAGGATACGATGGAGATAGCGACTCTAAAAGCTAGAAGCTCTGCCAGATAAGGATTGGCTATCGGTTGAGACAGGCCATCGGTTGAGACAGTTGACTCCACGAGTTTGAGGCATTGCCAAATGAAAAATTTGCGCTTAGGCGGGACTTGGATATTCCAAGTCTTTTTCCAAATGGGAATTTCGAGCAATCCATTGCTGGCCAATCTGTTCTAGTATCAAATTGTTGGATGATTGCATTAATTAGGGCCTTGAGAGCATATTTATTTGCGGAAGCCCTTTGAATACGTCCCATTATGCTGGCGAAAGCAACAACCTTGAAAGGCTCTCTTTATTAGAGTTTTAAAACACTCTAGCTCGTCATTAAGGAGACGATTTAAAGCACAATTAAGGCTTCTCCGGCGCTAGCCGTTTCTGGCCATAAAGCCTTGTAACCGACTTGAGAAAAAAGTGATTACCAAATCCAATAATTATTGTATTAAATGATCATAAAACTTTGTAACCGATTCGAAAACCGTTTAAATCCAAAGATTACCTTGATCTCTTAAATTTGGGAGGAAAATTGCAATTTTAAACGAATTCAATGTCAATAAATTGGGAAAGAAGTTAACAAAATAATAGACCACATGGTGATCATACAGGAAGCAAAGTGAGTATAACATGAATAAAGAAATTACAAATAATTAGCAAAGAAATTTATAAATTCCCGAAAGTGAAATACCTAGATGTACCTTATTAGGAGTTGCCGTCGGATGCCCACATTTAATGGAATTAAGCATTAATTAACAAATTAATCATAGAAGTTAAATTATTGATGAAAGCAAATAAAATTGTTTGACGGAAGGTCAACCCGTTGAGCTAATTTGAAGATAAGTAACCACAAATAATGGAATGGAATAAGACTGAATTTAATGCCTGCGGACAGAAACATAATTGTGCATTTAATATTGAATTCAAATGGGAAAAGACTATGATTTCGGGGCAGTTACCTCAATTAAAGGAATATTAGAAAATTCGCCGGCGGAATGAAATCCAATCACCGGCAAACAAATCCGGCCGGGGGCGGAGGTCATACATGCGAAGCTTTCATGCCAATCAGATTCATATCGGGCATCAGATTCATACCTTCTTCTTCCTTTCTCAATCCCTCCATTTCTTCCCTAATTGCAGTACTCTGCTTCCTCCATTCTCCATTCAATTCATCGACATCAGATTCATATCGGGCTCATGCGTGATAAGTAATTTACTTCTTGTCAATACAAAGAGGAAAAGAGAGCTTCAAATATCGGTTTGAGATGGTTGACGTTGAATCCCTGAACCCCTTCCATCTGCCGCCCGGTATCGTTGAATCAGTAGAGCATCCTAGCTAGTACTTCCCCAGTGTCACCATGTCCTTCCACGCCGCCTGTGAACCCTCCTCAACTGCCGTCTCTCCCGTCGATCTATTCCTCTACGACGTCTTCCTGAGCTTCAGAGGTGCCGACACTCGGCACGGCTTCGTCAGCCATCTCTACAACGCGCTCCGGCAGAGAGGGATCAGCACGTTCAAGGACGATCAGAATCTCGACCGCGGGAAACCAATAACGCCGGAGATTCCCCGGGTGATTCGACAATCCAGATTTTCGATCACTTTCCGGCTGCAGGTTACATTCTGATTTTCATGCTTAAAAAAAAACTATTCCCAGCTACCACTAGTAATTTTGTAACTCTTTCCTTAGTGATATGCTAAAATTTTAGAATGTTGCCATTCATGTATCTCTCTAGCTATTCAAGTCAGGATCATGTTCACAAGTCAATTTTACTAATGAGATTGCTAACGGAAAGTTAACATTTGACTAATATTTTGTGTTTTGAAAGGTTTGATGAATAATTTGAAAAGTTTGCAAATTTTGAATAATAAATTATATTTACTCAAACCTTTTCTACTAAACGCAACTATAAAAAACACTATACAAATTCCTAGACGTGATGATTGATCTCCTCATTTTCAGATTTGAAGTTAATCAAAGCAACATGTACAAAATTCCTACCGTACTCCTAAAATAACCATAAAGAATGAGAGATATATCCTTATAAAAAAAATTTAGAGATATATATATATAATTAGAATGACAATTTCGATATAATCCTTTTTCTCCCGATATTTTTGTAATCTATTATAAGCTCTTGCTTGATAATCCAAGCTTTTCGAAAAAATACAACTGCCAACAAGAGTAGTATTGTTGCACAATGTTTCATTACACCACTATATAGCTGCACAACTACAGATTAACTTAATATACAGTATAAAGCTAACTTGGACTCGATCTCAAGTTTAAAGAATACACAAGGCAACTTTTGTTAATACTTGACTGAACTCAGGATTGTCTTGACAATAATGGGCCACCTCTTGTTTGATCTGCATAAGTCAGTTCAGTGTTACTTTTCCCATAGTACTGTTGCATACCATTCTACTTTACTGCCTCTAGGTTGAATAGATTGCCAAAACTGTTTTCATAGTGAATGCTTCTAGCCTTCTGCCTTCCCAACTCCCAAGTACCCTTCCGGCCTGATCCATTTTATCCGACTTGTTTGGCCTCTTTTGACCATAAAAGTAGGGGTGGCAGACGATCGGTTTCGGTTTAACCGAAAACCGAAAACCCGGTTATCGGTTAAACCGAAATATCTCCCCTAGCTACCGACCATCGACCGTGAGATTGGTCACGGTTAGCCGGCCAACCGACCGATCGGTTTTGGTTTTAGGCTCGGTTAGTCGGCCAACCGGAAAACAACCTTTTCTTAAAAAAAAAGAAAAAAAAAATTTAAAAAAACAAAATTTATGCACCACTCACTCCTAACCCCATCTCACTTCTCGATTCTTCTTTCCTTTCCACTTTCTAGAGAAATCCGCCTCTCTCCCTACTCTCTCTCTTCTTCTTCTTCCTCACTCTCTCTCGTCCTCTAATCTTCTTCTCCAGGAAAACACGAACCAGAAAAGCAAAAACGAAAAGAAGAAAAACGAAACAAAACCTAGCTCTCTCCCTCTCTCAAATCGCCTCCACTCTTGTTCTTCTTCTCTCAAAAATCGACCTCCAGCCTCCCAACTTTGACAATTGAACAAAAATCTAATCCTAAATACGAATCCCCTTCTCACTTTCGTCTCTCTCTCTCGCGATCTGCTTCTCCCCGCGCCTCCTACTCCATTTCTCGATCTGTCCTTTCCAGAGAAACCCGCCTCCTCCCTACTCTCTCTCTCTTCTTCTTCTTCCTTTCCAGAGGAACTCGGCCTCTCTCTCTCTCTCTCTCCCTCTCTCTGCTCTTTCTCGCTCTCCCTCGTCTTACCCAGAAGCGGCGGCGACGGATTGAGGCGGCGGCGGATGAAGCTGCGGCGGCGGCGACGGATGAAACTGGCGGTGATTACGATGACGAACGGTAGGCGACGGTAGAAGAAGGTGAGATCAAGTTCTCTCACTTGCATGTCGAATTTTGAGGGTTTGATTTTGGTTTTTGTTTTTGATCTGTGTTATTTCTTTTGGGTTTTGTTCGCGGGTGAGAGGAGAAGAAGAGGTCACCGCCGGCGAAGCTGCTGCTGCCTGCTGGTGGGTGGAGGCTGCGCGAAAAGGGAGAGGCTGCAAGGAGTGGTGGATTCCGCTGGGGAGTCGGAGGTTGTGGAGAAGAGGATGGCGGCGGAAACAAGAATCGGCAGCGAGTGTAGATCTGCTGCTTCTTTTTTTTTTTTTTGGTCGAGATCTGCTGCTTCTTCTTCTTCTTCTTCCTGTATTTGGGATTTTTTTTTATTTAAGATTTGGGAATGGGATGAATCTGGACATATTTTGGGGAAGGTGAAGTGGGTCTCGGTTGGCCCGGTTAGTCGGATAATCGCGGTTAATCACCGTCGGTTACTCGGTCAACCGACCCCTTCCTTTTCCCATCCGACCACCGATCGTCAAGGTAACCGGTCGGTTTTCGGTTAGCTGGTAACCGGCAGTTTTCGGTTAAAACCGGCGGTTACCCGCTAACCGCAAACCGAAATGCCAGCCCTACATAAAAGCCAGTGATATTGGTAGAAGGAGCATGGACGGAAGATGGTTGAGTAGTGGTGGTTCCTTAAAATGTTTCATCTTTAATAGTGAGAAAATTGAGAATACGACTTCGTCAATTTGTTCATTCTACAGGTTCATGGAATCAATCTCGGCCTGGTACATACATCGAATGAGCTTGCTGAAAATTAAGTTCAAGCAAGCGGGATCCAATGAATTATACTTTGGTATGGACGTAGAGATATTTAAGGGTATACCTGGTTACTATTAATTCAAATTTCTATGCCAACAAAATAGAAAATACTACAAATTACGAGGCACAGTGGCGGAGGGAGTGGAGACGAGTGGTTATATATGTGTATATGCTTATTTAATTAGGCTACGTTCGGAATTCAGGACTCCATTCATATGAAACTTTATTGTCATGGTATTATGAGACATGTAAATAAATTAGGCTATATTAGTAAGATAACATTAAAAATTCTTCATTTTATAATGATCTATTAAATAAATGTCTAATTATACTAAATATATGCAAAAACCTCTGGATATATCTAAAAAGCTTTTAATTCAACAATTTTATTCTACTAAGATACAATTTATTTCTCATCAAATGTACTTTATAATACAAATTATACAATTGTGTGTTAGATTTTACTTGAGAACTACTTCTTTAACTAGTTATCGAAATGTCACTTTTCAAATATGAGTTTCACAAAATGTAAGATACAAATCTAATAACCGATGATTCGATGAATGCTTAGTTGACTAAATTTTTTTAAGATAATTTACTTGATAATTGAATACAATATTATAGAATTTTTGTAAATGGAACCCCACTGAGCTCGAATCCTGGCTACGCCACTGACGAGGAGGCACGAGATCCTCTCATTGATTTTTTTTACTATAGGTAGGTTGCATTATTGTACTAGTGTAATTAAAGGAGAGTATATTATCGAGTGGTAGAGGACAGAGTGCCGACGGCATCCCACTTAGGGATGGCAATGGGTTGGGTTGGGTCGGGTTTTGCCAAACCCAAACCCAAACCCATGGGTTTATCCGTGAAAAAAACTCGGGGTAAAACCCACTGGGTTTGAAAAACTCAAACCCAAACCAACCCGTTGGGTATCCGCGGGTTCATGGGTACCCACGGGTTTTTGTTGTAAAAAATTCACAATAACAAGTTCCTATCAAAATTAACGTCAAATATCAATCTCTCAATACAAATTATCCATATATAAAACACTATTCTAGAAAATTCAAACAAATCACAAATTAACTATAAAATTGTTCAACACCAATCTAAAAAACTCAAGAAAATTGAAGCAAATCACAAATTATCCATAAACAACATGATTAATTGACAGCTTCTTCCTTTCAATTAAGTTTTTCAATCTCCACTCGATAACATCAAATTCATTCTACACAACTAGAAGGAAAAAATTAGACATGTCTCCACAAACATAAATAAGATTAGTTGTTTAGAATATTAAATATGCCGAGAAAATTAATTATATGAGTGTGGGCGGGTACCCATGGGTCGGGTTTACCTAAACCCAAACCCAACCCAACCCGGTGAATAGTGAACGGGTTTAAATTCAAACCCAGTCCAAAACCCGTCAACACGGATTTTATCCGGGTTGGGTCGGGTGGGTACCCGTGGGTTCGGGTTTTATTGCCATCCCTAATCCCACTTGCCTTCTTCGTGGTGGTTGGAGTCGAGGGGCCGGAAACAATAAATTGATAGTCATATGTCAAAGTCTATAACTCTCTATCGAGTCGTGAATAATATTACTTTCACTCACCTATAATGACAAAGCAATGCTTCTTTTTTTCCACATTCATTTTCCCGGCTCCCACTTCCCTTTAGGTAGCATCCAACCACTTGCCTTCTTCGTGGTGGTTGGAGAGTGTATTATTGGTTGGATGCATTGTTGGTAATAGTATAATAATTGAAGGTAAGCAGTAGACGGGATGGGAAGTGGGAACGGAGAAATGAATGAGGCCCATCTGGTTTTAATGCTCAGGCCCAGGCCCAGGCCCATGCCCCGGTAGTAGTTTGGCCCTGGCTTTCTGAAAAATGGAACGAGAGAGTGCTGCCGGTGAAGGACGACGTCGTTGCAGGCAGCTGGCCTGATCGCATTCACATCTATAAATACCGCATTATATTCTTTCCCTTGGGAGAGAGCTCACTTCATACACATCAAAGCACACCAGAGAGCATATATACAACAACCATATCTAATGGCTTCTTCTCTGTCCACTTTCACAATGATCGCCGCCGTCCCTCCGACCGCCGCGACTACTGCTCGTAGCCTTAATCGTATTGTTGCCTTGGGCCGCACTACTACTAACACTTGCCCGAAATCGCCCAAACATTATTATGTCTCCTGCCACAAATCCTCCACCGTTCCTTTTGCTGTCTCTACCACCAAGGCTGCTTCAGTGGAGTCGGCTGGCGGCGATGCGACAAGAAAGGGAGGAGTGGGCTCGGCTGGCGGCGATGCCACCTGGGCGGCTCCTCCCTTTCTTATCTTCGGCAAGAAGGACGAAGGAGTGGGCTCGGCTGGCGGCGATGCCACCTGGGCGGCTCCTCCCTTTCTTATCTTCGGCAAGAAGGACGAAGGAGTGGGCTCGGCTGGCGGCGATGCCTCCGTCACGGCTCCTCCCTTTCTTATCTTCGGCAAGAAGGACGAAGGAGTGGACTCGGCTGGCGGCGATGCCGACGGCATTCTCATTCCTTCCATTATTGTCTTCGGCAAGAGGGTCGAAGCTGAGAACCCTTGAAAAAAGACACAAGTCGAAAAGTTTGAAATATGACGTCTTCCCTGCATGCATGCAGTGATTTATGTGTTGTGCTTTTATTTTCTCAAAGTTATTTTCATGCATAATGGAAATAACGTGTATATATATATATAGTATGTGATAATAAGTGAAGCATGCCGTCGATACTCACTCCGGCAGCATGTGACTGTAATTTCCTTTTTGTTGTGGTTGTCTATGTGGCTTTCTGTTGTAAGTTCGGGTTATTAAAACCACTATATAATATATATAAGAATAAAAAGTTCACTGTGTGTACGATTTACATATTCCATGTTTTCCGCTCCAGCTAAATTAGAATTTCCTTTTTTATGTATCGATTTGTTGAAAGATCCTTTAATGAAAGAGTACTGAAAAACCTCTTGATTCAAAATTTTGTCTACTCAAACACTTCAAGGTCCCATTATGCACGAGGATCATAAGCACGGATGTTAGTCAAATCCACCATTATGGCTACTCGACCGCTAACGATCCAGTCAACACGAAAAATTCTCAAGTTAATTGGGAATGGGGCGAGTATCGGTAAAACCCGCAAGTTTGATGGGGATAGGACAAGTATGGTTTTATTATCCTCCCCGCGGCCCCACATCCAAGCCCGCTTCATCAAGAATATTTGTCCACATATAAAATATATATGGATCAAATTGTGACCTGCTAATGATAGAAATGATAATTTGAAAATAAAAATAAAAAGTTGTAATGTAATTGAGTGGCCACCTAACCCAAACCTTAATTTACTAGCGCAGGGCCCGACCCGTTGGTCGGGAAAATTTAGCCTGAGAATTTAGGCGGAGAATGTGTGTTTTTGTATTTAGATATGCAAATGGTTGAATTATATATAATTCGCTTACAATATATAAAAAAATAAAAAAATAAAATCTAAGAAATAATTTTAATTTTTCAGTGGAAATAAAGGAATGAATTTAAGTAATTGCCTTTCATTTGAAAATACTTATCCTCAATTTGATGGAAGTTAAAGAGTTAATCAAACATTTTCCTTATTAGTCATGTTTCTTGTTGATCACACAGCGAATTATAGGTACAGAATTGGTTAGAAATAATAAGTTGGACAATTTAGTGAGTTTCCGTTGGCGTTCAAATGAGAGTAGCTCTAGATATGTGCAACAACCACATAATTGTTTCCCTGCAGATAACCACATAATAACCAGTCACATCTAGTAAGTAAGTAAATTGTTACTCAATCAGATAGGGCTGGACAATCGGTTAGCAGTTAGTAGTTAACTGACCAGTTACAATTGAAATCGGCCGGTTATCTGCTAACCGAAAATCGATCAATATTCGAAGGGATGGCGGAGATGATTTTGGTTTTGAGGGTAGTTCGATTAACCGAAAATCGAGATAACCGAAGCCTTAAGGCCTCTTTTGGTCGGTAGGTGTGGGAGATGGTTCGGTTTAATAGATAACCGACCATGCGGTTATTGGTTATAACCGAACTGACCGAACTCGATCCACCCTACAATAAGCAAAAGTGGGTGGAAACTTTTGGTGCAAGTGTAAATCCTGCTCTACTCAAGTCTATCATGTTTGGGCATCATAACTCAATATAGAATTTATATTATCTGATAATGAAAAATAATTGGTGGAGGCCGATCAAAGTAAGACTCCATAGACAAACTGACACATATAGACACATTCAAACACCCTCTGCTTCTCTCTCTCAGCTCACCTCACCTCACCCTAAACTCAAAACCAAAAGAGGCTTATTGAGCAAGTTTCACTGTCCTCTAGGTCACACAAATTAAAGAGGAAACCCAACCATAGAGAATGGAAAGGCAAGAGAAGAAAAAAACCATCTCCTATTCAGTTTTCCTCTAAGTTAGTTCTATGGATATTGTTACTTGATTCGATAGGGATAATTGACATGAATGTAATTCCTCAAGTGAGTGAAATTGGGCAAATCGTTTGGCATCTTCATAGAAGTATTCATCTTTTATCTTGTGTTTGATTACTCTGAATCTGAGAAAAAAATATCGATGTGAGGTGGTATTGTTCATATAAGCAATTTTCTTTTGAGTAACATACATTAAAACAACATCAACAACCCGGTTTAGTAATGGGTGCATGCAATTGGGAGCAATTTAAGTTCAAGTATAACTTTGATGTTTGGCATGCAACGAACGACCTGTTAGATCTATAATGAGAATGTATGATTTTATGTTAGATATGTTTTCTAAAATATATGATGCATGGTAACCTAGTTGAATTGGCAAAAATGCAATTACCATGTAATTTTTCCGTGTACTAAAGTGATTGCATAAACCATATCTGGTTGATTTGGAATTACCGTTTCAAATTGATCAACCAAGGAGTCCTTCAATGCAACTTTGATGAAAGATCCCCTGTAAATTTGGAAGTAGTAATTTTTAAGTCGTAGTTAAAATATAAAATAATTGAAATTAAAATGAAAGTGTCAATTAGAGTATTTACTTAAGTAATTTTGGAAGCACATTCTACGTCCTTATTTAGAAAACACCTTGTTCAAGTTTGGATAGTGGTTGAGAATGGTAAATTTCAGCCACCAAATCTGTGATACGAAATGACCGGTTAAAAATTAAAATTGGGGAGCATCAATAATAGACATAACAATTCTACTCTTTGGTAATATATAGATAACATGCTCACTGATTGGTACATATCAGTACGCATACTGTGGTCTTATGCAAAGGACATAACAATGCAACATTGATAATTGAGGGAGATCATTTTTAGGAGTAATAGTTCTACTCTGTGGTAATAGCATTTTCAACAATTTGTGGTGGTAGACATTGACGTACACACTTTGTGTGGTCGTGTAAAAGAAAAGAAAATGACAGTGAACCATCAGTTCTAGATGGATAGCTAAATCTAACCAATAAGAAGTGATGAGTATGGTTGAGACATCAAACCTGACAAATATTCAGCGTTGTCATAAGTTGTTGGGAAGCTTGAAGTTATCAGGAATGAGGAGACGGAAGCTAAATGAGAATTGAGAGAATGCCAGTTGAACTGACCACAGGGTAGAAGATGAAAAGATTCATCTATATATATATACACTCTGTCATCTGGGCTTTGAGCCGCAGCTATTGATCCATTCTAACTCTTTTGGATTAAATTTCCAACATTCAAGTTCAAGGCCATGCAAAATGTAAGGAGTCATTGATTCTTTGGTACCGCAGGCTAAAATTCAAGCTGTAACCCCATACCAAAAGCAATACATAAATGATTAAATTTACCTTCTTCTCTCTCTCGTCTCCCTCCGAATTCCAATGCCGAAATCCAACAAAATCCGCCACATCGTCAGAATCCAGCAGATGCTCAAACAATGGCGGAGGAAGGCCCGAGCCAACGCCTCCTCGGCTTCCTCCTCCTCGAACTCGTCGCCGTCGAGAGCCGCCGCGGCGACGTCCCTGCCGGGCACCTGGCCGTCTGCGTCGGGGCGAGCTGCCGGAGATTCGTCGTCCGGGCGACTCACATCAACCATCCGATCTTCAGGCGCGTCCTGGCGCATGCGGAGGAGGAGTTCGGTTTCACCAACGCCGGCCCGCTGCGGATCCCCTGCGAGGAGATGGAGTTCGAGGAGATTTTGAAATTGGTGTCGAGATCCGATTCGATCAGGAGGTTTTTGCATCTGGAGGAGATTCAGTGGTGCGCTCACTCCTGTGTTGTTCGGAGGAACAGCAACAGCGTGGAGTTTGTCGGAGACTCGAGGCCTTTGCTCCGTGGTTGAGATCGTCGGAGGAATTGTTGTGGTCAGATTAGCTAGGGTGCTAACTCGTTGGCTCACTGAGTCGAGAAAGGTGAACTCAGTGGGCGAGTTCAGTTTTTTTTTTTTGTTTGGTATAAAACGGTGTATTTAGTATTGTTTAAGTATCTTCTTGAATTTTTTTTTTCAAGTTTGGGAAGTGAATTATGGGAGGAGCTGAATTTTGATTAAATTGTTATTATTGTTTAACAAAGTTTAGTAACGTAATAATTACTATATCTCCTTTCTCGCAACCTCGTAAATTATAAACTAAGATTTGCTGGCAGGCAGGCTTTCACACTTGGATCCAAGGACGAATTCTTCACCTGCTGTCATAGTGGCCCATTTTAGGCCCAATTTAGTTACTCCATGCCCCGTTGGTCTCAAATGGAAGGAGCCCTCAACTTGAAAGATACAAAACGCAGCACTTCATTAAATATGCAGGGGCAGGAAAAGACTAAAATGCCATTCCGTGAAGCTCTCAGAAGCCAGCTTTTTTGAATCCCTGCAATTTGGAGTCATGAATATGCTTCATATATTTTATAGATTCCCCTTAATTTCACCCTTCATTCTTTCCCTTTGTTAATAAGATAATATTAGCCATGCTAATGTAAATGATTCAGATAGATGTGTTGGAGTCGAAGATGAATAATTAATTCAAATAGTATTGCATTTTGTTTTATAGATGTTTAGAATTGGATGCTTTGAATTCGTATTTCGAAAGATTGTGTCTTTATTGATTTCATGACTTAATAGGTTTGTTAGTGTTATAAATGAATATCTACATGTTGAATTATATGTACAAGGCGGGTAGGGATACCCAAAAACTTAGGGTATGAGAATGAATTTACAAACATTCCTCGGCACGAGTATGAGGCTGATATGAGTTTAGATATTTGGAAACAGGGGAGTGGATGGTCAGGATCGGCCATTAAGGTGTGCTTGGAGGCCCTTCGGCAATTAAGGGATATCTGTGTTGGCTTCATGACGGTAAACATATTACATACATGATACTATATGGCTAGCATCAATCCAATTTCTGGCCTAACTAACTGCTCAATCCATCGATTCGTGACGTTTTCTTGGAAATCCTTCCATGTTTTGCAGATGATTTCCTTCATTCAGAGTCTTATGATAAGTGCAGGTCATCATCAGATCCCAACTCACAAGGTCGACTGTGGAGACTGCCTGGAGGCCTGTGATCAATTGAGATAGAGATGGCTAGTAGTGGTTTTACAGAAAGTATGCACAAAATGGTAACACAGAAAAGAGTGACCCTATATACTAAAGTTAGCAATTAAGTCACTCTGCATGTAAAACATGTGTAAATATAGGATCAACGGTTGTTCTAAGCTAGACCTCCATATAGTAATATTTTTCTGAATTACAAATGTTGAGTTGAGATATTTTCACTAGTGATCAGACATGAAGTTGTAAGAACTCAAACATAACATTCAAGTTATAGCTCTACGCTATAATCGACGGATTTTAATGGGTTGTTTGCTTGCTGGAATTGCCAAACTCAAACATAACATTCGAGTAATATAGCTCTACTCTATAATCGCTGGAGGTAAGGGGTTGTTTGCTTGCTGCAATTGCCCTCCAAATTTAATCCAAGTGAGATTTGTCACCAACTCAGTTTCGTTAAAATAAATTATATGAGCTTTCATGGATTTGGAAATCTCAACCTCTTGGGGTTGAGATTTGATCCTATTTCCCGATTATTGATGTTTTGTAAAATATTCTTTACCACCATATCCATATATGAGTATTGACGGGATCAATAGAGATTCTTTGATGGAAAATAGTAGTGCATTATTTAGAATACTGAGAGTGTTTTTGAATGGAAGTGGTTGTAGTGTTCTTAATGATTGACGTTGTGGTTTGTCCATATTAGTAGTAGTTGTTCATATGTATGGTTTGTTATGGTGGTTTGGTATGAACCTATGGTAGTGTTTCTGTTGAAGATTGAAGATGGAATATGTAGTGTTGTCATTGTTTAAGTGTAATATTTTGGTCGTAGTGGTTTTTACATTAGAGGTGAATGGTGTGTGAATGGTTGTGTAGGATTTTTGCGTGTGCAGCCTTTTTCAAGTCAGTAGAGTTTTTCATATAGTGTCTTGGTTTGTGTGGGGATGCATGTGTAGGGTTTTTGCGTGTGTAGCGTTTTGACCAGTATAGTTTTTAGTACAATATTTTGTTTTGTGTGCGAATGAATGTGTAGGGGTTTTATGTGTGTGTAGCGTTTTGGTAGTCAGTAGTGTATCGTATGGTGTTTTGGTTTGTGTACGAGTGCATGTGTAGGGTTTTTGCCCGTGTAGCTTTTTGCAAGTCAGTAGAGTTATTTATGTTGTAGCGATTTTGCATGTCTGCATGAAGAGAAGTGCATTAGTTGTTAAACCATGGAAAGACAGATCGTGGTCCAAAAAAAAAAAAACAAAAGCAGGGACGGGAGCATGCAATGGCGCTTATGAGATGATGGAAAGACGATTGATGAGGTTTGACTATTACCTGAGGCGGCGGCGACGATGTCGGATGATCAGAGGGCGGCGACGAGGTGGGAAGATCGGAGGGCGGCGACGAGGTCAGAGGAGCGGAGGATGACGACGGGGTAAGAGAAGCGGAGGGCGTCGTCGAGTTCGTCGGAGCAGAGGAGGTCGCAGGAGCAGAGGGAGGCGTCGAGGTCGAAGGAGAAGAGGGCGGCAACAAGGTCGGAGGAGTGGAGGGCGGCGTCATCGAGGATAGTTCAATGACGGGAACGACTGGAGGCAACTCTCCGGCTTCGCTGGGTCAAGATGTCCGACGGCTAGAGAGAAAAATGGGAAGAAAAAATCTCACCCAAAATCGAAACTACTGACTGACTGTTGGGATTCCACCACAAAACTTGCACACGTATCCCGGCTGATTTCACGCAATGACGTCAGCTAATTAAATTGAACTTACAAAAATACCCCTCGCAATAAAAAACCCTTTATCAACCGAAAAAAGGAAGATGATCTATGAGATTAGGACGGTGCTAACGGGATATGGGGTTAGCATCCTATCCCATCCGGAATAAAATTTTACTTGTGTGTGCGAATTACACTTTTACTCATGTTTTCGCTTCCGCATAGGAATGTGCATTAGATCAAATTGTGTATGATACATATTGGAAATATTTTAAGCATATAATTCCTTGACAGACGTATGAAAAATTGATAGTGCGCGGGTATATAGATCATAGATGAAAATGGGAGTAATATTGAGAGATTACTCTCCCTGTATAGCTTTTTTTACTTCTTATTCACGTTTAAAGCCGTGTCGGCCAAATCATACCGTACTGATGGTCGGAACAAAAAAAAACTATTTATCGTAGTCCAATTCGACATAAAACTTTATGAAATAGTTGAACCATAATTTAAATATAGAATATTTCATCATTGACTTATTCGGTATAATTTTCGATATGATTTTACAATCGCCATTTAAACCTCGAAATAATTATTGGTAGGATGCAATGGTGTAGTATAATTAAAGGTTGAGTATATTATTGGTAGGATGCATTATTGTAGTATAATTAGAGGTAAGTAGTGGACGGGATGGGAAGTTGGAGGCGGGAAACAATAACATCTCACCCACCAAATCTTAATAATTGTCAGATGTAGGGATGACAATGGGTCGGGTTTGGAGCGAATTATACTAAACTCATTCTCATACCCATTTTCAATTATCAAATCTATACCCTCCCCATCCCCATGCGGGGAAGATTTTGCATCCCCATCCCCGCGGGTTTCGGATACCCGAGGATAATCCCCGCCCCGTACATCTGATTAGGATTATAAATTAAATTAACACACTTGAATTCAACAAAACATATAACTATTGGGCTGAAACATCAAATCTAATCAATGATGATGCTAATAAGGAACCACTGAAAATCTTAATTAGATCATCCAATTCCTATGAAGTTTCATTAACAAAGTACCAATAAATAATCCAACACCAAATTATTCATCTCCAAAACACCTACTAAACAATAAAAATTCACACATAAAAGTCAAATTTTCCTCCAAAGTAGGGTAGAAACGTGTTAGCCTGTTAAGAATAGGGTTGGTTTAACTATGTGAAATTAATCTTTTAGTCCTTATTTTGTTTTACAATAACCCTTTAGTCCTTTTAATAGATTACATCGTAGTTATATTTTACGATTATAAATCAAAAGTAATGATGGGGCGGATATGGGTATGGGTATGGGGCGGGGGCACTCAAATCCATTTCCCTCGTTTACCGAGTTGGTAAGGTCGGATATCCACGGTTACGGCTATAATTGTCATCCCTAGTCAGATGTGCTTAGCAAAGTCGTGATTCGCATGTGCCACGCCGCAGGGCTAGGAATGGCAATGGGGCAGGTTCGGGGCGGGTTTCTTGGTACCCAGACCCGCCCAGTGGCAGGTCGGGTCCAGGTCGGGTAATTGATCTCGGGTCGCGGGTCGGGGCAGGTCGACCCAATGGGTATGCAATTTATATTAAAAACATTAGCTGCCTGTGAAGGACGATGTCGTTGCAGGCCGCTGATCGCATTCACATCTATAAATACCGCATTATATTCTTTCCCTTGGGACAACTCACTTCATAAACGTACAACAAACACACCAGAGAGCACATTCGGCAAGAAGGATGAGGAATGGACCTGGCCGGCGGCGGCGATGCCGGCTTGTTTCCCTTTACAAGTACATTCGGCAAGAAGGATGAATGAGTGGACTCGACGGGCGGCGATGTTGGTGTATTTTTCCCTTTTTGGCAAGATCGGGTAAAAGCAAACCAGTAACAATGCCGGCAAGAGCAGTCAAGTTAAAAAAGTTTGAAATATGGCGTGTTCCTACATACATATGCAGTGATTTGTGTATTCTTCTTTTATTTCGCGAAAAAAAGTTATTTTCAAGCATAATGGAAATAACACATATATAGTAAGTGATAAGAACTTAAGCATGTCGTGGACACCCGCTTCAGCATGTGACTGTAATTTCCTTTTTGTGATGTGGTTGTGTGGCTTTTCTGCTGTAACGTCGGGTTATTAAAACCACTATAAGAATAATAATAAAAATTTACTTGTGTGTACTATTTACTAAATTTTCTGCTTCAGTTGAATTTATAATCCCGTTTGGGTAATACCAGTACTACAACGGCCGAACTATCAAGAAAAAGTTGTCACTTGTGTCATATTTTATTCAATATTTTAATTTTATATTTCGAACTATTTTTCCGTTAAAGTTGACCATTAGTAGTTAACAGAAAATCTAGACCGCCAACCAATATGTCTACTTGCGGAGTCAAAGCCGACGACTTTGTTCCTGTAAGCCGACCGATAAATGATTGTATAATAAATAGATATATTGAAAAAGATTTGTTGAGAGTGGTACATACTGAGTGTATAGTAGTCATTAATTGATAAGATGGGTAGATAATAATTTATTTATATATTTATTAGCATGGACAAGACGAGTGAGTGGACAAGCAGGCAGCCTTCAATATTCCCACCAGCAGGAGATAAATGAAAGAAGCTGGGCTAGGCACAGTCCTAATTTTGGTTGGCTCATTGAAGGTCGGCTTATAATGCTATGCTTTCTTTGGACCCTTTTCTTTAATGTCATCATCAGCTCTCTTGTCATTAATTTTAGATATTCGTTATCTGTTTCTAGATCAAATCCGTAACTATTACTTCTCACCCACCAAATCTTAATAATTTTGCCAAATAATGGCAAAGAGGACATTATATTTCAACGCTCTTCTGTTATCATTCCACAGGTCAGCCACAGGGCCAATGATGTGCTTAGCAAAGTCGTGATTCTCATGTGCAACGCGGCAGGGCGCGTGGATCGTGCGAGTGGGCAGTGACCTAGCGAGCAGCTTCCATGACGTTGCATGCATGGCAATTGCACCACGTATTTCGATCATCAGCATATATGTCAGCAAGTACTTTTTTTTTACCGTAGAATTCACTTTCATTCCACCAACTATAGCAGACAAACAAAAGTTAGATTTTTTCAGAGTAAATAAAAAATTAGAGCTCGAATACTAATTCAATTGTTTGTCTAGGAGTGTCGATTGTGTCATCGAACGAGCGACATAATCCGTTCTAGAATTGTACTCTCTAGCCATAGGAGGAGGCTGCCATGATGGGGCATTTTTCTTAGACATGATAAATTTTGGAAGGAACAAAAATACTCCGTCTATGTTTATATTAAGGATGCTTAGTCAGTGCCAAATCAGCAGCTAATGACCCAATTTAACGGAACTTTAACGGTCTAGTAACAGTAGGGGGCTAAATTACACGTTTGATCACTCAAATTATATTAAATCTTTCACATTTGCCACCCGAATTAATTTTCTTTCTTATTCACCACTAACTTTACGAATCGTTTATTAATCGTTAGTCACTTGTCGTTAGTCTCCATTAGTTTTGAGATGACGTGGCAAATGGAATTGCTGACTGGACCACTAACTTAATGACACATCAATTTAAAAAATAATTAAAAAAAAGGAGACAAGAGTCTCCCCTGCAACCAAAAGAAAGAAATATAAACAATCAACTACTGCCACAGTTGGAAAAGGGGAAACTGGACGAGGGCCTCACCGGCCTGCCGTTACTTTCAGAGCGCAATCAACTACTGCCACAGCCGGCCGGGGAGTCTCTCATCGGGATATGAAGCTGGAGAATCTGACATTGGACGAGAATGGGAAACTCAAGGTCTCTGATTTCGGACTCTCTGCTCTCCCGGGTCGGATCTGGAACGACGGGTTAGTGTCGGAGGATCCGACCGCCGTAGCTGCACAGGAACTTGACCGACGCCATTGATGCTGTTTTCGGGGGGAGAGGGGGGGATTTACTCCGAGTAGTGTGATTTTGCAGTGAAAAGGAAGTTCACAGCCGTGGCCACTCCGATATCCGATCCAGTGTTGATTAATTATTATTTTTTAAATTGACATGTCATTAAGTTAACGGTCCAGTTAACAGTTCTGTTTGCCACGTCATCAAAAAGCTGACGGAATCTGACGGTCGGTGACTAACGGTGAAACGATTCGTAAAGTTAGTGGCGGATAAGAAAGAAAAGTAATTTGAGTGGCAAACGTGAAAGATTTATGTAATTTGAGTGACTAAACGTGTAATTTAGCCAACCGTAGGGATTTCATTAGGAAAATTTTGATAAATCAAGGGCTACCAAATGAAAAATAATAGTTCAGGGACTTCAATAGAAAACACCTAATAGTTTAGGGGCCACATAGTCATTTAACTCTTATTATTATTATTGATTATTGGGGAAGAAAACTACGTGACTGTAAAATAGTATCAGAGGTTGTATTCGAAAGTTAGTGTTTGTCAAATTGTATCGTATCCGCGGTTACATCGAATAACCTCATACCGGATTCTAAATAGGTAGGTGAATTTTTAGCGATAAAAAATGGTTGAACTATGATTTCAACATAAATATCTTGTTCATTAACTTTTCCAACACAACCTTATATTAAATGTTTTTTTTTCCTAAAATCGTGATCGAACCATTTAATACTGCTAAAACTATCTACAAGGTTAGACTATAATAAACAATTTGTTCTGGTCGAAGCGCTAGCACAATACGATTTTTTTGCAAACACAGACTAATTTTGGAAGGGCTAAAGAGCAACGGAGACATAATGTCTGGGCCTATCAGCTCAACATTAATTGTAATGGATCGTGCTTGATCTTATCGAGTTTCAGGCCCATCATGAGTTCATGACGAACGATTCGGCACACGTTTTGTGAGGTACCCATCTGCATAGTCAACACGAACGATTCGAGACACATTTTGAGAGGTACCATTACACAAGAGGTTCAAGTGCTCTGAACATCTCTCCAATGGGTCCCGTTTCATTTCGCACCACATAGGTATATATGGCTGCCCATATCGTGCCAAACAAGCCATCTAATTGTTGGTTCAGCGTCTCGTTGACCAACGTCCCTTCTTTTTTCCTTTTGACTTTGGCCTCTTATGATCCTGTAGTATTCGTATCTGGCTTATTCCATTCGAAATATCTATGGAAAAAAAAGCAATGGAAGAAAGAGTGTTTTTGGTTCGGTTATTTTATAACTTT
Organism: Linum tenue; assembly: GCA_946122785.1. NCBI lineage: Eukaryota > Viridiplantae > Streptophyta > Magnoliopsida > Malpighiales > Linaceae > Linum > Linum tenue. The sequence goes on along the minus strand of CAMGYJ010000004.1, from coordinate 64,076,447 downwards.
TTTTGTCGGTTAACTAACTTAACCTAGACTCTACCGACACAAATCCTATGCGTTTCAGTTATTACTGACCACCGAAACCGGCGGCGATGTCGGCTTCTATTTCGCGCCTCACAAGAACGCTAAAACCAGTGTCAATGCCAACCTCTTTCATGAGCCTAGCTATGCCTTTAGCAAGAATGCTGAGACAGTAAAAGTGCTCGACATGCTGAGACAGTAAAAGTGCTCGACAGCTGGCGGCGCTTCTTACGTATTTTGGAACATGGCTGTAATTTGAACGTGCTTTCTAGGATAAGTTCAAAAAGTACGGTAAGAAGTCAAGCCTATCGTCTAGGACTGGGAAAACATCCCAGTTTTCCGATTAAACCAAACCGTTTAAAATGGTCCAGTTGCAACCAGGAACCAAATTGCATCCAATCTGGTCCAGTCTCAAATCAGTATATTAGGGAGAAAAACCAACCAAGTCCAGTCCGGTTTGAAAAACCAGGAAAATCGGATAAACTTAAAACTGAAAATTGCCAACCGAAGCCCCTAGTCCCACAACCTCCAACCTCCCCTAGCCAGCCCAACGGATATCCCTACCCCTCCCAGCCCTAAATCTAATCCTACCTACGAATCAGTCATCACGCAACATAGGGGTGAGCATCGGTTCGGTTCAATCAAAACTACTTATTAAAATTCATACAAACTGTTTTTCAAAATTCAAGTTGGTAATTAGTGTAGCCGTTGATAATGGATCTCGTAAATCTAACAAGGATGCTAGGAACAAAAGAATAGTAGCGTTTGATTTCTTAATTAAATATTTAATCATTAATGGTGAATAGTCCTAAATACTTCTATGTAAAAATGGTGACGGATGAGTAAGGCAAATCGAAGCGTTTCATTCGATTTTATATTCAATCGTAAAAAAGCATTCAATTCATCCAAAACCATCCAAGTAATGGGTTGAACCACTACGGTAATTGATTGTCTGTTTTAGTGGTCTGGCCATGAATCCCGATCTTTAACAAAGGGATTGTCTAAATCTCACAACATTGATCAAAATCCATACATGTCAAATCTAAAAGCGAATAAACTCACGTCTGTCAACATGATTTTACCCATAGCGAATAATACCCGTTTTAACCTGGTTGAGTCAAATACAATACCAATGAATTTGAATACAATAGTCATCCCTAAACACCTAACCCAATCCAAGAATGCTCTCAATCATTGGTGTATACGTACTGACAGTTTCATAAACAACATTCAACGATTGAAATCGATGCTAAAGAAAGTTGCTTTTTTCTGTATAACTGTGTAAGTACAGACTGAGAGTAAAGAGAGGAAAAAGCAGCAGGGAGAGGGGGGAAATGAAGTCGCACAACTCTCCCTCTTTCACCTCTAAAGTCTAAACACAGACAAATACGTTACATATATTTACATTTGATTTCCAAACTCAAACAGAGCAACAAAATTCTTAGGTAGTGATAACTGAAAGTAAATATCTCCAGCTTCGATCTTGACGTATGAGCTCCTCGTCTTTCGGACAGACCAATAGGTCGCCGGAGAAGCCTTCTAATCAAATAGGTCTCCCTGACTGGTGGAGTCCTCTCCGTTGCCAGAAGAAGGGTCACCACCGGCGGCATTGAATGCCATTATAAGCTCCAGAAGCTCCCTATTAGCAGGTGACCTCTCCTCATTGTTGTTATCCAGATGACTACTTCTTTGGCGGCGTCCTTGAATAGAGAACAGCTCCAACATCAGATCTTGCGGTGAAGCTATTTGGTCCATCCTGCTCCTCCTGGCCTTTGGCCTCCTCTGAAGACACAAAGTGTGAATCAGAATTAGTCTCGTCATCGTCGTATCTATCAAGCAAATCATCAACATCCTTATTGCCTTCACCCTCATGGTCACCATCATTGATATTATCAACATCATTGTCCACATCATCATCATCATCATCTTCTTCTTCTTCATCTTCGTCGTCGTCATCATCATCATCATCATCATCATCATAATAATCGAAGTCATCATCACAAATATACTCGTCATCCTCGTCTGCCATATCACTGTCATCCTCATCGTCGTCGTCATCAATAAAGTCAAACCAACGAATGCGAGAACACATTCGATCCTTTCTCCAAACAAGGAATGGCAAAGACATTATTAGTTCTCGTGATCTTGGGTAGATACTACATCCACCTAAGTGATCAAAGTATCATCATGAACCTAACTACTTTTTAAATTTCGATATTTCCCAATAGGAAACTAGGACAAACAAGTGCCTTATTTCTAGAGCAACAGCATTCCACAATAGGAAACTAGGACAAACAAGTGCCAGCTACCAGGAGCAAGATATCAGTGGTTTAAGAAGGACGAAAACGTGAGTAAAGTTGGTCAAACCAACACTAGTGAGTTAAATCATCAGTATAATTCAGTGCTGTATATTTTATCTCTAGCAGTTACACGAGAGCTGATTTTCTAGTGCAGACAATTGCTGATCAATATAGTAAACACTAAATAGTACCTGTCCAATGTTCTTAGGCAATGTAGCCTTTTCCATTGCTTTCGGTGTGAATATCTTTATATCGCGCTCAATTCCACTGCTGGCAAGTATAGTGCTGTGAGGATGAGGTTCAATACAGTTCACGACATGCCGATCGCCTTCCATGACATGAATTAGCTCTCCGCCTTCTTTACTCCAAATGAATATCCGACCACAGTCAGAACCACTGACCACATACTCACATCTAGGCCCAAAGAAATTGACACCTTTCACAGTCTCACAGTTACGGTGCCCCTTGTAAACTTGAGGGGCTTTCTCAACATCATCACTTGTAGAAGACTTTCTTCGCGGGTTGGATCCCAATCCCATATCCCGTGAGAAAAGATAGATGAACTCCTCATTATATGTGGCAAGAAGTTCACTCCGGTCAGAGAAGGCCAACCCTGTTATGCCAACTTGTTCATCACCGATCAAATGCGGAGGGCAAAAATAGTCTGCAGGGCGGCCGAAATCAGTCGATGCATCCCACTTACATCTGCGGATATCGTATAGTCGAGCATACTCGTCGGACCCTGCAACTGCGAAGAGGTTTGGATTCCTTGGATCAATTATGATTGCATTCAGATGGACCTCTGACATATAAGCCGCCCTATCGCCATGAGGCGGGCAGGTAAAGAGTTCTGTAGCAGACCTGGTTCTTAGATCAATCTGAAAGAATATCCACATCAAACAGTTCAGTTGCATAGGGTAGTACGAGATTTTAAGGTGGAAAACAAAAATGAGACACAGAGTCAAAGGTCAAGCAAGAAAACAAATGCTCACATGTTGAACTAATCCATCCTCCCCACAGCTATAAAATCCATGAGGGCTTCCAGGCTCAACAGCCAATTTATGAGCTCGACCTTGATGTTTTGCAAGCATTTCAATTTCCACTTCTCCATCTTCATGGATTTGAGCGTGTCGTACCTATACAAATGAAATCAGTTCATCAATGATCAGTCCACAAAATGAGCAAAATTCTGAGGAAGACCATACCATAACAGGCATCCTCGAGAAGTAGAAACATTCATTCCATGAGAAATGTGATGAACGGTACATATTCATGAAGAACTGATGTTGTGACTGAAAGGAAGAGAAGTTACCTCTCCATCAGCAGCGCAAGTGACAATGCTGCGGTCATCTGAGAAGGACATAATCTTTGCTTGAAAGACATTACCCTGGTGACCCGAATGGAAAGCAAGCTTGATATTCCCAGTTTCCCAGTCCCAGAGAATCACTTGTCGGTCGTCGGAACCAGACACCAAAATGTTGCCATAAGCATTGAAGCTCACAGTATTAACGCACCCCGAGTGCTTGTTTAGTTTCTTGTAGAGCTCAAGTCGGAGTACAAGATCCTAGCAGGCACATATTAACCCTTAGCATTTACGTACTGTCTCAAAAACCAATTGAACCAAACAGCAAGAAGCTTATCAAGAGACACTGACAATTATACTGAACGCCAACCCACTTGGCCCAAGAATCAGATACCAAAAAGCGAATACACCAGCTTCAGTAAGTTGATGGACAAACTACAGATAGTTTGCATCCCATTTCCATCCAGATCACCCCCAAAAATCAATGAAATTATGACCATACCCTTCATTCTAGCAGACACAACAAAGACCCTTAACAAGCGCAGATCCTTTTATCGCAGGAACAGAAATCGGAGACACAAACATAAGCCACATTCAATCAACACCAGTAGGCAACCAATCCATAAGAACGCACAAATTAGCATGGCACTCGATTCAAGGAGGAAAGAAAAGAAGCACCTTGGACGCAGCAAAGCGTTGAGAGAAGCGGCGGCCGGAGACCTGGCCAACCTCCCTGTGCAGAACGTCGACCACCGCCGCATCCAGGCTCGCACTTCTGCTTCTCTTCCCCATTCTAAGCACCGACGACGAGGATGAGGGAGAATTGAAGAAAGAATTATGGGAATCCAAACCAACCACAAAGTCGCCAACTTTCGATTCTATATTTCTCACCCTCCTTCGGCGTGAAAACAAGAAATATCACCTTCTCATGTCTCCAACCCCGCGGCAAGCTCAACTGGCGAAACGATATATAAAGGTGCCGTCTTTCGCTTTCGGAAGTCGGGTTTTCTTCTCTTCGTCTCTATCATACAACGTGGATACCTATGATCGCGTGTGCTCCAGCTTATGGAAGCTTTCTGTGTGGATGTGCACCTCTGATATAGACACGTGGCACCAATTTGGGCAGAAGGGGAAGGGTTGGGCCAAGGCTCAAGGCTTTACTTTCGTCATTTTGTGTTTGGATTTTAATGTCCAGCCCGCTTTTCGGCATCTTCAAGCCCTAGGCCCAACCCAAATCCAATATACTAATTTCGGATGTCAATGCAGTTTTACTAAACCAAGGATGAAGGAACCTCTCGCTTTTGCTGGTTTGGAGTTGAGGAAAGCTTCCAAACACAAAGGAACCAATCATTAGACTACAAACAGAAGCAGCTAGGCTGAAAAGGAAAGCCAGCAAGCAAAAGTTCTTACTTGCCGTATCCCACGAAAGAATGTCAATCTTCTTGTCGTCGACATCTATTGTTCATCATGAAGTTGAAAATGAGACACTTGTAATGGTCATCTCACAACCTGACAAAAAGTAGAACCGTCTGCTGATACAGCCCAAGAAAACAAAAATCATATCAACCCTCAGAAAACTGCATATTCCCATGATATACTAAGAAATCTAGCCCTTACTGACCAACAATCCGGCTGGCGTGCTGATGGGGTTGAAGTTATAGGCTAGCAAAGTTGGATCGCGTCGAGCAATCCATCCAACGGTGTTAGTCCATCGTAGTGCCAACCATATCATCAACATGCTAGCAAAATTTCCTGACCAATAGGAGAAGTAATTCCCTTATCGATGTCATTATGTCAACGTCTCATGGTATATGAACGACGGTCAACTAAAGAATCGAGAATACGGGACTGCATAACTAGACAAGCCTGTCCCTTTTGTCCTGCATTTTAACATTTTCTCGGAAGGGAAAGATTGCAGAGAGTTGGTTGAATATTCCGTTACCTGAACGTTTGTGCTTTGGCCTGCACTGCACACATTTCACAGACAGTGGTGTAGATCTCTGTGCTCTAACGGCTGTTGATATCTATGGGCGCAGTTAGCAACATTTCCAGACATTCCTGTGGTTCGTCCTCTATTCAATATTTCCCTGACAAGGGAGAAAAAACGTGTTCATATGTTTTCATATCCTGGTCGTTGAAGCCGAGTAGCAAAGTTCAACAAGATATTAATGTGGAAGAGATAGAGGGTAGAGGCTCTAAACCTCTTCTGAGAGCGGCAATATCTAAGACATCTATATTATCCTGAACTAACCTGTCTGCTGATAGAACCAATAACCTCAGGCTGCGCTACTCATGGATGTCTTCCAGGTCCTGATTGACCCCGTAGTATGCATCTAATGCTTGCTGCTGACCGAGTTGATGCAGTTACCACGGATTTTAAACCGCGATTGTCATGGACGAGAGAAATAAATCAATCCACCCAGCTATGTGCTGCTTCCTTTCTGACATTGTTCTTCTCCATCATCAACCTCACTTCACTTGCATCGTTCCATAGTCCCAAATCTGCATACATATTATGCAGCAACACATATGGAGCCGAGCTCTCTGGTTCTAGCCTCATCAATGATTCAGCAGCAATTCTAGCAGTTCGAACATTGTAATGCAACTTGGAAGCGCTTAATATCGCACCCCAAATAGCTTTATCTGGTCCAAAAGGCGTGGTAGTAATCAAACTCAGGGCTTCTTCAAGCTGCCCATGCCGGCAGAGGACGTCCACCAATGATGCAAAATGTTCGACCGTTGGCTCGATGCCATAATCAGTGGCCATGGATTTAAATATCCTCCGGGCTTCTTGAACAAGTCCAGCATGAGCACAAGCGTTCAGAGCTGCAATAAATGTTATATGAGTAGGCTGCACGCCGAACAGCTTCATCGATTGAAATATCTCCAGGGCTTCTGAAGCATGGCCGTGAGATGCGTATCCTCCAATCATTGCGTTCCATGAGATCACTTCTCTCTCTAATTTGACTTCCTCGAACATTGATCTTGCATCGGATATTGCCCCACATCTCGAGTACATTGTGATCAAGGCGTTATTGATCGTAACGTCTGGGATAAAAGTCTTCCATATCAGCTGATGAATTTGCATACCGAATTGCAAATTCGCTAACCTGGAGGAGACACTAAGAACTGAAGATAGTGTGTGCCTATCGGCCTTTTCTCCCTCTGTCTGCATACCCATGAAGAGGATAATAGCACCAGTGGGGTCATTGTTCTTTTCGTATCCAGCAATCATGGAATTCCACGACACTATGTTCTTCTCAGGCATCTTGTCGAAGAGATCGCGAGCTAGTTCCAAGCTTCCCATTTCACCATGGCCTGAGATCATAGAATTCCACGAAAGAGTGTCTGGATTTGGCATTCCGAGAAATAGCTTAGAAGCTTCCTCCATGTTTAATGCCTGAACGTAGCCGCTAATCATGGTGTTCCATGAGAAATTGTCCCGCTCCATCATTTGATCGAAGAGTTCTCTAGCGCGAACAAGATCCCTTGCCTTGACATAACACATGATCATCATATTCCATGACACCAAATTTCTCTGAATTCGATCGAAGACTATCCGAGCATCATGAACCTTCCCTCTCTGGCCATACCCGGCAATCAATGTATTATATGCATGCACCAAATCATGTACCCTGAAATCACCATTCCCCCACTCGAGAAGAACTCTTGCAGCTGCATCCAGCTCTCCATTCTGAACAAGACCCGCTACCAGTGCACTGACTGATGAAGCGTCTCTATCGGGCATTCTATTAAAGAACTCAATTGCACGTGACACCTCCCCGTTCTGCAGAAACCCAGTAACCACAGCGTTCCAGGAGACAACATCCCGCTGAGGCATTTTGTCGAACAGCTGCAAGGCGTCATCCATCCTCCTGTTCTTCGCGTACCCACTGATCATGGTGTTCCACGACACACAGTCCCGCTTCGGCATCCGATCAAACAAACGCCTCGCTTCCTCCAGAAACCTGCACGAAACGTACCCGGAAATCATCGAGTTCCACGACACGACATCTCTTTCAGGCATTTCTTCGAACAGTTTCCTTGCCTTCGTCATTTCCCCCCGCTTAGCGTGCCCACTAACCATCGAGTTCCAGGACACCACGTTTCTCTGAACCATTTTATCAAACACTTCTCGAGCTTCATCAATCAGCCCGCTTCTCGTCAAACTTCTTATCTTTAAATTCAGCTCGTACACATTTCTTCCGCTGGAAATACTCTGCGTCCTAGCAGTGGAGGCAAAACCTCGCGGCGATAAATCCTCCAACGGCCTCGAAGCTCGAAGCTTTCTTCCCCTCGACAGTAAAACAACACCATTTAAGCTTATCCATCGTTGAGTAAAGCTCCATACTTCCCGTCCTCTCATTGTTCTTCTTCTATACACAGAGCTGGCAAAAACTGAGCGACGCGTGAAAAAGGAGACGCAGCTAAGCCATTATGTTAATGCATGTGTCGTTTCCGCCACAATCGCACACCTTGCACGTGCTACCACACCATCGTCGCCGGAGCAACGACCGTCGTATTGAAATTACAGCTCTGAGCAAGCAAGGACAGCGCTTCTTCTCTTCTCTTGCAGCCACCGCCGTCACCGGAGGAGACGAAAACCGTGTGATAAAGAAATTCGTCGCGGCGTCACCGAAATCCATTGCATTGGAAGCGCTTTCGACTCTGCTTTCTCCCGAGTCTTCTCATCTCCGAATCTCGGGTCTCGCTCTGCCTGTAAGTTATCCCTCTGGAATCCGAAACCTTCTGAAATGGGTACCACTACATGCCAATTCTGAAGATGATGTCTTTCGTTTTTATCCCATTTCCCCAGCTTTACTTGAAGATCACTGAAGCTTCATGGTTCGAGTGGAACCCGAAGCTGGTTGCAAATCTGGCAGCTTCGCTGGATAAACAAGAGCAATGCGATGAATCAGAGTCATTAATCTCCGACTCCATTGCCAAATTACAGAGCCGGGAAAGGGAGCTTGCTCTGTTTTACTGCGAGCTGGTCACTTCGCACTCCAAACACGGATCGAATCGAGGATTTGATTGCTCTCTAGCTCGTTTGGATCAGCTCCTCCGCAGTTCAAGCTCCGTTTATGTGAAGAAGCAGGGCTACAAAGCAATGGCGAGCGGGTTAGCCGAAATGGGCAGAGTAAAAGAAGCAGAAGAATTGATCGAGGAGATGCGAGGGAAAGGAATCAGGGCGTCACAGTTTGAGTTCAGATGCGTACTTTATGGGTATGGAAGATCCGGAATGTTTGCAGACATGCAGAGGATAGTTGGGAAGATGGAAACGGAAGGAATCGAAGTCGACACAGTCTCTTCAAACATGATCCTTTCGTCCTTTGGAGCTCGCAGTGCGCTCCCTGAAATGGCTACATGGCTGCAAAAGATGAGAACTTTACGAATTCCATGTTCAATAAGGACTTACAATTCAGTACTGAACTCCTGCCCGACAATCACGTCGATGATGCAGAGCTCGGCCAGCTCTAATGGCTTCCCAATTTCCATCCAAGAGTTGGTGAATAATGTGACAGAAGCAGAGGCAGTTTTGGTTGGACAACTGGTGGAATCAGAGGTGCTGAACGAGACAATGAACTGGAATGCTTCAGAAGCTAAACTAGATTTGCACGGAATGCACTCAAGCTCGGCTTATGTTATAATACTGCAGTGGATGGATGAGTTGAGAGAGAGATTGAGCCGCGGCGATGGAGTGATTCCAGCAGAGGTGGTGGTGGTATGTGGGTCGGGGAAGCATAGCAGCGTTAGAGGGCAGTCACCAGTTAAACGACTGGTGAAAGAGATTGTAGTTCGGACTGGAAGTCCGTTGAGAATAGACAGGAAGAACACAGGTTGCTTTATTGCTAAAGGGAAAGTAGTCAAGGAATGGTTATGTTAATGCTAATGAGAAAGGGAAAACATCTAATAGAACACAAGGAATGAAAGCATCTCCATGATTCATGGCCAGTAAGTTCTTTGCATTTCATTGAAGAGAACAAAGAAGGGCTGCTTAATGATACATATGTTCATCTTTCTATTATGCAACAGTGATTAGCAAATGCTAACTCCGAGGGATGTTCTGGGAGCTTTTTAGTTGGAGCCTTCTGGAGGAATTCAATAGCAAATCAATTGGAAGACCTCATGTTTAAAAAGAATTGCAGAATGACCAAAAGGTAGCTTGCTTTGCCATGAGCATACTAACGGACCTACACAAAATGGCCGATGCAAAGAACTTGTTGCTTCCTTTATGTTGAAGGCACAGACAGCATATATATGCATACATGTAGGCTCTCAAGTGGTGATTGATCGGTTCAGCCTATTGACAGTGATTCCCTTCCCTAGATCTCCTGATAACCACTTTATAGATCATAAAGAAGTACAGGGTTCTAAGACTAACCTGATGAAAGCGTTCTCTACTATTCTTCCTTTCAAAACCACGGCATCCACCAAATGTACATTTTGCCAAGATTCTTGTGTGAAACAGCTTCGGCAATTAAGCGCCTAGCCTGACCTTCAACAGCTAGAGGCAAAGAGGGTGCTGCTCCAACACCAACTACTACTCCTTGTAACCTTGCTTCAATGTTACTGATTGCTCTCTGCAAAGGTTGGGGAAGTATGGTCACATGATAAGCAAACCTTATGAATTTTAACTCCAGCACAATCATAAAAAAAACATGTAAATCAAGCTATGAGAGCAGATACTGTAAGATGGACCACAGCCTATGCTACCTGCGCATGAGGATTTTGAACCTCTGTGCCACTGGATTTGTGAGATTTTGTCCACTCAACAAGGGGGTCGTGAATGAAAGTTTCTAGAACACTCATCAGAGTCTCCCTGTGTGTTCTCAGCACTGAAAGTGTGATTTCACAGACCTTCAAAAAGATGCCCTCATATCCAGTAATTCCCAGTCCATCAATCATATTCTGCATAATCAAAAATCAAACAGAGGTCATAAATACAAGGTTCAGAAATCATGTTATCCCAAACATAGAAGTTGCTTCCAAAACGTAACGAGCTCAAGGGGAGACAGCTCTGGAAACAGTAAATAGTCATGGAAAACCTTAACTGGGAAAACATACTATTAAGACATGAAAGCAATAATTACCTGAGTTAGTCTGAAAGGAACTAGCTCTGGCTTTTCCAACTGCAAGCCTTTATCAAATAGGCAACTGAAATCGACATGAACGCAATCACCTGTCGTTGAGTCAAATAGAATGTTTTCACCATGTCTGTCCCCTAGACCCACAATATGCCCAACCATTGACCACACAGCAGTGGTGTGAGCATAAGCAACACGAGCTCTAAACCAAGCAGCAGGCTCGGAGAAAGTAGTCAGGAACCACCTGTGGAAAACTGGGGGGAATAGTGGAAGGAGTTTGTTCTTCAGCATCTCATCCTCTGACATTTTACCTTGGCATTGATCATAAATGCGTTTAATTATAGGATTTGTCTTCTGTCGATCAAATTTCCCACATGTGGAGTATATGTCCTGAAGAATATGCCGGAGTCCACGGGTATGAGGCACCCATTCCACCATACCACAGTCTTCAGTTAGAGGAATCACTGCAAAGGTACGGATGTAGAGTTTCCTTCTCCGGCTTTCAGGATATTTGGACAACAGACGATTAATCATTGCAGTGAACTCCATCATACGAGCATCTTTCCTAAGGTCATCCTTCGGTTTGCACAGGAATGGGCGTTCAATGCCATCACTACCCAGAAAAACAATCTGAAAATGGAAACAAATATTAATAGTATTAATGTACAAGATATTTGAAGCTCAACAGTACCTGGAATATCCTCTGCAGTCAAAAGCACAGAATTACGTTGATGAAAAAGCAGCACTGATAACTTACTTTCTTTGGTCTCTGAAGAGATGAAAGGATCTCGGCCTCATCAGCAATTCCAGAAATCATTGGAAATTCAGAAGTTGCAAATATATCAGATTTAAGTGACTCGTTCATGTTACAGGTTGGCAAGGTGAAAGAAAGAGACTGCTGCATTGGCATGATGATTTCCAGTGGCATCATTCTTTTCAAAGAACTGAATTCAGTTGCAATGTTAATCGTCTTTGATTTTTGCTGGCCTGGGTGGAAGCACAGTTTGATCAGATGATCAATCAAGCCAGCAAACTGGGCAAACAAATTACTCCCGGAGTTTCCTTGACCGAACCCTTTTTTAGCCTCTTGTATGATTGCTGCAGCTGCTTCCCTCCTTGAAGAGACTTTAGACTTTGAAACAGCTGCTGTGATCCATAATGCCTGTTGGGGATATTCCCTGAGAACAGAAGTGATAATCTTTTTGACTAGTTGAACGACATCTTCATTCTGGTGGCAGATCCTTGAAACCAATTGAGGCAGTACAGTCAACCATTGATATGTGGGCAAATCCTTTAAACAACCTCTGATAATTGTCAACACCTACAAAAATGAAAAGGATGGGAAATGGAACAACTCCTTTAAATGACATAAAAGGGAAAAAGAGGTTATTCGTATGAAAGAAGAGAAGTTGTATTACCCTGGCATGGACCTTCGCCAATTCCCCATTAGAAGGACGCGATCTTTGATAAATGCTTCCAAATTCAAACCACAAGGTGAGCAATCTCGGAAGTGCTTGAAAGAGGTTCCTGTGGCCCTTATGCAAACCCTTGGCATAATACAGTAATACATCAGACAAGTAAAACCACCAGCGCTTCTCATTATTTGAAACAGAAGCCCTGGAACCTATGTCTGAATTGTCTTCCTGTCTTTTCCTAGCATCAACAAGCAGCTCGTCTAAGTATTTTGCTAAATAGAAGAACCCCTTTTCCCACAAAGGTTGCAATTCCCTGACTCTGGAATATAGAGCTATGACGTCTTCTTTCTGCTTCTGGCCAGTATTATGTATCCATCGGGTATACAAGAGGAGAGTCTTTGCGACATCCTGATTATTATCATTCAAAGCTTGATTGTCACAGTCAGAAGGTAGAGGGTTTAGAGGCACCAATGAGAGGTTGGTAATAGATGACCTAGCAGCAGTGCCTACAATCTTCACAGGCATGTGAAGAAGAGATTGTTGCAACTCCGCAATGGCGCCATCTGATCGCCTAGTACTCCACAAAAGCTTTGCCTTTTCCATGTGAGCATTAAGTGCTCCTGAAGATTGAGCTTCAAGAATCGATCTGTTAGCTGTTTCATAATGACCCGAGGAACGACAGAGCTTTGCATATTGGAGCCAGCAGTTCCCGACTTGTGCACCAAGGCCACTGGATGTGAATACAAGTCTTCGGAAAGCCAGGAGCGGCTCTCTTGTCCATAGTGATGATTGTGTTATGCTAAGCCTATTTTCCAAGTTCTCCACTAATTTTGTGAATTCCATATCACTTAGATGGAACCTTTTCTCCAAGAAAGAGTCATTGATAAGAAGAGAATGGAAGTTCTCTAGTTCCTGCAGAAAGTGAAGTTTCACAATTAAGGGGTAAGCCCTCATGTAGGAGTCCATGCCTGCAGCAGCAAGAGGAGCAATCAAAGCCTGTTTGGACATTCCAATCCTCTCAGCAACTGCCAATCTATTCTTCTTCATCATAGCCTGGAGAATTTTAGCAACATCAATGTCAAATGAAGCATTACTCTCGGCGCCACTACAAAGCAAGCCTTCTTCAGCAGCACCGTTGAGGTATTCATCCATCAAGTCCCACCTGCCTAGTCTCCATGCTGCTTGCACCCCTTGCATGCACCACGTTTTCTTATATTGAGGGAACCTAGAAATCAAACCGTCAACATGAGTCACCATTGCCTGTAGATGGCACATGTTCAGCAAACAGTTTAGAACATCTGAATGCCTCTGAATCGAGAGGGCCTCCATCTGTAAAGCTTGCTCACAAGAAGTCAAGACCTCAGCCCAGTTTCCTGCCTTCTTGTTTAGTAAGAGTTGGTCCTGCAAGCTCATAGATTTCCGCAAAGAGGCCAAGCCTGATAAACCATCAGGTTCATCAAGACAGCTATATATTTCCATCAGGTATGAAATATCTTCATCCTCAAAAGTGCCACTTGTCTCAGCAGCAGGGTTAAATGCACCTGATTTTTCACGCACATGAGACTCAAAGTACATCAAAGATCTAGCATATGCTTGACACCTGAAGGATGCCCTTGCAAGGGTAACCTTGGGAACAGCATCGAGTAGCTCGGAGACATGTTTACACTGGACAAGGAGTTGATCCTGATCAGGCAAAGAGGTATTATGGTCTTTTGACTTGGAACCTTGCTTTCTAGAAGTTGTTGACTGGGTAGACTGGGACAATGCTATTTCTTGCTCAACATCATCCACCCATTGGCCAAGGTTATCAAGGAGGGTGAAAACAGCTTGAATACAAACTTCGGTTTGTCCACCACCAACATGAATAGCAGCCCCACTATTTTCTGATACAGCAGCGCTAAGAACGGATAGCACCTCTTCAGTAATGCTATGGCGGGCCTCTGCAGTACCATGACAAACAGCATTAAGGACGAGATACGGTAGCAGGTAGCTGGCTATTTGCATATCATGCCGCACTATGCCTCGGCATGCATTAAATATACTTGCACGTGAACCATTTGCATGTGCAGTCAGCTTCTTTATCCAAAAGAATATCCATCTTCTAAATGACATTGATGGCCGGTAAATTGGGCCAGCTGAAGATAAATCTGCAACATTAGGAAGCTGAAACCTAGAGGTCAAACAAGGGGCTATTATCTCTTTAACATAATTAGAGAACCTGTCCCACAATATCTGACCCCTACTATTCATCATACTGCTACCATCAGCAGACCTAACAATTGGTGTGCGATAAGAAGCACCAACATTTTCATCTAATGATGCCTCACAGCCAGCTATCTTGAGCAGCTCTTGTATTGCTAATGCAGCTGAATCCTGAACAACTGTATCAGGTGCAGCTCTAAAAGCTCTTGCTAAATGCTTGTGGATCAACTCAAAAATAAGGTCATCATCTGAACATTCAATTGTAAAACGTATGCTTGGAGAACTTTTCACTTTAGCAGGGTCGACTGCGCCAAGTGCTCCGAGGCAATCAGCACAGACCAATTTCAATCGTTGCCCCACAACAGTCCTCGACTCTTCAGCACATCCTCTTAACAGGGAGGTAATCAAAGAACTTAAAACATCCATGTCAGCGGTAACCTCACCAGTGATCAAAGCTGTAATATCTTCCCGTCTTATATTAAGAAACTTGCTCAATTCACACACCGCCATGTACCTCACATTCAAGTTCTCATGATCCAAACCTTCAGAAACAATTCGTAACTGATCCTTCAAAGTCAACGAACCGCGTGCCTCTTGGATAGCTGTGTTCACGTCCTTTAGCAAAGGAATGCTGGGTAATAGAGGGAATTCGCGAAGATGATGCTTCAAAACTATTCTGTTTTTCAGTACAAGTTCTTCCAATATATTTACTACAGTATTCAACTGCATAGAAGAGCTTTCTTTGTACCTCTCCACAAAGGGAATAAGAGCAGCAAATACTTGAGAAATGACATGCTTGATGCTGGATGGTGATTTGCTAGCCAGCTGCTCAATAAAATAATGCAGTACAGAGAGACCTTCACTTTGCAGTGATTCTTTGTCAATAGCATGCATGAGAAGAACCATCAGTTTTGGAACATAAGTACTAAGATGAGACCCCATCATTTCAATCAACATTTTAATGCGCTGCAGCGCCTGTATCTGCAGTGAAACGTCCTTTGCATGAAGCATCTTCCTATCAATGCTGTTAAGGAGGCCAACAAAATGATTCCTCAGAAAGCATGAAAGATCCTCGGAACCTGTCAGAACTTTGGCGATTTCTTTTATCATCTCAGGTACCCTTGACAACCTGTGTACAAAATCGAAAAGAATATAGCAGAGCAGTTAAAGATAAAAGGCATCAGTAAACTAAATAAATAACATGTTGGAATAGTCACTCTGAGGAGGATGCTCAAAACTTATTCCATGTTTTCTTACATTTCACCTTACCCACATACTATAACAAAAGAAAAACAACGAGAAGACTCTTTGTACCTTCTCTTAATATCAAGTGGATCAGAACCATCAAGAAAGCATACAAGTTCATCAAGAAGGGCAGGCAATGCAGCTGCAAATATTTCTTGGCTGTCAGAACCAGTTTGGTTATGATAAAACTGCAAGGTAGACCGTAACTCTTGGCCATCTGTTTGATGAAGAGCAGACGCAAGAACCTTCGGCAACCAATTAACTACGAGAGGAACCATCTCGGTGTTCAGCCACTTGGCTAACTCGAATAGAGTATCAACTGCTTGTTCATTTTCCTGCCAAGACACCACAAGCTTTGGTAGCACTATGGGAATCATTTTCTCAATTAGCTCTTTCATTTCAACACCAAGCACAATTTCAGCAAACTCTCTAACCATCTTTGGACGACTCACGAGGTTCATACTTAGATACTCAAACAGCTGATTACGAGTGTGAACAAATTTTAATAAGAGTTGTTCAGGCCCAGCTTTAAGATGGGCAAAGCAAGATTTATGTATCAACCTTGATGCAGTCATTCTGACAATCATGTGTGAATTATCAAGCTGATCAACCAACAGCATAAGAGAAAACAAAAACATTTGGCTGCCAATTTCAACAGAGACCATGATGTGCATTACTGATTCCAAAAGAGTCTCAAATGCTTCAGGATCTTCAGCAGCTGCCAGTGAACCCTTCATAACACCCAACAAATGTCCCTCTCTAGTACTGTTCAACAAATTCTCCCGAACAAATAAGCAACGGAAAACACTAATCTGAGAGCAGAATGCTTCCCTCACTGTTCTTATTTTGCTATTCAGGCAGAAGTCCAAGCATTTGATCCAATCAGAACTTGTTTTTTCTAGATCATCTTCCTTCAAATGCACAAGTATTCGTCTAATATTTTTCACACATGCAACTTGGATCTCCTCTGAAGATCCGTCATGAAGAAGCTTAAAGAACACTGACGTGAGAACTTTGAAATCACAATTTAAGGCCGCATAGTTTAGTAGATCCAGTCGATGTGATCCCATCAAGAATGACTTGTACTTGGGTAGAAGACTAGAGTCACACTTAGGACACCAGAATCCTTGCAGCAGACAATCTAGTGTTTGATTCTTCTTGTCGTCATAGGTATCTAAATAATACTTACAACTGCCTCTTCCCTGATCATTATAACTTCCACTGCCACAGCCATATAAGCAAGACAAATACCCAAGACAAAAGGGAATGACTCTCTTAACAGAATCATGTCGTTCCCTTCCAAAGAACCTACAGAAGGAGGAAACTGAATCACAGGCCAATAAATGGGACATGCTGAGCAGGTCGAATTGGCTACCAGATAACCAGTAAGGGGTCGTTGGGTATAATGAACATGGTCCATGATGAAATTATGTCAAATAAACTAGTGGAATCCTATAAAGACTAACAATCTATCTTCCCTTCCACCAACATGCCAAGACATGTCATAAAAAGGAAACCATCTATTTGTATTGGCACATCAGTCATACTTCGTCAAAGCAACTTGTTCTCAACTTTTCCACTATCGCATCTTACCATAATTTATATCACTAAGTTCACACATATAGAAAAACATCATTTTTCCCACCTTAGTTCAATTTAAGCGCTTGCACAAGAGAAATCGCCATTTCAGGAACGAAAAATATAAGAGCTATTGAATCACAACAGGATCTCCGTAGTTCACTTACTCGAGCCTTTCGAAGATTTCTGGCAGTACATCAAGACCACATAACAACACAATTACCACAAAACCAATGGTAGCTTCACTCCTAACCTCAGCAGCTTCATCTTGAAGGCCCAGATCCAAGACTTCCAAACAACCTTCACTACTTAAACTACGTCCGAGTTTCGATGCAACTTGAATTGAGATTTGTTTTGTTTTCCATTGAGGGTGTGGCCCACTGACCATGTGAGCGTGTGTCCAGGGAAGCTTTAACACTTTCAACATAAGATCTGCATATTCATTCCTAAACTTGGGAAGTCTATCCCCTGATTCAGAAAACGCTCCTGTAAACATCAAAGATAATTTCGTCACTGATAAATAATTACTTTTCCCAACCCCTAAGCTACTGGCAATGGCAAAGGAAAGCATCTAACTCACCCTGGTTTCGAACATAAGGCCATCACTAATCAACAAAATACTTCTCCTGTCTGACCTAAGATGAAGACATCACTAGGCACAATTTTTAATAAGACAGGCTTTCCTTCGATAATTAAAAAGTATTTACAATTCTTAATCAAAAGAACTGACATGCAGATGGAATCCATTACTGGGTACTGCATTTGTTTTATGCTTATATGCAAGCCAGGGCTCACAACGACAATGATGCTTAACTTACGAGTGAATAAAATGTTGGAAAGCAAAATACTCAACATATCAAGACTATATAATGTCAATCAGAATAATCTAGTATACAGCAAAATTTCCCTTTTGCTATCAGTGAAACTGGCATTGATTCTTACTCTGGATAAGTAGTATGCTGTGTATTCCTTCAAGGTAAATGAGAATATCAAGGCTGACTGGATTTGCTTGCTCCACCTACATGATGGAATAATTATTTGAGGAACGACAGAAAAATATTCTCACAGGTGAGAAACAAGAATTGCGCAAATCAAGCACCTGCTTGCAGATCCACGGAAGCCATGAATGCATCACCTCAAAGATGCAGACCAACAGGTTAGTACCTGGTTCTCTAGAGCAAGCAATGCAAAGCATGCTAAGAGCTGTTAATGCCATTTCTGGTCTAACAGAATCCGACAGAGTAGAAGAGCATTTCAGTTGTTCAATAAATGAAACGAGTGAGGTATGCATCGAACCAGCATACTCATCTTCTGTCTCAAAACCAACGATATGACTCCACTTGCACTTTGCCAGTTGACTAGTATAGGGACTCACGTTATCTTCATCTACCTTTCGCCTTTTGCTGAGGAGAATGTCAATGTCCTGGCTTTGTCTTTTTTCTCCAACTCTTGGATTCTCAACTGATTTATCACCACCACTACTCAAACTTACACTGCAATTGTTTTCTAAGTTCCCTCCAACTTGATCTGAACCAAGTATAGTGAGTGCTACCTGAATGCAATCAATCAAAGCACCACAAGATTCTGGAATGAAAAGCATATCTAGCAGAGATTCAGGCTTCCAAATGGAAGGTGGACAAGTTCTGGCAATCCTCTGGTACGCACTGCATAAAGCCACCTATAAGAAAATAACCAAATATGTCAAGTTGGAGGAGAAGGCAGAGAAATATAACAAACATGAATGGAGCACTAGAGCTTCTTTAGACGTAGTAGTTGCAATACAATAAGCTAGCAGATTAATATGATCTAAATCCAATGTGGAAAATGTTCATTCAAACCCGTAGCGGTTAGATATTACCCATCCACTGTTACCCAAAGGCCTACCTGTTGTTTGGGGTGTTAGCGATATGGGATTAAATGGATCTTCTAATTTGAAAAATAAGTAATTGTAGCAGAGCAATCCAAGAAGTCCTTTCTTTATCCGACCATACACAAGTCCAGTTGCTGACTACTACAGTTTTAAAATGTAATAAATACTTGCAAATTTTCTTGGGTAGGTAGAGCATGGTAGAAAGGAATTACAACATTTTCCAGCACGTTGATTTAGCATCCCCTTCTTCTATGATGTATAAGAGGAGGTTCTTCTAACCGTCTGCAACTCTTAAGATTCAATTTGGCAAGAGAAGCACAAAGAAGCGAGAGATTAAAAGGTTCGGCCACTAATTCTAACCAAGAGAGTTATCTAACCTTCAATTCTTGGCTTTTCGTTCTCCACATTGCCCTCTGGAAAACACTAATTACATCCGCAGCTGTCAACTTTATAACATAGTCAGGGCAGCTACCATGCAAGACGCTCAAACAACCTCCAATGGATGAGTCATATGATCTATTTCTGCATTGTAAACCAATACTATGATCAAGGTGATTGGCCATAAAACCTCCAAAGAAGTTCTTCACAAAGCTCAGAAACAAATCTAGGTGTTCTCTAGATTTCCACAAGTGTGAAGTAGACAACGAACCAAGAATATATCCAAATGACAATTTCAAGAAGAAAAGCATACCTGAATAAAGGAAGTAAAGCCGTGTCCTCGCTTAGAATTGCTGTTATTGACATAATCAGGTTTTCAAAAGGAACAATCTCACAATCTATCACTGATGCCACTATGCCAGCAAAGTCGAAACATGCCTTCCACAAAATTTAAACTTTCAGAGAATAGTCACAGATTATATGAACATATTCAACTCATGTTGCATAAAATGAGCTCGTAAATTCTACTAATGCATATACTGAATGGAATAAGAGACAATCACAAGTTGCAAGAACATGATCACACCCACCATATGCAAGTCAGCACTGCCATAACACAACAGTGAACAGGCAGCCGAGACATCTGACAGGCTGATGAGTCCCTCAACGTACAGAGTACCTTCTGTTAGGCATTTACTTAGAAGCCTAATCATCCAAGTTGCAAAGGGCTGCCACCTGGTTTTCCCCATTATATTGATCAATATCCCAGGACCATCAATTGGTTTAATCGTTGGTGGGAGGTCACTCAGATAATCAGATCGAGTGGATATCCTAGTAAAGGACTGGGAAAAACACTTCATGTTTACACGAGCATCATTCGAAATGCCTGGATTTTCGGCAGCAATGCTTGCCACGTAGGTAAGATCTGCACCCAAGTAACTTAGATCAAATTTTGCATGTTCCTAGAAACACAAGTAAGCAAGTCGGGAAAACCCACGTAGTGCTTGAAGTGCAACGCTCCCCTCAATAAAATTTACAATATAGCCTTCAGAAGTATGCCAGCATATATATTACTTAACTGATAAAACATATCTACCCACAAAATGAATTGTCTGCATAATTATTGTCTCACCTTCAACCGCCGAAACAGTATCCAAGAAAAACTGGCAGTATGCATCTCTTTCACCACTGCGGAGCATGGATAATAAAGATCCAACCGTCTCGAAAATGACTCCATGCCGTGAGCTGAAAATGCAACGAATCATCCCCATCAGGGAAGCTCTTAGCAGCTTTCTAAGTGTGTATGCAATCAAAAGAAACAAGACATCTAGTGGGAAGTCTGAATTCTTGGGATACATTTAAACAATTACAGCATCAATCAAATGGTTAAATAGCTAAAAGGGCACTCTAACACATCCAATTGACAGTGCATATTCACTTTCAGACTTATCTTGCAGCCTGCTAAAGTGAAGCAAATGTGGAAGGACAGACATTCAATGGTAAAGCATACACAGTGTCTGGCTTCCATAGCCAGCTACAGCATCCTGTGCACTCTCATAGAAAACGACTCCGGTTGTCAGACATTGATGAATTGCATACAACTTCCTTGGACGAAATCACCATTCCATATTCATTAATCATTATTCACCAACTTATGCGTTAAACCTAGTTTTCATATTCTTCGCCTTACAGTATGAGCCATTTTGACAGGAAAACGCCGATAACTGAACACTCCATAGATCGCTTACCAGAAAGCAGGTTCGGCGAAGAAGGGCAATATCCTGCCGATGACAGGAAGTACAGCAGTGGCCTTCCCTTGGTAAAACACTCCTGGGAAGTTCCTCGCAACATGAGTAATCAGCTTCAAGACGGCAATCACCTCTCGCTCGCTCGCTGCAAAATAGAAACAACGGAAGCAACTCTCATTCACAAAGTAAAACCCCCCAAAAATCCCTCACTCCGCGAATTAATCAAGCACGCTCCAATTTCCAACCCTCGGATAGAATAGGAAAACACAGCAATGGCGGGGGACAGGAAAAATGTCAATAACGGTAGAAGAAGAAGAAGCATCGGTCAACACCGGATCATCGATTCAACAATTCTAAAGAAATCGCGAAGAGTGAGGGCTCTTCTTCTGCTTCTCCCTTTTTTTCTCGTACCGGAGGAAGAAGGAACGACGTAGTCGAGGAGGTTAGGGAGGACGGCGCGAAATCTGGCCTCTAAAGCGCCATCGTCTCCGTTAGTAGGCGGCGTCGACGACGAAGTTGCTATTCGTTCCCGCAGTTCGTGAACCAAGCTCGAGAGTCTCGTCGCCATAGCTCTGCTATAGTGTCAGTGTGGAATGATTCACTCACTCGCCGGCGAGTCACTGCGCCCGTCCTCGTTCCCTCCCAAATTCGAAACACTTTTTTAGTTTCTACTTTCTAGTTTCTAGTCATCCCCGGCCAGCAGCTCGTGACTCGTGATCAGAAGGGAATGTAGAATGTTTTTATTTTGTCACCATTAATTCAGGCCCAGGCCCAACTTTGCTGTTGGACTTGCACAAAATTCTCCCTGACTGGGCTGGGCTATGGTAAGGCGGTGGGTTGGAGTTAGAGGGATATTTTTACTTCTTTCGTCACTTCATTTTAAAAAAAAAGTAATGAATGTTTATTACTTTATTAGTCAAATTTTTTTGAATTTTTTTAATAATTAAATCTATCAAACTACTAAGAATTAGCCAAACATGGTAACACGTCAACATAATAGCCATTGAGATGGGTTCACATCCTTAAGCCCCAATACTTAAGAACCTCCTTAAGGTAATTTGGGCCATTAGATCAATCATAATTAGTTAGTGGTTGGTTACCCGTTTTTAGGTAGTTAAGGGTAGTGATGGTATTAGAATTTTAATTTAATCAATTGTGGTAATATTCATTAATTATAAACCCGAGTCTTGCGTTGCATTCGTTAGTTTCATTTCCTAGGGGTTTTTGCCGCCACAACAGTTTGCGGCTCCGGCGACCCAATTCCCTACTGCATGCGATGATCTTTTGCTGCTGTCAGAACATCTAGTGGCTGCGACTCCGGCTCCGCTTGAGCTCCAGCATTTTCGTCAGCCGCTCCGGCCTTATTAACATGGTTGAGGAGGTTTGGGCATCCACCTTTGGTTACGGAAAAATCACATTATTAATAATCCAACCAATTTCATTAACAATATTGTCACATTTGGATTAATAACCTACATGGTTATCAATATTTATCTTTTCTGTCATTTTGTATGACTATTGTTAATGAAAAAGTCTCCGTTATTAATGGAATGCGACACTTTTCAACCGGGCTATAAGGCCACCGATTAAGCATTCACAACTTTGCTAACTAACGTCAAATAGTAGTAATAGCATACATAATTATTTACAAAATTAATTATTGATAATCCAACTATTTTTCATTATAAAACATTGCAAACACCGTTAAGAACATGCCGTTAGAGTCAAAGATTGCTAATCGGGTTAATACTCACTAATAATGCAACCCAATTGTGTTAATAACGTCGATGGTTATTATAACACCTTAATGTCATTTCGTGTTACTATTATTAATAGAAACTTATCCGTTTTTAATCAAAATATTTAACTTTTCATCATAATTATAAGTACGTCAAATATAAACGTCTACACATGTAGCAAACGATTTTAATAACTCTAAGGCTACCGGTTAACGACAATCCCATATCCTTTAATAATTATCTTAACCATTTTAATAATCCGCAAATTTCGTTCCTAACATCAAATAGTATAAATAAAATACATAATTACTTACAAAATTAATTATTAATAATGCAACTAATTTTTCTTAACAAAAAAGCCATAACCGTTAATAACATGCTGGTAGAGTGAAAACATTGCTAATTGGTCTCATAAATGCTAATAATGTGACCCAATTGTGTTACTAATGTTGATGGTTATTATTAATCATCCTAATGCCATCTTTCCTCACGATTATTAATAGAAACTTATCAATCTTTAATCAAAACACGTCACTTTTCAACCGTATTATGACAACATCAAATAGAAGCATCCGACAACATATCAAACACCACCTATCGGAAAAGGCCCATTGCATTTTCTAGATAACGTCGGAGCCAACGCTGTCCGCTTCAAGGCGACGATGCTGCGATTAGGGCAATGACAATGGCGACATCGCCGTGGTGATTATGTGACGGCGGCGCTCCAGATCCCGCCGCTTCCTCGCCGTTTGTGGACATGTAGGGTTTTAGATTTTTATTCCCTCACGAAGAAAGAGTCAGCTGATGCAGAATGGGAAGTGTCGATTTTCTACTTTTGCATTCATAATAATTATTATTAATACCATTAAATAATTAATCAAAGTACCTATTTGCCCTTTTAGTTAGTTACTGGCGAGGCGTCACCCTCTCTCCTCTTTCTATTGGCCAGTCAAACCTTAAGGAACTTCTTAAGTTTGGGGCTTAAGGATGTGATCCAACCCGATAGCCATTATTATGTTATCGTTAATTATTTCTTAATTGTGCTCCACCTCAGCGTCCACCTCAGCTGCCACCTCATCAATGAATTTGGGTAAACACTAATTAATTTGTTTTTTTATAAAGGTCTATCATCCAAACCTATTGAATTACTAATAATTTGACCAAATCTTTTGCAATGCATAAAAATATTAGTCATTTTTACGTTACCGTTTATAATTTTGTAACTCTTTTCTTAGTTAAAATAACAAAATTTTGGAATGTTGACCTCCATGTGTCTCTTTCAAATTAATATCATGTTTTCAAGTCAATATTACTAACAAAATTGCTAACTGGAAGTTAACATTTGGCTAATTATTAGTAATTCAATGAGTTTGGCTAATAAAAAAGAATGCGGAAAAGATAATAAATGGTTGACCGGCTAACGTGGCATTTTTTACTGTCACATCAAAATATTTCTTCCAACTCAGCACCACGTCTGACAACTCACCATCATCAAATGAAAAGGTTAACGGAGAGCTAACGTTTGGTTAATATATAATATTTCAATAGGTTTGAATAATATGAAAAAAATAACTAATAAATAGTCATTGATAAGTTATTACCATGAGTTATTTTGGCAAAAATAAGAGCAAACCCATGCGGTTAATGGTGCACTCTCTTCTCTTGATTGGGCTTTTTTCCGGCCTACGTTTTTTGGGAAGAAAAATGAAAAAGACACCGGCGTGCTGGCGGAATGCAATTCGACAAGGGAAAATGCCAATAAATAGGAGAATCAACGAACGACGCCAACTAAATGATGGAAGCCAAAAAATGAAAATGAATATATTACTGTACAGTAATTTGACAACCCCGAGAAGATGAACGGTTAAATAAGTTAACCTACACAACATTTTGGCTACATGGAAAATCCCACGCATAATTCCTCTCCTGGGCCTTTTTTATCTCTTCCATTCCATCAATGGTGGCTTCTTCTGAGGACGGAGAGGAACCCGCCGTGAGACTTCTCCTTCCGCCCGTCGCCCAAGTCGTCTCCAACCTGTTGTTTTGAACACGAGCACCTTGGTATTATTCTATACAAACCTGGATTTGCATGCACTATCTTTACGTAGAAACGAGGCGAAAGGACATTATGGATTTTAGTACCTCCTTGGCTATCTGTTGCAGGTTCTCTATGATTTCGGAGAAGTCGGGTCTTCGCGCTGGATCCTGCTGCCAGCATCTCTCCAGGAGCTCCGCGAGCTTCGGGTTACTGTGCTTGGGGATTGTAGGCCGTAAGCCCTGGGGGGAAAACAAGAAACGATATGCATTTCTGAATTTCTGAAGTTCAAGTTCGAAGTACATGTTTGTAGCATTGGGAAACAAGATTCGGTACCTTCTGGACCACGCCAACTGCTGCCTGAAGGGGTGTCAAGTACTCGTACGGAAGCTGGGATACCAGGAAAAAAGGGAAAGCCGGGTTGGTGGCAACGTTGGAAGGTAATCTATCAGAAAACCCGAAACGGAAGGAGACGGTGGGGGACTGGGGGTTTACCTTTCCGGTTAGAAGCTCCCACAGTACGATGGCGAAACTGAAGACGTCGGCCTTGTGGTCATACGGCTTGTGCTCAATGACCTTCATTGTAAAACAAACTGGCGTAAGGAAGGCGGTATGGACGAACACAATCAAATGCGACACAGCGAGTGATATCAGACCTCAGGAGCCATCCATCTGTAGGTCCCGGTTTCAGCTGTCATGACACCAGATTGAGTTTTCACTCTGGCGACTCCGAAATCTGCAACCTTCACCACCTGAATATATGAAAGAATCAAAAGGGTTTACTATCACGCGGGACTAGCAACATATCTCTATGGCTGTGAACGGTAACCACCAGTACAAACCTAATGACGGTGAACAATAACAGCTAATCCAAACCCAATGAATGATGCCCTATTTGCAACAACAATAACTTGACTGGCGTTTGGGTCCAACCTCTTTAAGAATCTTTTATTGTGAATTAGATGTATTGTTAACGGATCCACTCTAATTAGACTAGCAGCTAACAAGCATATCAACTTTCCTCAACAGCAAATCTGACCATACAGCATAGGATGATGAAAGGGAGTGCTATGGGATCGGATTGCTTTGAGATTATGCGACAAGAGTAGGGTCATTCAGATTAAAGCACGGTTCAAGTAAAGCGGAAATTTTTTGAAGTGTTCAATGGCAATAGACAGATGGAAAAACTTTTACCTCATTTTCATCCATGAGAAGATTTGCAGCCTTCAAATCTCGGTGAATTATGTTGTTTTGGTGCAAGTAGTTCATTCCTTTGGAAATATCTATTGCTACTTTAAGCAAGGAGGGAAGCTTGAAAACTCCCTTGTGTTTATGTAGGTAATCGTACACGCTGCCGCCAGACATGAATTCTATAGGCAAAAAAGAGCAGGAAATAGAACAAAGAAAGACACAATTCATTAGATGACGATGAATTATCATAACTTAAAGAAAGAGAATCTCGGGACTTACCTGTTACTATACACAAACTTGGTGGTTTGGTGCATGCACCTATGAATTGTACAACATTCTTATGCCGAACTTTCCTACAAGCCCAAAGCACTTTATATGTCAACCATAGTCCTTCCACAATAAAGTCTCCTGATGGCTAGAGTTTGAAGGGTACCAGGAGAAGAAGACACTATTGCTGACCTCATTATGTAGACTTCCTGGGCAAACTCTTTCTGCATATCCGTATTTACTCGCTCAGCCTTCAGTACTTTGATAGCTACTTCTTGACTACAGTAAGTACCTTTGTACCTATACCAAATATACTGTAAGATGATTTCACTGTAAAAAAGCATCAGCTAGTACATTTCAAAAAGTACGGAACTCACAGGTCTCCATATGCTCCAGATGCCACCATGTTGTCAAACTTCAGCTGTTTAAGATCAATTTCCCAGACATCAGTCCCATCGTTGGGTATGGTCACGCAATCAGGACCGTATTTGACATTAATCTGCTCAAGTTTCTTTGCAGAATGTAGTGAGTGATTGTTCGACCAAGGCCGATTCTGCAATCAATTTGAAGTTGATTAATGCTAAGCATCCAATGGTACCAAGCCAGATTAGAAATACTGATGGGGCAGGTTTAAATGCGCGATTTGGCATTTTCTCAGACGGAACATTGAGATAGTAAATAGATTAATAGCAGTTGAACTGCACTATTCAGTATTTCATTTACGACAACAAAAAATATGGATATCTTGATCCATAACCAAATTAAATGAGGAGTTGATGAATTACCTCAATGTCGTAAGCTTCCTTTAACAAAGCGGTTCTAAGCTGCTCCGTTTCCTGAAAAGGTGGAAAAGCATGTCTGTCAGTCAGTAGCATTGTGTGACATTTTAAACAAGCTCAGTAACAACCTCCCTGAGCGGGAAGAGCAAATGGAAGAAACTAATACCTCATAAGGCCAACCATCAACAACAAAGACGTCCAATGAGTAACCATCAACTGTTGAAAACGCATGAGCTTCTTGAATGTTCAATCCAACATCAGAGAGCAAGGAAGTCAACTGCGAGTTTCGCAAATTCAGTGAAGACAAAATATCACTCAGAGCTTCCTATGCAATCTGAAAAGTTTATAGCTTTCACTTCAGGATGCACGCTGGTTTACCTGACTCAAAAGTTTTGGCTTGTCCTCCGCTGAAAATGTTATTTCGTGCATGGGCCTGTCAGAATGCCAATTACAATTAAGAATGAGACTTCAGCCTAAGCAATAGATAAGTGAAGATCCACAAGTCTGCATTCTTCTCTTTCAAGTATACAATGTCAAAGAACTAAAGCAACAAGATCACTGATAAAGTCATCAGTCGTCACAATTTCCTAGCTCCGGCTCTCATGAACACAATAACACTAACACCCCCCTTCCCCAACTCCATGACACTTTAAGTTTGTCAAATCTTTCACATACCTCGCTGAAAAATGAGAATCTACCACTCCAAATGGTAGATCAAGTCTATGAAAATTTACCGAGAGAACTGTGAATTGGCATGTACAGAATGATCATCATCCTGATCTTCAGAATCATTTCCTTCAAGTGCAAGTGCTTCAAGATTATGAGATGAACCAAATGCAGGAGGTGGATGTATGCTGAGCATTGAAAAACGGCTGATTTTATCAGCATTATTGATGACAACTGCTAAGCAATAGGTCAAGTCTCGAGAATAAAAATTGTAACCAACATACCTCTGTCGACTGCTTTGGGCAGATTGCTCCCTATTAGATCCTGGATAGTTAGAATCATCAGCCCAGTTCCCATCAGGACTAGGAGGAACCTGCACAGGACTTCAGTTGGTTCACAACCATGTAAACATTCACCAGATTCCTAGAAATAAAAAAACTCGAAAAGGTTCTACAGACAGTAAGAGAACTGCCACTTGGCCTATGCCAACAAGAAATCTGCGGTTGATGCTGGAAACTTAAGAAGAGGAAAACTTAAACTGCAGCCTATGAAGTTGAGATATTTATGAACTCCATCAACATGTCAGCTATGATGATCTATACAAGGAAGCGGTCAACAGCTGATAAACAATGATAGCTTCATTTTGGCACATATGATAAAGAATCCAGACAGCTCAGCGGTGACATAAGGTTTGTTGATTTACAATTCAGCACAACCGAGTTTCAAATTCAATCCTTGAAGCCAATAAACGAAAGATCAAGATGGACTTCGGCAGGTAAAATCAGATCTCGAAGCCTTTCCCCATGTAGATTTAGTCAACTAATTACTGTGCTGGTTTGTCATGCAGTTCATGAATCATGACTTCGACTTTACCAACATGGGGAACTATTTCACGGGCCCAAAGAAGTTGATTCTGACATTAGAAAAGAAGAAACACACACGGGAAAAAAAGTTTTCACAGTTCTAGGGGTGGTCCCAGATAATGCAAGTCCCCTTCTAAAATCAAGACCGACCATGTTTCAATGCGATAAGCTCCGTTGGCATTGGAAGGGAATGGAAAACGACAACCACACTTACAGACAGACAAACTGTAGCTGCCAAAAAAAACTTGAAAAGCACTAACAACATATCATCACAGCATCCATGTGAAGTTGTGAACCAACCACGACGCACCAGCACCAAAATCAACAGATTTTGGATGAAGAAGGCAGCACAATTAGAAACCAAAACGCAAAAAATGAAAAAGAAGCAAGCATGTCAGCCATTTCTGAGTCTGGAAATGCAAGGATCCAAATAGTTTCGAAATTGAATAAGAATCAAGCAATGGAGTATTGGCAGACATTTAGGTGAACCACGCACCTGTACTAGCCGGACTTCGATCACCGGCCGATTAGCCGGATCGTGAGCCAAATGCAGTAGTCTCTTGTGCATTAGAACATCCTCAGCTCTTTCCACATTTACGTCCAATGCATATCTGTAACGAGAACGAAGAAACCAGATTATAAATCAGTACTAATTCGAACTCACTCCATCCACTTGATCTCCATTCGATCAGGCAGAGAAATGCATATCGTCGAACAGCTAGTCTACATACGTACAGACGATTCAGTTTTTTTCTTTTCTTTTTCTCTCCACGTTATCTACCATTACAATCCAAGAGCTTAGCATATTCACTCTCTAGCAGACAATTCCACATTCCAATCCACCGCCAGAATATACAGAACCACACAGCACCACCACCAAAAAATCTACCAAGAAAGATGAAACTACAATTAAAAAAATAAGGAAAGGAGGAGAGGAAATCGTTTGCCGTACCGAACGGGAAGGCGGCTGAAGTGAGACCAGAGCTCGTCGTCAAAACCGGCACGATCGGCCTCTTCATTGTCCGATTCCTTCAGCCGACGGAGAACCTCATTGTACACCTCCAGCTTCTGCCTCTGCTGCCTCCCCTGCGGCGGCGGCGACGGAGACCTCCCTCCCTCCACTGCTCGGCTCCCGCAGCTTTCGCTTTTCTCCTCTGTCGTCGTCGCCGCCGCCGTCGTCATCTCCACCATTAATAGAAAAAAGCGCGCAGCAGCCGGCGACGGAGGTGGATTTCAGCGAGATATAAAAAATTTAGAAAAACAGAATCCGAGTCTCCCGAAACGTTACCGCTTGCAGCGAACCGCCGGCGGGAGAATCGGAAGCTACTGTTACTGGTGGCGATTGTGGTGGCGGTGGGGTTTTTATATATGGAAGAGAACGAGGCGACGGAGATTTGGCGAGGATCCTCTCCTTTTTCTTTTTCTTTACTTTTTAGAGAAAACGAACGGGGAAAATTTTTTGTATTTATAAAGGATTAGGAATGTTGTAACAGGAGCCTAAAATGGCGCCGACGTGGATCTCTAACTTACAGAAGGAAGTATCGGGGTTTTGTTAGTCTACGGTTGAGGCAGGTGGGAGATCCGTGGACCTTCAGGGGGTTGTTACTTGTTAGCCGTTGGATCTAAGATTGGGGGAAAAATTGTGTTAGTGAAAACTCGATTACGTTGTGATTAACTGCTTAAATTAATTGATTAAATTGCCCTCAGAATCAGTGTGGGGATTGCCCCAAGTCCCAACCTTCTCTCTCTACCCGTTTTTTTCTCTCTCTCTCCTGTCTGCCCGAAAGAAAAGGCACAAAGTGGCATATTCCTTGCTGGTGCCACATGTTTTGGATAAGATTTGTGCCTGTCTGGCGCTGACCGGGAAAGACCGGGCTGCCCTCCGCCTTGATTAGTTTAGCTAAACTGCCGGGATTAGATTGCAATAGTAACGGAGATAAACTGTAATGAACTAATTACCCAAAGCCAAAAACAAGTGAAGAGAAAATTGAAGATTTGGAACAATAGACAATAATTTCGTATGTATTACTTATTAGGCTCAGTGGTTGGTTGGCCTTTTGTCTCTCTCTTCAAAATTTCAAGAGAGATGAAACAAAAATTTCCATTTTTTTTTTAGAATCTAAAAATATTTTTTTTTTAGACAATGTATTAGGGTCAAACTTTTACGGAAAAAATTAGGATTGTGTATGACAATGAGAGAGATATTTTGTTGTTTTCCTAACCAAAAAGGGATACTTGATTATAAATTTATAATGTTATAAATATTAAATTGTAATTTTCTTCTTCCATTTATCAAGGCGATTCAAACGAGTCGCAATTTATGTTATGGAAAATACAACACAAATTATTTCAATAATATTTTTAATTGGCTCAATAATGGGTTCCTATATATATGGTCACTTTTACTTAACATACAACAACTTATCAATATCAATAACTTAACCCAACACAATATTTAGTATTATACGATAGAGATAGATAGTCGTTGTCTATCATATAAGTTTTAGCATCTTTGTTAAATTTATTCCATATTCCATCACCATTCGTTCAGAACATCTACTCACTCAATCTGACTCGTACATTGTTCACCTAAAAAATTCTAATCACGTATATCGATTATACATTATCTTATGCAGGAGTCCTCTATGGTATCAAATATTATATTACAGGTTTGCCTATCCCGGTAAATTTGTAGGTATTCTTAGCTAGCTAGCCAGCCTCTAGTAATACTTTGATAACATAAACTAACTACTTATAATAGGGCATATGCCAAGCTTATTCCTTTGTACCTCCTCGCCAATCGCCATCTAGGTTTCTTATTAATTAGTAGTTTAATTTAATTAGTACCTCTAATCCAAGCAGCGCAGCAGTACTAATATTTAATCAATTAACTGGAAGAGGAAACCATGGAGAATTGTTCTATGGGTGTCCACGTTCATGTTGATCCTAAACTTCCCCCACATAAACATGCAAATCGTGGAGAGATTAGGCAAGAGATCTGAACTAAATTGTCTTCTTAATTACTGATGACTGAAAATGCAGCCATAATGATGCCATCGCCAACGCAAAGAGTGATGCAATGTGGATTACAATTTGCTAAATAAACCATTTGATTAACGACTTCCAAATGGAGATTAGCTAGATTCTTTAATTAATCAATAGGGACACGTGCCAATTGGGAAACGGTCGGGGGAAGTCATGGTTCGAGTAGTTGACCTGCACCGGCAGACACCGGATTCGCATCGTCGGAGGAGAATAAACCGGATAAGCGCCGACCGAGCTGGACACGTGGATGCCATGTGGGAGGGAGATGGGTGAGCTGACGTGGAATAAGCGGCTTTTCGAAGCAGCGAGAGGACGGCGGAGGTGGGAAGACGAAGGAATCTCGACGATCTGATCTGTTTTAATTGAGCTCTGCAAATTTGTATTTTGCTCCAGCGAAGTGCGGCGAGTGGTCGACGCCGAGTCAGCGTTATTTTATAATATACTCTTTTTTGGAATTGGTGATATAATGTAATTTAATCATCTAGCTAACTTTTATAACTAGTACTTAATATTATAATTTTCACCAAAAAAAGTACTTAATATTATACCAATTTAATCTACTGATGACTGATGAGTGTTATATATTAATAATTTGATTTGTCAAACCGCCGTTTTTAAAATGGGAATTATAGAAAAGAGGATTGTATATATGGCAGCAAGTGTGTGACAGAAATGCTATATATAGTGGATAGAAATGCGTCTAGATACATGAATATATGTGCATATATAGTACATACATTCTTGATTTAGTCTCAAACTTTTTTTTTTGGTTTCGAAGTGCAATATAACTCTTCCCAGGATTATATTAATCATCAAAATATTGTTTCCCATATGATCTATTGCAACATTGAAGCTAATCGTCTTCTCGTTTAAGAATCTATATTGAACAAAACTCTCGAGTTTCCTTTCTTAAGGTCACTATTTGGCGGTCGGAGACCGAGGGGCATCACTGAATACGGGTATCATGTTCAAGTTCTGGTTGCGTACGCAAACCAATATATCGCCCTGTCCAATTTCCTCGTAAGTAAATACCCATCAAATTCGAGGAGCATATAACTGGAGGCGACGATGCCAAATAGACGAGACTTCTCTTCGACGATGATGACAAAGGAGAAGGAGTGTGAGGACGACAATAAGAACTTTCAACAAATGGTGCTGACACTGGACACATCAGTATTACTTATTAGTAGCCCTATCTAGCTAGCGAATTTGTATATATGTGTGTTTAGCAACAACAAAGAACTTTTTGTAACTATACATCGTTATTTGAACAATTATTTATGTTTCATGAGAATTTAAGGTCGGGATGTTCTTTTGAAAGCAAGGGGCATGATTGATAATTGTCAATGCTATCCAACCGTGTGGAAACTTGCAGTAGTGCTCGCCCTTTTTAAAGGGAATCAATTCAGTTTGCAGTTTGCCGGCCCTTTTTTTATGTCCATGCCTCCATGGATAATTGGATATGCATACAATACAAGCAGGCAACAACTACCTCCACCAGATCGGCGGGTGCGGGTCCACCGGTGACCCGATAGTAGGACATACAGATTGACCGGAGGAATCTCAGATCGATGACGTGGACGGTTCAGATGTACCTAGCTAGCTAGCATTGGTGCATGATATATGACGTTGATGATGACATGTCAGGTTTCACGTTTCATTTTGACGTAGTTTAACGACAGGATAAGATCTGCTGGGGGCCTCTTGGTTGCTTACTTGCTTTCCCATATCCATTCCCGTCCACTTCCCCAAGATTCTTCCTTTCTCAGAAAGTAGAGAATCTCTAGCACTAACTCACTCACTCACTGTTATGAAGAGTCCTGCACACAGTTTAGTTGCTTTCACCACCTGGTTTCTGGGTTGGTGAAACATCAGAATCCCTCCACCACAGGCAAAAATCCATGCAAAGATCTCCTTGCCTTCCGTAGAGGTGCAAAAAGGCAGAGATAGATGGAACTCACTGTTCTGAGAAAGTTACAAATGAGTTTTGTCAGAATTTGCAGGTTGAGATGTCGCCATCTGCATTGCTGCTCCATCAAACAAATCGTTCTGTAGGGTTTAGTAGTAACTTGAAGACAAATGTTCAGAGGGAAATGAAGAATCTCAGAAATGGTAGTCTCTTGTAATTTATATAAAGGCTTCAAATCCTTCTCTATACTCTCTACAACACTGAAGTACCCATATGGAAGAAGCCCAGATTTGTGAAACTTAAATATATGATCCTAAACCAAGCCTTAACAACTACAACAGAACAACAACAATGGCAGCACAGCAGCAGGTAACGGAAGGCAGAGTGCTCGACTCTTGAGGTTCGACGCATAAAAACCGCACCCCTCCCTACCTCCAGGGTGCGGGACTATCCAACACTAAACAAGTCTTACAACAGACCACATGAGAAGAAAGTGTACAGCACAAGTGAAAGGTCATATGCCATCATCAAGCTTTACTCCAGCATCATATGATTTCCATCATCATCGTCATCATCATCATCAGACAACAAGTGAAAACCGTGCTCACCGCCTTCTCCAACGAGCCACCCTCCGATCCCATCAACCTCATTGAACTCTTGAGCGTAACTGCCATCCACGTTATCCCACTGCTCTGGCCCGATCTCCTCACCATGACACGTAACTCGCAGGAAAGGTCGGTTCCTAGCTAAAGCATCTATAATATCTCTGTTCACACTCCCGGCAATTCCCAGCCATCTCAGTCTTGGAAAGTATGGGTTCTTCAACCACTTGTATGCCAGCTGTGTAATGCCACCACAGTTGTAGAGATCCAACAGCCGCAAACAGTTACCATGGCGCTGATCGTCATCCACCTGCATTGACGCCAGTGCCATTATAGATGTATCGCCGATGAGCGGGCATTGTCTGATACGGAGCTCTGAGACGGGAACACGACTCCTTGCAAGAGACAGAATTCCTTCGTCGGAGAGACTCGGGATGTTCGAAAGATCGAGCTCCTGCAGCTCTAGATTTGATGTGTCTTTGAAGAGAACCGTGATGGCTCTATCAGTGAGCCTCTTGCATCCTCTCAAGGACAACGAGGTCAGAGATTTTATGACTCTTTCCCTGAGAGAAGACAATCCGAAGTCGCTTATATCCATACCATCCAATCTCAAGGCTTTCAATTCGGGAAGAGTACCGATAGATTTGAGGGCTTCATCGCCGAGGCTCTTGCATTCACGCAAGTCGAGTACCTTGAGCTGCATGTTGGAGACCAAGTTCCCAATAGCGTGGCTGGTTAGAAGGTAACACCATCTCAGGCTGACATGAGTCAGAGACAAGGATGTAGCTGAGATGTCATGGAACACGAGATCAGTCAAGTGTGTCCCATGACAGACTTTGAGCTTGTATAGTCTGGAGCATGAATGGAGGATTGTTTTGAACCCCGAATCTGTGACACGACAGAAGCCTCCAAGTGATATGCTCTCCAAGTTTGCACACTTGTCAGCCATCATAAGTAACCCGAGATCGTTCACTCTTCGGAAGTATGTGATGAGGTACTGCTGACTTCGGATTAGAGACAAATGTTTCAGCTTGCCGTGCTGATTGACAAGCTCAAGGCCAGAGTTGGTGAGATCAGTTACAATTGTTGGTTCCGTGAAGGGTGCGTCTCGGAGATCAAGGTGGGTTAAGGACAATAGGCCGTTTGATATTGTTGCAACCATTATGTCTGTGATGGAGTCCACTGAAAGGATAAGTTTCTGAATCCCAGGGAGAATGGATGGCTGAAGTGAGTTTGGAGATTTGGGGGCTAGATTTGGAGCGAGCAGGTCGGTTACCATGACCGAGGACACATAGCCAATCTCGAGACATTCAAGTTTCTGAGACGCTGACGCCCAAATTGGGGCGAAATTATGACTAAAGAATAATGAGACATCGAACATCAACACGAGTGCCTGGAAAACAGTGGAGAATATCAGTATCTGAGGTAAACTTGCATAACAAAATTCACATAACAAGATCAACAACAACAACAACAAATCAACCATGCTAGAAGCTATGTATTCAGATAAGGAAGAAAATAGGCCAACATATAATATGTACGCAGAAGGGCAATACCATGACAGTATTCATCATGGAGATTTCTTGCAGTCAATTTCGAACTTGGCGGTTATGTGCATTACAGATTAGAATTTGATATCTAGAAGAATTAGACTCATTATTAACAAAATTGAATACAATTTACCCAAAAAATAAGATCAAGCAAATCAGGGGAGTCATTATATAGAACCAACATCGAGCATTCGACTAACTAGCTCAATGAAGATTTCAACAGGATTTTTCACAATCAAGCCTTACTTCCAACTGCTTGCAACGACTGAGTAAGTCCTCCAAATCAGAAATATGAATGGCCCGCCCTCTTTTTTCAGCCACTGAACCTAAGTAGAGACACCTGAATGAAAGTCACCGATACCAAATGAAATAAACTCTTTAACATCACAGCAATCCATCAACCATAGATTCAAGCAAGTTCATTATAGCTCATCCTCGAGATGCATACATAATCACCATTCAATCTTTACCTCAAATCTGCACAGTTGGAAGCAATTTGGGACAGCAATTTCCCAGTAAAATCAGAGCAGTTGTGCACATACAATTCCTGCAAGGCAGGCTGAGATAGTAAACTGATGGCCGAGTCATCCAGCCGCTCGCAATCCAGTTTCAAGCTTCTAAGATAAGGGTTCCGCGGCAATAATCGCCTCAATAAATCAATTGAAAGCGCAATCTCCTGCAAAAATTAGACCAAAAGGAATTCATATCCCTTAAAAACTGATGCCAGAAACAGATCTGAACCTTCCCAATGCATGTCCAATTCGTCAATCCAAACGACAAAATGCCCAGAACTGTATTAAAACAGTTTCAATAATCCAACTTTCTGGGGAAAGTAGCAATCTTTTTCCGAGAAACCAAAACACGGATCTGTATGGGGAAATCAAAATCGGCTCTTACCAGAAGGTGGAAGTTGGGGATGAAAGCGAAGATATGAGAAGCCGAAGCTCTGAACGCTCTGCAAGTGGAAGCGACGGAGCAAATGGAACCCACGTCGAGCTTCGACATTATGGTGCAGACAAGAGCCTCCGGCAGTCGATCCAGCCGCTTTCCTTCTCCTTCTGCTTCTGCTGCTTCTCCTTTTCCACCT
This sequence comes from Linum tenue, assembly GCA_946122785.1. Lineage (NCBI taxonomy): Eukaryota > Viridiplantae > Streptophyta > Magnoliopsida > Malpighiales > Linaceae > Linum > Linum tenue. Next base: position 64,039,572 of record CAMGYJ010000004.1, on the reverse strand, counting down.
CCGCTTCCTTCGCCGGTCGAATCCATCGGAGCTTAGGGTTGACTTCCGACGATTGCCTAGGGAGGTTATCGACGAGGAGAGTGGGGATTCCTTTGATCCGAAAATGAAGGCAATCGCGTCAAGTGTGGCGGGTTGAAATGGATACTGGTAAATTCGGTATCAGATCACGCGATGCAAAAATTGCTACTCCGGTCACTAAAATTTAGTCTTATCCCAGTTAGACCCCAAAATTATTTTCCAATTGGAAGAGGAAATCCTCTTGTAGACAGAAATCAAATTAGACCCTATAAACTATAAAGCCCTTCTTTATTGCTCTAGGTTTAGAGGGTGATAGAGCGATGGACAGATGTGAAAGTGTCTTTATGAATGCTTGTTTAGCCTGCATGCTTCATATAATCATATACTCATTTACGCATTTTTGGTTGTTTAATTTATGCCAAGAACACAATTCATCATTTTGATAAAACAGTATCAAGAACAATCATACAACACAAGATTTATGTGATTTTTTTGTTCGACGTGAACGAGACTATTCCACAGAGAGCTACGCTCTCAACCGATATTATTATGTGCTATCGCTCTTAGAGTTTTCTTCCAGCACTAAAGTCTCCTTATATAGGGAAAAAATCCAAAAGTACCACTGTTTAGAAAAAAATTTCCAAAAATACCACCCAACCCCAAAAAATTCCAAAAATACCACCCTTATTCAAAAACCGCCATCCCACCCAGCGGTTTGGTCGAAAACCGCTTGTCGGGGGCGCGGTTTTGGACCAAACCGCGGGCCTAGGGGGCGGTTATAAAAAAAAAAATTTTTGGACCAAAACCGCTGGGTGGGGTGGCGGTTTGGCCCAAAACCGCCACCCCAACCAGCGGTTTGGTCCAAAAATTCTGTCGAAACTTCAAACGAACGTAACTTTGCACTCGGGTATCCGATCGTAGCGATTCTTTTTTTCATTTCGCATAACTTTTCAAGATCTACAACTTTTACTAGGATGAAATTTTCAAAACAGGAACTATTTGTGGATATACGGGACCTTGAGAATAACTTTACCTTTACTTTTCAGAAATCCAAGTACATTTTGAAATTATGATTATATTAAAAGTTTTAGATCTTGAAAAGTTATGCGGAATCAAAAAAAAGTTCATGACATTCGGAGTTTGGAGCACAAAGTTATGGCCGCCCAAAGTTTGACGAAAGGCGAGACCCGGCGGTTTGCGGCTTGCAAGATCTCAAAAAGTTTGCGGCCTCCATTTTTTGAATCCGAATCACTTTTTGAGATCTTGCAAGTCTCAAACAGTCGGGTTCCGTCTTCGTCTCGAAAAAACGTCATTTGCCACCCCGAACGGCTTTTTTTATTTCGTCAAACTTTGGGCGGCCATAACTTTGTGCTCCAAAATCCGAATGTCATGAATTTTTTTTTATTCCGCATAACTTTTCAAGATCTACAACTTTTATTATAATCATAATTTCAAAATGCACATGGATTTCTGAAAAGTAAAGGTAAAGTTATTCTCAAGGTCCCGTATATCCACAAATAGTTCCTGTTTTGAAAATTTCATCCTAGTAAAAGTTGTAGATCTTGAAAAGTTATGCGAAATGAAAAAAAGAATCGCTACGATCGGATACCCGAGTGCAAAGTTACGTTCGTTTGAAGTTTCGACCGAATTTTTGGACCAAACCGCTGGTTGGGGTGGCGGTTTTGGGCCAAACCGCCACCCCACCCAGCGGTTTTGGTCCAAAATTTTTTTTTTTTATAACCGCCCCCTAGGCCCGCGGTTTGGTCCAAAACCGCGCCCCCGACAAGCGGTTTTCGACCAAACCGCTGGGTGGGGTGGCGATTTTTGAAAAAGGGTGGTATTTTTGGAATTTTTTGGGATTGAGTGGTATTTTTGGAAATTTTTTTTTAAACAGTGGTACTTTTGGATTTTTTCCCTTATATAGCTCAAGACCTTTCACAAGCAACTAGGGTTCAGGATTTTACCAATTACAAAAAAAAAAAAAGAACAATATTAAAATAATTTACCCGTATTTTTCCCCACTTCTGAAGTCATGGGCAGATATCACGGGTGTGACTTTTAGTTGGTCATGACCGTGACATCCCTTTGTTCTTCTTGACTCTTTTCCAATGTTACGGGGGCAGATGTCACGATTGCGACTTTGCAGGCGATTGTGACCGTGACATTTGGTGTAGTCTGTAATATATTCAATGGCATGGCATGGAAGATAAGAAGAGTCATTGATCCATTGAATAAAGACTATACTCTTGTTTCCCTGCTCCATGCCATAAAAAAATAAAAGATGATGGAAGAGACGACGCGTCTTTGCACTAGCAAACTACTCTGTGTAAGTGTTAACGTTATGTTAGATATAAAATGACCCATTCTCAACCTCAACAAATTAAATGCAGACACTTAGCCTATTCTCAAAACAAACTATTTGAATTTGGAAAACAACAACTTTTAGAACGCTTTCAAAAAACACTGGATTGCCAAGCTATTCCTTATGATCCTTCCGGTGTTGAAACGGATCAACGACCAACGTGGTTGTTTGTATTTCATTTTCTTTTTCCAAGTCAAACCCTTCTTATAAAGCACTCACTGACTTACTTACTGCTGACCCGGTGATATATATATTCCTAATTGCACCAGCAAAGCTAATCACTTTGCAGGTTGGGAGAAGCATTTTTAACTATGTTAGATTCTTATATTTGGATTGATTTGTCTTTTCCAATATGTTTGTGACTTGGGATGTAATTTATCCAATCGCGACACAAAAATCACAATCCAAAACCTTTGCACTTAGTACAAAACAGTCACAAACTTTTAATTTGTAACCATTTGATAACAAAACTTTTTTACTTAGAACAAAAAGGTCACAAATTAAATAGTGTGACCATTTCATACCAGTTCAAACTTTTGTTACCGTGTCGTTGCAAATTAGACTTTTGGTGACCGTTTTGTACAAATTAAGTTCAAAAGTTTGAACGCTCAATCACCGTTACAATTCACTCTAGTTGTATGGTGGTTTTGTTAATGTATGTGAATGATATTATGTTGTTTAGGATGACAATGAGAGAACTCAATGGCTCACAAACGGGTTCCAGACTGCTTTTTAGTTGAAAAAACTATGTCTACTTTCTTACTTTCTTGGTATCGAAATTGAAAGGTCAACTGAGGGCATTCTTATTTGGCAAAGCAAATATGTCGATGCACACATGACCTGGCATCTTATATGTCGTTCAAGTGGTTAGTGTCATATACTTAACGAACAAACTACCCGACCTCAAAACATGACCAACATTTAATTTGTAACGATTTGGTAACAAACCTTTGAACTTAAAACAAAACGGTCATAAATTAAATAGCGGTGACCATTTTATACAATTTCAAAGTTTTGTTACCGTATTGTTATAAATAAAAGGTTTGTGACCATTTTGTACTAAGTACAAAGGTTTGTTTCTAATTACCCCAATCCAATTAGGAGACAGCAAAGAACTGCAGCCAGCGGCGGTTTATAAATTATGGAGCAGGGGAGGGATTTCAAACCTCTCGCCCTTTCGACGTTCGCAACATCGATCTCGCATGCTCTTCCCGCCATGGGCATGGCGGCCGACGAGAACTGCAGCAAGGGTCGGAGACTAATTAGCTTCACCTCCGACGGACGCCGCCTTCTCCGTTGCGAAACCGGTAAACGACCCAAAACCCGTTCAAATCCCTCAAACCCTCCTCTTCCTTCAACCATGACCCAACTCCAAGACGACCTCCTCGTCGAAATTCTGGCCCGCCTCCCGGACGCCAGGTCCGCCTTCCGATGCCGATCCGTCTGCAAGCGGTGGCGCTCGCTCATCTCAGATCCCCTGTTCCGCCGGCGCTTCGTTTCCCATAAACAGAGCAGCGAATCATCAGGTGGTTGCAGCGGCGGAGAACAATCTCTTGTGCTGTCGTCTCACGACGCTCAGTCCGTCACGATGAGCTTTCTCCCCGTGCCCGACGACCTACGGCCATACTTCTCTGTTCTGAGCTCGTGCGAGGATCTGGTTTTGTGTGGGTTTGATGTCTCGAAGAAGAGTGGTGGGGACGATCAGGATGAATCGGTGAGGAGGACGTTCTTCGTCTGCAATCCGTTTACGAAGCAATGGGTCGCTCTCCCTCTAGCGCCTGCTGCTGATAGGCAGGCGGAGAAGGATTGTCCTCTCTCGACGGTAATAGTTTGCCAGTCCGACGGCAAAGGCCGAGCCTTGATCGATCGATTTCGCGTCGTGTGTTTTTCTGGATCGGGTCACGCTCCAGATGTGGACTTGTTCTGTTCGGAGTCTGGGGAATGGGCGAAATATGCTCTTGATCCGAATCGCTGCTTGAAAAACAAAAGGTTGCAATTGAGAGAGCAGTTGCTTGCGTTTAACGCAGAATGGTTCTTAACAACGGCGTGGTTCAATGGCAAGTTGCACTGGCAAACCATTGTTGGGCACAAAATTGCTGTGTGGGATCCTTTTCGCCCCGAGTCACCACCAACGTTTATCTATGGTGAACTTGTCGACCTAGACCAGGTTTGGATCTCGCAAGGTGCTTTGTACATGGTTAATTTTACACAGTTCTTGTACGTCTGGAGGTTGGAGGAACGAGACGGTGACATCACAGGGAGGAAGCTATACGCGTCGGTGCTTCTGAAGGCGTGCAAGTTTGTAGGATCAAACAGCGAGAAGTATTCTCATTTGAAGTGGAAGCTGCATGGCGTATGTGCTCTGCATCCGAATGACCCGGACATCGTCTTCTTAGAATTTTATCATCGCGAGTTATGCACACGACGCCAGTTATGCACACGACGCGAGTTATGCACACACCGTGTTTTGTTCTCGCTGAATATCAGAACGTGTGGGAAACATAATTATTAGCTGTTTTCGGTTATTTCGTATTAGTGTCGGTTTTTATTGATTGGGGGATTATTTGGGTATTTGGGGGAATAAACAGGTAGTTAATTGTTATGTTTTATTATTCGGGTAGCAGATAGGAATTAGACAGGTTATATATTCTGTAATAGGGTCTTATTTTGGGATTAAGCAATTACAGAACCAAAAACCTAAAACCTAACTCTCTCTCCTCTCTCTCTCCTGCGGATTCTCTCTCTCTTTTCCCCTCCCAAGCTGCGGCAGCAGCAGCCCCAAATCCTCCCCTCTTCTTGTTCTAAATCCCTCATTCTAATCCCTAGTTCGATCAATCCCTAATTGATCTAGCTAAATTCCCCAATTCCCAACCTGTAGGAAACCTTGTTTCCTACATCTGGTATCAGAGCCTGGCTCGAGAGTGAGTTCATCTGAACTCTTGAACCAGGGAAGGCAACGATGGTGACAACGAAATCGATGAAGGCGGCGGAGGAGAAGGCGCAGGCAGCCGAGAAGAGCACCGGGACGGGCGGCGTTGATCGCGATGAGGTGGTGATGGAGGACCTCACTGAGCTGGAGGCGGTAAAGGAGGTGGTGCACGAGCACTCTGAGGCGTTGGCCAGGCTCGAAGAAGGCCTGGCAAGAGTGCAGGCTGATGCGAAGAAGGATGCTGACGATCTGCGTCAGAGGCTGGAGGATATGATGAGGGCAATTACCTCGCTGCAGGCAAGGGGGAGCGGACCAGAGAGGGCGCCGAACCCGGAGGAGTTGATGAACGAGGGAGGCGGCGGACCTGGCGCGGCGGAGGAGTCGGCGGGCGGAGGGAGCACCGCGGCGGCGGCGCTAGCGGCGCCGGCGGGGGCGAAGGCCGCGGCGGCAGGGGCCGGGGGCGGAGCCGGCGGCGGGTCGGGTGCGGCGAGGGCGGCGGCGGCTCAGGCGGGCGCGCCGAGTGGAGGGGCCGAGGGGAGCAGGGTGGCGAACACCGGGCCGGCCAGGGCTGATCGGACTCCATTGGGGCTGGGCTCGGGCCTGTTACCGACACCCACGGCCCAAGAAATTGCGGCCCGAAAGGGAAAGGCTAAGATGGCTGGGTATGACGCAAATGGGCCTCCTATGAATGGTGGGCCGGGACAGATGGGCCAGTATACGAGGGTCCATAACGGGCTGGGATGGCTGGACCAGGAATATGGGCTCGAGTATGACCAACTAAGCTTGGCGGGCCAGCAGGCCCTGTGGGCTGAACAGGAGATGAATCAGAAGGGAGCGGGTGGGCCGAGCAGGGCCGCCGACCAGGTGGGCCCAGGCGGGGCGGCTCCTTTTGGGCCGGGACCGGTGGACGGGCCAGGAGGGGGGCGGACCGAACCGGAGCGGACCGGTATTGGTCGGACCAGTGTCGATCGGACCGAGTTGAGCCGAACCGGACCCGGGCGGACCGGGATGGGTCGACCCGAGGTAGGTCGAACCGGGCATCGACCGAGTCCAACTACCCAGCCGATCCGGAGGGCGGACAGCAGGGGTCCAGGAGGAGGAGAGGGCCATTATGAGGCGCCTCATGTCCCAGGCGAATACCCGAATCAGCCGGGTTGCTATCCGGGTGACTATGGACAGGGGAATCCTAACCAGATGCAGTGTTCTCAGTGGGGGCAGCCATGGAGGACGCCAGGAAATGACAGGTATGGGTCCCAGTATCCAAACTATGAGGGAATGGATGGGATAGTTTTTCGAGCTAAGCCTCCTACCATTGAGTTTCCAAAATTCAATGGGCAGGAGGATGCAGGTCTTTGGTTGTATGCAGTTGAGAGGTGGTTTAAGAACCACCCAATTCCGGAGGAGAGGAAAGCCTACCTGGCATCGTTCTATCTGGAGGGCGATGCGCTCCAATGGTGGGAGTAGATGGAGCGATCATATGCAGCAGCAGCAACCTTGATCACCTGGCCCATGTTTCAGGAGGAGCTCCGTTATCAGTTTGGGAAGTCGGATGGGTGGGCTCCTGAGCAGTTGGCTAAGCTGAAGCAGACCGGCACAGTGGCAGAGTACCGCGCGGAGTTCTTCAAATTGGGGAACCAGTGCAAGGGGGTCTCGGAGGACACCTTGGTGGGGCTGTGCATGGCGGGCCTCAAACCCGAGATAGCAGCGGCAGTCAGGGTGTTTGAGCCCGATTCTGTGAAAACTGCTTTTCGTCTTGCAGGTCATAAGGAGGAAGAACTGGCTAGCTGGAGAAGCACCATTGGCCGCTTTTCAAAGCCCAGTGGAGGAGGAGGGAGCAGCAGTGCTAGTGGCGGCACAGGAGGGGCACCCGGGGGCTCGACTGGGGCCAATGCGGGCGGTGGTGGACCAGCTCCGGTGGCCAGGGTGGGGCCGCGGGCCATACCGAAGGGATTCGTGCGACTGACGCCGGCAGAGATTGAGCAAAAGAGGCGGGAGGGCAAGTGCTTCAACTGTGATGGCCGATTCACCATTGGTCATCAGTGCCCGAAGCCGGATTTGATGATGCTGGTTGGGCGCTGGGAAGATGAAGCAGAAGAAGAGGCTGAGGATGATGGAAATGGAGAGGAAGATGCCTAGTGAGCTGGAGGAACAACCTTGGGGACAAGGTTGTTTTTCGAAGGAAGAGGGGATGTGGGAAACATAATTATTAGCTGTTTTCGGTTATTTCGTATTAGTGTCGGTTTTTATTGATTGGGGGATTATTTGGGTATTTGGGGGAATAAACAGGTAGTTAATTGTTATGTTTTATTATTCGGGTAGCAGATAGGAATTAGACAGGTTATATATTCTGTAATAGGGTCTTATTTTGGGATTAAGCAATTACAGAACCAAAAACCTAAAACCTAACTCTCTCTCCTCTCTCTCTCCTGCGGATTCTCTCTCTCTTTTCCCCTCCCAAGCTGCGGCAGCAGCAGCCCCAAATCCTCCCCTCTTCTTGTTCTAAATCCCTCATTCTAATCTCTAGTTCGATCAATCCCTAATTGATCTAGCTAAATTCCCCAATTCCCAACCTGTAGGAAACCTTGTTTCCTACAGAACGGTAGAGCTTACGTTCGTCGCAGAGCAGACGAGTGATGCGGAGCGTTGGCGAGTGTTCCACCCTAGGTTCACTTGCTGGCCTAGCCCGATTCCGAATTACGAGAAACTGCAGGGTGCCTTCCACGGCAGCTACACGCGGTTGGTTCATAGCATCGAATCAGCTCAGGCGCGAACATCTGCTCGTGAGTATTCTTTTTTGCTCGTAACAATTTCACCTTTCCAGCACTTGTTGCCTGCCTGCCTGCATTTGCTTCCTTCCTACCACACTTTGTTTGCTTTTGTGTGTGTATTCTCTGATTTTACTTTCTAGTTGTGTGGTCTCTAACCCCCATGCCTCTTCTGGTCCATGTTCTGGCTGGTTGAATCATTCAATCACAAGCTGACTGGCATTTTGTCGAGTGCGGCGAGCAGTTGGGTAGACGACCAAGGAAGCACAGCAGATCGCCATCACCACAGCGCCTCAGGAATCCGGCTAAGAAGCAGAAGATGGTGGAAGGCAGGGGTGATCAATTGGTTGAAGTCGTTCATGCTCTCCAGGCTATACCAGACGTAGATGAACAACTGATGTTGGATGCCTGCGATTTTTTCGAAGACGACGACAAGAAAGCAGCAATGTTCTTAGCATTGGATGGTAGATTCAGAAAGAAGTGGCTGCTAAGGAAACTTTGTCCAAAGGACTCTGTATAAAGAGAGCCAACGGTAGAGAGGATCTGTTTAGCATATTCTGTATTGCTTCAGTAATCTGGAGACGGAAATTGTTTATTCATAGCTATCTTTCACACAACTTTTCTCTGTAACTGTGGCGGACGTCGGAGATGAACCATTAATATTCTGCGGATCATGAAATACTCTGTTCGAACAGAGGAGAACAGGGGAGCCTCTGCTTAGGCTAGTGACTTGGGATGCAATTTATCCTATCCATCCTAATCCGATTAGGAGACAGCAGAGAAGTGCAGCAACGAGCAACCCACGGTTCACAAAATTAAGGAGTAGGGATTTTTCTAATTCTCAATCTCTTGCTCTGCCGACTTTATCAGATATAGATGATCAACTGGTGTTGGATGCCTGTGATTTTTTCGAAGGCGACGGCGAGAAAGCGGCGATCTTCTTAGCATTGGACGGTAGAATCAGATGGAAGTGGCTGCTAAGGAAACTCTGTCCAAAGGACTCTGCATAGAGGGGATGTAATTGACCTCTCGGAACAATTTGCTTTTCGATCTTTTGCATTCTGCGCTGAATCACTTCTAGCAGTACAATTTCATTTCCAAACCATCCTTCATCTAAAGGCAAAGACCAAAGAAGCAAGCTTTAAACCAACTTAGAATCAAATCAATTCACCCAACACTAAACCCTCTGTCAGCAGCATAATCCACAAACCCATACAGAGGCAGAACAGCCTCACCATACTTCTCAAAACCACCCAACTCCTTCTTAGCCTCGTCTCTCAGCTCCTCGGCTTTCTCCATGGCTTTGTCAACTCCATAAACACCAACATAGCTCTTCCCACTTCTCTCCTTCTTCGGAGCTCCATCACCCGATTTCGCCTTCAGGATATCATCCACAACCTGATACAGCACCCCAACAGCTCTCCCGTACCTCCTCAGCCTCTCGACTTCCTCGTCCTCCGCCCCAGCCAGCAACCCACCGCAGACCGCGGAGCACTGAGCCAGCTCGCCGAACTTCTTCTCCTGGATGAATTCGATGGCGCTTGAGATGGACGAGCCGCTGCTGCCGCTGCTGTTGAGGTCGAGGAACTGGCCCGCTGCCATGCCCGTAGAGCCCACGGTTCGAGCGATCTCAGCCACCACACGGAGGAGGCGCCTCTCTGGGACGAGGTTTTTGGGAGTGTTGTGGACAATGTGGTGGAATCCGAGGGGGAAGAGGGCATCTCCAGCGAGGATGGCCATGTCCACTCCGTAAATCGTGTGGTTCGATGGCTGGCCTCTTCGTGATGGGGCGTCGTCCATGCAGGGGAGGTCGTCGTGGATCAGGGAGGCTGCGTGGACCTGTTTAGACAGGAAAATGCAGTGATGAGATTGATCCAGCACGACAACCATGGTTAAGCATGGTCATCCATCAACACAAAGAAACCAACTTTTCTGAAATTTGGAGTCATGGAACTGGTTTTAACTACTGTGTAAATACCAACAAATGCATTAACAGGCTCAGTTAGGAAAAATGGAAACCTGCAATGCGAAAAAAGAACAAGATTCACTCTTGCTATTCTTTCTGACTGCTCGAGCTATTAGAACGAATCCATACTTCACATGTTATCAGAGCTCATTAGAGCTATTCTGGCAACCCCAACGGGTGATTAAACACATTGTATGCAGATTGTGTACAATTCAAGCTCATAGGTATACAAAGATTCATTCTTGAATGATCTCACAAGCTCAAGTTATTGAAACGAATTCGTCGCCCTGCCCACGAACAGAACAAATGCAGTATGTAAATTACACACAGCTCTAACCTAGCTTATGATTCTCCAATCGGACTACAACACTGAACCAAATTCAATGTGGAGACAGTGAGTGGAAAAGGCACACCATTTCGAGGGCACATGCGGTAGGGAAAGCGGCGAGGCGATTGACGCCGAAGAGCTCACAAGCGGCGACGCACATGACCGGCGGAGCCCGCTTGGCGCCGTCGGCGAGCGTGGAGTACCTCATGGCCTCGTAGATCCTTTCCGGGTACTGAATTGGAATCGCCTGGTCCAGATTCTGGTTGATCTCCTTCCTCAGGGAGGTCCAATACCCCTGCAAATCGAACTGGGTCGTGTTGGATTCGATCGAAACCGACGCCGACGAAGAGATTGAAAACCGAATCGGTAGTTTCCTCCGGATTCCGAGCGCCGGCGACGGACGCAGCGATAACGGTGGCGAAATCACGGCAGAGAAAGCCATTTTCTTTTCCCCTCTTCAGGATTTCATGGAAGAGAAGAGGGCTCTGAGATAGGTTCTTCAATGGCAGTTGGCTGGGAACTTGGAAGTGAGGGTCTGAGCCCTGAGGGAGTTGGAAAATGGAAATGGTGAGTTGGTGATGACGTGGCTGTCACTGAGATAGGATTGGGAAGACAGAGAATTATAAGCTGCGGGAAGTGGTGAGCCCGCCTCATTTAGAAGCCTCTTATTGGGCCTTTTATGGTAAGTGTTTGGGACCGTGATAGCTTGTAAGCCCATTTATTATTTGGGCTGCTCTTCCTCTGCTCCTAATGTTTAGGCCTTGAACCCATGAATACGATACCCCAAAAACAAGGACAGACGTGTTTTTCTTTGGGATGATTAATTAATTTTAGGGGTGATTTGATCAGCAAAAATGAAATAATTTGGAGATTTGAGAATGGTGTATTTCAAGTGATCGATTCTTTAGGTTACGATTTTAATGCACACATAATTTTATATGTGTAACAGAGTATACACTTTTTAAAGAATATATTGTTTCAAAAATACGTACATAAAATGATTATTATAGTTTTTTCCCCTGAGAAAAGTTTGAAATAAAATACACAATCTTGCCCTCGAAACCTTCCCGAAATAATGATATTTATAAATCATAATGTATCATATAAATATACATTATTTATCATAAAATGTATACATAATGATGACAGCCCAAATTAAACCCACAACACACCATCGTAAAACTGAGATGAAATCCAGAAAACTCCACATGGTTCTTCTTTACCAATCTAAAAACAAAAACCCAAAACGAAAAAAAAAACTCTGTTTGAGCCTGCAGATCATAATTCTCAAGGGAAGGCTTGAATGACCGACTGAACAGCCTCGATGGGAGTGACGACGACTCTGGTAAACCCAGCTTGGCGAAGAAGAAGCTGCCATTCTTTCAGAGTCCTCTCTTTCCCCAAGGTCGTGTGCGCCATCATGATCATGTCCAGCATCAGCCTCACGTGCTCAAGCCTGTTGTTCCCATCTTTGCCTTCTTTATCAGTACTAGTATCATGAACCACAGCTTCCACTATTATCAGCTTTCCGTTCTCCTTCCCTGCAATGGCTTCTCTGCACTTCTTCAGTATCCGGATGCAGTCTTCATCGTTCCAATCGTGTAGCACTTGCTGCACCGAAGCATATACAACGCCAGTGGTATATGATTTATAATTGAGCTTATTCTCGAGAATTCGAATTATTGTGATTAACATGATTGTTAACAATGATGCCGGAATTTTAGATGACCATAACGGGAGAAAAAATGTGCCAAACCTGGTCGTGACCCTGGAATTATCATAAAAAAAACATCCAGCCCTATAGAGTCAAGCTACAAACGGTCCTATTTTCTCTTGACCCTGTCTGACCCGTTTGAGTCGGACTGGGTTGTGTCGGGCTAAGTCTGCAGGTAGGTAGGTCCAAATTAACAAATTGATATTTGAAAATTTACATTTTGGTACTCGAATCTATCTTTTCTTACAATTTAGTACCTAGGTGATGGCAAAATTACATTTGAGTACCTTCAAATGTTTGCATTATAGTACCAAAACTTTTAACTCTTTCAAACAGATCCAATCTTTTGGTACGGGAAATTTCAAATCACTAATTGTTGTTATGGGTTATTATAGGGCCAAAAGTCACCCAACCCTAAGTTGATTCGACTCTACCTGATCCTTACATGGTCTAAAGATGAACGGACTCTAAAATGACCATATAGACAAATTAACTCAGCCTGACCCTCAGGATCGGGTCTGACTAGGCTGGGCAATTTATGAGCATTCAGGACAAGGCTTACACTTTTGAGCAGACTTTCATTTGAAGGAATGTGGAGTAAGTGGTATGTATATATATGACCGTAATTGAATCATTTTTTACAACTCGAATTATTAACACCAACTAACTTGACAGGCTAGAAAAGCAAAGTACTAACCATGATGAACACGGCGTCGGCTTTTGGAACACGGTCAAACATGTCGCCGCCGACATGCTCCACGCCCGGAGACTCAATCGCCACAGAGACGACATGGGGGAGGTCGAAGTTAATACCTTTGGTGATCGAAGGAAACCCCTTCACCAGCAAACTCACGGCGGTTCCTTCACCGCCGCCGACGTCAACCACGGTTCCGACCCCGTCCATCAGCTCAGGGCAGCCTCGGATTATCGCCGGCAGGGTCGACCTCGCGATGCAGGACATCGCACCGTCGAAGAGCTTGCTGTGGCCTGGATTCGCTTCCGTGTATTCGAAGAGGGATTTCCCGTGAGCTTGATCGAACGGCGGCGGCTTCGGCTTCTCGCCCGGCGGTGGTGATCGGACGGTGGCGCTGAGGTAGTGCCACGGTGCTAGCATCACCGGCGTGCTTTCCAGGAGTAGGAGATCGGCCATGGACTTGCCTACACATGGTCATTGGAACATTAGACGTCGTTCAAAACCAGACCGGATTCTTAACCGAAAAAGTTAACGAATTATGGTTCAACGATTGACTGTTATAGAATCGTTGGTTAACCATTGATATAACCGTACATGCACTAAACATAAACAATTTCAAATCCATATAATCTATCACCAAAAATTTCTAACAAAACGTTCAAACTATCTCTCAAAATAAATCATAATTTTTCTTTATTGATTTTAGTGACAAAGATAAAATTAGGCTAGTAATCAAAGTAACAATCGATAGTTAACCCGATAAATCAGACAGGAGAAGCATAAATAAAATTGGTGTTTGAGGCTAGATGGTTTTAGTTTACGTTAATTTTTTTTTTAAATCGGGGTGGTTCATATAATTTCATGTCAAACTGTTAAAAAAAAACATCCAATCAAATGAACCAAACCGCCAGTGTAACTGGTTTAATGGTTCTACCGGCCCACACATTGCTCCGATTCGATTCTCATAACAATTGAAACCCTATTTAGCATTACATAGTTACTAAAATATGATGAGTTCCGTAATTTATACGTAAGCTTACTTTACTTTATTAAATTAATAGTACATGTAATAGTACCCAAATAGTCATAAAACATATGAAATTAATTATTTTAAAACAAATAAATGTAAAAATTACACCCAAATTATTAATTTAATACAGTAATACGAATATTTAACGTGTTACGCGGGTTGTAATACGTGTAGCAATAATACGATAACAAAAAATTTCAGACGCATAAAATATATACTCATATATGATATTAATCGAAGCATACTTAGCAAAACTTACCATCCTGCCGAGCAAGAAGCCGGCGAGAGAGAGGCGTCAGCGAATACCCCACGCCACCTCCGCCGTCGCCGGCGGGCACCTCCCGGAAAACGCGGTGGTGGACCAAGAACCGCATGATTCGGGACAGGTGGGCCGGGTCGCAGCCCAAGCCCGAGGAGAGCTGGGCCAGCGTCGTCGGAGGGCACTCTCCCTTGTTGTGGCTCTCGATGAAGTCGGCCACGCCGAGCTCCACCGCGCATTTCACCACCGCCATCCTCGTGAAACCGAACACGTAGCTCCATATCTCGATTCCCGCCTCCAATTCCTCCTCCGCCGCCTCTTGCTGTCCATCTCTGGCCGGCCCCGAACCGTCGGCAGCTTGACCAATAATCGAGCCCATCTTGAACCGAACCGAATCGAACCGTTTTACAAAAAGAGATATGGCTAGCTACGTACGTATGTTTGTGTGTGAGCCCGGCTCCGGTTTATATAAGGAGGGATGGGATGAGTTAAACATTCAAACGTGTTGTGTTTCGGTACTGTTGTTCTAAGAAGTTAGTTACTATACAAACGTGTTTAATTAGGTGGAAAAGGAAATTACTGTAACATGTGGGTAAATAATAATGACAATCTAGGTAATGATTTGCCGGAGACGCGGAGGGACCATCGCGAACAACAAAAACGAACCAGCTTTGGATTAGGTTTGATTGCGGCCAATTAATTAAGCAAACTAGATAGACCATGATGTTAAGAGTGTGGTATAAGATCGAACATAACTTTCTTCCAACAACTCGAGTTATTGGAATTAACTGGTTTATGACATGGTATCAGAGCCTAGAACCGAAAGGTCATGTGTTCGAATCTCCACGGCACCCAATATTAACAGTTTATTAAAGCACAAGGTATGGTGGGCCTGTGCAAACTTCAAGCCCGTGAGTTGGCTTTCGTTTGAGGAGGCGTGTTAGAGTGTGGTATCAGAGCCTATAACCGAAAGGTCATGTGTTCGAATCTTCACGACCCTTAATATTAACAGTTTATTAAAGCACAAGGTATGGTGGGCCCGTGCAAACTTCAGGCCAATGAGTTGGCTTTCGTTTGAGGGAGCGTGTTAGAGTGTGGTATAAGATCCGGCGATCTAATTCAAAATACGATTGACGCTCTATAGTGATGCGAACATGCTTTTTCCGATCCATGCGAAACTTTACCAATCACAAAACTGGTCCCAAGAGAAAGCTCTTTCTCATCGGGATTTCTCTATCGATATTGAGATTAAAAATTTCACATTAGCTAGGATATGAAATTCCGATGCGCGCTATAGGATAATTTTGTTAACTAATTAAGCTTCCCTACATAGCACGTACGTACTTTTCAGGGAGATTAAGGGAAATCTTCATTGGACTCGGATGTCGGCTGATCTCATTGGTTGCCCTTTCCTGGTCACAAAAGACACAAAAAGCTAGAGAAATATGTTTCATTAGTGGTTAATGACAATGTGATTCACAATCAGAAAATTCGTTTATGCATGGCAGCTCAGCTTCCATTGTGGTGACCGTACATGTGCTTCACATTATTGCTATCCTTTTATTATTCGTACAATTTTTCATATTTAAATCGCAGTACAATCATTTCATACAGATAAAATGTTAGAGTTTGTATCCAAGTAGAAAGATACCCACTAGAAGAAGAAGAAGAAGAAACGAGTACAAGTAGTTTATAAAACTTCTTTAAAAGTCAGCGTATATTGCAAGTTTAGTCATTGGGATTACTAAAAAAGATTTCGTTAAATACTAAATTTTTTCAAGTTTACAACTAAAATTATTTTATTCCATTTAACAAAAATAATTGTTAAAATTTGGTGACTCGACATTTTTGTTAGCCATGTCGTTAAAAAAAAAATTGACCGTGTTAACGGAAACTAATGGTTTGAAGTTTAACCGGCGTCTTCTTATAATTAGTTAACGCTGTGCTAGAAGCTATTTCTTTAAATGAGCCTCAACTTTGTTTCAATACCTGGGTTAATATTTTGACTGAATTTGATTCAGACCCAGACAAATTAAATGAACCAAACATGCTTTTAGTCCGACTTTAAATCTCAAATTTTCTTTGATTTTGATAGTGTCTTATCTCTCTTTTATCTTGTTCTAGACCAAACTAACCGATGGCCACATTTAATCCTGAGGTCAGTATTTCAATCATTGTATATGCAAACAGAATTAACTTCGTTGCACAAATGACTAGCGTCTTGGTCATTTCAAACGGATCATACTGTGGATTACACCCAAAAAAAAATAACGACCAAACTAGTAGTTTAGATTGGGGGAGAAGATGTAAAGCATCCATGAAAGCCCCGTCCTTTAATTATGATTAGGGGTGGGCGACGAATTATATTCTAATCGCTGTTTCGATTGAAACGAATCAAATATACTTTAATTTGGTTCTGATCCTATAAATTATCTTAAATATGAAGGAAAAAAAGTGGACCGAAATTCAAATTGGATCGACCAAATCAAACCAAATAAACCAAACATTGTTTTTTTCCCGGCTTTGGTCCTCAACATTCCTTTGATTCTGGCCATGTCTTATCTTTGTTCAATCTAGTTCTAGACCAAACCGATCGATGCCCATCCTTAATCTTAACGTTTATTTTCCAATCCTCGTCTATGCAAATAGAATTAACTTCGTTGCACAATCGACTACCGATTTCGTCATTTCAAGCGGATCATATATTGGATCAAACACCCTGAAAAGTGAAAACAACAACCAAAACCTACATTGGAGGAAGAAGAAGAAGTCGAGCATCCATGAAATAAAAGCACCACCAACAACAAGCAAAACGCCATGAGACAATGGCTCTCAAAAAGAGCCACCTTTTTTTTTAGAAACCAAATAATTAAGCACCAAAATCACAACCAAACCACACTTTGATTACACATTGATTTCAGCTTCAGGGGAATGCTTGAATGACCGATTGAACAGCATCGATGGGCGTCACAGTGACTCGAGTAAACCCGGCTTGATGAAGAACAGACTCCCATTCCTTCAATGTCCTCTCTTTCCCGCTGTTGGTATGAGCCATCATCACCATGTCGAGCATCAGACGAACGTGCTCCAGCTTCCCATCTCTCTCCTGATCAACCACTGCTTCTGCTATGATCACTCTGCCTTTCTTCTCTGAGATGGCTTCTCTGCAATTCTTCAGTATCTTGATGCAGTCTTCGTCGTTCCAGTCATGGAGAACTTGCTGCAGAGAGAGAGAAGATTGATCAAGCCACTCACGAATAACTCCGAAAAAAGGGGTGGTCGTGTGCTGTAACGGAATGAGAAATCGATAATGAAAAAAAGTAAAGAACATAAACTTTACACCGTCCACGGACAACAGAAGCCAGTTTCACCATGATTAACCCGTAACCCGATTAACCTACACAGGCTGCGGATACTAACCATGAGGAAGGCAACATCAGCTTTGGGAACACTCTGAAACATGTCGCCACCAACATGCGCCACACCTTTAGATTCCGGCGCCACGGCGACGACATGAGGGAGATCGAAGTTGATCCCATGAATCCAAGGGCAGGATTCGACGAACAATCGCAGAGCCGTCCCGTTTCCTCCTCCGACATCCACCATGGTCTCCACTCCATCGAGCAAGCCAGGGGAACCCTGAACAATGGCCGGCACGGCCAGCCTGGCGTTGCAGGCCATGGCATCATCTATGAGCTTGCCGTGACCGGGATTGTCCTCAGCAAACTTCCACACGTCCTCTCCGCCGTGCGCCTGCTCGAAAGCCGGGGCGGCGGAACCGTCCCGGACTCGTGAGCTCAGGAACAGCCACGGCTCCAGCATGACGCGACTGCCCTCCAGCAGGAGGAAGTCCGCCATGCTGTTGTTGCCGCCGCTGTTGTTGTCGTCCCCCTCCCGTCGCCTGATCAGGCGACGGGAGAGGGGCGTCTGGGAGTACCCCACCACCGCCGTGCCGTCGGAGTCGAGCTTCTCCTCGAAGATGCGGTGGTGGGTCAGGAACCGCATGATCCGCGACAGGGAGGGTTCGTCGCAGTTCAGTACGGACGAGAGTTGGCCCAGTGATAACATGGAGTCTGGTCCGTGGTTCTCGATGGCGTCGGCTATGCCGAGCTCGACCGCGCACTTGACCACCGCCATCTTGGTGAAGCCGAAGACGTAGCTCCATATCTCGACTCCAGCTGCTGCCTCTTCTTCATCTAGCTCTTTTTCTAGTTTCAGTTCCCTCATCTTTTTGTTTATTGGGTTCAAAGTTGCTCTGTTTTTGGCAAGTTTTCTCACTCACTGTTTCGAGAGAGCTCTGACACTTTTCTTATAATTGCAGAGAGACGTGTGGTGATTTACGAGTGCCCAATATTTTAAGCTGGTAAAGGACACCAACTTGGGATAAATGAAGGACATGCAGTTTCACGTTTTGATCATTTGATGGGATGAATGGTTGGTGGGCTTATAATTTCACTCGAGAACTGCAGACATCTTTTGACCCTACGTGGCTATGATTGCTCAGCTTTGTTAATGTTATTTCGTTTTGCTTGGTTAATTATTGGTAATTCAATAGGTTCGGCTAATACTAACAATTAGTATTCACCAAAAAAAAAAATTGTTGCATGCTCAGTGACTGTTTTCTCTTTACATTGAGGTGAATACCTTAATCTTTCTGATATGAGGAAGGACTGAGTTTGTGTCTGGGGAAAACTAGCTGGAAGGCATAATCCGTTTCATAGCAAAAGCAGACTTCAGCTTCTCCACTTCAGAGAGTAGGGAGGAGTTTGAATCACAAGCTTCTGCAAGCACCTCGAATCTCTTCGCCATTCGGCTGCACTCGTCGTTCTGATCATCATCCGGCCTCTCCGGCGAGGGAGATGTTGATGGGAAGTTATACTGTATCAGCTCCAGCATCATAACCTGTGCACAAAGAGACAATGGAAAACGTCGGTTTATAAATATGAGTGTTCGAATCGCATGCCAATAAGTACTACCTGGGCACAAAATCTGGAAATGATTGATGAAGTGACTGTTCTACTAGTTATTACAAACTTCAATAACTTATTTCTGTCTTACCTCGTGTTTTGGTTTCTGCGAGTAGTCGCGGATGAGAGACTGAGCAAGCTTGTTCCTCAGAACTATACGATCCTCGGCACAAGGTAGGAAGATAAGAGATGAAAGATGGTGAAGAACCAGGGTAAACGCCATAGATCCCCTGGTTGCAGATCGGTCTAGAGCACCAGAAACCCATGACTTCACATAACCTTGAAGAACAGCTTCATTGTTCTGCAGCAGAAGAACCAAAGCAGATTACAACAGAGCAGTTGACACAAGAAAATGAGAAATGGATAGTTAGGGGTCGTTTGGAAGTTGTGATTGTTAGAGTTGTGTTTGTTGAATACATGTATTGTGCACAATACAATGTTTGGAAGAGCCAAAGTGTAAAACAATGCATGCATTGTTTTAGGTAGGTCCCGCCAACAATCACAAAAAATGATGCATTATACAATCTCAACTAAAAGTTGAGATTGTTGTGATTGTTGGTTTTAGATTTGTGTCAACTTTTTCTTTCCATTTATATCCCCAATAGTTTTTGTCTTATTCTAAAAGTTGAGGGTAAATATGACATTTCCCCATAAATGTAACTTTATGTAAATCAATGCATAAAGTAGAATCTCAACAACCAAACAATGTATTGTTAAATTGCATCCATTGTATCAATACATGCATTTATATTATGGTGATTCATTACAATGCAACGATTTAACATTCGCAGCTTCCAAACGACCCCTTAGTGTATGATAATTTAAAAGATTTTACCTCGACAGGTTCAAGGTAGCCTTCTGGCCTTCCAACGCACTTGTCCAGTGGTGGCAGAATCTCAAGAACACGAGCATTGCTTAGAACAGTCCAGGCAGCAAGTCTGACAGGAGTTTCAGTGCAACGATGTAGATAAATAGCAATCTGTCTACCAAAAATTATATCACCATAAGAGTCGGAAGCAAACTTGTCCACAAGAGCTTCCAGAAACGTGGTGTAGATATCAACAATCTCTGATTTGAACCTCAGAGATTCCACGGGTGTATCCTTCCTACTTTCATCAAGAACCTGACCATAGAGATTCTGCAAGACTTCGAAAATGTCTTTACTCCTGTCATCGTCCAGCACATCCATTCGGAAAAGTAATGCAGCTGACAAAGAATGCAACTTCCAGGCCAAAGGTGTGTCTCGAACAGGACACTTGGCATCATTAGGTAGAAGACTACACATTGCTTCTAAGCTGAGAAGAAAGAAGAGGCCGGACTTGACGACTTCAAGCGCATCATCGGTTGATTCTTTCTTCTCAGAGATTGGACTCAAAAACCAATGCATTGGAAGAGGCAGTCTCTGGCGAGCCCACTCAATGGTAAATGAAGTCGATGTACCGATGTCCTCTTCATGAATGGTCTCCAAAGAAGCTCTTTTACTAGTTGACTTATTTCCATCTAGAGGTTTGGATTTCTTCTTCTCAGATAACCATCTGCTTCTAAAGTGAGAAGATAGTGTCTTGCTGAACCGCTGATACTCCTCTTCAGTATATTGCCACAACAAAGAGCGTGTTCCTCCCTTGTTTGACTGAAACGAACGTTGAGTACAGACATTAAGATATTTAAGAACTTGTACTTGGAGTAAAGTATTGATCGCCTTTTCTGCAGTGTCTGTATCTCTAGGTCCAACAGTTAAGCATACTCTTAGCACAGAATTAATTCTGTGAGCTGTGGATGTCATTTCTCTATCCGCCACCAAATCTATGCTGGATACGACTTCAAGCAAATTGATTAGCAATTTTGCATCAGCCTGAGCCAAAAGAACAGCCAATGACCAAAATCCTCCACCAGAGGCACCCCATCCAAGTCCCACTCCGGGGGCAGTTCCTCCTCTACCAAATACCTCGACCGATTGCACAAGCTCCCATTCTTGAGCAACAAACTTAGTAAATGTATCAAGCAGATATCTTAGCTCAATCATAGATGTCTTCAACATTCCTTCTTCAAGCAGTTTCCCTTCTCTTGAGGAGCTGTGTCCTTGGGAAGTGGGTTGATCGATCCTGCTCTTGGCTGACTGGATCAAGGCATCAATGGAACGTACAAGTAGTAGTATGGCATTTAGACAAGACACAGAAGCTAATGATATTTCTTGGTTCTGTTGTCTCAATCTACACAGTTCCATTACGAAAGAGCTAATACCTCCAACATTCTCTTCTTGTCCCAAGAACCCGTTTTGTATGAGTTCAAGTCCAACCTTAGGAACAAACTCTGGAAGCCAGGGTACATGTCGGATATTATATTCCGGACTTCTGGTGTTGTCTGGTTTCACTCTAAGAAGTAAAGTACAAAGCATATGCATGACAGCAGAGTACACAGACAGCAAAGAACTCAATGATGAATCCTGGAAATCAGTCTCAGCCTTCACTCCTTTCGCCGACTCAAAGAGTTCAGAAATGCATGGATCAGTTTTCGACTTCATCCATTTTAATGCTAAATCAACAACTGGAGTGACATAGTTCCATGACCAAGATTCATGCTCGTCTGAGCTTCCACTGTGCGGCTGCTGTTTCTGGGAATAAAAGTTTGGGAGTTTTCTAGCCAGAGCTTCCAAGACAAGGTATGCCTCCTTTGCAATGGAAGCAAATTCACTGACAACATTTTTCTCCACTAGTTTCTCGAAACTAGATGGATTCAACCAAAAACACAGGGCTGGAAAGATATCGGGGAAATCCGATATACAAAACCCATAATTGATGCACACTTTCCAAAACTGCAGCTGTTCAACCTTCAAAGCAGATGAAAGCTCACAATTCTCCTTGCCTGACTTCACCCATTCATCAAGGGAGGAAGTGTACCAATAGAGGTATCGTGTCATAGCAGAGAAAGACCCATCGTTTATGAAGTGCAAACAGTTTTTCTTTTCTGATTGAGCTAACACCTGTATTTAAAAAATAAAGAGATATTACGTATTTGCATTCCATGACAAGCGAGAAAGTATCTTCACAGCTTACCTTCATAAGCCTAATTGACTTGATCTTTGAAGGGCGAATATTCATAGTGCTGTCCATCCCAAATCTTTCAACAACGGTCCTAACAAGACCTTGGCAGTTCATAATGATCGCTGCACATGTTGGAGAATGCCTTGCTAATGCAACGAGTATAGACATTATGCATTCTTCCAAAGCATCTGTAGGATTGGCCTGAATCAAAGTTATCGACATGGAGTTATATGTATGTAGCCCCCAATTTGAGACTAAAATCACGAACGAGTGTGATAGATATACTACCTCCAAAAGGTATCGCATCCTAGGAATAATATCCATCCTAACCAAACCAGCTGCTACGTCTTGGCCAGCAACAAAGATATCATCCTTAAGGGTCGGTTCCTCTTCATTTCCATCGTCCATCATTTCCTCAGCATAAGCTTTAAGATTATAAGGTTTTGCACTATACTTCCAAAAACCACCATGAAGGCAACCCCCATCGATCTCTGGTTTGCTTCGAAATACAGGGGCAGTGAAGAGATCCTTGTCATAAGTTCCTATTTTCTGAAAGAGCAGGGATTGAGATCAAGTAAATGATGGACAGATCTTGAAGGGAAGAGAATTGAAACGTAACTTTACCTCTGATGTCTGGAAGAAACTCTCATTCAAGTCATAACTGAGCACACACTGAATAACTCTTGCGCATGCTAAAACCACTGAACTATGGTTGTCATCAAGACAAATTCTACAGAGTCACAGAAGCACCAAGTCAGATACATAATACAAAAATCCAGGTGATTCAGAAATCCCAAACTAGAACAATGTGATCATCTCACTCACCTTAAAGCGAAGACAAGCTCAGGTTCAGGGCCAAGGGCATAAGCCCAAATAGCCTCCCAATCAATAGTTAACTTGTCTACTTGCTCAGCACTGCTTGCAGTACTCCCAACCTCCTTCTGTCGAATATTATGTATTGCTTTATTAAGCACAGATGCAAGGAGATTCAATGCAAGGCCGCGTTGTCCTGGTATCTGAAACGATCAAGATAATGCACACAGGGTTAAGATGTGTGAAGGCGGAAATAAGAAACACCCCATGTTACCTCTGTTTCTCTCTTTTTTCCCCTTAATAACAGAACATACGGGAGTATGCATTATTTTAACTAACCACACTTCTCGTCAATTGCACAGCTTCTTTAATCGAGTAACCAGCAGCTCCAGGGTCCCCATCGGTTCGTAGGTAGTCACGTTCTGCTAAACTATCAGCTTGGCCAGCATCATTGGGTATGTTACCTACAAAATGAAGCAGGCTTGTTAAAAGTAAAAACTGTCTCTCCTATGCAAACAGTGACCCTAAAGTGTGAGGCGCATACTTGTATGAATCAAAGAATAATAGAGCAAACACCACCCCATGCTTTAGCAACAGAAATTAAAATTCCTCATTCCAAAGAAGAAGACATTTGTATTGCATACCTAACATATTGGTAATTTAGGCAAAATGAAACTCCGCACAAAAAGGAAGAAGATATTTAGTGATTAACTCCAATTCAGCAAAAGCATGCAATGAACCAACACTTTGTAACCCCTAATCATGGTAAACACGTAGATAGTAGTATTTGGTTGGCCTTTGATTTACAGCATACCAAACATAATAAAGCAGTAAGTAATACTTAATGGCAGGCATTACTTCCATTAAGCATGACTAAGCCTAATACTTAACCTGCATTCGAAGTAAACGTAAGACACTACTATTATCTTGGAAGAGAATACACCCAATAAACATATAAGAAAAGAGATACAACAGTCAGATTTACCAGTCTCAAAATCTGCAGGGATGACATTCCCCTCATAAGAAAATCTTACTCCCCTAGCAGCCTCCACTCTGTCACTCCAAGCATTCCATGAAGTAGTGCCGCTAGGTGTTTCTGGATTTTCATTATTCCGGTTATGATTAGGACGATCATTTGCTACACGTGAATGAGCACTTGAATCTTTGATCGATGAACCATTAGCAGATTGACTTTTTATCGCCACATCTAAGTCTGAAACATTCTGCTGCTTCAATTTTTGTTGACCTCTCTTTTTCAGTAAGTTCAGCAGTGACGGATTCATCTTCTCCATTATCTCAGCCTGTGCTTCTGCAATCTCTCCAGATGACATATTCTGTAACCGAGCACGATTCTCCACATCGATCTCACTCTCAAGTGACATAGACCTTTGCGCAACTCCAGTATCATTCAATATAGAACTAGGAGCTCCATTTGAAGTTCCTTGCTCCTGCTTCCTCAGCTTTTCCGAGATCACAGGATTTCTCTTCTTCACTCTCGGAGGCTGCTCTCCTGTGAAATCAACTTCACCAGACAAGGAAGGCTCATCCACTTCAGTTGCGGGAACCGAAGAACTCCTAACGGGCACCAAGTCTACTTCCACTGGCGCCTCATTACCTACAGCGGACTTGCTATTAACATTTCCACCTCCTTTTCCATCCTTCTTCAGCTTTTTGGTACCCTTGTAGCGAAATCTATTCTCTTGCACCTTGCCCTCGTCCGGCGAACTCTCACGCGCAAGCTCTTTCCAACGACTAACATCCAAACCCTTCTTCTCCTTCCTCTCTACCGGATTCGCTAAAGCCGAAATTGGGTTATAATCAGTAGGATCATTATCCTCCTCTTCTTCTCCTCCTCCTCCTTCCTCGTCATTCCTGCCTTTCCCATTCCCTCCCTTCTTGCTGGTCATAGCATTCCAGTACTGCCAAATTCAAAAACCTCACACCTTCAGTTCACCATCCAATTCTTTCCTAAACTACGAAGCAGAAGACCATAAACAGCATAGAGTTACGGACTTACCGGCCCATGCGCGCGGTGGCGGGCGACGGGGAATGGCAGAACGGTGGGGCTAGGCGGCGGAATCGGCCGCAACGGCTTGATTAACTCGTTTTCCGAAATACCTTTCTCAACTATGCTACCAATGAAGCTCGAAGCTCCTTCGATCATAGCGTTCGCTCCAAGAACTCCAGCCGGGAACTTCTTCGTAGCTTTGCTCTGCGCTTCATTCTTCTTCCTGGTATCCATTAGAAACTTCCAGAATCGACAGAGAGCAGCAAACAAGTACCAGCCAAAAGGGGAACGCGAGAAGGGGAAGAAGAAGCTTTGCAGAACCGCCAGAGAGGGAAAGACCAAAGACGACGAAGAAGAAGCAGAAGCGCGACTATGGAAACGATGGGCCGAGAGTTTTGGGCTTTTAGGCCCAGCAAATCCAGACTATAGGACAGGGTGATTTTTTATTAACCTCGAAATATTACTGGATTTAACGAGAGTAAGATGAAAAACAGAATTTGTTCCGTCTTTCAAAGGCTCGAGCTTTTTTCCTTTTTCAGCAATGGCGGACTGGTCTCAGTTGCCGAGCGATCTCCTGGAGAGAATCAGCAAACGCCTTGATACTGCCACCGAAATCCTCCGATTCCGCTCCGTCTGCAACTCCTGGCGATCCTCCGCCTCCCCCTATGGTTGCCGTCTATCCAGAGCATTCCAAATCCTCCCCAGCGACGATTTCGTCAAGACCTCCATCGGATTCTACCTGTCGAAGAGGACCGTTTACCTCATCGGGCTGCCCGATTCGCGGCATCTCGGCGGCCGGCTGGTGAAGATTGAGGAGGATATTCCGAATAGAAAGCGCCTCCTGAATCCCCTTTCGAGGTATCCTCTGAAATCTCTCCCCGAGAATTTCCCTAGACTGCTGGACTTGAGGGAGGTTTTCGTGAAGGAATTAGGTCAGGAGTACGTCTTGCGTCACATTGGTTACATGCCCAATTCGTCTTCGTTTGCCGATGCTGGGGATCAGTATATGGAGAAGGTGGCGATGATGTGGTTGGATCCTGATTCCCAAAGAGAAACAAGTGAGTTCGTTCTGCTCACCACTCATCTGTCCGGGAAGTTAGCGATTTTCAGTAGCGCTGATAGGAAATGGACGATTACAGGAGAAACGGGTTCACCTTATGATAATGTGATTGTTCATAAAGGGAAGTTATTGGCAGTTGATAACACGGGCAAAGTTGTGAGCGTGAGTAAAGACGCCGACTTGACTCTTGTCGCGAATCCTGTGTTTGGCGGGGACAAGAAGTATTTGGTTCAGTCGTCGAAGGATCAGTTATTGTTGGTTGATATGTATCTGAGCATTGATACGGGGGAAGAGAATTTCGACATTGGGGAGGAGTTCATGGGTCATCTTGCACAGTACATGAGGGAGAGAAAGGTGAGGTTCAAGGTTTATAGGTTGGATGGAGAGGAGAAGACTTGGGTGGAGTTGGGAAGCTTGGGAGATACAGTGTTGTTCATTGGTGATGACTCTGTCTCGGCATTTGCTGCCTCGTCTTCTGATCTCTATGGCTGCAAGGGGAATTGTATATTCTTTGTGGACGATTTCTATTACGGGAGGGAGATTGGTGGACTGGGTGAGGAAGATGGGATGTGGGTTGCTGGTGATATAGGTGTTTTTGAGTTGGACACTGGTAGTATAGGGCCGTTGGTGAATTATCCAGAGTACTACAAGATCTTCTGGCAGCCTCCTGGACGGCTACTTTCACCTCCTTCAGAAGTAAGTGTTTGTAGCTGGATGTTTCTGTATCTGTATTCGTTGTTTCCTCTCTTTCGGCTTTGCTTGATTGTTGGAGTGGTATGTTCGATAGTCGATACAACTTGAAGAGATGGTTTCTGTTTCCAGCTTGTGGCCATTACTACCTTGTGCATGAATTGATATAATTTTCCGGGTTTAGTTTATGGTGTCTCTTGAAGGAGTCCCCAGATTATCGTCTCAATTCTCATTTGACTGTTGAAACAGGTCGATCTTGAAAAGCAAGCGGAAGGGTTGTCCCTGTGAAGTTGATGATCCCCTTTACTGTCCTGGTGGATTCATGGCAACCTATTTGATAGTTAAGACCAATGACTATCTGCGACCGGTAACTTTCCTATAATGACCACTTCCTCTGAATCAATTGACACTTATAAGTCTGACATTGCCCTCAAAGAACTGGGCTTCTCGTCGATGGTAGTGTATGTATACCATAATTGCAAACTTTGGAGCTGAAGAAGTATCTTCTCAGTATGGTCTTTATGATCCTCATTTCATTGATCAATTGACCTTCTCTTTCAAAAGCTGAATCTTCCGGAGTTAATCTGAGTCGCTGCCTGTCATGCTACATGTTTTGTACAGCAGAAACAGGCATTGTGTATAAGCTTGGGATCGTTTGATTTCTTGGCTATGGTTCTTTTCAAGATTTGTTTATTTCTTCCATGATAGATTATATCCTTCTGTAGTTATTTATCTGTAACCTACTTTTTCGTAATAAATCTGTACAGACCTGCGAGCATTCTGCTGGCAAATAGAAACAAGAATGTTTCGATATTTCTATGTCGAAGTTTGGTGCTTGAATATGCTTTGACTGCTTGTGAATTTTAGGCTTTAAGAACAGGGGAGACACTTTCCAAATTGGCATGAGAAAGGCTAAATTAAGGTAGGATAGAGTTATAACTTACAAGTCAATAGAGATAGACAGGAGTAAACCTATTTCCTCAACTAGAAGTAGATAAGGAAAAGGGACATGACCAAAATTTTAACAAGGTTCTTCTATTACTAAAACATATACAAGGTTAGATACTACCACCAATTCTACTACCCATCTATCCATTCTTCTACTATAAACTATCATCGAGGCATCACGAGGAGAGTGATTCGGCAGAATCTTCGAATACTTTGCAAGTTGTCAATCTCTCTCCGGGGCATCTCCAGAAGAAACTCTCCGTGCACTCAGGTTGCCAGTGTAAGTCCAAATCTTGTCATACTCCAATGGGAATGGCTTCCCTAGCTTCCGATCCTCTGGATTGCTTCTGTTCAACACCTGCAGTTGCCTTTCTGGGCTGCCACCCAGTGGGGTCGACGAGCAGAAAGTCGGGGTGGCAAATGGAGAAGCAAACGGGCTGTGCTGGATCGAGAAGGGGCTAGGTGACATCCGCTTCTGAATGGGGAGTCCACCTAAACCGCCTCTGTTGAAGACGGAAGCAGCTGCAGCTTCTTCTGCAACACATTGCTTTGTGGCATCGTCCACAAAAACAACATCGTCGATCCTCGCCATGATGTTGAATGCTAAGCTCTCCATCACTCTCGAATAGCTTTCCAGAATCGACTGCCCAACATCCTGCAATGAAAGAGAAGTGGCAAACCGCTTTCAATAATCGAGAGTATAGATATCCATGAATCATTTCAAGAAGAGTAAGGTGGATGGAAGCTGAATATACCTTGTTGTACTGAATCTTGTTCATGTCTAGGGCAGTCTGTGGGAGACCTGGAAAACGTAGGTGCAAGCAGAGCAATAAGGTCTCTGCCCGTTGAGCCAAGCAATGCTTCTTTTCGCCATTAGCAACAACCAGACCCTTCACCTTGCTTCCTAAAGTTGAACGCCTATGATCTTGGATTCGAGCCTTGGAGACATCGACCAAAATAGATGGATGATGCTTATGACCTCTCGGAAGACCTTTGCTGTGCTTCTTCTGGTCCTTCCTCTTCCAAACATGCAATGCTGCTTCGATCTTGTTGGCAATTTCAGTGGCGAGATGCTCCGTCGTGACATCTAGGTGGTCGAGAAGAGCTTCCGGCGAGAAGTGCTCAGCCGTCACGTATCGGTAAATGACATCACCCAAACAAGCTCTGCCACTCTGGTTAAAACCAAAATTGTTGTTCAAAACCAATTGAGCATGAGTTTAAGAAACAATAAAAGAACGAAACTTTGGCCAACTACCTTTGGTAATGTCTCCAAGTATGCAGCAGGAATTTCCATCTCAGCAAGCACACTGCTATTGATCGCCATGGCAGCCTTCAGAATCTGATTAGTGCAATCCCTAAACTGCTGCAACTTCTTCCTCGCCTCTTCCGAAAGCCCATTTGGAGGCACTTTCGGACAAGGCAGCCACCACTTCTCTTCCTGTCGAATCGAAGGCCGACCACCGGAGAAACCAGGCGGATACAAAACATCCTCATCCCGCTCCTCCGCCACCACGATCCCTCGATCGACGTACCAGAACTCTGTCTCTCTGAACTCCTCGAGCATCCCGATCAACATTGCATCGAGCTTCTTCAATGCCGGGAGGTTCATGTACAGATCCGACCGAGGTCGACTTGCCATGATCTCGTATGTGCCCCCGCCGGGGAACTTCTGAATCGAAGGCACGAGCTCGACTATGGAATCGCTCACGCAGAGCAGCCACTCCATTTCTCTCCGCCACATTGATTTCTTCTGCGTCGCCAGTGGCTCTAGCCTCCATAGCTCGCCGAACACAGTAGCTGATCGGAAGAAACGGAAGAAAGAAAACCCATCTTTAGAAACCCCCGAATAAGAAGAAGACGAACTGGGTAAAGAAGTAGAGAGAGTGGAGAGTGTCGAACCAGAGAGATTGGTAATGGCGTTTGAAATGGCGAGTGCGGTGCAGACTCCTTTCCCACTCCCAGACATGTCTTCCCCCAATAGCAGCTTTGCAAATCTCTCCATCATCATTTCAACCTCTGCGCACAAATTTTTACCAGAGTCACAAATCAGATCCCCATTACTCCTCTTAACCTAATAATAGTTCTGGAAAAGAAACTCGAATCTCGGAAAACTGAAATCTTCTCAACCAAAAGAAAATTAGGAGGCGAGGATAAGATTTGTGGTTTCAAAATGTACCAGACAAATCGCCGTCGCCCCGCTTATGAGCTTTCCCGTCCCAACCCAGATCCTTCCCCACGCTGCCGATGACAGGCAGCATCAACCCCGCCGCCGGGAAGCAGATATTTACTCCTCCGCCGGCGCGGGGAGACGGGGTCATGGAGCAGGAAGCACCCTCGCCGCCGTCGAACCTACGGCAGGAGAAGCTGCTGCAGCTCTCCGACTCGCTGACGTCGGCGCTCAAGCTGTAGCTTCCGCATCTCTCCTCGCTCTCGTCCGATGACATGCTCGCCATCGATCTCCGGCGAGGTTAAATAAACCGGGGGAAAAAAGTAACCCAAACGAACAAAACCTCTCTATCTGTATCTGTTAAACCTCAGCCGCAGCACATTCTCACATTGTCTACTGAATCGGGAAAAGGGAAACGAAGAAGAAGAAGAAGAAGAAGAAAAGGAAAGGGAATGCTCTCTTCTCTTCTTCTCCACCTGCAGCTCTCGGATTTGGGATTTGCAGAGAGAAAAAAAAGGCCACTTCTCGTTTCCTTTTTTTTAGCCACTGAAATTTTATTTTATTAATTTTTAAATTCATTTTACTGCCTCGGGGCAGGCTGTCTTTTCCGTAACAAGAGGGCTTCGAATCGCAGCCCCGACAGTCTTCCTTTTCCTGTGGGCCCCCCACCACCTTCCCTCCCTTTTTTTATCTTCCCGCTTTTTCTCTTTCTTCTTCGGCTTTAATTTATTTACTAGCGTGGCCCCGGCCATTTGGCCGGAGGAAGGTGAGGTATGACATTGATAATGTAGTGGGGTAAATAGTTTATTGTTGTATAGTTTTTTTTGGAAACACGTGATAAAAATAGTGAATTTTAGTAGGAAAGAGACATGAATGATGCAATGAATCAAAAATCAGCCTTATGAACCAAAATCAAGTACTTGTTACCTTGTAAAATAATATTGTTTCTGGTAATATGATGAAGTGGAGTAAGTTTTATAGAAACCGAATTCCAGAAAATCGAATAAAAAATCGCCTATCCCGTCGGTTTTCGGGAAATGAGTATCTCACAATCGTTGCTAGCTTTTACTCGGCCCGTTGGCCGATTAATTTGCTTTATAAAACTTTCATCTTGTCATCATTGTGCTTTCTGGTTTTTTGCCAAGCCATGATAAAATCTAAAGAAATCAAGAATGAACAACACGATTTGGGATAGGAACCACCGTTCCTGTATCCCTAGAAAATGGTGGTGAACACGGAATCACCTACCAAACTGGTTTGGATTGAGATTTTTATCGGGTATCAGGAAACCATGTGACTATAAATTAGACTTGATCAAGGGGCCAAAACTTGAAATTCAGCCTGTTTGACCGACCTATGCCAAACTCTAATTATTCTTTACTTTTAAACTTTCTATTTGAAAATAATGAAAAAAAGAGATGACTGCAATTGGTCATTTGCACATCACTAATTCGGGAATAAAACTATAGAATTTCGAAAGGAAACTGAAAATATTTAGGATTGTTTTAATGTTAAAAATAACCAAATAGATCTTTCTGTTTAGTTTTTTACTAACAAATACCAAACGATTCCCTATAATATACACTATAATTTAATCATTATGATATCAAGCAATTACATAATATATATTTGAAATGATAAAAATTGGACTAATTGGGTTGGTCGAGGTTGAACCATTGAATAACTTTAAAATCCGCATGTGTACGGTAAGTTGGCCCGTTCCACAGAGGAAAAAGAAAAAAAATTGACACTCCCTATTCTATCCTTCCTACAAACGCTCCTAGAGCAGGGAATTTGAAATGGGGGAAGGGTTTTTTCCTTTCTACGATTATATGTTTTTAATTTAAAAAATACAACAAATGTACTTAGTGTGATTGGTTATGATCTTTGCTTTTCTTTAAAGTGGTCATGGTTCGAATCCTAGTAAGTGTCTTTTTAATGAATAAAAAAAAGTAATTGTGAAGACCAAAATGTCCTTCCTACTTTCACTCTGGATGCAGGAAATTTGAAATGGAACTTCAAATTTTCTCATTTGGCTTTTATTTATTGTGTAGATTATTGGGCCACGTGGCGGAGGAAGTTCTGACGTGGCTGCGGCGGGAGAGGGGGAGGGATAGGAAGGGGACGGTCTCAGGTTAGTGATGAATGGGCTCGGGTTACGAAGGGCTTGATTTGGGCTTTTTTTAGTGTAATTAAGAGGTCTGACTTGAGTTGACTGACTCCATCATATCCTCAAAATTTTCAGTGCGCATTAATTAAACTGCTGGTGTTAAGGTAAAGAAAATATTAAAAACTAGGATGATTAGTATGAAAAGAAAAGAAGTATCTTGGCCTTCCTCTAGTTTGAATTTTCCCAAAATTTTCATCAATCCTTATTTACTTGTTCCATCCACTTTGAACTAATTAGTTTGGGAACTCGTTATTTTTTATGGAATAGTGTGGTGGTGAAAATCATACGATTTAAGAATATTCATGATCTTTTTATTTTCCAAAACAAAATTTAAGGATTTTTCAAAATCAAGATGATTTGAAAATTTGAATTTGTGAATCTCCTTGTTTCTAAAATTTTCATACTCTAGGTTTGTCACGAATAAAATGTTGTTCACATATAACCTATTTAGATGATTCGTTGCGACCACAGTGCATCATAAGTATGGGAGTGTAAGAAGATCTCGTAATACTGGCCAGAAACTTTGAATATCAAGTCATCCTAGAACGAAACGAATTAAGAAAGTGACTTTATTAATTAGTCTCGCGACTCTTTTCGCTGACAAATCTCGAGTATGAAAATTTTGGAAACAAAGAGATTCACAAATTCAAATTTGGTTGGTCCTTTATAAGTTATAACCCCTTATCTCTGGATGCCTTATGAGGTAGTTGTTAGTTGCTACTAACAAAATATACATGAGGATTATATTCAAATTCTAAAAAATCTCCTTAAATCCCAAACCACAATGGTTGTTGCTATTGCAAAAGAAAGCAAATATATATATATATATATATAATATATATATATATATATATATATATATATATATATATATGGTGACTTCTACGGTGCCCAGGGCAAAACCCGGGTACGGGTACCTTGGCCGATCTTCACCGTTCGTTTTCAATCTCCACGGCTCACGTTTGTTAAACCTAGCTGCGCCACTAAATAACTAAACAAATTACAAAAAGCCTCCTCCGCGTTAAGTTAGTTTTCATCCTAGTCCAACTAATTGCCCCGTTTAAATTAAATGGATTAAGACCCAAACCCAATTGGGTAGACCCACTGCCGCCCAAACCAATTTCCAGTCTCCCTAACCAATTACACGATCCCTATCTCGTCTTGGAGGGACGCCCCTTCACAGTTCCAAGAGAAGCCCCCCATCCACATTCGAAGTAGATTGAATTTCCCAAAAATAATTTGTCTTGTTTCTTCTTCGCCATTGTATTTCCCCTCGCCTATCTCTTTCTAACACGATTACGGCGACCATGTCTATTATTGTGTTCATCGAACTTTTCATTTGGAAAAGAACCCTTGAAAGAGGTTTGCTAACCCTAGGGTTCATGTCACTAGTGCTTTGTCATCTTGTCTTAGCGTTATTGTGATTATATCTCTCGGTGAAATTAAGGTTTCCTGATATGCAGTGTTCGTCTCGCCCAGAGGATTGAGGAAGGAGATGAAGAAGACCTAATTTGATTCGAATCAGATGGAGAGGTCTCCTTAATTTGTGTTTATGTATTAACGCTGCGTTTAGGACTAATTCTAGTTGGACTGGGTCTGATCATTGATTTTTGCAGGCTTTTAAATAACATTCAAACGTGGGCTTGTACATGACCCATGAAATATTCAAAATTGGGCCTGGAACGTGCGAGCCCATTAGTTTTCTCCTGCGGTATCAGCGCCAACCCTAGTTTAACTAGATTTAGTTACCCTAGTTTAACCTACACGAGTTAACATCATCATTGCTACATATCTTCCCAAATCTTCTAACTCTTGACATTCCAGACTCAACCGTCTCCATCACACGTCTCCACACTCAACCCCCACTTTTTCTTACACCTACAATCTCTCTTTCCCTACAATTTTTTTTTCCCTCCATATCTTCACCTTCCCTTGTTCCTTCTTCCTCCGACTCCATGGCAAACATGGGCATTCTAACTCTATCAAACGACGACTGCCGAACCACCACAAGTCTCGCGGACTATCTTTCATTCACGAGCAAGACGACTATTGTGGCCGAGTACGAGTTCATCAACATGAGTCCTTTCCCTCAAGAAGTTAAGAAGTTAATTAAAAATCTTGGCTGGGAAAAGTTCTTCGATCTCCGGAGTCGAGGAAGCACCAGTTACTGCCCGCATGTGGTGAGGAAGTTCTACCACAATTTAGAGCTGTCTGGTCCCTCCGATTCTCATCTCGTGTCGGTCTTCCTGGGTCATAGAGTCTGCTTCCAGCCTCATCAGTTTGCTGAGATCCTCGATCTCCCCGCCGCAGGACACCACATTGATAGCAGAAGCGATCTTCGGCGGCTGTACGATTTTGATTTTGAAGTTGAACTGGGGAAACTGACGAATGGGAAGATCCAGGCTTCTTACCTCCCAGATCCTCTTCGATTCCTCCATTGGATGATCGTCAACTGCTTCATGCCAAGGTACAGAGGTCATTCAATAATTCGTACACTTGACCTGTTTATCCTTGTGCAAGCTCAAAGAGGTGTTCCTCTTAACCTCGCATCTCTCATGTGCGTGAACATGGTTGAGGCGGCTCCTAGAGGGGAAAACTGGTACACTGCCTTTCCATATGCCACCTTCTTGACCACCTTTCTTGGAAGGGTTGGGATGGATATGGGGGTTTATGCTAGGGAGGACCATTCCGCCTATTTGCCAGTCTACCGTATCGTCGAAGTGACCAATACTTTTCATGAACTTCGGCATACGGAGGATGAAGCGACCCCTGAGGCATCCTCAAGCAAACGTCCTCGGCTTACATGAGAGTCGATTGATGCAGGGCGGGGTGGAGCAGTGCAGGGCGGGATGGAGCAGTGAAGGGGCCAGCATTGGATGTGTTTTGTTAAGGCTTCGTTGTTTTGTTTTTTTTCCAGTCTTTTTCTCCAGCACTCAAAACTGTCAGGTACTGAGGGGAGCCAGTACATCATCTGACTAGGAAAGTCTCCCATTTTTTTAATTATCCAGACAAATATTTTTCTATGCATGCAGTATTTTGTGAATTTGCCATGGCTAATTTCCCTAAGACAGGTGACGAGATGCAGTAATGGTCATCCCTAAGCAAGGAGGTGCAATTGCATCCTACACTTGCTATGATGTGAGAAGCTATTGCAAGGGTGCAAATTTGGTTGCAATTGAAATTGGCCCACGAGTGGGGACTATTGATGAAATTGCAATGTTTTGTCAAAATTATAGAAGTGGAAGTAGGGACTACCTATGAAATTGCAAATGAATTTCATTGGGGGAGATTTTAATCCGCTTTTGTTCTAAGCAGTTCCAATTAGGTTGATTATAATGATTTTTTATCTATGGTGATTTTTCCCCCTTTTTCATCAAGACTCATGCTTCTTTTATCCCGCTGTCGATCTATCATGCTTCGTTTATAGTAAAATATCCTTTTAATTATACACAATAAAGAATCCATTAATTATGTATGCCTTTTCATTGTATTTATTACTACAATGAATTCTCTGACTAAAAGTGGAGTGAAAACATCGTTGGTGGAAATTCAAGGAATGGAATGATAAGGGCTGTGCATTAATTCAATTTCTGTAAATAATTAATTTTATTATTATTAGTTAGTAACGTCATTAGTTTTAGTTAGTGGGTTAGTGGCTCCTACTTTGTAGCTTCAATCTGTTCAAGAGTTGGTACTTAAGCCACTCTCCTCATCAATGTAAATCACTACTTCCAATCAGTTTTACCTTTTGGGTTACCTATACATGAATGCAAATTTAATTATACGATTGGGAGCCAATCAGTTTAACTATACATGATCCCAATTAAACCTCTCTACAAGATACAATGGCTTGAAGCCTTGAACAGACGCAACCTCACTCACAAGTTGGAAGGTGGAATTTTGGTGAAGTCCCTTTGCCATTTCCACGAAAAAACAAACCAAACCAAACCAAATATAGAAAGCATTCACAATACCAAAAACCAAATATACAAAGCATTCACCAAACCAAAAACCAAACCAAAAACCAAATATAACAAGCATTCACCAAACCAAACCAAAAACCAAATATAACAAGCATTCACCAAACCAAACCGAAAATTTAGGAATTGACGGCGGGAGATGGGGATGTGCTTTTAGACTGGCTTTGTAGATTAAATAACTTTTTCGTTTACCAAAATTAATCTACAGATTTGGTACATGTAATTGTAACCCTAAACCCTAAACCCTAAACCCTAAACCCTTAACCCTAAACCCTAAACCCGAACCAATCAATACCATATACTCTACAACAATAACACCTTAGAGCATCTCCATCCCATTGCTAAACCAACCTTTAGCAATTGGCAATGCCAAACCCTAATACACGAACCAATCAATAACATATACACTAAACCATCAACACCTTACATAATTCGAATAAAACAACGACAAAAAACAATTTGAGAGATGCACTCAAATTAATATAATACACTCACCAATTAATATTGAATTGCAACGAAAATTAAGTAGGACCCATGGTCACAATTGATATATAGTACTTGGGTCGTTTGGAGGTTGAGATTTGAAGTGAGGTATTTAGCAAATACATGTAATGATAAGATTAAGTCGTTTTTTTTGGTTCACTTTGAGTTAGAATACATGCATTACCTTTTTGTTGGGCCCACCAACAATCACTCAAAATGAATGATTATAAATCTCTACTAAAAGGTGAGATTGTTAATGAAGGATTGTCTACCCTACTTTTTGTTTCATCGTTGCCCTTCCAAACAAAGTATTTTCCTAATACATGCATTGAATCAATACATCAAATGATAATACACTAATTGGCCTAATACATCAATTTGAAGAATCACAACTTCCAAACGATTAAAGTTGCTAAAGTGGCATTTGGGACCATATATTTGCTCGGTGTTGGAAACTTGAACTGAAACTGGAAGTCCTCCTATGCCGAGTCGTTTGGTATATAAGAAGACTGTTGGCTCTTGCGGTGTCGTTTAATTTATGCACTCATTAATGGTCACTTGATGGCAATTTGTAAGCACTTGATGGTAATTGAGAATACTACACCTCCCCCCTAGTAATTTGACATTACCCCATCAATTCTCACAAACTAAACCTTATCCAAACGTGAGTTTTTTTTTCAATTTCCACAAGTCAATTCCTTGGTTTTGTAAAACATGGAAATTCAGACAAATTTCAACGTTTTAAAATTTCCACATCCAAACGACCCTGAGAACTAGTTTTTTTTATTCAATTATTACATCGTATTTTTTGCACTAATTTTGAGCACTCATTAAATGTGTAGAGCATGTGGCTACAGAGGAGCAGAGTTCGAAATCCGGCAAAAAATCCGGTTGGCCCAATCGTAAAGACTTCTAAAAATGGAGTCAGTAGTCAACAAATAAAGTACAGTATTTTTATTGGGACTGTAGGATTCCCTCCAGATTTTAGAAGATCTCAAACGATAAAGTACAAAGTACAGTATTTTTATTGGGAGTGTACTGTGTAGGATCCCCTGCAGATTTAGAAGATCTCAAACGCTAATAGTACAAAGTACAGTATTTTTATTGGGAGTGGAGGATCCCTCGCATATTTAGAAGATCTCAAACACTTTTGGAAGCCGCCATGGAAGCGAAGAGAGAAGCAGAAGAAAAAAATTACAAAACAGTATACAAACATAAACAAATGTTACATAGAGTCGAACAAAAACAAAAAGCTGTACTTTCCCTAACTATTTTATCCTATTATACATATGGCAACTTTCCTATCTTGTATACATTTTGGGAGCATGATCAACAAGTACGCGTCAATATGGCGCAGAAGAATCACCACATGAAGTAGGGTTCCACAACACCTATTATGGAATCGCAACAACATGTGATGATTCTTCTGGCTATATTCAGACGGCGACTTATTGTCATTGCTCCCCTCCCTGCCTCTAACAAAGACCCTGCATGGAGAGAAAAGGAGAAACAATACAACGAAGGATTTAGTTTAACAGTCACGATCTAACAATGACATAATGAAAGGAAATGAGATCTAAAATAATACGCAGTCTCATCATTACCACTGCACCCGAAAATAAAGCATGGGATAGGAGGACGAGAGGCGGATGGAGTTGATTTTCGGGGTTTCATATTGAGAAGATGGAAGAAAGGGTTCTTTTCAGGGATTGAGAGGAGGAGGAACGAACAGCAGCAGGAGATGGTTTTCGGAGTCTCATATTGAGAAGATGGAAGAAAGGGTTCTTTTCAAGGATCGGAGCACGGCCTCTCCTTCACTGATTAACGAATTTAAAGATTGACTCGTAATTACTTTTACTTTTCCCTCCCTTCACATTTACTGAAAATTACAGTCCCTACCATTGCCTCGGCCTTGGTAACGCCAGCATTGGTTATGGGCAAAAGCGACTTTCCGAATTCGGCAATATCTGATTGGGTGACACGCACGCGACGAGGATCGAAGGTATTTCACCATCGGATCAAGGGATAAGTTTAGGAATTGACGGTGGGAAATGGGGATGTACTTTTTTAAATAGTCTGAATTTGTAGATTAACTAACTTTTTCGTTTTACCAACATTACTCTATTCATCTGGTTTATGTTATTCTAACTTGAAACCCTAAACCCTAAACCCTAAACCCTAAACCCTAAACCCTAAACCCTAAACCCTAAACCAAACCCTAATACACGAACCAATCAATATCATATACTCTACAACAATAAGAACACCTTATAGGCTTATACCGTAACCAATCAATAACATATATACTTTAAACCATCAACACCTTGCTCCTCCCTTATACGTCCATCACCTTCAAGACCTTATACTGTATACCAACAACACCTTCTTCTATCTCCATCCCCAACTTTCAATTTATAATAAGTGTTTCCTTTGAAATATAAAATGGAACCCACCTTGGCAATTACTAGCATAATGTAGGGATGTAGATGAATAGAAATTGTTAAGTGATGAATTGCTAAAATTGATGATGTGGCGGTAGGGACCTCGTTTAGAAATTGTTGTTCAATTTTAGGGATGAAGATGATCAATACACTAACCCAATACCATATACTCTAAACCATCAAAACCTTATACAATATCTTATTTTAGGGATGGAGATGATCAATACACTAACCCAATACCATGTACTCTAAACCATCAACACCTTATACAATATCGTATACCTAGACGCTGATAATTTAAAATTATAACTTGCTTTTCAAAACATAAATTAAAAATTGATACCTCACTAAGTATCGAACCACAAACCTCTACTTTATTGACTAAGCAAATAAGAGACAATTAACCAATTAAGCTACATCACATTGATGACCATCTTGCATAATTTCGCTTTCTTATTAAGTGAAGGGTTAAAATGATCGATAAATATATCACAGGGGATTGTTTCAACTTCGGCGGGGACTGAGAGAGTGGAAAAGGGGTAATTATTCTACCAAAACAGAAAAGAAAAGGGGGAATTAATGAAGAGTTAAATTGGACGGATTGTCTTTACCACGCCACTACAAAATCATTCGGAGCAAAAACACGCAGGTTCAAATCAAACAATAAATTATCAGCATTTATAAGCAGATATACAGCATTTATAAGCAGATATAACGAATTATGTCTTAGTAATAAGGCATGATCAGCATTTATAAGCAAATATAAAGAAAATATATAATCGAGAAAAAATAAGACAACACCTACCCTCACCCTTTAACCAATCGATACCATATGCTCTAAACCATCAACACCTTATAACCTACCCATATACCATATACTCTATACCATCAACAACCTAATACCCTAAGCAGTCAGTACCCATTTCCTCTAACATCAACACCTTATACAACAATCGTATACCTATACGCTGATAAAATTTT
The DNA here is from genome assembly GCA_946122785.1 of Linum tenue. NCBI lineage: Eukaryota > Viridiplantae > Streptophyta > Magnoliopsida > Malpighiales > Linaceae > Linum > Linum tenue. The sequence goes on along the minus strand of CAMGYJ010000004.1, from coordinate 63,999,758 downwards.
ACCGATTGAAAATACTTGTCCAACTAAAGTACATAGGTACTTCAAAAGTGAAACTCTAACTTTCGTTTCAAAACATAAATTCAAAAAATATCCTCACTCAGTATCCAACCACAAGCCTCTAATTAGTCTACAAGAGGTTTGTTATGTACGAGTGCATTGCATAAAGAGGGGAAATCGGTGAGAGAGTGGAATGGGATCTCAATTAATGAAGAGTTAAATTGGGCGGATTGTAGTTTACCTCGTACCGCTAAATGTGTAAAGAGACACGCTAGCATTTACCAAATTCCAAAAAAGATGGAACACAGAATTATGTTTAAATTGCGTGAACTCAATGAATGATCAGGATTTTAGAAGCAGAAGCAGATGAAAATAAGTAAAACAAAGAATCGCCACTGAGAGTCTGAGATAGACAATTATCAAAGGCCCAACCTAATGACAATCCGGAACTCAGTATCTATTATCAACAAACTAGGTGTCATGGGTCCATGTACAAGCCCACGTTTGAATGTTTTTTTTTTTAGCCTGCAAAAATCAATGATCAGACCCAGTCCAACTAGAATTAGTCCTAAACGCAGCGTTAATACATAAACACAAATTAAGGAGACCTCTCCATCTGATTCGAATCAAATTAGGTCTTCTTCATCTCCTTCCTCAATCCTCTGGGCGAGACGAACACTGCATATCAGGAAACCTTAATTTCACCGAGTGATAGAAGTTTCGAGAAAATGACAATAACGCTAAGACAAGATGACAAAGCACTAGCGACATGAACCCTAGGATTAGCAAATCTCTTTCAAGGGTTCTTTTGCAAACGAAAAGTTTGATGAACACAATAATAGACATGGTCGCCGTAATCGTGTTAGCAAGAGTAAGGCGAGTAATTTTCCGCACGGAAATAAAATGGCGATGAACAAAACGTCGATTTGTGGATAAAAGGATTTGGGGTTCTAAACGATGATTATGTAAGGATTTCATATTGGATGGGGATCTTCTCTTCGAATGTGGATACATAGATTTGGCGTATGAAACATGATGATGTTGGGGATTTGAGATTGGATAGGGAGCTAAATCGAATGTGGATCAAATAATAAAAGGATTTGGGTTTCGAAACGATGATTTTGTTGGAGATTTCAGATTTGATAGGCAGCTTATGATCGAACTTCGAACTTAGAGTTAGAGGGGACCCTCCAAGGCGAATGAGGGATCGTAGAAGGGAGACTGGAAATTGGTTAGGGCGGCGGGTCGTATCCATAGGGTTTAACCTCTTAATCGCTATCATTAAACCGGGTACAGTTAGGTTGAAGTCCGTAGAAGTCACCATAAACGCTTCGTGATGCATTTGGTAATTTTCCTTGCCCCCGGTCACCCGTACCCCTGATTTTGCCCTGGGCACCGTAGAACTGCCCATATATATATATATATATATATATATATATATATATATATATATATATATATATATATATATATATATATATATATATTTTCAATGAGTTAACTGAAAATTCCTCTCCAACCCCTTTTCAAGACTAAGATATCCAATCCAAGTATCCAACCCTCCTCCATATTCAAATATCGAAGCTAGTCATCTTGCTGGTGGAGAAGACACATCAATCAATAATCAAAATTTTACATTTTCTTATTGTGTCATCGTATCTATAAGTATCTGCAAATGGGGCAGCATGAGAATCTTGACCGTCAATCTACATTGCCGTATACGTGTAAGTGACGACGGTTGATTTTGATAAAGCTTTGGCCCCAAAAAAGACAGAAGATTCTCCATCATCCAGCCTAGGGAAAGGCTTCTTCTTGCGAGATCTCAGTTGGATACGGTTACGCCTACTACCCAAAAGCCAGGGCACACGATTTACCATTTCTGTGATACAAGCGCTGATGCAGTCGCCTCTCCGTTCTTCGCCGGAGGTTCGCGCTGACTAGAATCATGCTCTGTTTTTTTTGCAATCAGTCCATGACATGCTCTGTTTTTTTGCTGGTGTAGAATCATCGTCAAGATCCGAAATCTTAACTTAATCTGTTGTCTTACTTGAGATTGAAATTAGAACGTAGTAACTAACACAATAATAACCCGTTTGTTCTGTAATCCACAAACAGTTGAATTCCAGCAGCGGGAGACATCCCAATGGAACCCAGTGGCCACTGTTTATTTTTGGAGTAATATTTCTTTTGTTCTATTTGGAGAAAAATTATTAGTGTCAACACGTCTATATGCAAGAAGATATCATAATTAAGTAGTAACACTTTATTTTGCTAATTACTTGTCATTCTTGTCCAAATGAAGCATATAATAATTTCGATTACGAGAGATGGGCTTCTTTCTGGAAGGTAGGTGGGGAATTTAGATTAGGATGGTGTAACTACTGAGTACTGACTAGGCTTAGGTTGGGATAAGCAGCTTGACTAATGACACTATTAGGCAAACTTTGGCACATGGGGTGCTCAATACTACAATTTGAAGTTATTTCTTGTTTTATCAAGGAATTGTTATGGGTAGCCTTAGTTGGTGTGGGCATGGTTCAATTCGGTTTGACTTTGAATCGGATCAACATGTACGGATCGAAGCGGCATCAAAATGCACGAGTGCATTCGAAATTACTTGTTTATTTTATTTTCATTTTGATTCATTCATAACATTGTACTTAAGAGGATTCAGTTTAGATACCTAAAGAAATACCAGTTTGTTGGTGGCTCCGTAGCGATGATGACGACGACCTTCACGATGCGGTCCATCAACGTTTTGCTCCAGTTATCCTTCCTCATGGTTCACTACTGCGATCTAGGGTAGATTTTGGTTTTCTTGCGCGATGAAAATAGAGATTGCGTCTAACCAGTGCGATTTTAGCCAAAAACATATGTGTAATGGAAATTTCTATAATATTTTGGGATTTGTTTTTAAGAACTAATGTGGGAAAATCCGTGTTTCTTATCATAAAAAAGATTAAAAGAAAATAATATTATTTTTTGACAAATATAAAGAAAACCAAGTAAAAAAAACAAATAAAAAGAAAACAATAAAGGAGTGTAGTTGAGAAAGCCCAATTGTTTACTGTACGCCAAACCAAGCCCAACATAGACAGACGAAAGTCAATCCAAACTAACCTGCTCCACCAGGCCCGTTCTTTCAATGGATCCACAGAAATCGGCGACGAATGACGCCGACGATAAAATCCCTCTTCCTCCTTGTACGTTTGTTCTCCTGATTGACGACGTTCTCAAAATTCTGAAGCCTTCCCCAACAAATTCAATTCCCGACGAAATCTTGCCGATTCGTTTAGTAATCGGCGGCCAAGATTCAGGCATCGCTCTGAATCCAATCGGAATCGCGGGACCATGCCGAAGAAGATGGGGGTGAACAGCAAGGCCGAGGAGGCCAGGGCGCGGAAGAACGCGACGGAGAGCGAGAAGAAGCAGCGGGAGGCGCGGGAGAAGGAGGAGAAGTACTGGAAGGAAGCGGAGGGACCGAAGTCCCGCGCGGCCAAGAAGCGGGAGGAGGAAGAAGAGAAGCGTGCCGAGGCCGCGGCGCGCAAGGCGGAGGCGAAGCGGCTGGCGGAGCTGGAGGAGAAGGAGCTGGAGAAGTCGCTCAAGAAGGTGGACAAGAAGGCGACGCGTGTGTCGATTCCGGTTCCCAAGGTGACGGAGGCGGAGCTGAGGAGGAGGAGGGAGCAGGAGCAGGCGGCGCTGGGGAAGAAGTCCGAAGAGGCGAAGAAGAAGCAGACGAGGACCGCGGAGGAGGAAGAGTACGAGAGGCTGGTGCTGGTCGAAAACACGAATCGCGATGATTCGATTATTGATGCGAGGACCGTGGAGGATGCTATTGCTCACTTGACTGTAGCGGAGAGCTTGCCGGTTGATCGCCACCCCGAGAGGAGACTGAAAGCTTCGTTTAAGGTGTGTTTATTCTTCTTCTTTTGCTGTTTGAGTGAGAAGAGATTGATTGTGCAATTGGGCAGTATTGAATTGGAGAATTATGAGGATCATGACCTGCTAAGCTTAGGGTAATAGCTGCGATTGAGGTGGATTTGATTACCGTGATTACAAGCTGGAATAGGGATACTCTTGATTGATGAGCTGATAGTGAAAGGTGAAAGCTTTGATTTTTTTTTCTTTTGGTTTGGCCGAGGGGAGGGTTGGTGTTCAGGTAAGAATGAGAAGGGTGACATTTCGTTTAGATGTAAGTTTCCGGATGTATATATGGCCCTGAATGCTTGCCCATTACAGTAGTCGGTAATGCCATTGGACTCCAGTTGGATGAGATGTGGATGCTGCGTTTGAGGTTATTAATCAGTCCTGGTAGATGATCAACTGGAGAGTATCTTGAGCATTGAGGGCCAAGAATAGCTAGCTTGCTGTTAACTCCTGATAACATTCGGTCCTTAGTTGGAGTGCTCTCACACTTGCTAGAAATAGTTACCATAACCTTTTCGATCACATTCTTATTTCATACGGGCCTTCTCAATTATGATGCAGTTGCTTCTCCAGATTTATTATTTACGAACGATGATGCATTTTGTTATCAAGATTGCAGTTTCTTTGGTTCTGTAGTTCCTAGGTTTGTCAGTTCTTATAAAATGTTTTAGAATCGTTATCATCGATTTATTGGTCAATTACATGTCTTCGAAACTGTTTGGATTGTGACGAGCGAGCCAATTCATGTTAGTTGTTGCTTTTCTCGTTGGTTACAAATTGGTGTGACAAGACTGCTGTCTGCTACCTATTAATTCTTCTGCTAGCCCGATGTTTGTGTTGGTAACTTTCAGATGGATAGTTTGGGATGCTTGTTCTTGTGTATGGTTGTGCATTCCTTGTTTGGTGTCCTGGTTGGGAGTAAAGCATTCAGCATTTTTCCTGTAACACATGCTTCTTTGTTTACTGTTCCGTGCTCAATTCGCCCTCCTTGCACCTTTACTTTCCTTGTCAATCCCGCTGCATATCGAGGTTGTTTTTGGATATACCGTTTTCATTTTCGTCGTCTGTTGATTGTGTTCTGCCTTTATTTTCAACCTGCAATAGGCTTTCGAAGAAGCTGAACTCCCAAAGCTGAAGGAAGAGAAGCCAGGACTAACTCACAATCAATACAAGGACATGATTTGGAAGATGTGGAAGAAGTCCCCAGACAACCCTCTCAATCAGGTGCGCTCTCGACTTTAGGATTGCCATCCACCTGGCCATTCTGGTCTTTCCAAACCCCCTTTTGCTCCCGGCTTAGGACTATGGTTCTGAATCCGAACAACAAGATCCCTCCCCTGAGCCGTAATGATATATGACATTGAACTTTGAATTCGTGTTGCAGATTAGTAGTGAGTGAGCCTCCACCCCGGTCACAAATCTAGAAGTGGTCATGACTCCGTTTCATTCTGGCTTTACTGCGGCAAGGGGCCTTCCTTCTTGTATGTTGAAAGAGAGGTGCGAAAAGCTAGCGGCATAGCTGAAATGATGGTGAGGGGAGGATCTTCTTATATGGTTTTTGAGTAACTGATGTATGGTGTAAATGGCATTTGCATAAAACTGCTGCTGAGGACAGTAGAGTGGTGTTCTTCAGCTCTTGGTTAGAAATTTCAGAATGTGATTGAATCTTTTGACCTATGCTGAGTGTTCATTGTTACTAGTACCTAGCTATAATGTTGTAGCCCTTCAATAAAATGGGATGGTGGTGGGGGAAGCTTTGCTTTGTCAGTGTGTACTGGGAAACAAAATGGTGGTTGTGTAACCAGTCTTCTTCTTCGTCTTCATCCCAGAACAATAAATTTCTCCCCTATCCTTTCTGCACGAGGCTCAATTCGACTGCTGGTCTATAACTGATGGTCAGTTTTCTGGTTTTAATGGAGGATTGAAACAGGTAGGAATTCACCGGACGAAATTAATTTCAGTATCATTGGACTAGAAGTCTGTTGGTTGAATTATCGTTTAAGATTTCTAAATTATCCTTTCGGGTTTAAGGGTTAATTACATCAATAGCCATAGCTTTGAGCTCATCCAAATTGTTGATATATGTTGGATTTGGGTCTAGTTTAAGATTTATAAACTATCCTTTCGAGTGGAAGAGAAAACTACATTGATCTTCCTAACAAATTGTCATGAACTTAGATGTTTAATTTTTGAAATTCTTTCATCTCCTAATGCACGAGAAGTCGTCGTATTAACTTATTTTCCATCTCATTTTGTTTGTGCACAAACTTAAACTGCATATTCTCACATTCATATAGCAAAATGAATTTTTTTTGGATTGAAACGAGTCGATATAGATCATTGGCGACGAGATAACGTCACTAATTTTCAAACTTTAGAAGTTCGAATAAGTTGGAATTAAATTCAGATGTGTTGGTTCATATCAAAATTTTGTTTTGCTTTGCTTTGTGAACTATTTAAGTTCTCTGGTTAACATTTGGAGTTGACTAGTTAGTAGTTTGGTATTTTTGGAAATTTTATAGTGACCAGTTCATTAGCGACCAATTAGCCAGGTACCCCAAAGTCTCATCCAGTTGGCGCTTTCAGGTTGCACAACCAAACTAAACGACGCCGTTGCAGCTGTCTTCATCCTCCTCTCTCACTCAGCAGACAGCAAGTGCTACTGGTTTCAGTCTGTGCGTCTTTTCTGCAATCAAACATTTCGAACGCAGACGACTTCTTGATCTGTTTTGATCAATGGGTGTCGCCGGCAGGAAGGGAAAAGGTTACGCCTTTGCTGTATTCGCCGGCCTCAACGCCGCCTTCGCCGCCATTGCCGCCAAGTTCTTCTCTTTCTACGTAATTATTCTTATTCTCTTCTCCCCCTTTTCCCCCCACTGAGCTACACTGTTAATTGTCAAAAAAAAAAGCTACACTGTTAAAACGTACAACCAGATCGAATATCCCCTTTTCCCCTGATCTCCAGGATGTTTTCAGTACTAGTTTTTCAGTTTCCCAATCGATTTCGCCCAGTACCGCCATCTGACCTCGTCTCCGTGCAATTAAACTTTCCTCCCCAATTGTTTTTCACTTGCATATATATGGCAGTTTAATCTATGGCCTAGTGTTTTCACTTTTCTCCCACTTGCTGCAGATTATTCGATACGGCCTGGTGGTGGTGTTTAATGTCACGATGTGGGGTTGTTATGTTAATAGCCTCAAGGCTCTCTCGTCCCTACAAGCTACTGTTACGAACTTCGCCACCAATTTCATCTCCTCTGGCCTTGCTGGGTCCTTCCTGTTCAATGAAAGCTTGTCCAGTAAGGTAAAGTAGAGGGCATAATTCATTAACTGACATGGCCCCCCTGATCAATTCATTGCTTTTTTTTTCTTCTGTAGGCTGGGAGCTAAAGTGGGATCTTTTTTGTTTGCCTAACCACATTGGGTTGTTTGTTTTCTTTTTCCATTCCAGTGGTTTGCTGGTGCATTCCTCATTGTAGTTGGTGTGATCATACTCAGCAATTCAAGTATAGAACACAAGGAACGGACTGATTGATGTGAATCGATTTCGGTATATGTTGTGCTCGTGTTTTCGGCGGTACGAGAACCAGTGAGGCTAGGTCATTCTAACTTTAGAAACTATGTATGTTTCCATGTCTAGTGCTGTGCTTTGTGAAATTCATGCATGGTGAACCGCTGTCAGATGAGATTCATTCTTATGTGTAGTGTTGAGTTTTGTAATTTACATCTCGACTGTACGATGTCTCCAATTCGGTTGTGCTATGCTATGCACATGTCAGGCAGGCTCTTGTGTTTCCATTACGCATTGTTGGTTGAGCATAGTGAATCGGTTCTTTTATGCCTTTAATGATGAATTGATGAGTTGTTGGATTCTGACTGTCAGTTTGATGCAGTAGAATCTCAGGTTTTCACTGTCAGTTTTGAGGAAGAGTTCTTGTTAGTATGGCTGATCCGTAATGTGCTCCAAGTTCTGACTGTAATCTCCTTCCATTGGTGAAAATGGTGGCTGAAGTCAGCTCAGTTCTCAATTCTTAGCGATTGGGAGAGATTGGATTGTCGGTGATTGAAATACTATGTTCCCATGCGAAGTATTAGTTATGGATGTGATTTTGCATTAGTGACAAGACATTGTTAGCTGGGGATATTGAAGTTGCTTTGCTCAACTTTAAGCACCTTTGGATGCTCTTTGTTTCTGCATCTATATCGGTCACCCAACTTGTTCATTCTGGTTCCCATCATGTTCAATTCGTCATTTATTATAAGGCCAACCTTTGTCCTGCAACTGGTTTTTCACTTGAGCCGACAGTTGAGTTCATTCAATCACGTGGACACGCAGATGTCCATTCACAAAAGATCCAACCAAGCGTCAGCAAAGTGATGCATGGCGGGTTTTCAACCATGTATAGTTGACAGCTTCGAGATTGAGCTTGCTCAAAGAATTAGCTTGGTTGGTTCCTTTTCTGGTTCTTAATACCTTTTGTCTTTTGCCCATTTATGTAGCAGTGAGGTGATGTTCACTCTCGCTGGTCCAGTAGAAGGCTGGTCCTTTTAGTTGACACATTGTTAAAAATATGGACCATTAACAGCTTCTGTTGTTTTCTCTGGCTGAGCCTATTGGTCTAATCATGGTAGATAGGAGGATGGTGATTGCTGCATTTATTGTGGAATTTGTTTCCTGGTAAGATATGGAAATTTCAGTCATTTATTCATTGTAAAACAAAGTTTAGTTTGTAAGAAAGTTCATAAACTGCTCTGAATTTCTCAGAACTGCAATCATGTTATGCATAACTTGAAGAGCTGAGGTTGACCTGATCGCAATAAAAAACTGCACCAGTAAACACCATGACATAAAAGAACAAACAAGATTGCATTCAAGGTAAGTCATCCCTTTGCAGGCAATAAATATCTAACTTTTTATATTCTCTTGTGTTGTATGTATGATGTTGACCTTTCTCTCTCAGGAATCAAATAACTTCACAAACCTACTCCTAATCCGTTGCCACTAAGTATACTGGAGAGGAAGAACAGAACCTGGAAGAGCTAAGGGAGCCTGTTTGACAGAGAAGTGTTTAATTGTTCTTGAGTGGGATTTTGTACTTGAGTATGAGGAAATTTCTTTGTTTATGATGATTGGGAGATCCAGCATTGAACATAAAATTTTCTCTCTGCTGAGAGCAAAGGCATCGAAGCAGAAGAAAATTGTGGTTGGGTTGAAATCGGATACTCACAGCAGAGAAATGCTGCTGCGGGTTCTTCGTACTTTTGTGGATCCTGGAGATATTGTGTTAGCTGTTCATGTTCAACATGTATCTAGTAGTTTTGATCCAAATACTTTCCACATGCATGCAGATCTCTGCAAGTCTAAGCAGGTAATTAAATTTCTGAGTTTGCAACTGGAGAAAAGAGAGATGCAAATTATTTGGTGATGAATTGAACCATTGATTTTTGTTCATCTTTGTTTTTCTCCATCAAGGTTGATTTCCTTGTTAAGGAATGTCCTGGAGAAACCTACATTTCAGGATTAAGTAATCAAGTACGACTCAACTCTGCCACAGTCCTCATTCTTGGTTGCAGCCTTCCATGGTATGGTACTAACCACTCCAACAACTTTCGAAGCATCATCTCCATCTTCTGATACCACAGTTTTCTGCTTTTTCCCCAGGCCTAACGAGTCGGTAGTCAAGGCTTGCTTAAGAAGGCTGCCACCCACCTGCAACCTCCTGGTAATGAACAATGCCGGGAAAGTAATATTCCAAAGCCAGGGAACCTCTCAACAGGGATCCACTTCTCCAGTTCTTAGACCATCTCCATCTGAAAACAGTTACTTTCACCAGCCAAAAGCTGGGGCGCACCGCCAGTTGCAAAAGTCTTTCACTGCACCATCCTCCTCGCAAGATAAACCAGTTTCCAAAACGACGTTTGAGGTGCCAGAGAAGAAGATTCTCGACAGGCTGGCATGCTTACAAGCCACACGGTCCATAAGACGTTTCAGATGGCAAGAGCTCAACTTTGCTGCTGATGGTTTTAGCCCCCAGCGGTTGATTGGAACAGGTGGTAATAGTAAGGTGTATCAGGCCACACTTGGGGGTAATGGTCAGGCTGTAGCTATCAAAGTCCTGAAGAGCAAGGATTTAGAGGATCTTCTCCGTGAGGTGGAGGTTTTATCCGGGTTAAGGCACGAGAACATAGTGCAGATAATTGGTTTCTGTGATGGTAAGGAGATCCATGCAGTGGTCTATAATCTGTTGAAGGGAAGTCTCAAACAAAATTTGAGACAACTCGACTGGAAAGAGCGAATGGGGGTTGCGATTGGAGTGGCCAAAGCGCTTGAGTACCTTCATTGTTCTTTTACCCCTCCCATAGTTCATCGAGATGTGAAGTCATCCAATATTCTACTTTCTGAGAATATGCAGCCTCAAGTAAGTTACTTGTGAAATCACTTCCATAAGATTAACTTGCACATATTTTCTGGATGCCTAGATGAGATTCTTTTTTGTTGTTGTTATGCAGCTCTCAGATTTTGGGGCAGCAATAAGACTGCTCAAGCTTGACCAGATCCCAGAAAACAGAAAGCCATGTAGTATTGTTGGGACATTTGGCTACTTGGCTCCCGAGTATGTGATGTTTGGGAAGGTTGATGAGAAAGTAGATGTGTACTCTTATGGAGTTGTGCTCCTGGAACTCATCACCGGGAAAGAAGCCATTCAAACAAACCAGGCGAACAGCGAAAGCTTGGTATTATGGGTAATCAACTTTCAGAAAGGAAGCTTCTTTCTTCGTCTCGAAGTTCTCTATTATTTTCTCTTTAGCTATCTTGGTTTTCTGAATTTTAGAATTCACAGGCAAGATCTCTGTTGAGTTCTGGCTTGTGTGACCGATTAATTGATCCTCACCTAAATGGAGATTACAACAAGGAAGAGATGGAAATAGTAACGTTTCTTGCTCGGCTCTGCCTCATTCATTCTTCTCCTAGGAGACCATCCATGAAAATGGTAGGTTCTCTCCCTTCTATTTTCTTTGATTTTTTTCTTCGCTTTATGCATTCCATTTACCTAAGAACTCAATTGTATGGAACTCATTCTGAGCAGGTATTGAGATTGTTCAAAGAGCCAGAACACTGGAGAAAGATGCTGAGGAACAAGGACGAATTCCTCAATGAGAGCAGTTCCAAAGGCGAAATGCAGTTGGATCCACTGGATGACCAGGCGGCTAATGGTATGCCTGCTACTGAAGACTTGTATAATAAAATATTGTCTACGGAGTCATCAGATTTGTAAGTGTTACCACTGCTCAGAGATATTATTTAACTAAGGATACTTAAGCATCTGATTATAGAGAATAAAGCAAGCCTGTATACTTTCTAAGAAAAGGCATGTATACTGTATATGAAGCATGGCTATGACAGTAGATCGACTACTTCTTCTTGCTACTTCATTCAACTTCATTCCAACTGCTGAAGATCACAGATTTAGTGAACTTGTGCTAACGCCTGTAACATGTTTCTCATATCACTCGACCTTTTGAAGTTGTTCAACAGAATATTGTCAAACTATGACCAGCTATTTTAACTTGGCATGCCTCTAATCATCGGCCAGCATGCCTTATAGCTCGAACTCTAAAAGTAAAGAGAATTGGCTCCTAGAGATATACAATGAACAAGAAGTGGAAAGAGCTTTGCTTTGGAACATAAATGCAATGGGAAAGCAGGAAAAGCATGGCTGCTCTATTTTTTTATTGAGCCATCTGGTAAGTGATAAGTACTTTGTTGGGTCAATCAAGCCTCAGCCAACTGCTTGAAGTTGATTGGTGCGACAAAGAACGGTGGGCCGGAATAGAGAGTTACAGCAGCCAGCTGTGCAGCTTTCTGTGTAGGATGCAATAAGTCCCAGAACAAGTAATCATCGCGTATAGGGCAAAGATTAGCAGTTGGAGTGCATGGTGTTTGTGCATTCAGTGCTCCTTGTCCACAACATGCTCCTCGCCCATCTTTAAATCCTGGTTTTTTTTTCCCGCACAGAAGAATTTGCATAGAGTTAGTTGTTAAGAGAAAAAAACTGCTGAAGAATTTTCATTGATGCATGTAATTCTCACTTACCGAATCGATTAGGGTGGTTGATGACATTGATGGTGATTAGAAATGTATTCCCAATTGAAAACTTCATGTCATGATATTCTGAGCTGAGCTTATACATGAGCTGAGCAACTCTGGGATGGAAAGCCAGTGCAAGATCGTTCAACTCCTCCAAACAACCGAGGGTCTGATTGAAGAGCCTTTGAGACGGACAGCAGCCGATGGGTGCAACAGTAGCAATCCCAAACTTCCTTGCTCCAAGTTTCAGTAGGTTCTGTATGTTTTTACATATAAAGTTTATACATTTCTTACTCTCTAACACAGTTTATTGGAGGTTTTGCCAGGATTATTGTTGCTTACCCTTAAGTGCTTCTCATACGCTTGGACCAGAGAAGCTATGAACTTCTCCTTTGGTTGCTTGCTCTTTGAATGGTAATGCACAAAGAGGTCATTGGCTCCAATGCTGATAAAGAACAAGGATTTGGAGAGAAGATCTCTGGTTCCATGTTGCTTCCTTACAGCGAGAATTTTACGATAGACGTATGAAAGTTGATGTATTTGCTCAGACAACGAGACACCGTTCTTTTTGCTAATCGGAGAGCTGCTGGACGAATTGTTCAGCTCATCAGAAGACTTGAAAAAGCTGACCTGCAATGAGAAGGAATTAGATTATTCATAACTGAAAAACCTTAGTCTTCTGCAGTTTCAGGGAAGTGTTGGGTGAATAGATGCAAGCTTTTTTTTTTACCTTGGTTTGTACTGTGAGGTCAAAAACTCCTGAACCTCCTGAAGCGAAGTTGACACCTCTGAACTTAGACTTGGTGAAGCCTCTTGGTTTCTTCCTGAGAAGAAAGAAAGGGTCTGGGCTTCTGTTGTGTCCCATCAGTACAGCTGCAAATAACACAGTGTTATCATCAACCCATGATAAAAAGAATGTTTCCTTATCTAATGTTGGTGCTTGATCAGGGGAAGGGTACGTACCGAGCTGATCAGCAGTGTTGAATCCATTGCTGAACCTTCCAGTTGGCCTGGAGTAAAGGAAGTCAACCCCATTGCGAGGAAAATCTGCCCTGGCATTGCTTCCAGGCAAGAAGTTGTTTGTTCCAACGTCAACTGTGGAGTCCCCCAAGATAAAGATAGCAGGAGGTGAAGCTGCTGCTGCAGCACCCATAGCCGAGTTCGTACCAAACACACCAATGCATGCTAGAAAAAACAGCACAACAGCTTCAAAATTCTCCATTGAACTTCCTCTTCTGCTTGAGAAGCTTTGCGCTTTGTTGATATCTTTCTGGTAAATGGGTATGGAGGGTACTTATAGTTATACTGTTGGAGGCCGAAAGGCGAAATGACATTGACATTCCTACGAGAAGGAAGGCTCTACTCTCCATGTTCAGTGAAGCTTCGGGAGCTGACCGTTTCAAAAGGCGCATTGTTCTCAGGCACGCTTTGGAAACTAAGGAAAAATCGGCTTGCCATGTTGTCTCGATGAGGACTTGGAGGCGTATATTTGCAGGCTTGGCACATTGTTTGTCAGTACCTGCTTGTAATAGCACAAGCATGGGCTTGGCTCAGCCGCCCCCAGGCTGTTTGGTATCATGGAAAACTAACGAACTACTTTGGAAGATACTGGCCAAATACACAGGTTGCTTTCCTACTTTCCTTTTAGCTAGAATTGCTATTTGGTAGGGTGGCGAACCGGTCAGGTTGCACCTTACCAAACCGGAGTAGAGCGAATCTGCACCCAAATCGGAATAAACTTCGGTGTGTTCAGCTGGTGTTCCGGTCAAACCGTAACGGATGGTTTGTGGTTCATTCTTTTTTCGTGGTTTGGTGTGGTTTGAACCGAACCGATCGTATGCTGACTCCTACGTTTATGGGGAATCTAAGAGGAGAAAAATGAGAAACGAATTGCTCGATAACCTCGAGAAATCAGTCTTGAGTTTCCCCCGCTTCCAAATATTGAAAAAGTGAATGTGAAGAATATTGATCTTAGATTATTATTAGATTTTCTTGTTCAGGAAGCAAAACAATGAAATGCTGCGAATGAAATGATAGACAAAGAAACATCAGAGAGAAAGAAATGGGATCATTTAGAAGGCGGCAGCCAACTGCTTGAAGTTGATGGGGGTCACAAAAGGTTGGCCGCCATTGTAGAGGTCCGAAGCAGCAAGCTTTGATGCAGCCTGTGAAGGGTGGAACATGTCCCAGAACAGCATCTCGTCCCGGTTCGTGCAAACGTTGGCATCAGGTGTGCAGAAGAAATCCGCATTCAGCTTCCCGAGTCCACAGCATGCTGTATTTATGTTCTTGAATCCTTGGAGAGAAGGGAAAAAAAAAGGCAAAAAAGGTTTGACACTTCAGAACCAGCAAAAGAAAGATTGTGTCACAAGTATATATATATATATATGTCTTTCTTGGCAAACAAGTTATTTATTTATTTATAAACAGAGTGTTCTGGTTTTGTATAGTTGTGTTACCGTATGATGCAGGGCTCTTGATCAAATTCATGGTCATCGAGTAGGTATCCCCGATCGAGTATTGCATCCCATCGAATTCCGAGCTGAGGTGTGCCATCATGGTTTTGACCTTGGCATTGAAGGAAACGGCCAACTCGTTCAAGGGCTCCAAGCAGCCTGATGTCTGGTTGAATCTCCTCTGAGATGGGCAGCAGCCAACTGGTCCCGTGGAAATGATCCCAATCTTCCTCACTCCAAACCCAAGCATTGTCTGCAGAATCCATAACACATCCAGAATGGTAAGTAACAAATGCTCCAATATATCAGTTGTCAGCAATGGTGTCAAAAGTTGGGCATTGAATTGATTCACCAATTTCGTACTTACCCTCAAATGTTTCTGGTATGTGGCTGTCACTTGAGAGATGAACTGTTCCTTTGTCGAGCTGCTGCTGCTGCTGCTGTTGTCATGGTCATAGTGGAACATGTCATTGCTTCCGATGCTGATGATGAACACTGAGGTCGCGAGGTAGTCTGCCGCGGTTTCAGCACCTTTGAAGCTGGCGAGCCTCGAGGAGATGGAGCCCAGTTGCTGAACCTGCTCGCTCAACGGGACAACCATCTTCACTCCATCCTGTTGTGGAAGACATTCCATCACGAGTCAAGTGAAAAAAACAACCAATTACATCCCAATAACACGAAACTCGTTACAATTACGATTAAATCGTGGATTGAGATTGTACCGGGCTAAGTCCAGTGGTGTCAAGAATGCCAGACCCTCCTGATGCAAAGTTCACACCTTTGAAGCTCGAGTTGTTCAGAGGAGCTGTGCCATTCCCAAGCGAGAAGAAAGGTGGTGGACTCATTTCCAATCCCAGCTGCTTAGCTGATCGAAACATTCGTCATCTTTTTAATTGAACAGATATAATTTGCAGAATGTAGAATGAACCAAAAGGAGGGCACAAACCAAGAAAGTCAGCAATGTTGTAGCCATTGCTGAACCTGCCAGTAGCCTTGGAGCCAGGGAAGTCGATCCCATTGTGAGGGAAATCAGCTCTGTCGACGCTTCCCGTCAGGAAATTGTTGGTCCCAACATCAACTGTGGAGTCTCCCAGCACAAACACAGCAGGCATTGTTGCTTCGGCCGAGCTCGTCATCATCATCATCACCATTATACCAATGCCAGCAAGTGAAAGCACAAAGCTTCTTGTGGTGATCTCCATTTCTAGCGTCTTTCCTTAAACTCTTGTCTCTCTCTCTGATGTAGTAGGAAAAGGAATTGGATGGAAAGCTGTGAAAACTGAGGTGGTGGTGTGGAAGTACTTAATATGGAAGGAAATTTGTGGGCTCTTTCAGCTGGCAAGAAATAGCATCTGTGTCACTCTTTTCAGTGAATGCTACTATTTGGAATCATCATGCAGTTATAGTATTGGATGAAGATTACTAAAATTGGTGCTATTGCCCATTGGGGAGGGAGAATGAAACTTTTGGGAAAGGGGAAAAAACTATTGTCACCTTATAGGTGATACAACACAAAAAAGGTTAATAAAGAAAAAAGGAAAATATTGTAAATTGATGAATCAGATATGGCAACAGAAAACCTTTCAAATAAAATTGAAAAATTAGTAGAAAATAATAGATGACTATTAGAAATATGTTATAAATATAATTGAAGAAAATAATAAATATTAAAGGAAAATTTTAGAATGTCAATGTAAAGGAAAACAAAAAGAATTGTACTCTGATTTAGAATTAGCAAAAGATATGGTTAAAAACATTATAACAAATATACGAGATAAAAATAAAATAGTAGCCGAATCTAGTGAAAACTCTAACGCTATTATTTTATCAGAAGTAGATCTAAAGGAAATAATTATTAAACTTCAAGAAATAACAATAAAATTAGATGATAAAAGATGTGTTACCATTGAAGACTTGGAAGAATATTTAAGAACCAATAAATTGAATGCACCCAATTGGCTTACAATCGTAGCACCCTACAATCTTTTATGACAACCATTGATGAACAAATTAATAAACTAAATGGTTTACTAGCCGTTATAAGCATAGATTCAGAACCAGAAGAAAATATTGAAAATGAAAAAATAGTTCCGGATTATAGCAACGATGAAAATCCTTATACAAATTATGTAAAAACAAAAGAAGCGGAAACATCTAAAAAACGTAATTATGAAAAATTTTCTAGTGGACAATTCTCGTACGAAGAATGTTTGTACAAAAATTCTTACACTCCTCGTAAGGAGGGATGATAGAGTAAAATACCACACTCATATCAATAAGATAGAAGAAGATGATTATTTTCTAGATGAAATAATTTATATTAAAAAAATAAAAGAAAAAACTAACTTCACTTTATCATATAAACAAAATTTTGTCACAAAATCCTTAATTAATAGATTATTCGATAGGGAAAACATAATTAAATATAGTAAAATGATAGGAGAAATTGCAGTTCCAACTGCCCAAACCAATGGGAATTTCCTAATACAATTTATTAACAAGGAACAAATTAGAATAAGGTAAGAAAAGGTCAAAGAAGAAGAATGAAAAAACATAAGTTATATTCATATGAGCACAATACAGATTGTTCTAAAAAATAACAATGAAAATGGGCATAAACACTGCAATAGATTTAGAAATAAAGGATGATAGACTAGCTAGTAAACCTTGATGAAAGAATAATAGCCAAAGGATCAGGAAACTTAGGACTTGGAGTTATAAAATTTGATATTAACCTTAAACAAGGATTAAGTTTATTTGACGAAAACCTGGATTCATCCATAACTATAAAATACAAACTTAAGCAAGAGAATTTCATGAAAGAAAATAGTAAATCATTTTTAGTAACCTATCAAATTAATTATGCTCTAACAAACAACCATCACAGCTTAGGTTTCAAGGATAAGGAAGTCATAACTATAGAAAACCTTTTCAAACCTCTTGTAAATTTGGAAGCACCATTTAAAACCGTAAGAATTGAACCTCTGCACTCTGTGGGATTTCAGAAACACTTATCGAAGTTATTCATAAAACAGAATTTATAACAGATATCATTAGTAGTTTAGAAAAATAAAACGTAAAATTATTGATAACACATCTTCATCCATAAAAAATTAAAATTATGACGATAGGTGGAGAAATAAGGGCAATAAATCTAACAAATATAGAACACAGACGACAACAAATAGGTGAATTACAAGGAAAATTATCCTATGAAATTAGAAGTCACCAATCATCCTCATCTTTTTTCCGTGGTTTGGTGTGGTTTGAACCAAACTGATCGTATGCTGACTCCTACGTTATGGGGAATCTAAGAGTAGAAAGATGAGAAACGAATTGCTCGAAGAGAAATCAGTCTGAGTCCCCCCTCCAAATATTGAAAAAGAGATTTGAAGAATATTGATCTTAGATTTTTATTTGATTTTCTTGTTTAGGAAGCAAAACAATGAAATGCTGAGAATGAAATGATGACAAAGAAACAACAGAGAAAGAAATGAGATCATTTAGAAGGCGGCAGCCAACTGCTTGAAGTTGATGGGGGTCACAAAAGGTTGGCCGCCATAGTAGAGGTTCGAAGCAGCAAGCTTTGATGCAGCCTGAGTAGGGTGGTACATGTCCCAGAATAGCATCTCGTCCCGGTTCGTGCAAACGTTGGCATCAGGTGTGCAGAAGAAATCCGCATTCAGCTTCCCAAGTCCGCAGCAAGCTGTATTTATGATCTTGAACCCTGAGAGGAAGAGGGCAAAAGCGTTTCACACTTCAGAACCAGAAAAAGAAAGATTGTGTCACAAGTATATATGTCTTTCTTGGCACACAAGTTATTTATTTATAAGCAGAGTGTTCTGGTTTTGGGCAGTTGTTCTTACCATATGATGCAGGGCTCTTGATCAAATTCATGGTCATCGAGTAGGTATCCCCGATCGAGTACTGCATCCCATCGAAATCCGAGCTGAGGTGTGCCATCATGATTTTGACCTTGGCATTGAAGGAAACAGCCAAGTCGTTCAAGGGCTCCAAGCAGCCTGATGTCTGGTTGAATCTCCTCTGAGCTGGGCAGCAACCAACTGGTCCCGCGGCAATGATCCCAATCTTCCTCACTCCAAACCCAAGCATTGTCTGCAGAATCCAGAATAGTAAGTAACAAATGTTCCAATTTATCAGTTAAGAAGTAATGGTTGACCAATTTTGCATTTACCCTCAAATGTTTCTGGTATGTGGCTGTCAGTTGAGAGATGAACTGCTCCTTTGTCGAGTTGCCGCTGTTGTCGTGGTAATAGTGAAACATGTCATTGCTTCCAATGCTGATGATGAACATGGAGGTTGCGAGGTAGTCTGCCGCAGTTTCAGCACCTTTGAAGCTGGCGAGCCTCGAGAAAATGTTGCCCAGTTGCTGAACCTGCTCGCTCAGCGGGACAACAGTCTTCACTCCATCCTGTTGTGGAAGACAATTCATCACGAGTCAAGTGAAAAAAAAACAACCATTACATCCCAATAACCCGAAACTCGTTACAATTACGATTAAACGGTCGATTGAGATTGTTACCGGGCTAATTCCAGTGGTGTCAAGAATGCCAGACCCTCCTGATGCAAAGTTCACACCTTTGAAGCTCGAGTTCTTCAGTGGAGCTGTACCGTTCCCAAGCGAGAAGAAAGGCGGTGGGCTCATTTCCAATCCCAGCTGCTTAGCTGATATAAAGATCATAATGATTTAATAACAAACCCTTCAAAGTTTGAACAAATTGGATCTTCTACAATTTTTGTTACCATGCTTTCGTTTCGAGGTGATCTATACTGTAATGAACCAATTTTCGACACAATTTGCCGAATGTAGAATGAACCAAACAGAAAAGAGAGAGGGCACAAACCAAGAAAGTCAGCAATGTTGTGGCCATTGCTGAACCTGCCAGTAGCTTTGGAGCCCGGGAAGTCGATCCCATTGTGAGGGAAATCGGCTCTGTCGATGCTTCCCGTCAGGAAATTGTTGGTTCCAACATCAACTGTGGAGTCTCCCAGCACAAACACAGCAGGCATTGTTGCTTCGGCCGTGCTCGTCATCACCACCACCATCACCATAACTGCAATGCCAGCAAGTGAAACCACAAAGCTTCTTGTGTTGATCTCCATTGCTAGTGTCTTTCCTTAAACTCTGTCTCTCTCTGGTGTAGTAGGAAAAGGAATTGAAGTAGAAAGCTGTGAGAACTGAGGTGGTGGTTTGGAAGTACTTATATGGAAGGAAATTTGTGGGCTTTTTTCAGCTGGGAGGGGAAATGGCAAGAAATAGTATCTGTATGTTTTGACACTCTTTTCAGTGAATGCTACTATTTGGAATCATCATTGAGTTGTAGCATTAGATGAAGATCACTAAAATTGGTGCTTCTGCCATTGGGGATGGAGAATGAACTTTTTGGGAAAGTCCTGGTTTTTTTATCTGAGCCTTGGGCCTCCACTTACCTGGCTCAACAGACTTCGGCCCAAGAACTATGAAGCTTTAGGCCCGCTGGAGCCCAACTCAAAGGGGTTGAGTAAGAGCTCGATTCATGCGGTGTCATCCTTGCATAAAGAACAATGCTAATTTTCTTTGTATCCTTTCAATTTCGTCGGAGATCCCCGAAAGGACAGTTGAGCATGAAAAACTAAAAATGTCCGGATGGCAATTTTGGATGGATCAGTGCAAGCTGACTTATCACGATCAGTTTCAAATGGGTATTGTTCGTCTCGCAAGCGGTGTGGAATGAAACATGTCTTACCTTTGTTTCCATCTTGATCTTTCTATCTAAAATCTCTCCAATTTTAACACATATTTATACTATCTTGACCCCTCCATATAACATCGTCGCTATGACCTGAAGCGAACCTCCATTTAACAAAATTAATTCTCTCCCTATTCCCTAGTAATTTATATAATATATTTCGTCAATATTTTTCATGCGAAAACCAAAATATTACGTGCATATTATCCAATTACACACCAAACTCAACCTCAACCCAAGCATACATAGAACGTACAAAAGTATCAAGATACTTGCCTCGGCTCGCCTGATCGGCCATCGCCGTTCCGAAATTCAGCACCCAAAATAGCTTTAACTAGATGACTTCAATTTAAAATGTTTGCTTACCCCAAATAATACTCTAATGATTGCAGTAATCAAAAGAGGCGATAATTACTGGAAATTAAAACGTAGAAAAATAAATCTAATAAAAATCTCGATACCAGCACAGGAAAAATACAATAAATCGGCCTCCCATTCCCAAGCTCCGATGGTATCCGAATAAAACAAATTTAACTAAGCTGAGAGTTCCAGTTAATGGAAACACTCTTTCTCTAAAGTCTAAATGATGATCAAGAACACGATTAACCGAATAAATCATAATTAAATTAAGATAATTAACAAGCAGTGTGAATAAGATTTCCTGGTATGACTTATACGAACTTGATTCATTTATAATTATCCGACAAAATGTTGTCATTTTATTTCATTTATTCTCTCGTGATCATGAACTCTAATTCCAGCGTTTTCCGCGTAGAACTGGAAACTCTCCGAATTGATTCAGGGCCGTTGGATGAGGAGGATGCGTGGGATGTGGTACAGTTGATGGAATCAGAACCGTTGGATGTACGGGAAAGTGGCCGGAGCCACACGGAGGCCCCGTGCGTCGCCGTTAGTGATCACGGGGATCATAATCCGCCGTCGGTTAGGTTAGCTATAGTTGTGCGGAGACGACAGCTAGTTTTGGGATGCACGATCAAAATGGAAATATAGTTGGAATTTTTGTTGTTGATACTATGTTTTTTTTTTTTTTTTACTTTTACCATACATAATGTGGTTTAACTCAGGTTAAAAACGTGCCGTAGGTTAGCCAAACAAAGGAGGGATAAAAGTAGTTTGTTTGTACATACATTTTTGGGTAAATAATTTTAGTTTGGGTGTATGGTATATCTTTTGATTATTGTTGAGTGCATGTTATACATCTCAGCCTCATCGTATTGATCATTCGTTACGCCTTGAACGAGTTTGAGATTCCATCATATAATGATACACAAGAAAATTTATTAATTATCGGCTTATATTTTGATTTTTAAGTGCTTCTCAAACTAGTTCAAATAGGTATGAATTCCATAATTTATTGAATGAGTTTGAGATTTTTGACTTTTTATATAAACTTTTTTGACGCCAAAGTTTTTACATATAGCAGTTTAATTTTGTTTTACCACAATACCTAGATAAAAAAGCAAACTGGTAAAAATTGATAGAGGTACAAAACTCAGAACTGTGAAACTTATAAAACTCTGTGTCTTACGACCCTGGATAGTATGAATCATACTAGTATGGTATGATCATATTAGGAGATGGTAAAATTCGTCTGGACTCAGAAATGATAAGACAATATTATGTAGGTTTTTTAGCCCCTAAATTATGTATCTTATCACACACCTTAAATTATTTCTAATTAACTCATAAAAAACCAATTTTCATCAAACAACAATAATCCAAATATTAGACAAAGATTGATCAGATGAACAATCCATTTCACACTCTTACTCTTCAATTTTATTTTGTATTTTGATTTTACCCAACATTAAAAAAAGAAAATACCCACTCTCAAACTCTTTCTAAGATCCTTCACCTTGTTTCCATAATTTCCTCATATTAAATACCAAACTCCGATCAGTTACTCCAAAAACCAAAAAACCCCACCGAGAAAACTTCACTTTCACCATCACCGCAGTCTTCTCCATCCTTCAATCTCCTTCCATCCCCGATCTCACTTCCTTCTTCTCTGTAACCAACAAGGTTATAGAAAAGAAGGAGGTCTCCTTTTCTCAATCGCTCTCTCGATCAGCAGCAATGAGAACCATAAGGTGCCAGCTTCTCCTACTTTCCGCCGCCGTGGTCTTGCTCTGTTCCGCCGTCGTTTTCGTCAGCGCCGGAAATCCCATCAGGAACTTCGAGTGGACTGTCACTTACGGCCAAATCCAGCCTCTCGGCGTCAAACAACGGGTAACCCATTATCCTTCGCCTCATTTTCTCCAATGGGTCGGGTCCAAAATTGATTTTTTTCTTAGCTGCTGCAGATCATAATTCTCTTTTGAGATAAGGTACTCAGAAGATTTTGCGGTTACCAGAATTTTCTTAATTTTGATTTGATCTTTCTGCTCGTGCAGGGGATTTTGATTAATGGCAAATTCCCAGGCCCGACGATTCAAGCCGTCACCAACGATAATCTCATCATCAACGTCCACAACCACCTCGACGAACCTTTCCTAATCTCCTGGTCAGTAATCGTATCTCCATAAAAACAGGGGAGGAAGAAACAGAATTTCGTTTGATTCTCATCTGACTCTGTTTCACTTTGACTCTGTTTTTCCCCCCCTCAGGAGCGGGATTCAGAACAGGAAGAACTCGTACGTGGACGGAGTCTACGGCACGACTTGCCCGATCCCGCCGGGCCAAAACTACACGTACAAGCTTCAGGCGAAGGATCAAATCGGAACGTATTACTACTTCCCTTCCCTCGGCTTCCACAAGGCCGCCGGTGGGTTCGGCGCAATCAATGTCCTCAGCAGGCCGATGATCCCCGTGCCGTTCGCTCCGCCGGCCGACGACATCAATGTCCTCGTCGGAGACTGGTACAAAACCGACCACAAGGCTCTGAGAGCTAAGCTCGATAGAGGTCACAAAATTGGTCTCCCTCATGGCGTTCTGATCAATGGTCACGGACCTCGTTCCCCTCCCACTTTCACATTCCAATCTGGTAAGTAACAGAATTTTAATCCGTAACGAACTTCTTATTCGATAGTATCGATCGATTAATTTTACTTTCGATTTCTCTGTTTTTTTTCAGGAAAGACGTACAGGTTGAGGATCACAAACGTCGGGTTGCAGAGCTCGTTGAATTTCAGGATTCAGGGGCACGACCTGAAACTGGTTGAGGTGGAAGGAACCCACACGGTCCAAACGGTGTATTCCTCGCTGGACGTCCACGTCGGACAGTCGATGTCGGTTCTCGTGACAGCAGATCAGCCGGCGAAGGACTACAGGATCGTCGTGTCGACTCGTTTCGTCAAGAAGGTCCTCACTTCCACCGCGACTCTACACTACGAGAACTCCGATGGACCTGCCTCCGGCGAAATCCCGAATTCGCCCAAGAAGATCAGCTGGTCCATCAAACAGGCCCTTTCCATCAGGTAAACATGTACATTTTATCAGAGAGAGGTCTCGCGTTTGAACCTTCACGCGTTCTGTCATTTGATTGGGTTTCTTTGGTGGTTGTCAGTGTCAAGAACCAGTTGCTCCCAATAACTCGAGTTGTTGGGAGAAGGTTTTGCTGGATCTTATACCACTCTCTAACACGCCCCCTCAAACGAAAGCCAACCCATGGGCTTGAAGTTTGCACAGGCCCACCATACCATGTGCTTGAAAGGCAACAGTTAATATTGGGGGTCGTGGAGATTTGAACACATGACCTTTCGGTTCTAGGCTCTGATACCATGTCAAGAACCAGTTGCTCCCAATAACTCGAGTTGTTGGGAGAAGGTTTTGCTGGATCTTATACCACTCTCTAACAGTCAGGACGAATTCGACTGCGAGTGCAGCGAGGCCGAACCCACAGGGCTCGTACCACTACGGACAGGTGAACATTACGAGGACGATCATCCTGGAGAGCGCGGCGGCTCAGGTCAATCGGAAGCAGAGATACGGGATCAATGGAGTCTCGTTTATTCATCCCGATACTCCGTTGAAGCTGGCGGATCACTTCAACATTCCTGGAGTGTTTCAGGTCGGCAGCATTCCTTATGCGCCTCCCGCGCAGCCGAGGAAGCTTCACTTGAATGCTTCGGTGATGGAGACCGATTACAGGACGTTTGTGGAGATTGTGTTTCAGAACCGTGAGAAGATCGTACAGACTTATCATATCAATGGTCACTCCTTCTGGGTTGCAGGGTGAGTTCGATTGTGAAGATTGGGATCTTTTTCTTATCATTTTGAGCTTCAGATTTTTGTTTTTGGGTGTTTGGCCGACATTGCCAAGTCTCTGAATTTTGGTTTTGGGTCAGGATGGACTTGGAGACCTGGAAGCCGGAAAGCAGGAAGGGGTACAACCTCAACGATGCCGTCTCACGATACACTGTACAAGTGAGTGTGGACTAATTACATACCTTATTAAGAAAATTGTTTACTCTTCTACGTATACTCATTATTAACTAGGGCTGGGAAACGGTGCGGTTGTAGGTCTATCCGAGGTCATGGACGGCCATCTTCGTGGCACTCGACAACGTAGGAATGTGGAACGTGAGGTCGGAGTATTGGCAGAGACAATATCTTGGAGAACAGTTTTATCTAAGAGTCTTCACCACTTCGAACTCGTTAAGGGACGAGTACCAAATGCCAGAGGACTCTCTCCTATGCGGCAGGGCCAAGAACATGAAGCCATAAAGTTCCAAAGAGCTAGTTCCTTAGAACTAGGAGAGAAAAATTATTCGTCATGATTCATTTAGATTACTCTTGGTATATCTCGGATTGAGGTTTCTGGTTTTTCTTTCTTCCTTTTGTGGTTTGCTTAGGTATAGTTTGCAATTCATCTTCTTTCATGTTTCTTTTTCTTGTTCTTCTCTTTTGGGGTCTGATTTGTGCTAATGAAGTCTAGAAGTTGAATGAGTCATCTTTAATCCAAATTATGTACGAAAGAGCTTGTTATGCTTCGACTGAATTTGCAGTTCTGTAAACGCTTCAAACGCCAAAAAACGCGACGTGACGAAAAATATCTAAAAGTGATATAGATGACATCCGGAATAACGATTTTTAAAAAGATTGATAAATCAAACAAAGTAATCGAATGTGAGTCGTGTAATCTGTAATGTTTAATTTAGATATATTTCGTATAATGGACGGGTGTGGATGAGGTGATGACCCATGGGATATTGGTCCAGACCCACTATTTCTGATGGGCTCAAACTCATTATCCCATTCGTCAAGGTCCAATCCAAGTGTATCCAAGACCCAAACACACATGGTTGAAACCTGCAGGTTAATTTAGAGATTCGGTTTTATGATTTGATATTAAAATTATCTGCTGAAAAAAAACAAACACATGCAGTTTGCCGCACGATAAATAAATGAAAATTGGTGCATGCATGCAATTATTATTATTATGAAAGTATAAATAAATCAAGATAGGATTCCCAGGTGAAGATCAAATCTTGCCCTTTGATTTGTGGTATAAATCCCCCACAATATTTAAAGAAGAAAAGCCGCTCTGGAAGACTTCAATCTCATGTGAAATTATCCTTTCCTAAAACATATCCAAGGATTGTGTCTTTTAGGTCACGATGACATTGAGAGAGAGTTGGGAGTATGCAATATTACATAAAATTGATGCTTGAATTGAATATTTTTTGAATATAATGGGTCTGGTTTTTATTCCTGTGAATTTTATACATATTGCAGAAACAAAAAACTCACTTGACATTTAAACCGCATCAAACCAGTCTGAATACAATGTTGGTCTCAGTGGCAGACCTAGGTTAGTCCAAGCCTTGTCAATTGACAAACCTTGTTTCCATTTTTTGACAAAATTCCTTTGTAAACTTATATTTTACGATGGTAGTATTTGAACTCAAGACTATTTGACAATCCTTGGTGATCTATTTCATCTTTGAATACCCTTGATGTAATTCCTGGGTCCGCCACTGGTTGGTCTGATCCTTGAGGCTAAAATGTCTTTCACTGTTGGATTGTGATTCTCTTGTTGAATTTTGTTTTAGTCCGGACAATTCCACACCCTTTCATACAAACGATTGAATCAAACTGCTCTCGCTTATCTCTCTCTCATCATCAATGGTTGCCCCCGCTAAGACTCATAAGCTAACTCATCGTTGGAATTCAAACATAATACATATCGATCATAAACAATATCAGTTAGTACTATTTTTTTTTACGAAATATCAGTTGTTACTAGTAACACGAGTTTGTCAACAAATAATTATCATTTTATTTTAACTAACCAATAATATTGCATTTAGTTATTTACAAATTTGATCAATATTCTCAACCCCAACAACTCCACCCGTCAAGTTTAGAAAGATGATGCACTCTGTTATGGAAAAACTTTTGACGTAGCGATCTCTGTAACCAAAATTCAGGTAAAGGGTCAAAAGCTGCCGCCATCTCCTTTGTCTTCTTCTTCTTCACTGTCAAAAGAATGGCTACACCCCCAAAGAAAAGAAGAAAAAAACGTTTCTCCATCTTTGGAGCTTTCCATTGCAGTGGGCCCACCTCCGCCATTGTCCTTCTTCTCCCGGAAGCTCATCCATTTCTTAATGGGCTGGCAAGCAGTTGGATTCAATTCAACTCTCTGCTGCTTTCTTCCGCCATTGGTATTTAATGCCTGCACCCCGCAAACGTTTGATGTTTTGTCCTGTCGCCCTTGCTCTGGGTTCCTTCACATGTCCTAAGATCTGATACACCTCACTGCCTGCTCCATTATTTTAAGTATATTTACTCTTGATTTGCCGCCCCCAAGCCGGGAGCTTTATCAACGCTTCAAAGCTCGTTTCTTCTCACTCTCGCACTCGCCCAAGTTGGCAAAATGGGGAAGCTCTTCTTCTTCTACTCCTCCTCCTGCTGCCTTCTCTTCTTCTTATTGCTCTGCTTCGAACTGGGTTCGGCGGGGAACGTGACGTACGATGCCCGCTCTCTCATCGTCGACGGCCAGCGGAAGCTCCTCATCTCTGCTTCCATTCATTACCCGCGCAGTGTTCCCGCGGTAATTCTCTCGCTCTCCCCTTTTCGCGCGCGACCCGTTTGATGAAATGCCTGAAAGACGGTTTCTTTCTCTTCTTTTTTGATGTTTGGAGTTCTTGTTCTGAGTAATGTGTGTCGGTGTGGCAGATGTGGCCGGGCTTAGTGCAGACGGCGAAGGAAGGAGGGGTGGACGTGATTGAGACGTATGTGTTTTGGAATGGCCATGAGATTGCTCCTTCCGTTGTGAGTAGAATGAAAGTGAAACGAAGCTACTTACCTTCGTTTTTGTAATGGTTATCTATCATCGACCTGGGGGGACGTTTGCTCTGTTTTGGCTTTGTTGACGGTTTGCTTGTTTTGGGTAATGTAGTACAATTTTGAAGGAAGATTTGACCTGGTCAAGTTCGTGAAGACTGTTCAGCAGGCTGGAATGTACTGTATTCTTCGTATTGGCCCTTTTGTTGCAGCTGAATGGAATTATGGGTATGCTTATCTAGTAGACAATGAACTTTCCAAATTCCAATTACAGTATCCAATCTTCCTATTTGGTATTTGTTTATGTTTTACATGAATAATGTACCCTTCTCACCAATTTTTTAATTTGTTTAGAGGTGTACCTGTTTGGTTGCACTACATACCTGGAACTGTGTTCAGAACAGATAATGAGAACTTCAAGGTAATGGAAATGATTCTTTTGGATGCCTAATTTACTCAGATCAGTTGTATCTCAAGCATGGGAGGTAAGGTGATTGTCTTTTGATGGTCTGGTTTACTTGTTTGGCGTCTCCAGTTTTATATGCAGAGATTCATGACCTACATTGTAGATCTCATGAAGAAAGAGAAGCTTTTTGCTTCTCAGGGAGGTCCTATCATCTTGTCCCAGGCAAGTACATACCTATCAATCTTCCATCGAAGACGAGTAATCTTTCGTCATTCGCAATTGATCATGGCCGGAATTTGGTTTCTTTCCAAATTGCAGGTGGAAAATGAATATGGATATTATGAGCAAGGCTATGGAGAAGGTGGGAAGAGATATGCCCAGTGGGCAGCTAAAATGGCTGTTGCTCAAAATACTGGCGTTCCGTGGATAATGTGCCAGCAGTATGATGCTCCTGACCCTGTGGTGAGAGGCTTATAGATTTAGCATCCCAAGTATTTTTTAGATGTTCTGTAATTAGCTGAAACTTACAGTTATCATGTGAGTCGCTAGGATTGTTATTCCATCAGACACAGTAACTAGTTTCTCTTTGGCTAATATTTGCAAGCATGTATATGCTATGCTCCTTCTTCCTTTTCTCCTTATTTACTTGGTTCTTTGCTTTTTATCATGCAGATTGATACCTGTAATGGATTTTACTGCGATACATTTAAACCTACTGCTCCACATAGGCCGAAGATTTGGACCGAGAATTGGCCTGGATGGTAATTGCTGATTCGCTTTGTTTACCATGTTGTCAGTTAGCTCCTGAGAGTTTTATGTGAGAGTCATGATTTGGCTATTATTCTAGTTCCAAAAGTTCATCACGACTCTTAATTATACTCAACATGTTTCATTAGTGCTTTGCTAATAATCCGTTACTATTTTCAGGTTTCAGTTATTTGGGGCCCCTAATCCTCACAGGCCAGCTGAAGATGTTGCTTTTGCTGTGGCTCGATTCTTCCAGAAAGGCGGCACTGTGAATAATTACTACATGGTAGCTTCTTATTATCCATCTTGCTACCTAGTTGTATATGATATTGTAGCTCAGTTGTTTAAACCAGTTAGTCTATGATTTTCAGTATCATGGAGGAACAAATTTTGGTCGCACTGCTGGTGGACCATTTATTACCACCAGCTATGACTATGAAGCCCCAATCGACGAGTACGGTGAGTGACCAATATGCTACCTTTTCTCTTTGCATTTGTAGCTATGCACACTGAATAGACATACCTAATGGCACCTGTAGTCTAATACAAGTATCATGCCGGTGTTCTTGTGGTTGATAAGGTTTACCTAATCTTCCAAAATGGGGACACCTTAAAGAACTCCACAGAGCTATAAAGCTATGTGAGAACTTGTTGCTAACCAGCAACCCGGTCAACATCTCCCTAGGCCATTCTCAAGAGGTAACTTCTGCATCTTAGCCTGGTATAAATGGAAAATCGTTTATGCTTTTTCATAATTCATGGCATTTGGGCGACTTCCTGAACCATTTCCTGTTTCAGGCTGATGTTTATGCTGATGCATCGGGCGGTTGTGCTGCCTTTCTAGCTAACACAGATGATAAAAATGACGTGACTGTCACATTCAGGAATGCTTCATACCACTTACCGGCTTGGTCAGTCAGCATTCTTCCTGACTGCAAGACAGAAGTATACAATTCTGCGAAGGTACATCGTCCTGATATGCAACCGCATTGTGCACCATAGAGAAGCAACTCTTGTGAAACTTCCATATATAACTCGTCTTATTTTTTCAAAATTTTGAACAGGTAACATCCCAGGCTTCTGTGATTAAAATGGTTCCGGAGGACTTGAAGCCCTCAGTACAGTCATCAAAGAAAGACTCCAAATCCCTGAACTGGGAAGTGTTTGTGGAGAAAGCCGGCATTTGGGGAGAAGCTGACCTTGTCAAAAGCAGCTTGGAGGATCACGTCAACGTTACAAAAGATGCCAGTGATTACCTCTGGTACACAACAAGGTTGGTTGTTACCCTCAATCAGAATCTAGGAACTACTGTTTTCTTATTTTGCAAGTAACATAAACCCACCACTTAGAACTTATTCTTGTTACCATTCTTGGCAGCATTACTGTCAGTGAAGATGAATTGTTCTTAAAGCAAGGACGGTCTCCAGTTCTAATGATTGACTCAAAGGGTCATGCTGTCCATGTCTTTGTCAATGGGCAACTTCAAGGTTTTTTTTTTTCCTTTGGGTTTCTTCGGAAGCAATTCCACTTTTGTTTCTAACCTCCTCGATTGAGAATAACTTAGATTCGATTTTCAGTTAGCGCATCTGGCAATGGCACAGTTTTCCCTTTCAAGTATAAGAAACCCATAACTCTCAAGGCAGGGAAGAATGAAATTTCTCTGCTGGGCATTACTGTTGGCTTGCCGGTAAGAGACTCTTGCAGTATTGGTTATTTTGTCAAACATTGTTGTTCTCTATTCAGCATTCCTATTTTCCTTCTGCTGTTAGACTGCTGGTCCTAGATACGAATGGATCCCAGCTGGACTTACCAGCGTTGTGATCAAGGGGCTTAACAATGGACCATTAGACTTGTCAAAGAACACTTGGACTTATAAGGTACATTTCCCCCCTCTCGAGGAAAGCTTCTGCTTTAAGTTAGATGGAGAAGGGTTATATTCTTCTACCTCTCATCTGGCAGATTGGTCTTGAAGGAGAAAAGCTTGCTATCTACACACAAGGTGGTATGAATCGCGTAAATTGGGTCGCAACAGCAAATGTGCCAAAAATGCAGCCTTTGACGTGGTACAAGGTAATAACCTAGTTGACTTGAATCCCTTTTTTTTTTCCAGGAAATGAACATAATACAGTATGTTGGTAAAGCCATTTTTTCACCTATGAAAAAACTTGAAATATTCGACAGACCTTCGTTGATCCACCAACTGGAGATGAGCCTGTAGGACTGGACATGCTGTACATGGGGAAAGGTCTTGCTTGGTTGAACGGAGAAGAAATAGGCAGATACTGGCCCAGGAAAAGCCCTAAAAATGGCAAATGTGTTGAACAATGTGATTACAGGGGCAAGTTCATGCCAGATAAGTGTCTCACCGGATGCGGGAAACCGACACAAAGATGGTAAAAGAACTAACCAAACAGTAATTTTCGCACCTGTTTCCTTGGAATGTACAAATCTTCAAGCTCTTGACCTGGTAAACCATGCTGTTTCTTGGGTGATAAGGTACCACGTCCCTCGCTCATGGTTCAAGCCGTCTGGCAACACTCTGGTGATCTTCGAAGAGCGAGGTGGAGACCCCACAAAGATCAAGTTCTCGAAACGAAGAACCTCGGGAGTATGTGCCTCCGCCAGCGAGGATTACCCCTCGGCCACGGTTCATCTCAAGTGCCCTGAAGATACCCACATCTCGAAGGTGAAATTTGCCAGCTTTGGAACTCCAAGGGGAGCCTGTGGATCGTACCAGATGGGAGATTGCCATGATCCCAACTCTGTTTCAGCAGTCGAAAAGGTGAGGAAGCAAGCAGAACATGACCATAATCTCGTTTGAAACGGTTGTCTGTAGTGTGATTTAAAGGAAGTCTTTTTTTTCTTCTTCCTTTTTCGCCTGTCTTCATTGCAGGAATGTGCAAAGAGAAACGAGTGCAAGATTCAAGTATCGGCACAAAAGTTCAGCAGCAAAGGGAATTGCGCGGCTGGGAAAAGGAAGCTTGCTGTGGAGGTAATCTGCAGCAGCTGATCATGAAGCTGAGAATTTCAACAGTTTAGTTTGGTGGCCATGATGAAGCAAGGAAGAATAGGAATGGAGATGAATGAAAGCCTATGTTTTATTTTCCACTTCTAGAAGCTGTAAGGCTACCCTGAGGTAAAGCCAGGAATTCACAAGTTTTGTTTGTTAGGAGAAAAAGAGCCGGAGAACAATGTAGGAGGAAGAAAGATAAATGTTGAAGTTGGCCATATCGTTAAATGAAATAAATTTTGACACTCAAAGAATGAATTGATAAGCTTTCCTAACTTAAGGTTCTTATATTGCGACTATCACTTTGAACAAATTATTTTTAGGAAAAATATTATTCAATTTTCAAATTTGTTGTGACTGAATAACCTTTTTGTATGTTAATAGATAAATCTAACTCTAGATCTAAATTTTATATTCATGCTTCTTTGTTATCATCGTTATTATGTTCATGATTCCAGTTTCTCGAGTATTCAATGGCTCAACCCAAATTACCAATCAAAATACTACTTAAACCTTTGCATAAATAATCTCTTATATATATATTTAGAGAAAGAGAAGTAGTCAATCTGATTGACCTTACGGTTGACCAGGATCGACAAAGCAGTCGACCTAACCAATTTTTTGGTCGACCTGATTTGTCAAAATGGTCGTCTTGGCCTTAAAGGGTTATTTGAGTAAAAAATTTGCTAGTATAGCTTTTGGCTACACCCTCTTTGTCATCATGAAATTGGCATAAATGACTAAAAGATGATGAAATATACAAAAATAAAATTATTTTTTACACAATAGCAGTAACATACTAATATCATTAAAAAAAATCTTGAATAATTTTGAACTTAATGAATTAATTGATGAACTTTCCTAACTTAAGATTCACAGATTTGGGCTACCATTTTTTCAACCATTTATTTTGGGCAAGATAATACCAAATTAAGAAATTACACACCACACCTTTGTCATCTTGGCTTATAAATAGAGGCAGAGCTTGAACATAAAAAAATCATCCAAGTACTCTTAACATAAAAAATAATTCTTTAGCTCATCATCAACGCATAAGTATTAGCGTACAGATATCGAGATGGAGAAATCATCCGTCAAACTCATTTCTATGTGGCTTGTTCTCTTCATCGTCGTCGCTCAATGTACGTATTCATCTTCTCGAATCTCTTCTCCTTTTCCTATATTCTTAACAAAAAGAAAATAATTGACCACATCCAAATACTTATGTTTCAAACTTTTGACTCAACATCAACCATATATTATGAATTTTTTATTTTTATTTTTTTTGACAGATGGAGAAGTGACAAGATTAGGAGTAGAGGCAGATCTTAGTTGCACAAAAGATAAAGAGTGCTTCAAGATTTGCAAAACTGGGTGCCATGACATCCCCGGATTTATTCATTGTCGGTGTGTCAGTAATATATGCATGTGTATGAAGCCTGACGCCGCCGGCGGGCCTGTTCCCGTCAACGTGACCGCCGGCGCTATATAATCTTTAATATTTAGTTAATAAAATCAATAAATTGAAGTTGGTGTCTCGCGATTTTAGTCTTTCTAATGTATTATTTTTTTGTCAAAAAATCGCTTACATTAACAAGAACTAACAAGTTACATAATGTTGGCCTTCACGGAGAGCCAAACATAAAAATCAAACCCACTACATCCCACACGATAAACAAAAAAGAGGGTCTTCTTGGCCAATAAATGAGTTACCTTATTTTTTGGTTTGTCAACAAGGCGAATTACCAACATGCGGATCTCCTCATAGATTGCATCACCACCACAATTCTAAGAGATACATGCCTTTATTTTATGAATAATGACCTTGACATCACCCTCTCTATCCTTGCATGGTGCACCCCTGAGTCCACACGCCACTGAATTGCCTATCGTAGCGCTAAAAATCTAGTTGGTGCCGGATCCTCCATCTCTGCAAATAGTACTCCCTTCGCCATCACCACCGCCTCTTCGGTATTCCAAATCACCAAATTTCTGGTATTCCAAATCCCTCACAATAGGCAAACCAAACGCACCACCCGAGGAGTGTAAGCATCCTTGGCAAGGAGTCGCCAGAGGAAAATCGCAAAGTTCTATTGAGGTAGCCCCCTCTACCGCATTTGTCAACCTCGCCTCTATCCAAAGGATTCTCGTGACCGGACAGTCCAGAAACAAATGTTTAAGTGTCTCCTCCTCCGTGCAACAGACCGTCTGCCTGCCGTTGGTAAGATTCTATTTTGAACCTGTCAAAAGAAGAATTCTAACTTCGGTTGCACTGGCATCTCCCAGTCCTGTCGCCAAAATGAATGATATACCAAGCACTGGTGACAGTCCGTACACCATCCACCTTTCCCATGATCCATTAGCATGAACGTCGTCTCCATACTATATTACATGACCGCGTCTTGGACTTCAGGCGCCTCTAGGTACAGGTAGAGTATCCATTGCTCAATGATGATCGGAATAAACTTCATGTGCCAACCTATCAACACAAGTCTCCCCTCGGGAGTGCAAAACCATGAATGATACTTTTGCCAACCCCACGATTGGTGATACCTTGATCCTGTTGTTAGCACACTACCATTAGGGCAATACTTTCCCTCGATATTTAATACCATATGGTAAGAAAGCGTACCATGATGGTATGAACATACTAATATGGTAAGAAGGTTGAATACATGATAGTAGGAGAATACTAACTGTCATTTTTTACTTTCATCCTTGTTTACCACAAGTTACCACCCACGTAGCATAGTGGTAAAGTATGGTAATTTTTGGTCCAGTATTTTTTTTCACCCAGAAATTTGTAGATCCAATAGATCATGATGAACTCGTTCCTTCTGAGCAAACGTTTTCAAAAATGACTTAAAAACGAAAAAATTACCATATGGTATGTAGTTGGTAAAAAAAAAAGTTTCTCGAAATATATTGAAAATTGAACTCATTTTGTAGAGCACAACCAACTCGTTCCGTGTGTGCAAAAAAAAAATCCGAGTTAGAACGAAGAAGATAAGAGCCGATTATGGAAACTAGGGAAAATAAAATGTCTTTAATTGACGACCCTTAGATCTGAGTTTTCTAGGCCCACTTAGATCTAAAGGTCCAGATTTAGTTACTCATAGGTCAGTAACCAATGGTTACTGACCCTATCCTAAACCATCAAACTATACAAACAATACAAACTAGGCAGGCCGACAAACATTACAAAGTCGTCTCTGCCGCAGAAAAATCTGCAGATATCGTCTCATCTCTCTCTCCTTCTCTACCGCCACCGACTCTCTCTCTCTCTCTCTCTGCACACAAAATGGAAAAACAATCTGGTTGATTTTGGAGGTTCCGTCCCTACATAGAGGAATTTCGTCCCAGAAACCTCCAGGTGTTTTTTAGTCATATATACATTACAAATAAAATCGACAAACATTACAAAGTATATAAACATTGCAAAAGAAACTTACAAACATTACAAATCATATAAACATTACAAATATTTCAAAACAAACCGACAAACATTACAAAGCCGTTGGGAGGGAGGAACGCTGGAAGGAGGAAAATTCCATTGGGACCCACTTTATTTTGTTATTGTTTTATTTAAGAAATAAAATAATCAGGCAATTATCTCCTTGCCCTTCATTAAATGAGACTAATTTGAGCCATTAGATTAAAATTTAAATGGAGGATTGAGATTTACTTAGCCAAGTGACTAATACCCTCCTCTTAGTCACCCAATCCTATCGCGTCAATGAAACGAAACTAGGATTGAAATAAAAACTAGGATTGAGTTTCCTAACTTAATATTTGTGCTATACCATATACAATCCTTCATTTTGGAAAAATAATTAATCACAGACATTAAGACTTATAGAAACACAACATTCACGCAAAAAAAACTAGGATTGAGTTTCCTAACTTAATATTTGTGCTATGCCATATCCAATCCTTTATTTTGGAAAATAACTAATCACAATATTAAAACTTAAAAAAAAAATTCACAAAACGGTTAAGAAACAAGGCACCTTAACATCCCCACTTAAGGATAAAGAACTTTGACATCAAATCATCCTCAACCATCATCACGTGCCCAACGAAAGAGTACTAGCTCTAGGTAGGACATCGAAATGAAGATGACATCCATCAAACTCATCTCTTTCTTCCTCGTGGCAGCAATACTCTTCCTCTTCGCTCATTGTACTTAATCTAACTAGTTCCTCTCATGTCCTGGGAACAAAAAACCAATAACTAGTTTAGTTAGAAAATGATAAGACAACAATTGGGTTTGCTGCTGACGATGAAGAAGTTGCTGCTGGATTTCATTCAGTTTTAGCGCTTGTTCACGATCGAGTTATCGTTCCAATAAAAAAAACTATCTTGATGCTCCTTTGCTATTGCTGGTTAGGTTAGCGTAAGTCAATTTATCAATCTTAGAGATTGAAAGTGTAATCATCTATGATAAAAAAAACTCACTCTATTACAAATCATTCAAACTGTCTCTCCGAACGAAATCATATATCCGGATAGTTTATCAATACATAACCATGTAACTCATCCAAATGCATGTACCCCTTGTACCATAAATCCACACTCAACAAAATATCACTATTCATAGCAATCATGAATCCACCGCCAATAGTACTAAAGCTCGAAAGAGAACGGACTCCGACCACTCTGTTCCCTCCGCCGCCGCCGCCACTACTGCCTCCTCCGATCACTCTGTTGTCGTTGCTTCTAGGTGATGGATTTCGCGGCGGTCCTGATGATCAAGAGAAATTGTTAAGACTTCTTAATGATTCAATATTCGTGTTTATAAAACTGAATTAATTTGGTAGACCCCTACACCCTACTTACTACTCAAAAGGTGTAACAAAATTGGCCATAATGGTTGGGTTTGAAAAGTACTGAATTTATTTGGGGCTTCATTAGGAACAATATGTTAGTTTGAATATCTTGGTAAGTTGAATGAGGTTAGGTGTCAAAACCTCCTTGTTTTGTAGATGTTGCAAAATCAATCTTAATCGTTAGATTTGAGAAGATGTGAACAATTTTTTATTATTATGAAAAGATCCAATGGCTGGTATGAGAAGACAACATTTTGGCATTACGCAAAGTATACATCTGATTATTAAAGACTAGTATAAAAAGATATGACGAGTAGTATGAGAATACGACGAAATATATTTAGAGCTTTATCATTTTTCATATGAAGAGTAATATAACTCACTTGATTCGATTGACCCGATTTTTAATGTGTGTTGATAGTATTACGTATATGTATAGTAATATCAATTATAGGAGTTCTGAATAAAACTCAAAGGAACGATCTAGACTAGCCAAATGATCTGAAACATGCTCATTAGATGATTTGTCTGTCTTTATAACTTATAGTAATCATTAGATAATTTCTAACGTTGTACCCTTACAAAAATCTTCTAATTGTCCTTAACAAGGGATTGGTGTAGTGTTGGTACATGGAGGTTACAAGTTCGAATCCTTTTAGTAGTATTTAATCACAAAAAGTAACATATACCACTCTTATCTAAAATACAAGTAAATTGCAAAGAATTATGATTATTCACAATTCTAGGATTTGGTTTCCTAACATAATGAAAACTAGGATTTGCTTTCCTAACTTAATATTTGTGATATACCATATCCCATCCTTTATTTTGGAAAAATAATTAATCACAACATTAAACAAAACAAAAAATTATATTCACACAACGGTTAAGAAACGCGCCACCTTATCCTCTCAACTTATAAATAGATAGAGAACTCTGACACCAAATCATTCCCATCACAGAACTCTGACACCTAGCGACTATCATCATTGACCTCACGCGATCCGTGAAAGAGTACAAGCTAACTAGGATACCAAAATGAAGACGACATCCATCAAACTCATCTCTTTCTTCTTTGCGGCAGCATTACTCTTCCTCGTCGCTCAGTGTACGCAATCTAATCAGTTCCTCGCTCGAATCTCTTTTTCTCTTTTCATCTCAACCCATCTCTAGCAAATTTATGAAATTGTTTTTTTTTACAGATGGAGCGGTGGAGGCTTATAAGACATGCCATGGAGATTATTATACCGGGTGCGACAAGTGCGATGAGTGCCCTGAGAATCCATGTTTCTGTATAGAGAAAATATGTAGATGCAGCATGCCTGTGCTATCTCATGTCCTGGGAATAAAAATAAAAAACTAGTTTAGTTAAAAAAAATGAAAAGACAACAGTTGGGTTTGCTGTTGATGAAGGAAGATGTTTTTGTATTTCATTCAGATTTAGCGGTTGTTCACTATTGAGTTATCGTTCCAATAAAAAAATAGAGTTGTTTTTTTCCACCTTCTCAATTATTATTTGCTGCTCATAATTACGCAAAAAAAGACCATTATATCCCTAATAAAATCCTAATCCTTCTAGACTCCTAACCCTCCTTCCAGCATTCCTCTTCAACTTCCTTCTCCAGCCGTCGTCCCCAACTATTTTGACAAAAAAAAAAACTAATTATAACCAACTGACGGATACAGACACGAAAATTATGAATAACCTAAAATTTGAAGGGCTGGAAATGTTGTTTTCAATCATACATTTGCTAATGTTGACTAACGTTTACACTCAATAAATTAGAAGAAAACTTCCCTAAGTTAGTGTTAAGTGTTGGGCAAAACCTAAAGAAAAATAACTTCGAGAAATAAGAAACGCATTCACATCTTCTCCTTTCTCGGCTTTATGAATATATTAGGAGTTTTACCATAAAACCATCTCATACCCTGACAAAGCAAAAACAAATTTACAGACAATTCTCAATATTCAAACTCGTCTAAGAAACTCGAAATATTTAAAAATGGAGAAGTCAACCTCCAAACTTGTCTCTTTCTTGCTCGTTCTCTTCATCGTTGCTCACTGTAATAACCTTCACTAACAATATCCTCTCATTTCTTTCTTTTGAACGATTTTTTCTTACAATACTTTGATTTCAATCATCTTCTTAACATCGAAAGTACGTTTTTTTTTCTTCTTCTTCCGCAGATGGAGAGGTATCGAGATTTGGAAGAGCAGAGGCAAGAGGTCTTCTAACAAGTCACCTTTTCGACCACTGCAAAACAGATGCGGATTGCCAGGATCTGTGTGGAAATAAGTGCATGATTCCTGAATATTCTATATGCGGATGTGCCAATAATCAATGTGGTTGTCAATCTTCACTATTCCCAGTTGACATTCCTGTGGCCATCCAAGGAAAAAACTGATAATTAGTTCATAAAAGCCTGCTAATCAACTCATTAAGGATAATAGGATGCCGTGTTCCAATTAGAATCAAATTAGAGCCACTTATAGGAGGTCTCCATTCCTTTTGAGACCTGCCAAAGAACCCAACTCGAGCATATTCATCCGCTAAATACCACCACTACATTTTGCGAATAACATGAGTCCAAGAACTATAAATTCCTCTCTCACCCTCTCAAATTCGCCAGTTGATGTTTTCGAAAAGGAAAAGAGAGCAAAAATCAAAGAAAAAACAAAAGTTGGTCAAATAAACCCTTATGAACGAAATAAAACTATGAGATACAAAGAAGGAACAATCACGTGAAACCAGTATAGAACCTGTGGATCAAGGTCTTCTTCGAATCCTCCTCCCTCTTCAAATAACTCCAGATACCTCCAGATCCACTCCAAGACCCTCAAATCCCTTTCTTGGTCGCTCTTACTATTCTCTCTAGGAAAGCTACGGCCGATTTTGGTTTCCTCTACGATCCCCGATGCTTGCGGGACAAATTCGAAAGTGAGAAGGGGAGAGGGAAACAAATTGATTGTAGTTTTTTTTTTTTGAGAAATCAGATTGAGATGGGAGCAAAAGAGGTACAGGAAAGAGAAAACAGAGAAGTGCTGGGTAGAAGAAATAGTGAGATTGAGGAGGTAGGTAGAGTATATGGTGGAGAAAAGGAGTTGTTTTTTCCCCCTTCATATCTCCAACTCAAATCGTCTTTCTCCTATCTCCGCTAAGAGAAGTCTCTGACCTGCCATCAAATCATCCAGAAAGCACTGGATGGAGAACAATAATTTATTTTCTCTCTCAGAATCCTCCAGCCAAATCAAGCAAACCCCCAAGACTGCTTCACGTTTTTTTCTCTCCCGGCGTCCTCCAATTAAATCAAGCAAACCCATCACTGCTTCCAACCCAGGACTGCTTCACGACTTAACCGGGGCTCATTCCGTTTCCCTGTGACCAACGCGCGTTTTCTCCCAGCGTCAAGCAGGCCACTCAGTGCAGTACTTCCTGTCACTTCCTCCCATCAACCCATCAGTCCTACCACGAATGACCTCCAACCCTCCAAGGGTCTCTACAGTATTTCGTCATATGAATAGTAAAATTAGGTCTAAATGAATAACAAATTGTGTCTAAGTGAACAGTAAAAACAGTCTAGATGTACAATGTTAGGTGTTTTGAGCCATTATACTTTTAATAATTAATTAATTGTGCTATAGAGTTTCCTACCAAACCCTAATAACCGCCCACAGGCCATAACCCTAGTTTGAACTCTATTGTACCATATGATCAAATCCTTGACCTCAAAGTTGAAGTACGTGGACATACTTTCTTTCTCATGCCTAACCAATGAGAAGTAGAGAAAATCCCGACGCGGGTTGGACTTACTTGTTGGGCCCTTTAAACTTAACGGGCTCTTTCTCCGTGGGCCTGGTTAATGCCGCATCAGTCATCCGACACGTCACAGATATATTCGTAGGTTAATCCAACGATGGTAAAGTCGGTGCCCCGTTTCACACCATCGGGTGTTCGGGTGCCCAATTCCTAAGTCGGCGGGTACAGTTCAAACCCGGGAAATAAAAACCTACGAAGCAGAACTTCTAAAAGCCTTTTAGTTGCTCCCTCCTTCGGCCTTTCTCCCTTTTCCCGCCGCCGCCACAACCTCCGGCGTCTCGCTCCCCCACGCCGCTTCCTTATTGATTTCCTCCGACGCCGATTCAAGCTTCGAGGTGCGTGAAATCTTGGTCTTTTTCGATTTATCTGATTCTGTTCCACGGATTCGGACTCGGTATGCTTTCATGTTCGATTTCCTTGTTTCCCCGTTATGGTATTTCAATTACTCTGCGGAACGATTGAAGTTTTTCTGAGTCTTGATGAAATCCCCTCGATTGGGTTTCATCGCTGATACGGTGGAGAGGGGTTTTGATTGAGGGAGGAGGCGATTTTTCATTTTCTGCAACTTACTGTGTTTTAGGGTTTAATCGAGCTTGGAGAACTAAGCGTTGTGGGTGTGTGCTTGTTTTCCGTTGTGTGTTTGAGCAGAGGATCGTCCGCGATGGATGAAGATAAAGGGATGTTCAATGTCCAGCAGACGATTGGTACGGTGCTCTGCTGCAGATGCGGCATCAGAATGCAGCCGAACGCGGCCAACATGTGCGTGAGGTGCCTTCGATCGGAGGTGGACATTACCGAGGGTTTACAGAAGCATGTGGTGATCTCCCACTGTCCGGAATGCGACTGCTACCTGCAGCCACCCAAGACCTGGCTCAAAGCGCAGTGGGAGTCGAAGGAGCTCCTCACATTCTGCGTCAAGCGGCTGAAGAATCTCAATAAGGTGAGATTGATCCACGCTGAGTTCGTCTGGACCGAGCCACACTCCAAACGGATCAAGGTCCGCGTGACGATCCAGAAGGAGGTCCTCAATGGCGCGGTCCTCGAGCAGGCTTATGTTGTTGAGTATGTTCAGCAGGACCACATGTGTGAGTCTTGCTCGAGAGTGGCGGCCAACCCGGACCAGTGGGTTGCGTCGGTGCAGCTCCGTCAGCATGTTTCTCATCGTCGGACGTTCTTCTACCTCGAGCAGCTGATATTGAAGCACGATGCTGCTGTGAAGGCTATAAAGATCAAGCAGATGGATCAAGGTATCGACTTTTTCTTTGGGAACCGTAGTCATGCTGTGAAATTCCTTGAATTTCTGGGGAGCGTTGTCCCGACCAAGAGCCGCGATGATAAGCAGCTGGTTTCTCACGATGTCAAGAGCAGTAATTACAACTACAAGTACACTTTCTCGGTCCAGATCAGCCCGGTTTGTCGCGAGGATTTGATTTGCTTGCCTCAGAGGCTTTCTTCCAGTTTGGGCAACATTGGGCCTCTTGTTGTCTGCACCAAGGTGACCAACAGCATTGCACTGCTCGATCCTTTCACATTGAGGCACTGCCATCTGGACTCTGATCAGTACTGGAGGCATGGTTTCAAGTCGTTGCTGACCAGTAGGCAGCTAGTGGAGTACATTGTGTTGGATATCGAAATCCCCTCGCCACCAATGGAGGCTAAAATCGGTGGGGTCAGGTACCTATTGGCCGATGCCCAGGTGGCTCGAGTGTCCGATTTCGGCCGCAACGACAACATCTTCTTCGTGAGGACTCACCTTGGACATCTTCTGAACCCAGGCGACCATGCCCTCGGCTACGACCTCTATGCTGCAAATAGCAACGATAGCGAGCTGGAGAAATACAAGAATCTCGTGTTGCCGGAGGTGGTCCTGATAAAGAAGAGCTACGAAGAGGCGCGGCTGAGGAAACGAGGGAAGCCTAGGAAGTACAAGCTCAAGCACCTGGAGATGGAAGTCGACGACAGAGCCAGGGTCGACGAAGAGAAGGAGAGGTCGGATTACGAGCAGTTCCAAAGGGATATCGAGGAGAACCCCGAGCTGCGGTTCAATCTGTCGCTGTACCGTAACAAGGAGTACCAGGAGGAGTCGGAGGCCGGCTCAATGGCTGATGATGCTGCAGCTCCGCTGGAGGAGCTGCTTGCTGATCTTGTGCTGCTTGATGAGAGTGATGAGGAGGAAGATGAGGGCATGAGAGAATGAGGACAGAGTGTGTTGGGTATTTCATTTTGTGTTATTCAGAGAAGTACTTTTGAGATGGTAAAGATTGAACTTTTGTTCTGTGACATTTGTAGCGGTTGCTAATTCTGTAAGCGTTGTATGGGTTTGTTGAACTGAGCTGTGCTGGTGTAAGCCTTATCTTATAAGGAATTTCCAATCACTACTACCTATTGTATTTGAAATTCACAATCTCAGTGTGATTATAATTTGCTTCACAAATATCAGCTCAATCAAATACACGCCACTGCTGACCGTCGCCAAATCCTAATCCGAACACAGAAACTCCTAATTATAATCCTATAAGAGAATATGCAGAGCTTACACAAAAAAACAGAAGCTGCGAGGCGATCGACAGAATGTTTAGAGAATCAAGAAGGAGACCATGGGCTGATCTTTGCCCGGAGCTATTGAACTTGATCTACGAGAAGCTGCCTCCGCAGCTATCGACAGAATGTTTAGAGAATCAAGAAGGAGACCATGGGCTGATCTTTGCCCGGAGCTATTGAACTTGATCTACGAGAAGCTGCCTCCTGTCGCCGCATTCCGAATCTCAGG
Organism: Linum tenue; assembly: GCA_946122785.1. Lineage (NCBI taxonomy): Eukaryota > Viridiplantae > Streptophyta > Magnoliopsida > Malpighiales > Linaceae > Linum > Linum tenue. Next base: position 63,956,711 of record CAMGYJ010000004.1, on the reverse strand, counting down.
ATTCGGATCGGTGTGCAAACCCTGGCGCCAATTACACCGCTCCATTCCCCTGCCACCGCCGCCGCCGGACCATCATCCTTACCGCCCCGGCCATCTCCTAGTCTGCCCGACCATCGACGCGGCCACCCCGGACAAGATTCGCGACGAATTACACGCCGCGTCGATCGCCTACAGCTGGCCGAATAGCGGGTGGCTGCTTTTACGGCGTTCATGCAACGGTCAGATCTTCAGTTGCTTCAATCCCCTGCTTCCCTGGCCGCGGAACTACATAAAACTCCCCTCCCGTCCGGCCGCCATCCCCGGTCCTCCCGCCACGAATCACAATTGGCCGGCACCGCGGATTAACGCCGCTTTCTCAAGCGATCCCACGGGCCCTCGCGATTGGACCATCCTCGTCGTCGAAGAGAGGTTCCGCACGTACCGCCGCGGGAACTCTGCCTGGAAGAATCACCACCTCTGTAACTACACTCGGCTCGGGTACAGATGCGTGGCGATTGGGTTCAGGAAGGGCGAATTCCTCTGCCTGTTCGAAAGGGGAGACGTTCTGATTCTGGGCCTCCGCGGCCGCGAGTGGAGGATGCTGGCAGCGAATCATCCGCCTCCGGCTCCGGCTCCGGCGCCGCCGGGCCAGCAGTACAATGAACTCCGAATCGTGGAGAGAGGAGGGAAGGAGGGGGGAACGTGCGTGGTGGTGAACTGGGAGCTAGCTGCGGAGGGACACGGCGGCGGCGGAGGAGGAGGAGGGAGATGGCGGCTCGCCGGAGTGGAGAGGAGAAGGAAGGAAGAAGGTGACGGCGGCGTGGAACTGCCGGAGGAATCAATGGAGGAAGGGAGAAGGCTGAATTCAAGAGTGGTTTTCGTTACACAGAGTGCAAGCTGCACAAGCACAACGGGAGCTTGGGACAGATTGATGACCGTCGTTGTTCTTTCCCTTTTCTTTGCGGTAATGGGATTCATCACCCTCGGCATACCTATTTTAGGTGTTGAGGTTTTAGGTGTTGAGGATGAAGCTGGGTCAGACACGTACTGATTAGGGTTGATCTATAAAACTGACTCGTCCCGCCATGATTTCTTTCAAAGATGCTATGAAGGACGGTTTGATTTCTTGAGTTGTAAGGCAGGAATCCGTGTGTCACAAGGATTACGTGTTAAATTAGGTTTATTTTCAGTTGTGTTTACTTTGTTTAGAGTTCCAAAACTTGCCGAACCCTGCTTACCATTCGAGCAACCCCACTCGATTGCATAGAAAACTCTGTTGTAACAATTGTGCATTCTCCCATGTGTGAGTTTACCCTTTTGTTTCCATCAAATACAAGTTCAAACCAGTTCAATCGAGCTTGTTTTGAATTATGTTCGTTCTTGATCAATCACTTGGTTGATTGAGATTGGTTGCGCCATTCTGAACCAATTGAGACCTCCTCTAGTGCTCGTCAGTTACGGTGGATGTTGTCATCCTACAGTATCATCATCTTAACTCTATGGAGTTCGTGTTCATCTATAATAACTTAGGTTTCAGAGACTTGAACATATATAGAGAAGGGATTGCTTGATCTCTTAGGACAATATATGTATATGATAAAACGATGATTGAACCTAGTAATGACAACGGGGCGGGCGTGGAGACGGGTACCTCACTTCTCATTCTTGCCGTGCACTAAGCACATGTTAGGTCGGGTAACACCCGCACGGATAACAAAGTTTAGCTCAAACTTGACTCGATAATAAATGAATCGGATCCAATATGTTGAATCGGATCCCACATAAACAATCTCAGATAAAAACCAACTTCTACAAATCAAAAACACGTTTTAAGTCCTGAATTTCTCTATCTCTCTCCAATCCATCCCAATATGTTGATAATTGCTCGGAAACCTCGACTCGTCCTTTTCGCGACTGAAAACTCAACCGTCCCGCGCCGTTCTTCACAGGAATTCCTAATCCCATAGGAGTCTTCTCCTTGTAAAAAGAATATGAAAATGCAGAGCCCAAGTACAGAGGCACATTTAGGCTATATAGGTAAACTGAATTTTAATCCACGAGAAGCTGCGAGACGATCGGGAGAAGAGAATGGTTAGAGAATCGGGAAGGAGACCATGGGCCGATCTTGACCCGGAGCTACTGAACTTGATCTACGAGAAGCTGACTCCTCCCTCCGCCGCCGCCCGCAGCTCGGGATTCGGATCCGTGTGCAAGCCCTGGCGCCGATTCCACGCCGCCGTTCCCCTGCCACCGCCGGACCATCATCCTCACCTCCTAATTTCCCCGACCGTCGTCGACGCGGCGATCCCGGACGAGATTCGCCACGAATTGCAGGCCGCGGCCGTCGTCTACAGCTGGCCGAGCAGCGGGTGGTTGCTCTTACGGAACTCACGCAGCGGTCAGATCTTCAGTTGCTTCAATCCCCTGTTTCTCCCCTGGCCGCAGAATTACATAGAACTGCCCTCTTCCCGTTCCGCCAATCCCGTCAGGGATCCCCATTCTCCGCCGCCGCCGCGGATCATCGCCGCCTTCTCGAGCGATCCCGCGGGACCCGACGAGTGTACCCTCCTCGTCATCGGCGAGGAGGAGCGGCATTTCAGGACCTTCCGCCGCGGGGACTCCTCCTGGAAGAATTACTACATCTACTACGGCATGAGCGACAGTCGGGAGATAATTGATTGCGTGGCGATCGGGTTCAGTGACGGCAAATTCTTCTGCCTGTTCGAAAGGCGGTACCTTTTGATCTTCGGGGTCGGCGGCGGCGGCGAGCGGAGGGTTCTGGAGGCGGTTCCTCCGCCGCCGCCGGGAAATGATCTGCAAATGTTGGAGAGAGGGTGGAGAGGGGACGGCGATGGAGGGTCGTGTGTGGTAGTGAGTTGGGAGCGAATTGGGGATATACACGGCGGCGAAGGCGGAGGAGGACGGAGGTGGCGGCTGGCGAGGGTAGAAGAAGAAGTGGCGGAGGGAACGGCGGCGGAACTGATGATGGAGGAAGGAAGGAGGCGGGATTCGAGAGTGGTTGTGTTCAGGGAGAATCCCCAATGCAAGATCTGGCGGATTTGGAAACACCAACTGTTGACGATTTGTATTTGGCTTTGCCTTTACGGAGTTGGATTAATCTTCGTGCTCTTCGTTTCTGTAATCCCGGCGGTTTCGGGTGCTCGGAATGCTCCACCGTAGGGTCATCAACTCCTGTGGTTTCTCTAATTTTGTTGATTTCTTTGGATGTTTTTCTTTTCTTTTTAATGGATGATCAACATGCTACAACAAAAATGTCATAGTGAATGTAAGTTACAATTTCGTTTTGATTTTTTTATGTCACCTACAGTGCTTTTCAAATTAACTGAAAAGATGGAGAAGTTTGTGATAATGTCGGTTAGTGGGTTAGCTTATCGGTTAACTGCTAACTAATAAGTTGGTTAGTGGCTAACCGATAAACCAAATATTCCTAACAAAAACCAAACTATTAATGAATTATCGGTCATCGATTAAACCAATAACCAATTTTATCAGTTAGTTTATCGGTTAAAACCACTAACCATTAGTTATTAGCCACTGCTATCTAATCTTTCGAAATGGCACATAGTTTCTCCTTTTTCCACCCTGTCAAAAATTGCTCAAAAAGCTCAATTCATCCTCTCGTGACTGGAAACCCACCCTTTTGGTACATTATGCATTGCAATCACCTTCTCGTATTGTTGATTGCTATCACTAATTGATAGACATATTTCCTATTAACTAGCACAAACAAATTGAAATATGAAATCTTAGCTACATCGATGTAGTAGCAATGATGGTTCCACTGGTCACGTAGACGGAATATGAAGATCTTCTCTAATTAGATCAAATTACTACAATAAATACATAGAACATAAAAATTCATCCAATCTAATTTTTTGCAATCCACTGATATCATTGTGTTTAAGGATTTCAATCAAAACAAAAACATATTGAAGTGTATCAACTCAATCAATGAAACACCGTGAAGTCCCTAATTTCTCCTTTCTCCACCCTGTCGAAAACCGCTCCAAAACCTCGATTCATCCTCTCATGACAGAAAACCCACCCTTCCAGCACAATATGTAGTTACCTTCTCGTGTCGTTGATAGACCTATCTTCTTTGAACTTGTCACAAACAAATTGTTAAATGAAATCTTAGTTGTCTCAAAGTAGCAGCAGCGATGATGGTTCCACTTCCGCGGGTGACATAGCTGAAATACGAAGATCTGCTCTAATTAGAACAAGTCGGAATAAATAAATATCAACATCAAATTCACCCAAAGAAGAAGAAAAAAATTCAATCTCCTTTTATTATTGTGTTTAAGGATTTCTATAATTTTCCAAAAAAAATAGGATTTCAATACAATCAAACAAAAAATTTATAAAACGTTGTTGTCTCCATCCAATCTGGAAATGATCTCACACTTAATTTAAGTCAAAGAGAGAGCAAGAACATGGTCAAACCACGTTGACCACCAGTCGTCCACCACCAATCCGAATCCGAAAAACGAAAGGACTCCTCATCGGAAGAGTCTCCTTAAATACAAACACAAAAGCAGAGGCTTTTACCGTTGTTAACTTTGATCAACAAAGGGATGGTTAGAGAAATCGAAAGGCCATGGGCCGATCTTCAGCCAGAGCTACTGAACTTGATCTACGAGAAGCTGCCTCCTGTCGCCGCCTTCCGGAGCTCGGGATTCGGATCGGTGTGCAAGCCCTGGCGCCAATTCCACGCCGCCGTTCCCCTGCCACCGCCGGACCATCATCCTCACCTCCTAATTTCCCCGACCGTCGTCGACGCGGCAATCCCAGACGAGATTCGCAACGAATTGCAGACCGCGGCGGTCGTCTACAGCTGGCCGAGCAGCGGGTGGTTGCTCTTACGGCATTCACGCAGCGGTCAGATCTTCAGTTGCTTCAATCCCCTGTTCTCCTGGCCGCAGAATTACATGAAACTCCCCACCGGCCTTTTCGCCATCACCCCTCGTCCCGCCGCCACGGATCACAATTCGCCGCCGCCGCCGCAGCGGATCAGTGCCGCTTTCTCCAGCGATCCGACGTCGGGCTCCTCCGAGGACTGCACCATCCTCGTCATCGGCGCGCAGGATCGGACCTTCAGTACCTTCCGCCGCGGGGACTCGGCATGGAAGAATTACTACCACTACCACGCCTGGCATGACAGTCGGGAGATAATTGATTGCGTGGGGATTGGGTTCAGGGAGGGCAAATTCTTCTGCCTGTTCGAAACCCGGTACCTTAAAATTTCGGAATCGACGGCGGCGCCGCCGAGCGGAGGATGCTGGAGGCGGTTTCCTCTCCGACGCCGGCGGGCCAAGTGTACAATAATCTGCAAATTGTGGAGAGGGGACGGAGAGGGGACGACGACGATGGGTCGTGTGTGGTGGTGAATTGGGAGCGAGTTGCGGATGGAGGAAGACAGAGGTGGCGGCTGGCGAGGGTAGAGAGGAGAAGAAAAGAAGAAGAAGAAGAAGCAGCAGCAGCAGCAGCGGAGGGAATGGTGGCGGAAGTGATGGAGGAAGGAAGAAGGCGGGATTTGAGGGTAGTTGTGTTTAGAGAGAATCGCCAATACAAGATCTGGCCGATTTGGAAAGACAGATTGGTGGGGATTTGTACTTTGCTTAGCGTTGTAGGATTTGCACTACCCTACACATGGTTTTGGTTTACGTACGGTGGCCCATCCAGAACACAGTAGTGCACTACGGCCGCATTTCATTAGAAAATTAGATATCGTAAAAAAAAGATATAATAATAATTTATTTTTTACGATGTTAATGATACACGACACGACGGTCTTTTAATTTAGCGAATGCATCAATAATTGAGTCTGCATTCATACTAACTCTGTTTCAAATAAAATAGTTGAACAATCGGCGAGAAAAATAACAATCATTATTATAAATAAAAAATCACTGGGCTAAATGGCTAAAATCGATAAATTCGTAAGAACTATTCTAACTTCGGATCCAGAGGAGGGCTGGGCTGGGCCGGGGCCCGGGTGGGCACCCAGTGTATCCGCCACTGTTTACGTAATGTCGGCGGTTGCGGTTGCGACTGATCGGAATGCAGCATTCAGTTGGGAAGGGAAGCAAGAGCTTGACTGGAAGTTGACATTAGGGTACACAAAGTGTCAAGAACCAGTTGCTCCCAATAACTCGAGTTGTTGGGAGAAGGTTCTGCTGGATCTCATACAACTCTCTAACACGAGCCCTCAAATGAAAGCCAACCCATGGGCTTGAAGTTTGTATAGGCGCACCATACCTTGTGTTTTAATCAACTGTTAATATTGGGGGTCGTGGAGATTCGAACACACGGCCACTTGGGCAAACTAGCTCTGATACCATGTCAAGAACCAGTTGCTCCCAATAACTCGAGTTGTTGAGAGAAGGTTCTGCTGGATCTCATACAACTCTCTAACACAAAGGACCAACATTCTAACGTGAGAGAACAAGAATTCAGAGTAGAATCGATAATTTCCCCGTGCGGACGAAGAAGATGTAATCTCAAATGCGTAGTACATGGTCGTCCATCGATTTATCATCAGATTTTGATGGAACTATAATAACTTATCGATTTCCAACAATGCGTCTAAACCAAGTACAATTTTATCACAATTCTTGTTACAATTTCATTAAGATTGTCATTTTATTTTACGACTTCACAAACATTACCGTAGCTGCGTGATCTCTCTCCTCTCTCTCCTCTCACTTCTCAGTGTCTCTGAGAAAATCCCCTCCAGTTCCTCTCTCTCTCTTCAATCACTCTGTTTTCCTTTCCTCCCCTGTTTCCTCTCGGCTCTCCCACAGCTCAAAGTTACCAAAACTCGCCCAAAATTCAAAAACCTTCCTCCAAAATAGAGAACAAAAGCTTTCAATTTAAAAATGCACACCAAGACGGATTCGGGAGGGACGAGCGTGGACGCGACGTGGCCGCCGCCGGCGCCGCGCTCCCCGCCCCGCCGGCCGGTGTACTACGTCCAGAGCCCGTCCAACCACGACGTCGAGAAGATGTCCTACGACGGCGGATCCAGCCCCGCCGGGTCCCCGCCCCACCATTTCTACCACTGCTCCCCAATCCACCACTCCCGCGAGTCCTCCACTTCCCGATTCTCCGCCTCCTTGAAAAATCCCCGCAGCCTCTCCGCCTTGAAGCACGTCCAGCTCAACAACCACCGCCGCACCGGCCTCGACGACGACGATTTCGACAACGAAAACGACGAGTTCGCCGCCGTAGGCGATCGTGGGTTCGACTCGAGCCGGCACAATTCCGTCCGGGTCTACATCCTCTGGCTCTGTTTCTTCTTCCTGCTCTTCACTCTGTTTTGCCTAATCCTCTGGGGCGCCAGCAACTCGTACGCTCCCAAAATTTCCGTCAAGGTAAACCGTCCCTCCTTTTTTCCCCCTTCAAAGTTCGAAGCTTTTCAGTTAACTGAGTCAACTGGGCGAGTTACTCGTTTCTTCATTGGGGAACGGAAATGCTCTGTTTTGGTAACCGGGTTAATGCTGTTTAATCAATGCCTGCAACTTTGGAAACGAAAGGGGGTTGAAGAAGAAAGTTGGTCTCTTTTCGCTTTCTTAGCAATCTTGGTAACGTAATCTCGTGGATTAAGGCCCTAATTAACAACCAATAAACAGCGATTATCTTAAAGGTCGTGATTATGGAGTAATTAAAAATTAGGGTTCTTTCTTGTTCTTTATTCTGTGTGTGTGTGAAATGCAGAGCATGGTGTTCGAGAATTTTAATGTACAGGCAGGGTATGACGGAACAGGAGTGCCAACAGACATGCTCTCGTTGAACTCAACGGTCAGGATCCATTACAGGAACCCGGGCACCTTCTTCGCCGTACACGTCACCTCCAGCCCGCTCGAGCTCCATTACTTCCAGCTCAAGCTCGCCTCTGGCCAGGTAAAGTGCAAGAAAAGATGGAATCTTTCTGCTAATCGCGACTGTTTATTTGACTAATCAGTAATCAGTAATTACTAATTACCCAAAAGAACAAGCTGCGATGGGCAAGGGTAGGTTGGTCCAAAGCCTTGGGTTCAGAGGGTCAAAGGGAACTTCTTTGGGTCTAGACACAGAGAGTGATGGGCATATGGAAGTGGGGCAATGGGGTGATTGCTACTTGCTAGTAATGGGGCGGAACGGCGACATTATGATAAGTCAAAATAAGAGAAATTAATACGTAGAGACAAATCATGGTAGAATCCGTCAAGAAAGAGAGGAGACAGGTTAGGGTGGTAGTAATACTCATGTCCCGCCCCATGCTATTGTGGTCGGGTATTACCCGCCTCAGTATGAGTTAGTAAGGTAATACCTGATGGAAAGAGTTCAAATTGTCATCACGGGGCAGGTTAAGACGGTAATAATACACATGCATCGTTCCATGCTATTGAGCTCGGGTACTACTCGTCTCGGTGTGCGTTAAGTAAGGTAATATCCTACGGAACGGGTTCAAATTGTCTATGGCTAGTGATGGCATAAGATATTTGAATGGATAGATAAGAGACGCTGTAACATTAATAATAAGAAAGCCTGCAAAAGTGAAAAAGACTCTGCAAATGGGGGTGGAAGAAACGGTCTAGGTTTGGGTTCCTTTCCTTGCTGGGAAATTTTATGATCGTTTCTTTAAACGAAACTAGATCTTGTGGTTGTTAAACCCCTATCGAACTCTCGGTCCGATCCGGTCCGATCCGAGTCGGGCTTTAAAATGGTTTTCAGGAAGCTTTTCGGTCTGACCCTTAAAGAGGGAGAAGAAGAGAGGGGGAAGAGAGATGGTGGGTGGATCATGGAGGTAAGATAGATTTATTTTGTGAAACATAAGTTTTTAATAGTTATACGTAAGATAAATTTTATTTCAGTCATTAAATCTTTAATTACTATCTTATTTGTATATATATTTAGAAAATGTCTAAAATGGCTCAAACTGACCGAACCCTAATCAGACCATTAAACTTCAAATCTCTTGATTGACCGGCTCAATGGCTTAAACCGGTTTGACAACCTTGATGAGAGGGAGGGCTACTTGACCTTTGGAGGGGCAGCCTGTTTGGTGGGGTGGTGGGTGCCCATTTTATTAATGTATGTAGGGTTCAATTCATGCATATATGATCCATAAAGATAGAAGCTTTTGGTCGCCTGTGGAGCTTGCTTCTGGTCATTGGCATTTGCCAATTCTGGTTTTGTTGATTGATTCTGTTGAAGCCATAAGTTTTGGGAAGGTAGATGAAAATGGTGGGTGAGTAGGTAGTTTGCTTTTGTTGGGACACCCTAATGTGTAATTGAGCTTCATGCCATCCACAATAATGCAACCACAGAATTATTCCATCCAATCTTGGGAAAATTCCACAATGGTTGTTCAAGTTATAATTGCCAATCCGGGGGTCGTCGGATCAGCCATTGAACGCTCATGATCGTTGGGTGGACAGAATGATATTTTATGTATAAAATTGTCACCACCTCCATTCAACGACCAAAGGACGTCCAGTGCTTGATCTGACGACTCACAAATCGTGTTGCAAACACAATTGCATGTGATTGAAAATGTTAATGGTAGAGTTGTCTAGTATTAGCTAGAGTGTTACGAATCCTACATTCGTAATTACTCGAAAATTCATTGTGCAATGACCATATGCCTTTTCTAGTTTGATTTGAGCTTCATGTCATCCACAATAATGCAACCACATAATAATTTACCACGAAAAAATTTGAAATTGACAGTTTTGAGGCAATTATAGTTGTTTGGAGTGGGGAATGCAATTTGAATTTACTCGTTATAATGAATGTTTTATAAAACAAGACAGTTTTGCCAAAAAAAAAATCGTTCTACTTCATCCAACGACCCCCAAGTCACGATTGCATAAAATTGAAATTTTCAACCAGTAAAAGTATCTCGTATTAGATACTAGATAGAGTGTAATGAATGCCTACATTCGTATTAATGATTGTGTCTGTACTTATTAGACATGATTGATTGTTCACATATGTGTCCATATCAAACACAATATGAACATTCTAACCTTCTTAGTAACATTTTCCTTATCGTCCACATCAAATGTACCTCATAAATCCTCCCTTGCTAATGACAATTTTGCTCTCCGTGACTGGGGGGAAATTTTCCAATAGATGAAGAAGTTTTCTCAGCCGAGGAAGAGCGGCCGCACGGTGGTCACCGTCGTCAACGCGCGCCAAGTCCCGATGTACGGCGGTGTGCCGGTGCTGTCGAATGCCTTCACCGACATGGGCAGAGTCGCCGTCCCTCTCAACCTGACCTTCACCGTCCGGTCCAGAGCCTATATTTTGGGGAGGCTGGTGACGTCCAAGTTCTACACCAAGATCCGGTGCCGGCTCACCCTCCATGGGAATAATCTCGGGAAATCCCATAATTTGACCGACGCTTGCTTCTATGGTTGATGAACATGTGCATATGATGTGTCTTGCTTCTATGTTGTTGGTTGGTGTAAATTGCAATTTGGTTTTGGGGTTTTAGAGAAATGGATGGTTGAAATTATTCTCCTTATAGTGATGAGTGCGAGGATGTTGTTACATGTTCTTGGTTGTTCGATCGAGAATTGGATGTTTGTGGTTCCTGTTTCCGACATGAGCTCATGATGGTATCTTGTGTTTAGGTGAAATCAATAGTCATTCGATTCTTGATGGAAGAACTCAGAGCTAGTAAGGATGGTCCTTGTGCTTGCTATATATTAAAAGTGCGGCATGGGTGACGTTAATTCCTATTGATCCACGCGACATTGACAAGGAGGATAAACTTATGAAGCAAGGTGTGCAGGATGTTGACTGACAGTAGCTCACCCTACTGCTAATTCGTCTGCACGTCCCTCCATTGGAACAATATTACACTATAGTATTTGACTAAACAACCCTAAACTTCAATCCAACTACGGCCAGCAGGCTTACTGGCGCCAATCTCGACCAACTTTTGCTTCACGGTGGCAACATCTTGCCATCTACCATCCGTTGCATAGACATGAGCCAACAGCAAGAGATAGCCAGCAGCTCGATTCGGATCAAGTTCGCCAACCAGCTTTCGAGCCACATCGGAAGCCAGTTCGGCTTTCCTGTGTATTCTGCAGCCACCAAGAACAGCACCCCATATGGCCTCATTTGGCTTCATTGGCATGGTCTTGATCAGCTCGGTTGCTTCATCCAGGAGTCCAGCACGGCTGCACAGATCAACCACGCATCCATAATGTTCAACCCTAGGGCTAACACCATAGACAGAGCTCATTTCCTTGAAGAATCGGCGACCTTCGTCGACGAATCCACCACGGCTGCAAGCACAGAGGACTCCCAGGAACGTTATTCCATCAGGCTTTGCTTCTCTGGCTCCCAGATTTTGCATATGATGGAACACGGCTAGTGCCTGTTCTGCGTAGCCGGATTTGGCAAATGCAACGATCAGGCTGGTCCAAGACACGATCGTCCTCTCCGGCATCCATCGAAACACCTCATAAGCTTGCTCAATCATACCGCAGCTAGCATACATATGGATGAGAGAGTTGTTCAGAGACACGAGTACCGGCTTGTTTCGAGCAGTGAACGACGCTGTAACGTAGGAGTGAATCCACTTCCCCTGCTCCAAATCCCGGAGTTCAGCACAAGCTGACAATGCCGCCACCAGAGCCACCTGGTCTGGTTCGACCCCGGCGATCCTCATCTCATTGAACAGACACAATGCTTTCTTGCACTTGCCACTTCGTGCGTGGGCGGCAATCATAGCGGTCCAGGCGACAACGTTTCTCTCGGGCATTTCATCGAACACCTTGCTCGCAGAATCAAAATCCCCGCCCCGCAGGTACCCAGCTATCAGGGTGGTCCAAGTGGTGACATTTCTTTCACCCATTTCGTCGAACACCTGACGGGCGCAGTCCATTCGGGATCCACCACTCGCCGTGGCGTACATGTTAACCAAGCTGGTATTCACAAACACGTTGTTCGAGCAATGCCCAGTCGACAGAGCCCTCCCGTGAAGCTGCTCGCCTTCTGTCAAGGACCCAGACTTGGCGCAGGCGCTGAAGACCAAGGAGTACGTGAACCCATCTGGTTCGGCTCCCCTGGCGACCATTTGATCGAAGAGTCGGACAGAGTTGTACGGCGTTTCGCTCCGAGCATGACCCCTGATGACCTGATTCCATACGGTGGTACTCGGGGCTTCCAAGTCTCCGAAAACACGGACGGCGGAGAGGAGGCGGCCGGAATCTAAGTAGGAGGAAAGAAGCTTGGCGAGAATGAAGCTTTTCTGGGCGTAGGCGTTGATTACGATCTGGGTGTGGAGCTGAGTAAGACACTGGAGATGCTTGCAGCGGCTGAGCAGGGAGAAGAGGTGCTGTTGGAGGGCTCTTGAACTGGAGGTGGTTTTGGGGTTAGCGCCGGCGGGAAGGTCAGAAATCTTCGCCGTCATTGCTCGTCCACGGCCCTGACTAGCAATCACACTCCCACCGTCTACTGGAACTGGAGGAGATGAATATGGGCTCCGGTCAACAGAATTATTAAAAATGGGCTGTGGGCTTTTGTTTTCTCATGGATCTATCTTTGGGCCCTGTTGAGTACAACAAGCCCACATCATAGAATTGAATTACATTTGACAAGAAAACATGAGGATTTAGAGAGAAAATTATTCATGATTGCTTGGTATGTTTAGTATTTCTAAATACTGCTTGTTAAAAATAAATTTAATGAGGATCATATGAAGAATTTATGAGTAGAAATGGATAGAATAGTCTAAATTTGATACAATATTGTAATGTATATATTTTTTATAATGGCAAAAGACAATGGGGAAAAAATGCACAGAAAATGTATGAGTCGTTGAGACCAATAAATTAATATTATATCATAATTCGATACTGCATCATGATATTAATCAATTACCGACCATTAAAATTCAAAATTTGACGATTTATAGTCTAATTTTGAAGTTTGACCCACACTATACTACCAAAAACATGAGGGATGTACACTAAACTCGTCCCTCTTTCTATTTGCATATGAATTACCATTTAGCAAGAAAAAAACCCTAAATGGAGTGGTTAGTTTTCCATTTCCTCCAAAAGGCTAATTGACCTACCTATCACTACTAAGTTGCATTATTGATATTTCTACTCTACAAATTATAGTCTCATTCTGGTTTGAAAAAATTGGCATGGAGGCCATTGTTAGCTAAGCTCCAAACAGCTGCAACCACCAAAAGAACGCACAAAGCCATCCCCAAACTACCCAGCAACAAATTCAAACTCCAAACGGCACCGCTTTCACAATCCGTGTTGGGTGCGGATTCAGCGGCGGATCCAGAATGTAAAAGAGCACTGGGCCGCGTTTGAATAAAAAAATAGATATCTTAAAGAAAAGTATATAATAAATATATTTTTCAGTACAATGTCAATTGTACACGACGTTCTTTTAATTTAACAAACTCATCATAATTGAGTATTCGTCCATGCCAATAACATACTATATCTCAAAGAAAATAATTAAGCAATTAGGAAGAAATTCATGCCGCGCCACATTCTATTATTCTATTTACCTATATATGTTTGTGTCTCATGCCAGGATTGCAACGAATTTCAACGGGGTTGGATTTTTTTTTTATTCACAATTCTCTCAATTGATGATTTCAGAACCTATATACCAGTTTGATGGATACGAATGGCCAAAGAGTTGAAATGCTTGAGCATAGGCCAAGCTATGGTATTCTGACCGTGCAAAAAATACATCTACATAAACATATATGAAATTGAACTCCAAATATCTTAGTTTACAGAAAAATCATTTACCAATACGCTACAACTTATGTAAAGTCGTTCGTACTTCCTATTTATTTGGAAAGCTAAACACTGACAGTGGTGCATGCATGCATTGAGAAAAAAAATCCAACCATAGGGTGGATTCAAATATTTAAAAGATAATAACTGTACCACACTTATTATCTTTTTGTCGGGTTTGGATGGAGAAACCCATACAAAGTCTCTGCTAAATTGGGCTTGGTACCCAGCACAAGAAAGAAAAGAAAATGTAAATTGGCCCATACGAAATGAGTAGCTCATATTGCTTCTTCCAGGGAGAGGGCTGGGCCCGGGCCCAGTGTGGCCCTCCCCTGGATCCGCCGCTGTGCGGATTCCTTGTTCTGCTTCTTCTTCATTGAAATCCACATCAGGCAAGGATAAGCCAGGGTGACAGGCAGCGCGACGGCTCCAATGACTAGAGCCAGGCTAGGCAAGAACGGGAAAGCCACTGCGATGAAGAACGTCAGCCCTCCGAAGAACAGCCTCAGACAGACTCGAACGAGCCTCGAGCATGGCTTGTTCTTCAGGGAGACGAACCTGAGCTCCAGGTTGTCGAAAACCGGCATAGCGTAGATCGGGTATGAGGTCAGGCAGTTGATTAGAAGTAGCAGGTAGACGAGGCCTTTCAGTGGCTCTGAAGTTCTCGAGCCGTGGAACAGTAAGAATGCCTTCAGCATTCCTCCACTGGAAGGCACCTGGTAAGAAATTTTCCAGGTTAGATGATGGCTAAAATTGGTGACTGACTGAATCATGAGGTTTGATGGTTCTTTATAGTCACTTCACCATGAAACTTACCTTGTTTCCATAAGCCCAGAACCCTGCAATTGCTAGAGGGAACAAGATGACCATCACAATTGCATATGAAATCATCACAGCTCTCCACATTGTCTTCCTAGACTGGATCATCTGTCTTGAAGGCAATGTCCCCTGCCATAAAAAAACCACAAAAACCTTGGTTTCAGTTTCATAATCTTAATAGTTTGTTGAAATCAGCCAGAGAAGTTCTGTAAACTGAAAAAGGATTGACCTTTCTTACCTGTATTTCAAGAACAAGATTGTGACCCTCTGAATGAGAGCCTGATGATCCCTATTCCATTCAACACATCACTCATTCTCCCCATGCCAGATCCATTTGATGATGATGAGGATCCATAATCAGCATCAGGAAGCCTGCCTGTTGCGACGGGGAGTGCTGTCACAACCTTACTCTTGATCGTGCTGCCCTAGCTCTCAATTCCGTTAGAGCGCTAGGCAGCCTTCTCTCAAACTCACAAACAAGAAAAGAAGCAAGAACAAGACAAAGAAGATGGGAGAACTCTATAGTGTGTATTACTCTAAAAAAAAGATGTAATGAGTACAAATGAGGGAGATGGCTCCTTATATAGGCCTCTCCACATACAAGGCATCAATGCCCCTCATCACTACCCCACATCAATACACCCATAAAGTCCCCCCATAATGCACTCTATAAATGTCACCCATTATGTGACTCATAAGTGCTCATATCAATGCAAGAAGTCTTTGGGCCCCTTATTGGATCACTTTCAGTTAGCCCACATAAGCAAATAGCTCATATAATTGTCAAAATATGTGGCTCATATCATTATAGGAAATAGAATTTCCTGCCACTTGGGCTGCATATTTCTCTTGAAACAATTATATCATATAATTCTTTAGGCGCGCAACCGTATGCTATTTGTGCTTAGACATCTCCTAAAACAATCCGGTCCACCTCATGTACTAATTATGGAACCAATGCGGCCTTAATCACGATATAATATGACTAAACCACCATGATCACCACACCAATACACTCAATGACATAGATCAAATATGGATGAGTGGCATGAAAATTACATGCAATGTGATCTTAAACATGCCTATTTTAAACTGGCCCAACTTTAGTCCTTAGTGAGATCAGTCGAAATTCCTTCATACAATGTGACCATTGCATAATTGAAGGTACTTTATATTCCAAAATAGACTCTACAAAACCATCACTTTATTCTGGAGAAATTGATTTAGACATAATCTATTGAGCATTCATAAATGACTCCCACTAAACCAAGGTACCATCCGGAATAACACTCCTGCGAGCAAATGTGCTCATGGGAAACTTTAGGTGTCAAACCTTTGGCTAATGGGTAAGCTAGCATTAGTCATGTCCTTAAAGTTCAATAGAAACTTGTCTATTTTGAACTGTATCTTTTACCATTAGGAACTTTATGCCAATAACCTTTGACTTTTGAACTCCTATTGTAATGACAGTGTATCACTATCTAACCATTGTCACTATTAACCTTCAATGATTTACCAAAGTCATTATAGGGACAAAACTTTGCAACCATAATTGGAAGTGCAAGATGTGATTTGAACTCTACCAAACACTTAAGGGTAACCTGATATAGAGTTCATGCTATCTTGACATCCTAGAACATCAGGGTCAGAGTACCTGATGGTCTCTAAATTATCTGATCTCTGATAGGTATGCATGCATTCTTTTACCATCTTTAGTAAACGCGTTACTCGTTTAATTCTTTTTAGTATTTCATGTATAGATTATTCAAATATCTGTCAAATACTATTAACCATAAATGCTATATTGGAATGATAATTAACTAAACTGATTGAGATTGAACTGTCTTCTTTAGCTACAACACATCTCTTAATTTTCAGACTTATCTACTTAAACCTTATCAATATAGCTCTTTTGAAATTGAGAATAATATCTTTATATCTCAAAACCCGATACAAAAGAGATGACACATTTAATTTCTTTGTCAGAAATTTTTTAGTTTGTTGTAGTATACTATATCGCTTTAAGTAAGTAGAATGTCATTGCCATGTAAAACCAAGAATACTAAATTTACTCCCACTGAACATAAGATATACAAAATCATCTCCAACATTAGTCTCTAAATCTGAATGAGCTAATTTCGAGATGAAATTTGTGATATCAATAATGAGAAGTCATAATGATTCATCATTGTCATTAGATTCCTAAAAGAGTCTTTCAAATATACTGGCCAGAAAGTCTCTTTGTATTCAATGCCTTCCGTATGAGTAAAGTCTTTACTGACCAATGTGCCTTATATCTCTCAATGTTGCCATTCGAACCCTTCTTGGTTTTAAATATCAATTTGCAACCAATAGGTTTCGAGCTTTTAGGCAATTTTGCGAGATCCAAAACATTGTCTTTTATTGACTTCATCAAATTGCATTAATCCACTTTTTAGAATTCATGACTTGACTAATATAAACCAGATCATTAGTAAACCTGATGTCATGCTTATGTTCATTGAAGAAAATGACGATATTGTTACCTAAAAGCGCTCATCTTCTCATTTGTGGATATACTTAATGGCACTTCTTGAGTGCATTGAGTTTGTGTAGTAATTACATTCCTTAAGTTTCCTCCCCCCCCCCCCCCCAAACTCAATATACTCGAGAAATCTCGCATTTCTCATTAAAAAGACATTTCTTGATGTGGGATTATAAAATTTGTAACTTTGAGAGTACTTTCGAGTAACCAACAAAATACAAGGTACTTGTACCCTTGTGTCCACTATACCTTCTTGTACCTTACAAGGTATTTCCTAAGTTGGACAACCCTAAATGTGCAAGTGCCTTATTGCACATATGGGTTACATTAAATACTTTTCTGGATACTCTATCTAAGGATGTACGTTGTAATCTTGATGACTTTTATCCAAATGGAGTCCAGTAAGTATAAATACTCCTCACCATATCCTTAAGATTACAATGAAATCATAACATCCTTAGCTCACTCATTGTTCCTTTACTGAAAATTTGAGGCAAAGTGAATGAACACAATCTTATCTCGTATCTTCCCTCCTCTTCTTTTGTGAGTATTAGTACTCACTCGAAATTTCATGGAGGAAGATAAATTAAACCGAGTGCATGAGCATGTCTTTGGACAACTCAAACTTTAATCACTTGAGTTTTAATGCGAAATCATACACCTCAAAATATAATACGCTTTTTCCCTCTACCATTACACTGAATGTAATTACCGAATAGGTAACTTGCCCTGAATTTTCTTTTTGTTTGGCAAAATATTGCACGATTACTGCAGGGAACCCCATAATTGTCTCAGTGAAAGAGCTCATAAATTATTCACCAAATAGAGCGCTTAATGATCATTATGCACACTCAATTGGATCAATTTTACTTGTTGTTATTAAATCTCATTGAGATTTTCCAGAGTAGATTAGGGGTTGTTCTACATAAAAGCGCAAGATCAAAGCCTAAATATTAGGAATAATTTATTGATTTACTGTAAAGTCTTTAGATTTATCTCATTTACCAAAAGAGTTAACTTTAATTTTGGCATAAATATTTAAACCAAAACATAAAAAATGGGTTAATTGCAAGGATGGTCACTGGGTTTACTAAAACCGTTCATGTTTGGTCACTGCAAATATTTAATTCCATTCATGGTCACTAAGATTAGTTCAATAGGTCAAGTTTGGTCACTCTCCGTTAGTCTCCGTTAGTTTTTGCTGATGTGGCAGTCAACTATTATAGTTGACCGTTAAATAAGTGACGTGACCATTAAAAAAATAATAAAATAATAAAATTTAAATGTTTACAATTTCCACCTCATTTTAAAATTATTAAAAAATAAATATAAAAATAAAAATATTTACAAGTTCACCGTTGGAAGGAACTACCACTTCCAACAATCCCAGCAACCCCCTGAAACTCCTTCCACCAAACCATGAACGAGCTCTCCCCCAGGAAAATCTCAGAATCCACCGCAAAGTTCCCAATCTGCTCCATCACATACCTCTGGAACTCCACCAAACGGTTCTTCGCCTCACTAGACTTACCACCACCACCGCTACCCTTCTGCTTCAGCAATCTCACCGCAAACAGAGCCTCCTCCACGTCCGCCCAGAAGCAGGAATCTTCAGTCATCCTATCCACTGGCTGCTTCTTTATCTTGCCCTTCCCTGCCGCGTCTTCCTTCTGCCATTTCTCCAGCAGAACGTAATACGGCGACCTCCCCTGTTTCTTGTAGTCTCTGTTTTTCCCATCTCGGTAGAACTCTGCGATGTCGAGAGGCTCCACCATCCGCCGATAATTCGTTCTGCCGTAGAGGAACATGGTTCGGAAGAACAAGCTCTCCTTTTGGGACTTGCTTTCGGCTTGTTCGACGAGATCCTTCCAGTAATTGGTTAGAAATTTCTTGTGCTTGGCGATTTCTATGTCGGCCGTGGTGCTCTGTATTTTGTAACTGTCGTAGTACCCTTTTCCTTTGCTTTTGCTGTCCTTTTTATACCATTCTAAGTACGCCATCTTCATTTTGATCTCTTGTAATTTCCTGCTCTGCACGCGCTCCGTTTGCGGAAAGATGAGAATTTCTGCTTCTTCTCCATCTCGGTAGATAGGTTTATTGTGCTCTGCTTCTGCTGCATTGATAATATTACGTAATGCCCATTTAAGTGCACTTATTATTAGCCAAAGTAAAAGGAAGGCTTGGAGATAGTTATAAAATGAGGTGGAAAATTGTAAATGTTTAAATTCTATTATTTTATTATTTTTTTAATGGCCACGTCACTCATTTAACGGTCAACTATAATAGTTGACTGCCACATCAGCAAAAACTAACGGAGACTAACGGAGAGTGACCAAATTTGAACTATTGAACTAATCTTAGTGACTATGAATGGAATTAAATATTTGCAGTGACCAAACATGAACGGTTTTAGTAAATCCAGTGACCATCCTTGCAATTAACCCCATAAAAAATTTATGAAGATAAAAGAAAACACACATCATGCCATATAATTAAACAGGACAAGAAAATTATCCAATTTTGGGGCCCATCATAAGATACCAAGTGCAACATTAATTCTTAGTCTTTGGACAGAGTAATTAACTGCGAGCGGTACTCTTAATACAATGATCAAATACTGATAATTAGTTCTGTCAAACAACAGTCTATCTTTGGACCGACTGTTATTCACATTAACGATAACTTTATAATTATCACGTATTTACCATTAAGGTGCTTGATTATTTGGTTAGATAGTGTCGTCCTTTGGGTCGAGCACTACCCACATAAAATAATCATACATGTACATCCATATATTCTAATTTATAATAATTCTCGCAAGTAGAGGTTACTTTGGCAACATACTCCTAAATTTAATTTAATTAAAATACTGGAAAATTCTCTCATAATCACAAGATGTTAATAAGTGATTAAATACCATTAAGAGAGAATTACAATAATAATTTAAGTAAAGGTTTACTCATCCCAAGATACCATGCACTCCATTAATATTTTATCTTTGGACAAAATGTTAACTTGTAAGTGATGTCTTATGTCACAATAATTAAATGTCGATGACAAAAATATGTGAAACAATAAATCTACCTTTAGACTGATTTGAAGTTCACATGCAAACCAAATAATCGTCACACATTTATTACTGCATGTACATATTATTCCTTAAATATTCATCTATCTTTGGGATAGTGAATACATACATAACACATGCACAAAAATAAACCTTACTTTATAGGGATTTAAAATTGTTAAACCGACCCAAAAATTAGTTTACTTAAATGAGGCATATATTCCTCACAAAATAGTCCTGTTAAATAAAGATTACAAGGCATGAAATGCATAAAATAACTGTAAAGTGCATTTTAATGATCCAACGACCATCACTCAACATAAAATATTGATGACAAGTCCGGTCAAATAATAGTTTATCTTTGGAGACTATTATTCACATGGAACACATAGTTTCACCATCATCACATATTTATCATTAAGGTGTACCAATATTTGGCCAAATAGTATTTACCCTTGGGCCGAACACTATTCGCATAAACAACCACACACCAAATACCAATATATTTTAAGTTAGATTAATTATCACAAGATAAGTTGCTTTGGCAACATAATGTGAATAATCAAAATAACCAAAAATGGACTAATCAATGTGATTGTGAAACTTGTAAGAATAAGATGAAATACATAACAAATATTGTACACTCCATTTTACAACTATTCGAAGCCCGAGTGAAAATAGGGTGAGAAGAGCAAGTAACAAGGTTCTTTCCCTCTTTTGGTGGATCGAGATTACAAGTGAGAGATGATTTGGAGAGTGAATTCTTAGAGAGAGAAGTTGATATTTTAGAGTGAGAGGGTAGAAAAATGTGATCCCCTCACCACCGGAGTAAATGCTCTATTTATAGGCTACATTGTGATGGGTGGGTATTTAATATGATATGATTATACCTAGGCCATGAATGATTATACCTAGGACTAGGATGTGACCGTTCCTTCCGGGAAACGACGCCGTTCTCAGGTTTCCCAACTTGGCCTTGGTAGAGGCAAAACGGCGTCGGCCTGAGAAGCACAAAACGACGTCAGCCCGGGCCGAGTAAAACGACGTCGTCCCGGGACGAGCAAAAACGATGTCGCCTGGATTACCGGTATTTGCGGGCGGGTGTTGTCTCGCGGAACCCAATCCGTGAGTACGTCCATTCCGCGAGTGCACTAACGCGAGTGGTTACTCTGGAGGCGCGTTGGTCCGACTTAATGGCGCAATTAGACCCGAGCCATACCCCCAACAACAACCGCACATAATAATTGTCAATATCAAGATATTTACTAAAGAGTTATCATTAACATTTTTTTAAAAAAATTATCATTAACACTAACAGTTGCCAGCGGAAATAATAATTAAATAAGTATCACTTTTATAATCTAAACCGCAACGGCAAACTTCCATAAAGTGATAACAATAATTATTATTTTGAAACAAACAAAACTCCCAAAGCCGAGGATAGTTAGTAATGCAAGTTATCTATTGGAAAAAAAAAAAAAAAGAGGATAGTTAGTAATTAATCACTTCCTTATTGTACAAAGTCCAACCGACTACAGTAATTAATTAATCAGTAAAAAGGAAAATATATAATTGCAATGAAAACGGTGAATTTCTGTAACCGACTAGCGACTAACCGTAGTCAGAGGGGGAAAAAATCATTATAAGCAAAACATGACTCCTTGCCGGAATGAGAATCAATTATGAAAAATAAACCCCCAAAAAGAAAAAAAAAACTATGAGAAGATAACTATTAATTAACCACTTCCACAACAGGTTATGAAAAAGATATATATATTAATTAATCCTTCCGGTCACCCCTTGCCATCCGTAATTTCGTAGCCTGAGATAATAATAATAATTTGAATTTGTATTATTATTAAAACAAAACAAAAAACGAATGGCTACGTCTAGGGGTGGAAATCGGTACGGTATCGGTATCCCAATACCAAATACCGAAATCCCGAATACCGAATTACACCCTAAAATCAATCTCAATCACAATCCCTAAATAATTTCGGTATCCCAATCCCTAAATAATTTCGGTATCCCAATCGGTACCTCGGTATCCCAATCGGTATTATAGAATACATAATTAATTACCTTTGCAATTAATAATTAAATATATAAATTAGATTTTATTGTTTAATTTAGGGCAAAGAGACTAAGCAAATAGTCTTGAGTTGCCTAGAGCTAACATCTCAAATTCTTGTAATTGGTAATCTTTAATTTGACGAATTTGAGATTGAGAGACAACTAATATTAGTGTGAAATAGTGATGTAATGATCTATGTATAAATAAATGACACTTTTGGTGGTTGAGAGTCGCGTAGTAGTGAATGAGAGAGTCTAGTTGAGAGGATAAAATACACACTAGCTTATATTTCGGTATTGATCGGTATTTCGGTATATACCGATCCCAATCCCGTAATCCCTAATACCGAATAACATTTGAAATTCAATCCCAATCCCAATCCCAATCCCACAAAATAATTAGTATATTCGGCAATACCAAATATAGACAAATTCGGTACGATATTCGGTATATTCCAAATACCGGTACCAAACTTCCAGCCCTAGCTACGTCTGCAACCCTCAATGATCAATTAATTTTCCATAATCGAATGATTAATTAATCGTTAAATTACCCATATAACTAATAACTCATAACTGTAACGTGGCTACGAAACCTTAGGGTAAGAAATTGCAATCCTTATCAATTTCCCACAACTGTAACCAAATGCCACAAAAAATTAAGGGCTTAATTGCAAGTTTGGTCACCCGAATTGCTTAAAAATTTCACGTTTGCCACTCAAATTGATTTATTCCATTTATAGTCACTCGAATTAGTTGAACAGTCCAAGTTCGATCACTCTCTGCTAACCTCTGTTAGACTCCGTTAATGACGACCGTTAAGTGATGACGTGGCTAACAGAATGACACAGTCAGCACATTTAAACATTAAAAAACGACGACCCGACCCGTCCTGTTAGCCATTCTTGCCCAACCCGCGAACCAACCCAATTAATTGACCCTAAACCCAAACCCGAGACCCATTCCCAATTCTTATATCTACCTCCTTGTTCCCATCGTCTCCAGCTCTTCTCCACTTTACTCCTTTCCCTCCCATGGCTTCTTGTTGACTTCCGCCTCACCTTATTCTCCTTCATCTTCTCCATCCGGTTCCTCTCAATTCTCTCCCCGATCGCTCCGAATCCGAAGAAAATCGAAGGAGGAAAACAACAAATGGCGGTTGACCTAATGAGTTTCAGGAAGGTCGACGATCAGATTGCGATCCAGGAAGCAGCCGCTCAAGGCCTGCAGAGCATGGAGCACCTGATCCGCGTCATGTCTCATCACCAACAGCAGTCCAACAGCCACACCACCGACGCCGATTGTACGGATCTCACGGAAGTCACCGTATTCAGGTTCAAGAAGGTCATCTCCCTCCTCAATTCGTCGGTGAATTTGTTGCCGGAGATGTCGAGGTGTTCCAAAACAGAGCAATCTCTGAGGGAAGGAAGCCCGCCGCCGGTGAAATTGTTCGCCGATATGTCCAGATACTCCAGATTCTCACAACCGGAAACGTCGACCTGGCCGCCGACTTTGTTCCCCTTAATCGCCAGCATCTTCAATTCGCTACAACCACCGCCGTCGCCGCCGAGCAAAAACGACATGACATTTTGCCCGACAAGCCTGTTCCACGAAAGATCAAGAGATTCCAAACCTGCAACAATCTTCAGTCATCCGCTCCATTTATCCTTCACCGAGAAATCCAGAGCGTTGCCGGAGAGATTGAGGGCCTTCAAACCGGGGCAGGCAGCCAGACCAAAAACATCGGAAACGGGACCCGACAGAGAATTCCTCGACAGATCCAAGCTGGTCAAAACAGAGCTGCACTTAGATCCAGGAGGAAACGATATGGAGCCGAGAAGGGCCAAGCTCTCGAGTGAATCAATCGAGAGGAGAGGGGAAGGAGAGGGGGAACGAGTCAATAACCGGGGTCAGGTCAGGGGTTGATTGGGTTTGGGTTTAGTTTTATGACATGAAGGGGTTAATGACCTGACATGTTTTTTTTGTTTTTATTTTTGTTAAATTGGGTGACTCAGCACCTCTGTTAGCCACGTCAGCAGTTAACTGACTGCACTAACTGAGTCTGACGGAAGTTAACGGAGAGTGACCAAAGTTGGACTGTTTACCTAATTCAAGTGACTATGAATGGAATAAATTAATTTGAGTGACAAACGTGAAATTTTGTAGCAATTCGAGTGACCAAACTTGCAATTAAGCCAAAAATTAAGTATTAATCCATGCCATCCTTCTTCCGTAACCGTGATGACAACAATAATAATAATAGATAATTGATAACAATAATTCCCCATAAAGTTATAACCGACACCAAAGTCTTTACGGTGGGGAATAAGTAAACTAATCCCTCAGTAGGGCTGGTAATCGGTCGGTATCGGTATAACCGGTTACCGAATTACCGGTTATCGGTATTACCGAAATTCCAGTGTATCCTCCGACTACCGGTACCGAGTAATTGCCGGTTAACCGGCTTACCGACTTTCCGGTAACGGTTATCTTCCCGGTTATCCGAAAAACCGGTAAGCGCTTTCTCTAGCAGATCTGGAATCGAGATGGGATGAGAGTGGCGCCGATCTAGAGATTCGTTGACCTAGGTTGAAGATGAAAGAGAGTGGGCATCATCGTGTCTCGGCGGCAGCTCCAGATCTGGAATCAAAGATGGAAGGCGAGTCGCTGGCGGCCTGTGGGCAGTATAGATTCCCGGCGGCGGCTTCGGATCTGGAATCTCGACGGACTGAAAACCGCCGTGATAGGGAGACAGCATGGTGCCAGATCTGGTCTCGGGAGGAAGGGAGAGCTGTCGAGCGAGGGAGATTGCATGGCATCGGATCTGGGATCGAGATGGAGGGCGAGTCGCCGGATGGGGTTGTGGGTTTGAGAGGGAGAGCAAAGTGCTGGGTTCTGGGTTCTCCACAACAGCAGCGGCGACGGACGGCGGTAGAGGAGTGGAGAAAGGCGGTGGCTGCTGGGCGAGCAACGAACCCATCACTCTAGCACTCTCTCCGACGACGGCGCATGAAGATA
Organism: Linum tenue; assembly: GCA_946122785.1. Lineage (NCBI taxonomy): Eukaryota > Viridiplantae > Streptophyta > Magnoliopsida > Malpighiales > Linaceae > Linum > Linum tenue. The sequence continues at coordinate 63,931,435 of CAMGYJ010000004.1, read as the reverse complement.
GAGAATGAATCGGCGACGGTGAGGTTTTGTTTATGGGTTCAAAGGTGAGAGAGAGTTTTTTCTTGAGGGAGATGAGAGAGAGAGGAGAGAACAGGGTGAATGGATTGTGAATGAATCGATAAAGGGATGGGGCTTCCATTATAATCGGTATACTCGGTATACCGAGTAACCGCCGGTTACTAACCGGATATGGTTCGGTATACCGACCCCTGCGTTTTGTCTTCCGAATACCGAAACCGTCGGTTAACGGTTTAACCGGTAACCGCCGGTTACCGGTACGGTTACCGGTTAAACCGTTAACCGGCTAACCGTTTACCAGCCCTATCCCTCACTAAATTCCCCGTAACAGTAACGGAAGAAATCCCATAATGTATCTGAACCCAAACATGGAGAGAAGCACTTCCATGATTATCTTAATGATCATTATTAATGATCTCACAAGTTTTAATCTCAACGAAACAAAATTCCAAACGATTAATATTTATTAAACAATCGGAACACGTTTGGAAGTCTCCGATGAAGGCAACCGGAATATTAAAAAATATTCTGGTCCAGGCACCGGAATAACAGTAATCACTACAAGCAGTCTCATGCACCGAACAAAATTGTTTATTGATATAGTCAATGAATATTTAACCAGGATTGCATTTGGGATTTGGACGAACAGTACCGTGCATTAAACCAATGTTATAATCAAATCAAACATTCTTTGCATCCATACACCAAACATAAGCACGGTGAAGGTATCCGGAATAGGAAAACAAAAAAAGGAAGGAGATTGTGATCATATTACAACCCCAATAATCCAACAAATATGAATAACTCTGATACCACTTGTTAAATATAACAAAATTTGCACAAGAAATTCACCGGATATCACATTTCTAGATTATCAAAGGTTGGTTGGAGATACCTGGATTCATGTAGATTGTCAGAAGCTGGAAGCTGAAACGATGTCGATCAATCTCCGGACGATGCCTCTTAGTGCACGACCCGGAAGGAGTCTTCCTCAACCAAGCCGCCTCACTTCCTCTACGGAAGAGCTCTCATCTTCCTGATGGGGAGAAAATGAGATTGTTTTCAGTCTTGGTGTATTGGGGACCACGACCTCTAGCACATTTATATACAAGTTTCGCATGGGCTACCATAAAACCTAAGGTGAACAAGTATTGGGTTTCCACCCATTTAGACCCATATCAATGCAAGAAGTCTTTGGGCTCTTAATTGGATCACTTTCAGTTAGCCCACATAAACAAGTAGCTCATATAATCGTCAAAATATGTGGCCCATATCATTATAAGAAATAGAATTTGTTAACATTCGCAACTTGGGGAGCCTTTGACGGTGATATGGTGTTGGGAATTGAGATTGTTGTCCCTTGTTGGCGGGTTCTTCTTTTAGAGCAGTCCCCGACGGACTCGGCCCAGCCTGACGTTGCGCATAAATCGACGGGCTTAAAGCCCATTGTTTCTCATTTCCATGCACTTCATACATGCATACTCTTTGTAACCCTAGATGATCATTGTACCATAGGGCATATAAGCAAGGCTTGTTTTATCAAGCCGGTAAGCAATCAATAAAAGAGAACAATGTTATCCTTGGATGTAAGCCTCACACAACGTGAGGAAGAATCACGTAAATCAAAGTCTTCTTTACTATTTCCGCACTATTTATCATCTTCTAATAAGATGAACACATTCACCATTGTCCCCTTTCATTGTCTTTTGGCGAGCATCTCTGCCTCCTTTTCATTTGTCGGTTGTGGGTAATAGTGTCATCTTCGATTTCCTTGACCTTTTTCCGCTCGGGAGCATCACGATTGTAGTCCTGTCCACCATCCAGTAATCTCATCCTTGTGATTCACTATGATAGGTTGCCTTTGAACTATCTCCAGGTGGCGGTTTGTTGCACTTTCCAATAGCCATGGTCTTGACTGTGTTGGGGAGAGTTAATACCATGCTTTAGTCTCTGTTGGTTGGGGAAGCAAGAGGTGTTCTGTCTTCACTCTGTTTGGCACTTGTAATGGTTCTTTGAATTTATTGTTGGTTTTGTTTGATCATTCTTGCTTGTTCCTATGGCTTTTCCTTCAACAAGGATTGTTCTTCCTTGTTATAAAGTTTTCATATTCTTTTGGTTCCAGTTTTCATGGTGTAATCGACCTCTTATAACCGTGATTTTCAGAGTGCAATATAAGTGTTTCACCTTGTAAAAAAAGACGCAAGTAATTTTTTTTATGGAATTCAATTTAGTTATTACGAGACAGTTGGTAACCGACAACATAAGGCTGGTAAGAGACAACATGACAAAGCTAATAAGGAAATTGATATGGAAAAGAGGAAGGAGAAAAATTTAGCAACAAGCAGGGGCGGAGCTACTTGGGAGGTAGGGTGGACCCTGACACCCCACCCCCCCGCGCGGGATTAGTCCGGCCCCTAAGACTTTGAGCAATAGGAAGGCCCGCCACTCGCTCTGCCATGTTCAACACTTGATTTTCCGAAGTGAACAACTTTTGATAGAAATGGCAGGCGATATCTGCCTTCCCCTTCTCTTCAGTAATCCAATCCCCATTACCATTATAAAGACCGGCAACATAATTCCTTTTCCGCCTCGTTCTAGTGACTGTATGGAAATAAGAGGTGTTTTATCACCTTTCTTAAGCCAATGAACCCTCGATTTCTATTGCCAGTACACCTCTTCGGCTTCCCATTGGCGAGTCAGTTCCATTTCAAGGTTTCTGACCTCATCCCAGTTGATGGGATGATTTGATTTGATATGCTCAATCTCTACTTGGAGTGTTTTGATATTCCGAAGCGAGTTGGTAGTCCCAGCCCTACTCCAATCATAGAGAAGATGCCTCAGATTCTTAAGTTTTTCCCAGAGCTGATACATCGGGGTTCCGTAAATTTGCTCCTACCGACTGCCACACATAACTGACCATTGCTCTGACTTCCGGGTTGTCAGCCCACCGGGCATCAAACCTAAACAGAGGTCGACTTTGTCGAACAAAAGGTTTATCAGCCAGGAGCAGCGCCCGGTGGTCTGAGCCAAGGTCGGTGCAGTGTTTAACAAGGGTATCAGGGAATCGATCTATCCACGAATGGGAGCAGAGGGCCCTATCCAGACGTTCACGAATGCAAGCATTACCAAGGCGCTTATTCGTCCAAGTGAACGTGTCCCCCTGGTAACCGGGGTCATGGAGCCCAAGATCAGTGATAAAGTCACGGAGACTAGTTGATTGTGCACTGTTCCAGACATTTCCTCCATCCTTTTCATGAACGTGTAAGGTGGTATTGAAATCACCAATAACCACAAAAGGAAGATGGATAGTAGAGCAGACATCTCGAAGATGAGCCAGCTGAATAGCTCTGAGAGCGGTGTTACAACTAATATAAACACAAATATAATTGTCTACTTTCATCTTCAAGCGCCAATTATATTTGTGAAGTTTATTATCCTAATTTTCTTTTTCTACTAATTATTTCACCTATGAAATTTGAATAAGGAAGCTTTAAGCGCAAAGTTATGTTTTTTCTTTAGTAATCAATATTAGATATATAAACCATTATCATATTTTTTAAAAATAATATTAGGTATATAAACCATTATCAAATTTGAATTAGCGATCATTTTTCTCTGTCATTCTATTTAAACCATTATCACTCTTTTTTAAAATAATATTATATATATTGGTTTCAAATAATGTAAAAATAATATTTATTTATTTATTTATGATTTCATTTTTATTTATTTATTATTTCATTTTTATTTATTTATCATATCTTTTAAAAAAATTGGGTCTCATTTTTTTTATAGAACATGGCCTCCTGAATCTCAGGATCAGCCCTGTATGTATTACCGTCAAAATCGGTCAATAACGCTGAACTCGCTTACTCGACCGGTCCAACGGAGTAAACCGGTTGACGACCTTTGCCCCAAGTTGATATTTTGAAACGGCCCAGAGTTCGAACGGAACTAGGCCAATTAGGTCCACATATAAATTCAAAAATATAGAAGCGATCGTCCATTCCATCCCTTTCTTTTCGAGGGTTTCCCAAAAGGCGAAAATCGAAAAACCCTAGAAGGAGTAACCACCACGATCGCTCGTTTGGCTGGATCCTTGCATCCACCGGCCGTCTATCGATCGATCCCATGGCTTCCTCCGATGTTGATGAAAAGTATCCTCCGCTGACCTACTACCCCGACAGATTCTGCGAGACCTGCCGGAGACTCGACAAGACGGAGATGAAACCACAGCCCGACGACCAAGAGTATGTGTTTGATTACGAAAATTTCCGTGACGACGAAACCCTAAGGCTACATGTCATCAACTACAGAAGGATCCAATATACGAGGAGTGTAAGTTTGTTGTTTCTGAGATTTTGATTCACTGGGCAAGCTGCTGATATTGTCTATCTAGATCAATGCAGTCAAAATTCGGATATTATGTAGAAGCATTTTGGTGACCGAAAAGTTTAAAAATGTTAGCTCAGCTTCAAAGCTTAGATTTGATTTTGCTTAGAAGCGTTTTGGTCAAGTATAAGTTTTGAAGTTTTAAAACCCGATATTTTACTAATTGATCTCTTGAATGCATGCAGTATTTTGATATTGATTGTCCTCCAAATTATGGCGGCGTTGGTGGGCAACCACACCCTGGAAAGCATTATGCGAACGACGACAAATTTCAAAAGACCGTTGAGGAATGTGCTAGGTTCGGGGTGCAGAAATGTAATGAAGAAACCAAGGTATGAATATGATGATGACACAGCAACAAACAGAGTAACAAAACCCTGCCATTGAAAATGAACGATTTTGAACAGATAGGTTCTTTGATAATGAGACGATCGAGTGTGTGTTTGTTTGCTAATGCAGGTGAAGGGGATTGATTTGGAGTTTGTGGAGGTTCTGAATGTTACTGCTGAAGGTTGTGGTTGGATGAGATTTTACATGACTCTCGCCTGCCGCAATCGGGTTAATGGTAAGCGGAAAGGGATCTCTGAAGCTGGTGGGGATACTAGTGATGACTGTGTGATCCAGAGCTACAGAGTTGTGGTTTCCTGTTCCTATTGGGATAGGAAGGAGAAAAAGATGCTGCTCTTCAAGGACCCAAATGGGAAACGTACGTATATACTACTTCTGTCATGTGCTTGTATAGTATGATCTTAATTACTACCGTATGTGTTGATCGGTTCAATACTCGAAAGTCCTTTGTGTTGAATGCTATGTCTAACTGTAGTTGTTTTTGCAACTTGGTCGATTGACATGCACTTCGTTCACGACTATTCTCTGTGCAGTTGGTTCTTGAACTTGACCCATGCATATATAGGGATTGTGTAAATGAAATGGATAGTATTTTCTGCAAAATCTGTAGTAAGTGGTCTTTCTCATCATTTATGTGGTGTTGTGCATTTTGTGTATCGGAATTGTCAATAAGAAGTATCATTCGTCTGAATAAATAAGGTAAGTGGTCTTTCTCATCCTTCATGTGATTTGAACTTGATGTCCATGTTCCTGTACTTTTACACCTCTGATCTTTTGTTTTGTTTGTTTGTTTGGCTAATATATGCTCATGGTTGGTTTTGTATATATGGAAATAGTGTTAACAATGTTGTCAATTTGTTTTTTAATAAAAGTTGCCTATCCCTCTTTATAGATTTGTGGGAGCCGGCGGATCCGTTTTGCGACCGAGTCAGCGAGCCATATTATGGGGACAAAGTTACTCTAGCTGACGATGGTTCATTGATTGTAGTCCATTCTTCGGAGAATAAAGCTCAGGAATAGGAGGAAGATCAAGTACCTAGTAGTGGTAGTAGTTTAATATGTTTATTGTGTGTGGAACCTTTAGGTATGTATGTTTGTTTATGTCATGGCATTTTATCCTTTTAGGATAAAGTGGGCACCTAAAAATTATCTTGATGGTAGTAGTCATCTCCATCCTTACCCCTCCCAACTGGTCGTCTAAGAGGGCTGGTGGTAATGCGGGAGTCCTTTGATAGCAGGATTCTGGAGGACTTGTAGTTGACTATGTGGATTGCTGAAACAGTTGGTTGTAGTATTAGTAGTCGTTGTTGTCGTTTAACTATGCTTATTGTATGCCGAACTTCGAACTAGAAAAAATGTTAGCTATGTTTATGGAGTGACATTCTAAAGTGAAATGATGTGATGTCTGTGGTTTTCGATGTGAGTTGATTGCTTTTAGGGGTTGTTTTTATCCTCAACTATTGGATAGTGAATAGCCCTCCTAAATCACTTGCCCACCAAAGAACAAGTCATGGTTCAAGTTTGTCAGAATGCTGCACCTCAAGGTCAAAGTTCATCTTCTATTGCTTTCTGCAGCAGATGTTTTTGCTTCTTATCTATTATTTTTACAACGAAAATGAGGATCCTAGTCTGTGGCAAACCTGTGAAATGAGGTCATGGTTACTGGAGGTAGGAACAGAGGCTGATTCGGAGTCTTCTAGAACAGGGTGAAACACATTCAAGACTCGTAGGGCCATGAATTTGCCACTCGTCTGGGCAATGTGTTCATTGTTGGGAAAGCTACTAACCATGGGTAAGAGCTTTCTTTTACCAAGGAGGCAAAGATGAGGATTACCAGGGCCCAGGCAGCTGCAGAGGGAATTTGGAACTCAAAATGGACGTGGCTGCTGTTTTTACCTCCTCGTAGATGAATGTTTGTCCTTTTAAATTCTGAGTTAGCCTCTGAAGAATTTTGGAGTGAACTTGGTTACATTTTTGCTGGGGAGTGTTCTTTCTGGTGCAGTTGTGTGCCATCTTGTATTGTCTGCTGCTTTTAGAAGTTCTGTTGTCATATTTAACGTTTCCTACCGGTCAGAAATTTAGGTCATCAGGTACTAAAATGAGCACATTTGTGTATCTAAGTAAAGCTACCACAGCATCATGAACTGAGTCTTCTTCTTGGGAACATAAGACACTCTGCAAATCATAAAGCATTGATCATATCGTCTGCTCTTCTTTAAAATTCCATACTTAAAACAGAAATGCAAAATCAAATCTGAGACCATTGTTCCATGAAATCAAACCATAAATATAAGTACATTAAGAAAGTATAATGATTGCAGCCTTTGCTTGGATATCCAAAGTAGGACATGAAACTGTGCAGTGATTGCAGCCTTTGTCGTAAGATTATGCAGTAAAACACCCTTCGGCCACCTATGGAGCTTCAACACCGAAGACAACACGTTGATTGCGGTGGCTGCAACTTTGTGAGCAAAGCATGAACCTAGCAAAAGGAAAAGAAAGCAGGCTGGATCCTTTCTAAAGTCAACCCATTTCTCATATATCACTTGTATAATGTATACACAGTCACCCCATTTCTACAGATTCTGGCTTTTGCCACAAGCAACCAATCACTGTATGTGCACTTAGTCCAGCTCATGATGCAGTAGGGGATAAATAACTTACCTGAAGACTCGTAACAGGTATATACATTTCTCAGATCCTCTACAACCAACCCATTCACGTATGCAAGATGAATCCTAATGGCCAATCAGGACTATTCTGTGTTGTTCCCTCGAACAGCTTTGGCACCGATAATAACTTTGAATTCTTGTTGTTGCTCACCTGAGGTTAAAACTCCTTCCTTGACAAGCAAGAACTAACCCCGAAAATGGTTGTGTACTTTAGTAGCAGCAAGTTGCTAAATGGAAAGAAAACAAATTTAAACATCAATCAATTCTATTTAGCTAAAGAACTTCTGTTTATATATAGCTTGTGAAACTATGAAGCAGAGACATTACCAATGCTTTCTCTTTTCTAGCTAGCAACCTTGTTTCTACTCCTTGTCATCCAACCATGAGTATGTTTCTGAATAACAATTGCAGCACTTGTTCGCAAACACATGGAAATAGTAGCTCCTCTAGCATTTAAAATGTGAACATACTTCTGGTGAACTTCTTGAATTCTAACTGAAGAACTATTTCCATGTTGTTCTATTTAGCTGCATTCTCAGAACTAGGCCGGGACTGTTCTGCAAGCTAGCAATGAGAATAATTATAGATCTGGACCTTCAGCAACTCATATCATGTAAGCTATGACACTATGAAAGGACCGTAAGTAATATACCTGTTACACTTTCCACCTTTCTTGTCATAATTGGAAGATTCGTGAAATGAATGGAGCTTCACCAAATTTGCTATTCAGTTCTGCAACATCTCACCACCAAGCGGTAATGGCCTTAAACTTACTTCTTCAATGTTATGAACACTTTCCTGTTCTTGATTCAATTCTACTGGTGAATTCACGAAGGACTTTTCAACACTTCGATATCTCCTCACCAGACTTTGACAATTGCAACCCAGTAACTGGTGAAAATTCAGTTGATCCTAGCAAAAGAAAGTCATTAATAAAATACTGATCAGGTCAACTCTCCTAAAACAATCTCTAATATAGAGTCATCTAGCAATACACACGGCTTTCTTTGTGTCTAGCTGTGAGGAGAGGAATACAAGTAGAATCATCACACTTTTATCACTAATTCCACCACTATGTTCAAGTAGCTCACTGGTTTGCAGCACCTGTAGCTACATCATATAAGAAGTACATTATCTAGAAATCATGATTACCTCCTTTTCCTTCAAGTGACACTCTCATAAGCAAATTCAAACTTAAACAGACTATCGTTCTTGTGCTCTCTTTTAACATCCTTGCTTGAGAAAAACATTTACATGGTGCCAATACATTTTGATGTCCATTATTGTTGCAGACAGAAATGGCAGCATGACGTGATTAAACAACATATTTAGTTTTCTGGCCCATTCACTATCGTTCATCAACACACACTGCAAAAACTACTGATCCAAGTAAATAACACCCAAGAACACAGAGAAGACATAACCAACAAAGGAGAACTTAATGGACCAAGATACTTGATGTATATGATAGGTATCTTTTACTGTCCGGATTCCAGAGCAGAATGTTGAATGATATCCAGTTTCTCAAACTAAAAAACCAAAGTAAGCCAGTCTAATGAACGTGAAGTAGCTATATGGTGGGAACAGAGAAAGAATCACATACATACATACATACATACATACATACATACATACATACATACATACATACATACATAAACAAGCAAGACTGTTGAAAGATATCTAGTTCCTCAAACTGAAAAAAATGAAAGTAAGCCAGTCTCATGAACGTGAAGTAGCTATATGGTGGGAGCGGAGAAAGAATCAGATAGAAACATACATACGTAACCAAGCAAGACTGCATTCCCTCCATGTCAATAACAGAGCCTAGAGAATTGATAAGCAAAAGAATTATCACGCAGAACGAATCGTCAGAGCTTAATCTTGTCATATGATCATCTCCAGTCCCGGGCTGAGATCAACAGACTTTACATACTACTGCTAATAAAATTGTGTCCATGTGCTTGGCCATTGTCCTATCCCTGAAATAAAAGAAACACTCATGTAAATTGGGCTGTTCTTTCTGCAACTAAATCTCTAGAATTGCATGGGCATTGACCACATTCTTTTAGCAAAATCACAGTGCACCCAGAGGAACATACTGAAAGAAGAATCAAAGGATCACCCACCCAGCCACAGGTCAACTCAAAAGTATGAGAAAACCCATCAAGAGTACTAAGGCTCACCGGTTTTATGATTCATAATAGAACTAATGGCCCAACATATATGATAAATAACCCTACTCAAGAAACAAAACTGATGAGTAGAGTGGTGATTGATACTGATTCAAGCTCCACTTACCTCGCTGAAAGACCTTCCATTCGTTAAATCACCAAATTTCAATTTGCCCTAATTTTGGACATGCAACTGAGAATATAAGCGCACTAGATTCGATCCAAAGTGTAGCTTGGAGATGGGACAAAAGCAATAATATATTGGGAGATAAAGGAAACTCAATTACCATGGACAAAATAATAGTCCTATCCGGAAAAGCTTGCTTAATTTATCTTTTTTGTATATATTGAGGAGGGAAACTGAATAAAAACAGAAACGAGGTATTAAGGTTTTGTGGAAAAAAGGGAAAATATTAAAACAAATTATATCTTCTCTCCCAACTCTCTGGAACTGATTTCTGGCCGTCTGCTGATTCTTGGTCAGAAAGAACTGAAGTGACTCGAGTCAGAGTTTTACTTAATTTTGATTGATTTTAAGGATAGACTTTTTTTTTTTTTTGGTAGAATAAGGATAGACTTTGGTTAAATGTTAAAGAGAGGTTTTTTTTACTAGATTGGGCAAGAGGTCAGAGGTGGGCTGCGGTTATTGGGCCTAACGCACGCGTAACGGTAGGTGTGGCTGCTGGTGGGGTGGTTGCAACTTGCAATGAAATAATAAAGACGAAAAGAGATAAGGAGGGCTTCACTGTTTCTGCCGCCTCCCTCCCTGACTCATTTGCTTCCAGCTCTCTAATGCGATCTCAATGGATCAAGGTTTGGATTGGTATTGGTTCTGCTTTGTTGATTCTAGCCATAGAGGAGATCCAGCAGCAGCCAAACAACAGCATGGTTCTGTTGTATTGGGGAGAATTGGGATCCATCTGATATGGGGAAAAAGAAGAGAAAGGATTGAGCTTCCTGTGATGGTTTGATCATGGGGGATATGGTGGATATCTGCTCTATTGGTGTGTATTCAATTCAATTCATCCGAAAGTTTTGTCCTTTTATCCCCTTCCTCTTCTTCTTCTTCTTGTTCTCCTTCTTCCTCGTCTTAATCCTCTCTTGTTTTGATTAGATCCAAAGATGTGAAGAAGGTCAAGTGACTGATTGAATCCAATAGGATGGATATCCCATACGATATAGTTATCCTATTGGTTTGTATTCCAATTCCAATCATCTTCATGCCTCCCTCAACGTTTGTCCATTTTTTCCTCTTCAAGAGTCTTCATTCCCTCTTGTTTTGATTAGATCCAAGATCTGGGGAAGTTGAGTTCATAGATTTCTAATGTTCTTGTGTTTCTAGAGGATAAAGTTGTTGACTTTGGCTTCAATCTCCAAGTTGGCCCACACTTTTGAAGAGAATGTGCAGTGAAGAAGAAGATGTTCAGTAGTTTCCTCCGCATCAAAACACAAACAACAGTGATTAGGGATTGGCCAACCTCGCAGCCTAAGTTGGTCTATAGTGAGAATCTTCCTTTGATAAACAAGCCAACTGAATGCAGAAATCTTTGGAGGGGCAGCTGAGTTCCAGATTGTATATGCTGGGAATGTGTTGCCGAGGCCTTGAAATACTTCTTTGGTTAGTGATGAATAGCAATCACTTACAGAAAATTTGTTTCCGGGAAGTAGACAAAGAGGCCTATCAACTGGACCTTGTAGCCAGGTGATGGATATAGAAGTCAAGAGTTGATGGAAGGTCTGGTATTTCTGCAGGATACCACCCCTGAACGTGTACCTGAATTGCACATTCCAACGGATGGTGGAACCTTCAGTTTGATAAGACTCTGACAGTCGAAGGTTTCGATTAGGAGCAGCAGCATAAAGCTCAGGATAACTTTCCGCAAGAGTGCAACGTGGTATCCACCTGTCTTTCCAAAATGAAATTGTCATTCCAGAGCCTGGTTTAATTACTGCACCTTTCCAGAAGTGGGAGGACACCTTGATTATGCGTCGCCAAATAGAGATTCCCATTCGACCTGTATGAACATCAAAATTCCAGCAATCTTGAGGATAATCAAACTTGATGGTGATGAGAGATTTCCACCATGAGTGCTCTTCGTTCAGGGATCTTGAGAGCCATTTTGCCAATAGGGATATATTGAAATAATGCAAGTCCTCCTTATTGTCTATCTGCTTTGACTGAGTTCCAAGAGATTAAGTGAATTTTGCGATCATCTTCTCCACCAGACCACAGGAATCTTTTCATAGTCTGCTCTAACTTGTTTATTATAGAAGTTGGTGCCAATAGTAGTGAGAAGTAGTAGACTGGTAGGGCAGATAGGATGGTCCTCAAAAGAACAATACGACCAGCGAGGGAGAGGAGTTGTCCCTTCCATGTGGAGAGTCGACGGGTCATGCAGTCAACAACAGGGGTCCATGTACTTGTTGATGATGGATGTGCACCGAGAGGCAACCCCAAATAGACTGTAGGAAGAGAGCCTAGTTTGCACCCCAATATGGATGCTAAGTGAGGAGCGTTGTTGACGTCGCCCACTGGAAGGATTTCTGATTTTGTCAAGTTAATGTTCAAGCCGGACATGATCTCAAAGCAAGAAAGTGCAGCTCGTATGTGTAGAACTTAAAAAATGCTGGCTTCGCAAAATAGAAGAGTAACGTCTGCAAATAACAAGGGAGTGACCTGACCTGTCTGATTAGCTTGATTTATGTAGTATCCTGATATGCATTGAGCTTCCTTCAATTTGTCTAGGATAAGGGAGAGACCTTCCATGACAATAAGAAAGAGAAAGGGAGAAAGAGGGTCGCCTTGTCGGAGCCCTCTATAGCTTCTGAAGTAACCTGTGGACTCGCCATTGAGTAGTACAGATAGGTGGGCTGTAGAGATTGCCGTTTTGATCCAAGAAAGCCATTTTTCCCCAAAACCCATACTGCGCATACAATGCAGAAGAAAGTTCCAGTTTACATGGTCAAAAGCTTTTTCTATATCGAGCTTAAGAAGAATACCCGGACGACCGCATTTTATTCGTGTGTCAATCAGCTCATTGGCGATAAGAGCAACATTCATGATCTGCCGACCGTGAATGAACGCCATTTGAGATTCTGAGATGAGGGTACTCATGTGCGTTTTCAACCGGATCATAGATTGAAATCCTGAAACAGTAAGCGACCCTCTTGTATCATGATTGAATGATGGTCAAAGAAGAAGAAGAGGTGTCTTCTTCTATTGGACAGGATTGTTGGATTGTGTTTCAGGGATAGCACTAATACGAGGGTTGTGGTATGTTTGACTAAAGAAATGATATAAATTGCTACTGATGCTGATGGGTCATATCTTCTTTGCGAAGAGGATTCGAGGAAGATGTATTACAGTTTAAAGAAAAGAAGGGGAAAAAAACAAGACGTTTCATAAGGCTGAATCTTTATACTTCCTCAGCAGAGAAGTCAGCATCTAGGAATATAGAGGCTGACTGGCTAAGACACCTCTTCTTTGTCTTTAGCCATCATCAATCATGAGGAGCTGACCTCTGTTTAGGGATGTAGGAGGGCCAAGAAACTAGTTGGAAACAATTGAAGGATTCGTGTGGTAGAGGCCATTATGAAGACTAACTATACCAATACTCTTCCCCAAAGCAAGGTCCTGCATATGACAAACATTGGAGAAAAATGACAAGCATAGAGGTAATGTGTGGTGGTCAATTGACTAACTGAGATCTGGCTGAAGTTGAATGAAGGCACGGAGAGAGCATTGATGAGAGTTAAGGAAGGTACTGCAGAAAGGACAGCTGAATATGTTGTTATTGTGTTTCTGGAGGATAAAGTTGTTGACTGTGGTTTCAATTTCCAAATACTGGTTCTTATCCTTTTGGTCAGTGATTCAAACTTGGCTCAGATCTGGGTTTGGTTTGCTTTGTCACTATAATTCAATCTTTGAGGAATGCTTTATTCTGAGAATCTGTGTTATTGCAGTCCTTTCATTGATTGATTCTGCAATGAAATGATCACGAGGGTTGAAGTAGGTCATTGTGTAGCATTAGGGATTATACTACAAGGGTACATATCTCTTATTTATCTAGCAGGAGGAAGGATTGACATTGGAATGATATGGTAACAACCAGAATACTCTATTCTACCGCCAGCAGAAAAACCAGGATGATTGTTGGGTGATCTCTGACCGACAGCTTGTAGCAGTAACGGATTGATTGCAATTCTTCTTGACTCTGGCTAGAGTCTTTCGAGCAACCTTGAGAGAAAGTCGTGCTTGCTCGAGACTCAATGAACTGCTACTTGGTTCAAAACCTGGTGCCTTGCGTTGTAGGTTTGTCATCAAACCTCATGTTTTGTGTTTCTGCTGAGGGAGTACAAAGGTTCAGGTTGGGTTTCTGGCAGACATTAATAGAAGAAGGCACCTCTTCTTTGTCTTTAGCTATCACCATTCATGAGGAGCTGACTTCTGTTCAGGGCTGTAGGAGTGGCAAGAAACTAGTTGATTCTGCCATGAAATGATCACTAGGGTAAAATATAGTAGGTCATTGTGTTACTAGGGTACATATTTCTTATTTATCAGGCAGGAGGAAGGACTGATATTAGGATGATATGGTTTTAACTTCTTTTTGTAATCGTTCCATCACAATCATCTGGATTTTCAACTGGCAGTAGAATAGTCTTCTGGATGGTTCAGAGTCTACAAAAAGAAGTTAAAACCATATCATCCTAATATCAGTCCTTCCTCCTGCCTGATAAATAAGAAATATGTACCCTAGTAACACAATGACCTACTATATTTTACCCTAGTGATCATTTCATGGCAGAATCAACTAGTTTCTTGCCACTCCTACAGCCCTGAACAGAAGTCAGCTCCTCATGAATGGTGATAGCTAAAGACAAAGAAGAGGTGCCTTCTTCTATTAATGTCTGCCAGAAACCCAACCTGAACCTTTGTACTCCCTCAGCAGAAACACAAAACATGAGGTTTGATGACAAACCTACAACGCAAGGCACCAGGTTTTGAACCAAGTAGCAGTTCATTGAGTCTCGAGCAAGCACGACTTTCTCTCAAGGTTGCTCGAAAGACTCTAGCCAGAGTCAAGAAGAATTGCAATCAATCCGTTACTGCTACAAGCTGTCGGTCAGAGATCACCCAACAATCATCCTGGTTTTTCTGCTGGCGGTAGAATAGAGTATTCTGGTTGTTACCATATCATTCCAATGTCAATCCTTCCTCCTGCTAGATAAATAAGAGATATGTACCCTTGTAGTATAATCCCTAATGCTACACAATGACCTACTTCAACCCTCGTGATCATTTCATTGCAGAATCAATCAATGAAAGGACTGCAATAACACAGATTCTCAGAATAAAGCATTCCTCAAAGATTGAATTATAGTGACAAAGCAAACCAAACCCAGATCTGAGCCAAGTTTGAATCACTGACCAAAAGGATAAGAACCAGTATTTGGAAATTGAAACCACAGTCAACAACTTTATCCTCCAGAAACACAATAACAACATATTCAGCTGTCCTTTCTGCAGTACCTTCCTTAACTCTCATCAATGCTCTCTCCGTGCCTTCATTCAACTTCAGCCAGATCTCAGTTAGTCAATTGACCACCACACATTACCTCTATGCTTGTCATTTTTCTCCAATGTTTGTCATATGCAGGACCTTGCTTTGGGGAAGAGTATTGGTATAGTTAGTCTTCATAATGGCCTCTACCACACGAATCCTTCAATTGTTTCCAACTAGTTTCTTGGCCCTCCTACATCCCTAAACAGAGGTCAGCTCCTCATGATTGATGATGGCTAAAGACAAAGAAGAGGTGTCTTAGCCAGTCAGCCTCTATATTCCTAGATGCTGACTTCTCTGCTGAGGAAGTATAAAGATTCAGCCTTATGAAACGTCTTGTTTTTTTCCCCTTCTTTTCTTTAAACTGTAATACATCTTCCTCGAATCCTCTTCGCAAAGAAGATATGACCCATCAGCATCAGTAGCAATTTATATCATTTCTTTAGTCAAACATACCACAACCCTCGTATTAGTGCTATCCCTGAAACACAATCCAACAATCCTGTCCAATAGAAGAAGACACCTCTTCTTCTTCTTTGACCATCATTCAATCATGATACAAGAGGGTCGCTTACTGTTTCAGGATTTCAATCTATGATCCGGTTGAAAACGCACATGAGTACCCTCATCTCAGAATCTCAAATGGCGTTCATTCACGGTCGGCAGATCATGAATGCTGCTCTTATCGCCAATGAGCTGATTGACACACGAATAAAATGCGGTCGTCCGGGTATTCTTCTTAAGCTCGATATAGAAAAAGCTTTTGACCATGTAAACTGGAACTTTCTTCTGCATTGTATGCGCAGTATGGGTTTTGGGGAAAAATGGCTTTCTTGGATCAAAACGGCAATCTCTACAGCCCACCTATCTGTACTACTCAATGGCGAGTCCACAGGTTACTTCAGAAGCTATAGAGGGCTCCGACAAGGCGACCCTCTTTCTCCCTTTCTCTTTCTTATTGTCATGGAAGGTCTCTCCCTTATCCTAGACAAATTGAAGGAAGCTCAATGCATATCAGGATACTACATAAATCAAGCTAATCAGACAGGTCAGGTCACTCCCTTGTTATTTGCAGACGTTACTCTTCTATTTTGCGAAGCCAGCATTTTTTAAGTTCTACACATACGAGCTGCACTTTCTTGCTTTGAGATCATGTCCGGCTTGAACATTAACTTGACAAAATCAGAAATCCTTCCAGTGGGCGACGTCAACAACGCTCCTCACTTAGCATCCATATTGGGGTGCAAACTAGGCTCTCTTCCTACAGTCTATTTGGGGTTGCCTCTCGGTGCACATCCATCATCAACAAGTACATGGACCCCTGTTGTTGACTGCATGACCCGTCGACTCTCCACATGGAAGGGACAACTCCTCTCCCTCGCTGGTCGTATTGTTCTTTTGAGGACCATCCTATCTGCCCTACCAGTCTACTACTTCTCACTACTATTGGCACCAACTTCTATAATAAACAAGTTAGAGCAGACTATGAAAAGATTCCTGTGGTCTGGTGGAGAAGATGATCGCAAAATTCACTTAATCTCTTGGAACTCAGTCAAAGCAGATAGACAATAAGGAGGACTTGCATTATTTCAATATATCCCTATTGGCAAAATGGCTCTCAAGATCCCTGAACGAAGAGCACTCATGGTGGAAATCTCTCATCACCATCAAGTTTGATTATCCTCAAGATTGCTGGAATTTTGATGTTCATACAGGTCGAATGGGAATCTCTATTTGGCGACGCATAATCAAGGTGTCCTCCCACTTCTGGAAAGGTGCAGTAATTAAACCAGGCTCTGGAATGACAATTTCATTTTGGAAAGACAGGTGGATACCACGTTGCACTCTTGCGGAAAGTTATCCTGAGCTTTATGCTGCTGCTCCTAATCGAAACCTTCGACTGTCAGAGTCTTATCAAACTGAAGGTTCCACCATCCGTTGGAATGTGCAATTCAGGTACACGTTCAGGGGTGGTATCCTGCAGAAATACCAGACCTTCCATCAACTCTTGACTTCTATATCCATCACCTGGCTACAAGGTCCAGTTGATAGGCCTCTTTGTCTACTTCCCGGAAACAAATTTTCTGTAAGTGATTGCTATTCATCACTAACCAAAGAAGTATTTCAAGGCCTCGGCAACACATTCCCAGCATATACAATCTGGAACTCAGCTGCCCCTCCAAAGATTTCTGCATTCAGTTGGCTTGTTTATCAAAGGAAGATTCTCACTATAGACCAACTTAGGCTGCGAGGTTGGCCAATCCCTAATCACTGTTGTTTGTGTTTTGATGCGGAGGAAACTACTGAACATCTTCTTCTTCACTGCACATTCTCTTCAAAAGTGTGGGCCAACTTGGAGATTGAAGCCAAAGTCAACAACTTTATCCTCTAGAAACACAAGAACATTAGAAATCTATGAACTCAACTTCCCCAGATCTTGGATCTAATCAAAACAAGAGGGAATGAAGACTCTTGAAGAGGAAAAAATGGACAAACGTTGAGGGAGGCATGAAGATGATTGGAATTGGAATACAAACCAATAGGATAACTATATCGTATGGGATATCCATCCTATTGGATTCAATCAGTCACTTGACCTTCTTCACATCTTTGGATCTAATCAAAACAAGAGAGGATTAAGACGAGGAAGAAGGAGAACAAGAAGAAGAAGAAGAGGAAGGGGATAAAAGGACAAAACTTTCGGATGAATTGAATTGAATACACACCAATAGAGCAGATATCCACCATATCCCCCATGATCAAACCATCACAGGAAGCTCAATCCTTTCTCTTCTTTTTCCCCATATCAGATGGATCCCAATTCTCCCCAATACAACAGAACCATGCTGTTGTTTGGCTGCTGCTGGATCTCCTCTATGGCTAGAATCAACAAAGCAGAACCAATACCAATCCAAACCTTGATCCATTGAGATCGCATTAGAGAGCTGGAAGCAAATGAGTCAGGGAGGGAGGCGGCAGAAACAGTGAAGCCCTCCTTATCTCTTTTCGTCTTTATTATTTCATTGCAAGTTGCAACCACCCCACCAGCAGCCACACCTACCGTTACGCGTGCGTTAGGCCCAATAACCGCAGCCCACCTCTGACCTCTTGCCCAATCTAGTAAAAAAAACCTCTCTTTAACATTTAACCAAAGTCTATCCTTATTCTACCAAAAAAAAAAAAAAGTCTATCCTTAAAATCAATCAAAATTAAGTAAAACTCTGACTCGAGTCACTTCAGTTCTTTCTGACCAAGAATCAGCAGACGGCCAGAAATCAGTTCCAGAGAGTTGGGAGAGAAGATATAATTTGTTTTAATATTTTCCCTTTTTTCCACAAAACCTTAATACCTCGTTTCTGTTTTTATTCAGTTTCCCTCCTCAATATATACAAAAAAGATAAATTAAGCAAGCTTTTCCGGATAGGACTATTATTTTGTCCATGGTAATTGAGTTTCCTTTATCTCCCAATATATTATTGCTTTTGTCCCATCTCCAAGCTACACTTTGGATCGAATCTAGTGCGCTTATATTCTCAGTTGCATGTCCAAAATTAGGGCAAATTGAAATTTGGTGATTTAACGAATGGAAGGTCTTTCAGCGAGGTAAGTGGAGCTTGAATCAGTATCAATCACCACTCTACTCATCAGTTTTGTTTCTTGAGTAGGGTTATTTATCATATATGTTGGGCCATTAGTTCTATTATGAATCATAAAACCGGTGAGCCTTAGTACTCTTGATGGGTTTTCTCATACTTTTGAGTTGACCTGTGGCTGGGTGGGTGATCCTTTGATTCTTCTTTCAGTATGTTCCTCTGGGTGCACTGTGATTTTGCTAAAAGAATGTGGTCAATGCCCATGCAATTCTAGAGATTTAGTTGCAGAAAGAACAGCCCAATTTACATGAGTGTTTCTTTTATTTCAGGGATAGGACAATGGCCAAGCACATGGACACAATTTTATTAGCAGTAGTATGTAAAGTCTGTTGATCTCAGCCCGGGACTGGAGATGATCATATGACAAGATTAAGCTCTGACGATTCGTTCTGCGTGATAATTCTTTTGCTTATCAATTCTCTAGGCTCTGTTATTGACATGGAGGGAATGCAGTCTTGCTTGGTTACGTATGTATGTTTCTATCTGATTCTTTCTCCGCTCCCACCATATAGCTACTTCACGTTCATGAGACTGGCTTACTTTCATTTTTTTCAGTTTGAGGAACTAGATATCTTTCAACAGTCTTGCTTGTTTATGTATGTATGTATGTATGTATGTATGTATGTATGTATGTATGTATGTATGTGATTCTTTCTCTGTTCCCACCATATAGCTACTTCACGTTCATTAGACTGGCTTACTTTGGTTTTTTAGTTTGAGAAACTGGATATCATTCAACATTCTGCTCTGGAATCCGGACAGTAAAAGATACCTATCATATACATCAAGTATCTTGGTCCATTAAGTTCTCCTTTGTTGGTTATGTCTTCTCTGTGTTCTTGGGTGTTATTTACTTGGATCAGTAGTTTTTGCAGTGTGTGTTGATGAACGATAGTGAATGGGCCAGAAAACTAAATATGTTGTTTAATCACGTCATGCTGCCATTTCTGTCTGCAACAATAATGGACATCAAAATGTATTGGCACCATGTAAATGTTTTTCTCAAGCAAGGATGTTAAAAGAGAGCACAAGAACGATAGTCTGTTTAAGTTTGAATTTGCTTATGAGAGTGTCACTTGAAGGAAAAGGAGGTAATCATGATTTCTAGATAATGTACTTCTTATATGATGTAGCTACAGGTGCTGCAAACCAGTGAGCTACTTGAACATAGTGGTGGAATTAGTGATAAAAGTGTGATGATTCTACTTGTATTCCTCTCCTCACAGCTAGACACAAAGAAAGCCGTGTGTATTGCTAGATGACTCTATATTAGAGATTGTTTTAGGAGAGTTGACCTGATCAGTATTTTATTAATGACTTTCTTTTGCTAGGATCAACTGAATTTTCACCAGTTACTGGGTTGCAATTGTCAAAGTCTGGTGAGGAGATATCGAAGTGTTGAAAAGTCCTTCGTGAATTCACCAGTAGAATTGAATCAAGAACAGGAAAGTGTTCATAACATTGAAGAAGTAAGTTTAAGGCCATTACCGCTTGGTGGTGAGATGTTGCAGAACTGAATAGCAAATTTGGTGAAGCTCCATTCATTTCACGAATCTTCCAATTATGACAAGAAAGGTGGAAAGTGTAACAGGTATATTACTTACGGTCCTTTCATAGTGTCATAGCTTACATGATATGAGTTGCTGAAGGTCCAGATCTATAATTATTCTCATTGCTAGCTTGCAGAACAGTCCCGGCCTAGTTCTGAGAATGCAGCTAAATAGAACAACATGGAAATAGTTCTTCAGTTAGAATTCAAGAAGTTCACCAGAAGTATGTTCACATTTTAAATGCTAGAGGAGCTACTATTTCCATGTGTTTGCGAACAAGTGCTGCAATTGTTATTCAGAAACATACTCATGGTTGGATGACAAGGAGTAGAAACAAGGTTGCTAGCTAGAAAAGAGAAAGCATTGGTAATGTCTCTGCTTCATAGTTTCACAAGCTATATATAAACAGAAGTTCTTTAGCTAAATAGAATTGATTGATGTTTAAATTTGTTTTCTTTCCATTTAGCAACTTGCTGCTACTAAAGTACACAACCATTTTCGGGGTTAGTTCTTGCTT
This sequence comes from Linum tenue, assembly GCA_946122785.1. Taxonomy (NCBI): domain Eukaryota; kingdom Viridiplantae; phylum Streptophyta; class Magnoliopsida; order Malpighiales; family Linaceae; genus Linum; species Linum tenue. The sequence continues at coordinate 63,910,550 of CAMGYJ010000004.1, read as the reverse complement.
GTCAAGGAAGGAGTTTTAACCTCAGGTGAGCAACAACAAGAATTCAAAGTTATTATCGGTGCCAAAGCTGTTCGAGGGAACAACACAGAATAGTCCTGATTGGCCATTAGGATTCATCTTGCATACGTGAATGGGTTGGTTGTAGAGGATCTGAGAAATGTATATACCTGTTACGAGTCTTCAGGTAAGTTATTTATCCCCTACTGCATCATGAGCTGGACTAAGTGCACATACAGTGATTGGTTGCTTGTGGCAAAAGCCAGAATCTGTAGAAATGGGGTGACTGTGTATACATTATACAAGTGATATATGAGAAATGGGTTGACTTTAGAAAGGATCCAGCCTGCTTTCTTTTCCTTTTGCTAGGTTCATGCTTTGCTCACAAAGTTGCAGCCACCGCAATCAACGTGTTGTCTTCGGTGTTGAAGCTCCATAGGTGGCCGAAGGGTGTTTTACTGCATAATCTTACGACAAAGGCTGCAATCACTGCACAGTTTCATGTCCTACTTTGGATATCCAAGCAAAGGCTGCAATCATTATACTTTCTTAATGTACTTATATTTATGGTTTGATTTCATGGAACAATGGTCTCAGATTTGATTTTGCATTTCTGTTTTAAGTATGGAATTTTAAAGAAGAGCAGACGATATGATCAATGCTTTATGATTTGCAGAGTGTCTTATGTTCCCAAGAAGAAGACTCAGTTCATGATGCTGTGGTAGCTTTACTTAGATACACAAATGTGCTCATTTTAGTACCTGATGACCTAAATTTCTGACCGGTAGGAAACGTTAAATATGACAACAGAACTTCTAAAAGCAGCAGACAATACAAGATGGCACACAACTGCACCAGAAAGAACACTCCCCAGCAAAAATGTAACCAAGTTCACTCCAAAATTCTTCAGAGGCTAACTCAGAATTTAAAAGGACAAACATTCATCTACGAGGAGGTAAAAACAGCAGCCACGTCCATTTTGAGTTCCAAATTCCCTCTGCAGCTGCCTGGGCCCTGGTAATCCTCATCTTTGCCTCCTTGGTAAAAGAAAGCTCTTACCCATGGTTAGTAGCTTTCCCAACAATGAACACATTGCCCAGACGAGTGGCAAATTCATGGCCCTACGAGTCTTGAATGTGTTTCACCCTGTTCTAGAAGACTCCGAATCAGCCTCTGTTCCTACCTCCAGTAACCATGACCTCATTTCACAGGTTTGCCACAGACTAGGATCCTCATTTTCGTTGTAAAAATAATAGATAAGAAGCAAAAACATCTGCTGCAGAAAGCAATAGAAGATGAACTTTGACCTTGAGGTGCAGCATTCTGACAAACTTGAACCATGACTTGTTCTTTGGTGGGCAAGTGATTTAGGAGGGCTATTCACTATCCAATAGTTGAGGATAAAAACAACCCCTAAAAGCAATCAACTCACATCGAAAACCACAGACATCACATCATTTCACTTTAGAATGTCACTCCATAAACATAGCTAACATTTTTTCTAGTTCGAAGTTCGGCATACAATAAGCATAGTTAAACGACAACAACGACTACTAATACTACAACCAACTGTTTCAGCAATCCACATAGTCAACTACAAGTCCTCCAGAATCCTGCTATCAAAGGACTCCCGCATTACCACCAGCCCTCTTAGACGACCAGTTGGGAGGGGTAAGGATGGAGATGACTACTACCATCAAGATAATTTTTAGGTGCCCACTTTATCCTAAAAGGATAAAATGCCATGACATAAACAAACATACATACCTAAAGGTTCCACACACAATAAACATATTAAACTACTACCACTACTAGGTACTTGATCTTCCTCCTATTCCTGAGCTTTATTCTCCGAAGAATGGACTACAATCAATGAACCATCGTCAGCTAGAGTAACTTTGTCCCCATAATATGGCTCGCTGACTCGGTCGCAAAACGGATCCGCCGGCTCCCACAAATCTATAAAGAGGGATAGGCAACTTTTATTAAAAAACAAATTGACAACATTGTTAACACTATTTCCATATATACAAAACCAACCATGAGCATATATTAGCCAAACAAACAAACAAAACAAAAGATCAGAGGTGTAAAAGTACAGGAACATGGACATCAAGTTCAAATCACATGAAGGATGAGAAAGACCACTTACCTTATTTATTCAGACGAATGATACTTCTTATTGACAATTCCGATACACAAAATGCACAACACCACATAAATGATGAGAAAGACCACTTACTACAGATTTTGCAGAAAATACTATCCATTTCATTTACACAATCCCTATATATGCATGGGTCAAGTTCAAGAACCAACTGCACAGAGAATAGTCGTGAACGAAGTGCATGTCAATCGACCAAGTTGCAAAAACAACTACAGTTAGACATAGCATTCAACACAAAGGACTTTCGAGTATTGAACCGATCAACACATACGGTAGTAATTAAGATCATACTATACAAGCACATGACAGAAGTAGTATATACGTACGTTTCCCATTTGGGTCCTTGAAGAGCAGCATCTTTTTCTCCTTCCTATCCCAATAGGAACAGGAAACCACAACTCTGTAGCTCTGGATCACACAGTCATCACTAGTATCCCCACCAGCTTCAGAGATCCCTTTCCGCTTACCATTAACCCGATTGCGGCAGGCGAGAGTCATGTAAAATCTCATCCAACCACAACCTTCAGCAGTAACATTCAGAACCTCCACAAACTCCAAATCAATCCCCTTCACCTGCATTAGCAAACAAACACACACTCGATCGTCTCATTATCAAAGAACCTATCTGTTCAAAATCGTTCATTTTCAATGGCAGGGTTTTGTTACTCTGTTTGTTGCTGTGTCATCATCATATTCATACCTTGGTTTCTTCATTACATTTCTGCACCCCGAACCTAGCACATTCCTCAACGGTCTTTTGAAATTTGTCGTCGTTCGCATAATGCTTTCCAGGGTGTGGTTGCCCACCAACGCCGCCATAATTTGGAGGACAATCAATATCAAAATACTGCATGCATTCAAGAGATCAATTAGTAAAATATCGGGTTTTAAAACTTCAAAACTTATACTTGACCAAAACGCTTCTAAGCAAAATCAAATCTAAGCTTTGAAGCTGAGCTAACATTTTTAAACTTTTCGGTCACCAAAATGCTTCTACATAATATCCGAATTTTGACTGCATTGATCTAGATAGACAATATCAGCAGCTTGCCCAGTGAATCAAAATCTCAGAAACAACAAACTTACACTCCTCGTATATTGGATCCTTCTGTAGTTGATGACATGTAGCCTTAGGGTTTCGTCGTCACGGAAATTTTCGTAATCAAACACATACTCTTGGTCGTCGGGCTGTGGTTTCATCTCCGTCTTGTCGAGTCTCCGGCAGGTCTCGCAGAATCTGTCGGGGTAGTAGGTCAGCGGAGGATACTTTTCATCAACATCGGAGGAAGCCATGGGATCGATCGATAGACGGCCGGTGGATGCAAGGATCCAGCCAAACGAGCGATCGTGGTGGTTACTCCTTCTAGGGTTTTTCGATTTTCGCCTTTTGGGAAACCCTCGAAAAGAAAGGGATGGAATGGACGATCGCTTCTATATTTTTGAATTTATATGTGGACCTAATTGGCCTAGTTCCGTTCGAACTCTGGGCCGTTTCAAAATATCAACTTGGGGCAAAGGTCGTCAACCGGTTTACTCCGTTGGACCGGTCGAGTAAGCGAGTTCAGCGTTATTGACCGATTTTGACGGTAATACATACAGGGCTGATCCTGAGATTCAGGAGGCCATGTTCTATAAAAAAAATGAGACCCAATTTTTTTAAAAGATATGATAAATAAATAAAAATGAAATAATAAATAAATAAAAATGAAATCATAAATAAATAAATAAATATTATTTTTACATTATTTGAAACCAATATATATAATATTATTTTAAAAAAGAGTGATAATGGTTTAAATAGAATGACAGAGAAAAATGATCGCTAATTCAAATTTGATAATGGTTTATATACCTAATATTATTTTTAAAAAATATGATAATGGTTTATATATCTAATATTGATTACTAAAGAAAAAACATAACTTTGCGCTTAAAGCTTCCTTATTCAAATTTCATAGGTGAAATAATTAGTAGAAAAAGAAAATTAGGATAATAAACTTCACAAATATAATTGGCGCTTGAAGATGAAAGTAGACAATTATATTTGTGTTTATATTAGTTGTAACACCGCTCTCAGAGCTATTCAGCTGGCTCATCTTCGAGATGTCTGCTCTACTATCCATCTTCCTTTTGTGGTTATTGGTGATTTCAATACCACCTTACACGTTCATGAAAAGGATGGAGGAAATGTCTGGAACAGTGCACAATCAACTAGTCTCCGTGACTTTATCACTGATCTTGGGCTCCATGACCCCGGTATTGTTGATGAGCTTTATAGTGGCTGGATAATTTTTGGTTACGATTCTGTATAGCAATCGAGGTACTGCTGAGTTCTGTTTGTTTGTTTTTTATTCTAATAGGTTGATTAGAATTGTAACATTGCTCTCTTGTAGAGCCTTTGATGAAATAAATGACTTTCTTTTCATCAAAAACGAAAAAGAAAGATGTGATGCCAAAATTTGAGTGGCCTTGGAATCCTAGTAATTAGAGAGACTGGTAGCACAACAATGATGTTCATCGGTGGTTTGGCTACATGAATATGCTATTCATGCTTATTGTTAGCATACCTTATGTTTCCTGGTGTAGCATGTTAATCTGATTGGTGAATATGCATGAAGTTATTAATCATGTCTTGTTCTTCGTGTGCCAAGGAGGATAACATTGATATGGCTGGAGTTAAGGACCTTGCTGATGCAGCTCTTAGTCACACATTTTTAGATTGGACTGGAAAAGCGGTTACAGAAGCATCGGGGAGTGAAGAAAGGAACAAGGCTGCAAGGAGTTCAAGTAGGATTTATAACAATATTATCCCGACCGAGATAAGGAACCAGCAGGATCAACGTAAGTTTGTAAATGACTTTGCTGATTTAAAACTTTTGTTCATTAACTCATCCGTTTTCTTTCTGTTTTTGTTTTTATATTTCAGCGACTTGCTGGGCAATAGCAATTGCCTCGTCGATAGAAGCCGTCAATAATATACACAGGCCTATTGATGAGGGGACTCTGTGGATGGCTTCCGCTCAGGAATTGATCGATCACGCCCCAAAAGGAGAGGTTGATAGAATTGCTAAAAGAGGCTTGACAAGGACAAATGAGGCTTACGTTTACGTGAAAGAAAACGGACTATCTCAGGAGAAGAACTACCCGTTCAAAGTCGAGGGAAAACGAAAAAGGGGCATCGACTGTCGAGAGAAGTCCGAGCTGTTATGGATTGTTGGTTTTCAAGAATTTGAGAAGGTTAACGAAGTAGAGCTTCTGAAACAACTCTTTCAACAACCAATAGTTGCTGTTTTAGAGGGCACTAAGCTATTAAAAGATTGGGACGGGGTAAGTGATCTGCTGATTTTGAACTTTCTTGATAATTTGTTTATTTTGAAGCTTTCATGTGTTTGTTTCTTCATGTGTTTGTATTGATAGCTTGGAATCTATACCGGGGAGGGATATGAAGAAAGAGAGAACGATGAAAATATACTGAAGTTTCTTACCGCTCGCAAGGAGAAAGAGACAAAGAAAGATGAGGGCAAAGAAGCAAAGAAAGGGTGGAAAGGAGCAGGAAAGCAACCTAAGGAGGATGTCAAAGGAAGCAACACAGGGGAGTCAGTCATAATGAAGGATCTCAATCCCATCATAGATGACCAAGTGGTACGGAAAAGACGCAATGTAGGGAAAGGGAAAGAGAAGGTAGATGATAAGCAGGCTATTAACCACGTTGTTCTTATTGTTGGGTATGGGACTTCAAAGGATGGTAGGCACTACTTCTTGATTAGAAACTCATATGGAGATCGTTGGGGAATCGAGGGGATAGGAAAAGTGCAGAGAGCTTCTTCCCGTTCTGGTGGCGGAGGCTCGTGTTTTATAGCTTATTCGTATCCAAAACCTAAGGTGGCGATAGCAGAGGCAGAGGCAGCAGCAGCGGCAGAGGCAGAGGCAGCGGCAGAGGCAGAGGCAGAGGCAGCGGCAGCGGCAGAGGCAGCGGCAGCGGCAGCGGCAGCAGCAGAGGCAACAGAGTAAAGAAATTGTGAAAAGTCTTGAACTTGTTTATGTTATATTTCTGTTTTCCAGATACTATGAGGGTGATTTGTGAAGAGATAGCTTTTATGCCTAAGCTGTCAGAGACACAGAATTGTGCTCTAATTTTGTTCTAATTCAACACCTTGCTTTGCTTAAAGCCAGCTTCATAGGAGAGTGATTTATATTAGGCTCTGGGCATGATTCATATTTGACTGAAATAGAAGCAGCAGGCACAAAACCACGACGTTTGCTGTTCCAGCTAGCATTGTCAATCAACATATAGTTCCATTGATATGTTGACAAGGGGAGGCATCAAAGCAAACCAACATTGTCAGGTCACATCTACAACCAAAATGGAAACCGCAATATCATCCATTGGATCTCCACATGTAAATCTAGTAACACATAAAATTCCTTCACTTTCAAATGGCAGAAAATGCAGGTCCTCTCAGAGATTTGCAGATCCTAGGCTTAACTAGGCCATGCGAAGGAATATAAGTGAATTAATAGAATAATCCACTTTCATCATAAAGTTCATTCAGTATATTCAATATGCTTTCATAATGTATGTACAAAGACCAGTACTAGAATCTTTATCTCAACCAAGTATGTTTCATTCTATTCAAACAAAGAACGACTTTAACAGAAATGCATTTTGAGAAATCACAAAGATATTTCACACTAAAGATCAGCACAAACATTGCTGGATCCAAAACCACCACTACAGAGATGGAAAATAACATGTTCCCATATCATATATCACCATTGCCTGATGCTTGTTGTAGCTTTACCAAGAACATAAATGTTGCAAACTACACGGTTTCTCAGGCTGGAAATGCAGATGACAGTCCAATAGGCAAATTCTGTCAGATTGAAGCCCAAATCTGCGAGAGTAGGAAGGAAAAGAATATGAAGGAAGTTCTCCTTGCCTTATTAAAAATGGAAAGACAAGCCGGAGCTTGAGTAACATCAGCATTATATATCTATCTACGTACTCCTCTATTGAAAGCTTCCATGCCCATCCAACTGCTTCTCGCTTGAAGTAATCTCCAAATCTAAAGTTTCCAAGCATCTCAAAGAATGTATGATGGCAACTTGTTCAACCAACATTCTCAACGTCATTCGTATGGATGCACTTTTGAGCAGTTGTTGCCCAATTGTATTGGTAAATCTCCATAGAAAACACTACCACCATGCATGATGGTGAGTAGGGTGGGCAACCAATTGGTCCGCTCCTAACTCAATTGTACCTAATCAATAATGTTTTTCTGTTAAAGGTATTCTCAACGGGAAACATCGTAGAAACGAAAATATATTAAATCTTTGCAAATTAGTTTACATAAACAGGAGAAAAAAATGTTGGTTGATAAGAATGCAATTCAACGAGGAATGAGTAGCCCTGTTACATCCTATGAGGAGCGAAATGAAACGTAACACATTGAAACGATGATTGTAGCACTTGAACTTTTTGCATGACAACTCCTCCCATCACGTGCGACGAATCCATCGTGTTGACCATCCGAATAATGACATGCATGCACATCACCACAAAACAAAATATTAGGGGAAAAAGTGCCAAAAGCATGGGGGAGCATATAGCTCAATGACAATGAGTCAGAGGTAACCGATCGATTAGTCAAATTCCACGCATATCGTACCGATTATTGCTATATGAAGAATGTGAGCACCAATTATGATACTGTATTCCATGATTAATAGGACATAGGATTATTCTATTTAATAATTACTATAGTAACCATTTGAACACTCCTACCGCTACAATACAAGCCACAGATATAGTTTCTTTCTGCTGAGATGCTTAGAAGCAGAGCCTTTTCCGTGTCTTCTGGTCTGGATCTATAGCGCTGGACCAAGCTTCCAGGAGCTCTCTGAATATGGCGTGGTTCAGAAACTCCAGTGGGATTACGAACCAGCTTGTTCTCCTTCCATCATCGTGCGCAGCTGTGTAGACTGCAAAATGGCCCCTTTTTTCCGTTCAATCCCCTCATCTTTTCTTCTAGGCAATGTGACTGTATGAACCACCTAAACAAAGGGTTGTCCCAGCATTACTTTCCCTTCAATTTGTAGCGTTAGATAGTTAAAAGGGAACCAAACCGTCCAAACTAATACAATAATCAAATTAACTAAATTCAAAGTTTAGTTGGTTTGGTTTATTGGTTAACCATATTAACTAATATAACATAACATTATCAGTAAGTGAGAAAAATCTTTGGTTAATGCATCAATCTGCAATTTATATAATAAATAAAACATACAAATCAAAACATAATTATACTTAATCCGTAACATAAATACATGCATATAATACAATTATCTTACCATCAATTGAAGTATTCATTTAACAAAAATATATACCAATTGTAATGGGGTTAATGAACTGTTGTATGTTTATGTGAATTGACTTAGTCGCTTAGCATTATCATAGGATGAAAAGACATTCATTTCAAGTTTTTATTCAACATAATGCATGAATTTTATCGAAATTAAGCGTCCATATTTTGTGGTCTACAATTTACAAATATATGAACAATATTGAGCTGTATTTTTTAGGCAAAATACACTTTCATAGCCATAACTATTCGCGTTGTGACAAATATAGCCACTTTTTGAAAAATACACTCGTATAGCCATTCCGTCCAAAACTTTAACGACAATATCTTAAATGCTGACTGTACTAACTTTTTCTGGTGATGTGGCGATTTTTTTGTTTAAACCAATCCTAGGTGGAAAGTTTCCTTTCTTATTTTATTATAATTACACTAAAAAGTAAAAATAAATAAAAATGAAAAACCGAACTTCATCATCTTCTTTTCCCCTTCTTTCCATCTACCCAACCCAGGAGACCCATCATGATTCTCTTCCCCGTTGTCCATACATCCTGTCGGCTGTTGTCGATTGAGTTTTACCCAGAGTATTCTGTCTCACTTCTCACTAAAACCCCTCCACCATCACTCCAAATCGAAGGCGGCACCCACAAGCTCATTCCCCTTAGCCTAGCGAACAAGAACATGAAGAAGGTCGAGACCGTCGGCCAGGCAATCGACGACATCGGTGCCACCGTGTGGAAATCCATGGCCCAGATCATCTCCCACGATAGAGATCTCTCAAACGCTTTTTCCCCTGATTATGATTCCGATTCCTCCAATAACGGCGGCGGGGAGCGTCTTTGTCGTCGAAACCCTACAATAGGTAAGATGCGCAATTGCTTGCTATGCAGAGCAAATTGAATACCTACGAGATTGCGGAGCTCCGTTGTGGTAAATTAGAGGGCAATAGAGCTGGAGGGAAGTCACGTCGGCGGTGGGGAAACTAAAGGAGAATCGATGCTGTAGATAGACGAGAGCAGAACAGAGCTAGGGTTTCTTCACCTGTCGGCAGCGAAAGAGAAAGGGAGAAATGAAGGCCGCGGCTGCTCTATGCCTCTCGGCTTGGATGGAGAAGCAATGCGGTCGATTGGAGGTGGAATCCTCTCCGACGAAATCGTCGATCTCCGGCCAAATCCTCACCTTGATGGCGGTCACGGCAACCGCTCGTCCTCTTTCACCATTGTTATTGACTGGGGACGGGTTAGGTTGTGAGCAACGAAATTGATTTCATCAAATCAAGGAGAAAAAGAAGAAGAAGAAGAAGGGAGCTGATGTGCAGGATTTTTGTGGTCTCGATTGGATTTTGGATCCGGATGGCGGAGGTAATTAGCGAGGAGAAATTAAAGGGGAACTAGTTAATTATATAATAATTTTTTTTTAATCTGTTGGTGGAATCCAAGTCAGCGGTGACGTGGGCAAACCAAGTCTAGTTGGCGACGACATGTCATCTAGGTGGAAGCCATGTCACTTGGCGATGACGGCGTCCGTGATGACTTTAACGGCAGTAACAGAAATGGCTATAGTTGACATTAAAGTTTTACAAACTTTTAATTTTTGGCTATACGAGTGTATTTTTCAAAAAGTGGCTATATTTGTCACAACGTGAATAGTTATGGCTATGAAAGTGTATTTTGCCTATTTTTTATGATCCTAAAATGGGTGGAAAGTTTGACTCTTTAGTGGTTATGCAAAGTATGTGTATATAATATATATATGACCAATAACTTAATTGATTAATTTGATATTGGTTAGGAGTGTCTGAAACCGAATCAAACCACCAAAACCAAACCATCAAAACCAAACCAATTATCCAAATTAACCAAACCAAATTATCTAAATACTACCGATTAAAATGATTATCACGATAACCACTCCGTTTGTACACCCCTAGTGGCTCGGAGCAAATCCACCAGCTGTTTGTCATCTATGGGTTCTGAAGAAGACTCTGTCAATTAGTAGAATAAGAGAGTTTAGTGGTCAGTGGAGGTTTTGGACCCCTTTGATGCCATTTGGTATGGTAGGTGTTTTCAGATTAAGGTAAATGTCAAGAGTTGGATGGAGAATTTGGAGTCTACTGTTTTAGGGCATGAGCACCGTACCAAATTTTGGTACCTTGGTAAACAAGATTTTGACAATTAGTGTTGGTTTGTAAATTGTGGGACACGCTTGGTGGTATAAAATTTCTGAATGGTTAAAGGTCGTCCTAAAAATTACTAACCATCGTCCTAACTTAATATGTAATTTACCAAATTGCCCATTTTGAATTTCAAAATCAAACACAAAACAAACAACTCCTCCCCTTCCATAAATCTAAAAAATTATATAAACCAAAATTCAACAAATTATCTTATGGATCAAATCATAAATCGTAGTAAAAGAATAGAAAATTATTGATATAAACCAAACAAATCCAAAAAAAAAACCAAAATCCCTCAACCGAAGCCAATTTTCGGTTGTACCATGGCTCAACCTAAGGCAATTTTCGGTTGTACCATGGACCAACCGAAAATCACCTTCAGTTGCTCCATGGCTCAACCGAAACTGAACAAATTATCTTATGGATCAAATCATAAATCGTAGTAAAAGAATAGAAAATTATTGATATAAACCAAACAAATCCAAAAAAAAACCAAAATCCCTCAACCGAAGCCAATTTTCGGTTGTACCATGGCTCAACCTAAGGCAATTTTCGGTTGTACCATGGACCAACCGAAAATCACCTTCAGTTGCTCCATGGCTCAACCGAAAATCAGTTTCGGTTGAGCCATGGAGCAACCGAAGGTGATTTTCGGTTGGTCCATGGTACAACCGAAAATTGACTTAGGTTGAGCCATGGTACAACCGAAAATTGTCTTCAGTTGAGGGGTTTTGGAATTTTTTTTGAAAAAAAATCAGATTTTTACCTCGTCGGAGTCGCTACTCATGATTTGGACGTATTCTCAACGATTACGACTCGAGAATGTCAACGATGAATTCGAGAGTGTGGGAAATTGAGTGTTTTTCATTTTTTTTAGTTAAAGTGATGTTTGTTTGCTAAAAATGCCAAAAGGTTAAAAATGTAACTTTGTTATTTTTTAGGACGATCAATAGTAATTTTAAGGACGACCTTTATCAACTCTCTAAAATTTGATAGTCATATCAGGATCCAATCTATTTAGTGAAGGCAATTTCGACCTGCGTGGATGGGTATGATCCAACCGACCAATGTTGAGGCATCCGACCTGCAGTTGTGTGGCTCGAGCTATGGGTACTACTTCTCCCTGCTCTGTACCCCGGGTCCTATCTTGATTTGTCTCATATTTTATTGTTCTTGCCCTATTTTTACTTATCCTAAATTATATTTTCATCCAATGACACTTAAGCTAATTGCAAAACTTTGTCTTTTAATTAATTTCACTCAATTTATTTACCTATTATCTCTATTTTTCATATATAAACTATTCTCTTTTGTTTTTATCATTAAAAATAACTTGTTATTCAAATTATATAAAACCGTATGTGTGTGGATACTACCCGATGTCCCGATCTGACCTGCGCTTTGGTGAGGGACAAGTATGGATATTGAGGTACTCGCTCCATCCTACCACATTGCCGTCACAACATGTATTAGACATATTCTAAAAACAATATATGCCTATAAGTAGAATAACAAACTTAATAATAATAAAAAACCTATCTCAGATAGGGCTGCAAATGAGCCGAGTCGAGTCGAGTTTTACCCCAGCTTGAGCTCGGCTCGTTAATAAACGAGTCGAGCTCGAGCTCAGCTCGTTTATTAACGAGCCGAGTCGAGTCGAGCTCGAGCTAGCTTGTTTATTAAAATCTTAACTTTTATGGTACTTCATTTTGTATATCATGATACATATAATTTATTTTGTTAGCTAATCTCATATTATACTTTGTTGGTATCATATATCATTTAGTTAATAAATTTTAACTACTACAAATCATGTTATTTCATAGTATGGAAACAATCTATGATGCATAATTTTTTTTAAAAATACAAAATAAGATAGATTTGCTCACATACTCAAAGTGTTAAACTTTATGTATGGTGAGATATATAATTTAACAACCATATGAATTACAATAATAAGATATATATTGATTTGTCCATAATTTGGTAATCGAGTTGGCTCTCTAGCTGCATGTTAAGACATATCATGAGCTCTACACGAGCCAGCTCACGAGTTTAGCTCAACAAGCCACCGAGTCGAGCTAGCTCGCGAGCTTCACGAGTTGAACAAAGGTGAGCTCGTGTTCAGCTCGTTTATTAACGAGTCGAGTTTCGAACGAGCTTTTCTCGAGTCGAACGCCGAGCCGCTCGCGAGCAGCTCGGCTCATTTGCAGCCCTAATCTCAGATAGTCAGCCAACCGGCCCAACCCCTTCTTCCTCACTCCGGCCCCGCTCTTTGTCTCAATGAACCGCGCTAGTGATCCAGGGGTATTTTATTTTTATCTTCATTCTTCAATAACAATCTACTGGTCGTGATTCATGAAGCCCATTATACTTTATAGTGGCCCAAATACATGCCGTGGCGCAACAATTTTAGCTTTACTGGGCCTTTGAAACAGCTGCTGCAAGTTGGCGGAAATACCCTTCCGGAAATTGCTCACGGATCCTCTATGGCTGATGTGGCAATTTCCATATATATGCTTTTGTATATATATATATATGGAAAAAAAATTTATCTAACATAAGTGACCATGTCGACAGATTCCACAGGGCGGGATGTTGACAACGTTGTTCGTCTTCCACGGGTAGGATACGTCACACTTCATCTTGGGGTTGATCAACTTTTTCGTAGTTGTATGAGCGCGGTGAGCTCATTCTAGGTCTACGGGATGCCAATGCTCGACCAGGTGGAATCGTCCGTGGTGACCAAGCTAAAGAGGCCCTGCCCTGTCTGGGCCAGGGCGTCACTACGGGTAGGGTTCGCATTCTCCTGGTTCTTCATGGCCGTGGCCATACCATTCTTCGGAAGCGTGGCAGGCCTCATGGAAGGGATTGTGTTGTTGATAACACTAGCGTACTCGTGCTTCATGTGGCTCAAGGTCAGGAAGCCAACTCGTGACTCCTGAACTGGGTGCTAAGGGTTTTCGGGCTAACCCCGAGTGGCATGTTGATTACAGCTGGGGTTTATGTTGTCATCGATACTTAAGTTCAGCTTTTTCAAGCCTACTTATTAGTTTAGACCATCGAATAGGCTGAGTGGTAAGGTTCGGTTGTTCTTTAGGTTAGGGTTACCAATCTTTGTTGAAAGTATATGTGTAATTGTGAGCGTAGACAGGGGGTTGCTATTCTATTTGACAAAACAATGCAATGCAACCATTTCCGTTAACTTCGTCATTGCCTCTCCAGAGAACAAAATTTTAACATTAACCCAACAAGGATCCACAAAATATGCCAGGCCAGAAATGGGTCAATTTTTTTTTTGTTATACCTCGAATGATGGTGTTTCTAAGTACTTAGAACAAATCTAAATCTCACCTTGGTATGACTGGGGAAAAAACGGTACAATCAAGATTCTCCCCATGGCATGGTAGGGTTAGGATGTCACGGTGGTGAAAATGGAAGACAGAAGGAATCCAATTCATTCTCGACGGCGTAATAAAACCAAAACGGTGCCAAAGGTCACATAGCCTGGTGGTAAGGAAGGCGAACTAGTGACCGAGAGGTCTCAGGTTCGATCCTCACCGCCACCATGGTGTTCCCGGAGGCACCCGCATTTGCCCGGACTGCTGGCGGAGGTCCCGGGGTTTGGCCCGACTACGGCATCACCAAAGGTGGTGACCGTGGAGGGTGTTCCTCGTCATAAAAAAAAAAAAAAAAAACCAAAACGGTAGGAAAATTTACACTTCAGTCAGAAAATCATGTACTATTTCGAATAAAGATTTTGCTAGCGCGCACTGATAATAGTAGGCATCAACATGGACCGACATTATGTGAATCACGAGTTGAACTATTGCATGCAGGCACCACAAGGTGCATCCGAAATCACAAAATCATATATTCAGACGATACTTATTCTTAGTCCTCCCACGAAACTCTAAAAAATGAAAATGTTAGATGGATTCAAATTGTCACCTCAATCAATGATTAATAACCATCCTAATCAACCCATCCATCAAAAACACATCCCAAAAAAAGAGAAATGCTCCCCCCTCTCCCCCCCCCCCTGCAGTAACATACGCTCAAAACAATACCACCGGAAAAATCACCCAACTCCAATCTGCTCATCACACTTCTTTTACCAGCCAATCAGTCACAACCACTCGAGCTGCCGAATTCGGAGCATTCAATGATCCAAGATCTCCCTCAGACAAATCCCAATCAGTCACTTTGCTCAGGCCAGGGGGTTTTATGGAGCAGAAACAAGCATTTACGCTAGGGTCAGCCAATCTGTTCCACAGGCCTCGAGAAGAGCCACTAAGGGCAAGACTGGCCAGGGGATCCCTGCGCAACCACCACCCAAACCACCTGAGAAGGGTGAAATTAATCCAAAGCAGGGGAGGGATATCAAAAGGTCAGAGGAAGTATTCAATATGGGGCGGCTGACAGGAGGCAAAGGAGCAATGAATGATAGACTGGAAGGAACCTTGCCCGAGAAAGATTCACACGCCAAGAAGAACCATTGGAGACTAGGCGGAAGGATCTGGGAAGTTAATGCAACAATCATGCGACGCATACAGAGAAGGAAAGTCAGACTGACAAACCACCAGCCACAGCGAGTTAAGGCAAAGAGATACATTAGAAACAAAAGGAAAGGAGGAGATCAGCCGACTGACATCAGACCTGATATAGCCACTACAAAGAAGAGGAAAATTAATGCGAAGAGGAGCATGCCACTCAAAAGGAAAAGAAAAGGATTGGTCGGCAGAGGTCCAGAAGGGGAAAAGGTGAGAAATACCCAGCATTCAATGCTGAGTACCCTGAGAGCAGTCCCGAGGGGAAGCAAGAATAGGAGGAGGAAGTCTCAAACCTATTTAAGGAAGAGCAGGGGGTATCCAAACCATCCTCATCTTCCTACCCAATCTCGAATGAAACACACCCAAAGCTTTCCCAGAGAAACAGCAGAAATTCCCCCAACTATCTTTGTATCCTTCCTCCTCACCCCCAAATGGCAATGGAGAATAGCCCGATGCACCTGAGAGGAGAGAGAAGCCATCTGGTCCTCAATGTCAAGCCACAAGTGACGGGAGCCAGAGGAAGCGGCATGTCTATGTTACTAGGCAAATGGGTCACCGACACAAACATCAACCTACAGAAAGCAAAAAACACTGCGGCAAGCAAATGGCGAGCTTATGGCGAAGTGCAGGCAACGAAAGAAGCAGGCAACCTTTTTGTCTACTCGTTCCAAAACACCACCCAAAGGGACGCGGTTTATGAAGCCAGACCCTAGAACCTGGAAAACACACTCATCGCACTCAGGAAGTGGGATGGGGAGCAGAAGGCAGAGCCATCGGACATCCCCACGGTCACACTCTGGGTCCAGATGCATGACTTACCACAGTCGCTCAAGGACGAGGAAGCCACCCAAGCAGTTGCTGAGTATATCTTTCCCCACTACTATGGCCTCGACCAATCGAATTTTGAGTTCAGAGGCTGGTTGAAGTTTGTAAGAGCAAAGGTGGAAGTGGAACTCGATAAACCCATACCTATTGGGTTCGAGTACCCTCAGGGGGAGAGATCAATCTGGGTGAGTTTTAAGTACGAAAGAATAATGGATCTTTGCTATTTCTGTGGAAAGCTGGGTCACCTAATCCAGAACTGCCTGCTGAGGGAGGATCATAGAAGAAGAGGGTTATGCATTGACCCTTCGGAGGTTTATACGGCGGCCCTCAAAGCGGGACACGACTCTCCGGCGAACACTCCGCCGGCGTTGTTCCGGGAAAAGTTAGCAAAATCGAAGCAGCTGGCACTGGAAAGCACAAGGTCCCACAGGCAGAGAGGATATAGAGGGGAATCCTCGCTGATGTCGCTAGTGGGACGCACAGGCCAGGGTTCTTCCTCGTGCCCCCCAGGCTTTCCAGCACTGACAACTGAAGAACCACAACTACTGACTGGACCAGTATGGATTCAGAGGGAATCCACCAGAAATCCCAGCACTGCCCACCAGACAGGCTACATGGAGGAGGAGATGGAGGCCGCAACAATCGCACTGCAGAAGAGCCTGGACCTAACAGGCAGAGAGAAGCCGAGAAACAAGCAGGCAAGCCTGAGGGAAATGGGCCTTTGTCTAACCCTTGCCAGCCCAACCTACTCCCAATATAATCATACTGCGGCCCAGGACAATGAAGCCCAACACCATACCCAGATAGGTCAATTGGAGAAGCAAGCGGCTTTCACCCAAGTCGAAACTACCCAAGTGCAAGCCCAAGTCATACCACTCGGAAGCCCAACGGAAGCAGCATACCTTCAGGTCCAGGCCGATATGTTATCCCAGACCCACTTCTCGTCAATAGCTACCGCGGTGACACCAGCCGGAGGGGAGATCAGAACCAGACCGGAGAAAAAAAGGAAGCCCGACACCAGAGACAACCCCTCTAATTCTCTTCCTCTGTTTCTCACCCCAACTATCATACCTGTTGAGAATCTGTCTTTCAGCCCAGGAGAGAGCAAGAAGACCTATCAAATGAGGAGAAATACCATAAGGAGAAGGAGTATTGCTGAGATCAACAATGATGGAACCCAGTCGGGAGAAGGGGAGTCACCATCTCCAAAGGAAGAGGCGGCATGCCTCAAGCCGCCAAATCAGGAATGAGGATTCTAAGCTGGAACTGTAGGGGGTATGGCCAGCCACTTACAAGGAGCTACTGCGGCAGGTTGTGCCGGAAATTCGGCCCCTCAATCGTTTTTCTCATGGAGACGAAGAAAGAAGACTCTTTCCTCGACAGCAGGAGAAGAACACTGAGGTTTGATCACTCGGAGTATGTTAGCCCAGCAGAGGAAGGGAGTGGACTTGCCCTCTGGTGGAAGGATGATGTCTCTATTAGGATTTTGGATGCATGTAAATCGTTTGTGGATGTTTGTATTTGCAGTGAAGGAAGTAGTTTTTTTTGTACCTTCATCCATGCTCCTACCACGGCGGTAGAGAGAAGGATGCTCTAGGATCGACTTACGAACCTCAGAGATATCCAGGATGAAAAGTGGTTGATTGTAGGAGACCTAAATGTGGCTTTGGAGCCTTTTGAGAAGCAGGGGCGATGCCCATTAAGGAATGAGAATGTAGCCCCTTTCAAGTACTTCATAGAGCGGAATGCTCTCATTGATCTTGGGTTCTCGGGTCAGCCTTTTACTTGGTCAAATAAGCAGCAAGATGACAACCTAATTAGAGAAAGACTGGACTGTGCCCTTTGCTCTGCTTCCTGGAGGATTGAATTCTCATCTGCGGTTGTCTTTCATGAAGACTTTGTGGAGTCGGACCACTGTCCGATCAGAATAGATTTGTCCCCGAAAAGAATCAGAGTGAACATGCCTTTTCGTTTTGATAAAAGGTGGAGGGATGAAGAGGCATGCTGTCAGATTATTTTGGATATGATTGACAGAGGAGAATCAATCAATAACACCCTCTCCAATTGTCAAGATATGCTCAGTATTTGGGCAAAGAATGACAGGGTAGAGAAGTGTCGAAGGGAAAGTGAAATCAGACAGAGCATACAGCTCCTTCAGGGACCTAACAGGTCGCTGGCAATGGTTGAGGAAGAAAAAGTACTGCAACATGAACTCCAACTCATCTGGACAAAGGAAGAAGAATTATGGGCTTAACGGTCTCGTAACTCTTGGCTCCAGGAGGGTGACCAAAATACAGGTTTTTTCCATGCCAGCACTGTTAAAAGAAGAGTATCAAACAGAATTGAAAAACTCAAGAACGGAAATGGGGACTGGATTGATAAGCAAGAGGATCTGGGAATGATGGCCACTGAGTTCTACCAACAGCTTTTCACCAGCAGGGGGACCGGTTTTGACCACTCAATCTTGCAGGGATTCCCTTCTCTGGTTTCCTCGACTCAGAATGACGCCCTTACAACGCCGTTGTTAAATGAGGAAATCAGAAGAGCCACGTTCCAGTTGGGGGCCAACAAGGCCCCAGGCCCGGATGGGTTCCCTGGTTTCTTCTATCGCAAGTTCTGGAACAGAATTGGTGATGCCCTGTGCGAGGAAGTGAGGGTTTTTTTTGCTTCAAACATGATGCCTAATGATTGGAACAACACTTTCATCACCCTCGTCCCGAAGGTGGAAGCCCCAGAATTGATCTCACAGTATCGTCCCATCAACTGCTGCAATTTCAAATACAAAGTCATCACCAAAATTATGACCAACCGTCTCCAACCATGGTTACCTGACTTGGTTAATGAACTTCAGTCTGCCTTCACAGGGGGAAGACAGGTCCAAGATAACATCATCATTGTCCACGAGGTCTTGAATCATTTCAAAAAACACAAGAAGGGAAACCGAATGATATGATCCAAATCCGAAGAGAACCCTCGAACTCAGATTATATGACCAAAGTACGCAGCTTCAACGATCTTTTTATGATTTTCTAATGTCTCATTTCTTGAACTCGAAAAATAAAAGATAATGCGGAATCAATCGGACAATCCCAACCGTGATGAAGGGCAATTGGTATATGAAACCAATCGGACAGCACCAACTCGTGGAAAGGGGCAATTGATATAGGGTAGAAGCTCGCCACAACTAGACGCGTTCTCTAGTTGATAAGAGACACGTGAAACCTCTGGAGCACTCTCGACAGAAGCTTGCACAAAGAACCAGTTCGTCTGAACTTGAAACTTGAAAGTTGATTGATAATAGAATGAATTACAATGAGGAACTCAGCCTCTTATTTATAGACTAGCTAACACAAATCCAAAGCTTAAAATGAAAAACAAATCCTACAAGTAAAAGGAAAAAACACAATCCTTAAAAGACAAGTAAAAGGAAAACACAATCCTTAAAAGATAAGGAAAAGACTTGGTCAACAACTCCCTAGATTCTAGCCTTGCAATCCTCCCTCACATGGCTTGTGTTCACACCTGATATTCCTTTCACACTTGTATTCCTTTCACACCTTGTGTTCACACCATGGGAGATCTTCCTTCCTTCTACCAAGCCCATCTTCTTTTCATTCTAGTCCATAAATCGAGCAACGTGATGGACTTTCCTTCTAGCAAGTCCACATCCATCAAGAATGATCCCATTTGATCCTTGTATCGTCGTACTCGGACCTTCATCTTTGGACCACGAGAATTATATATTCTGCCAATTGATTTCACATCAACAAACTCGTAGGCCTTGCTTGCAAAGACCTTTTCTTCCACCTTGAATGCTTTCAAGCTCTCTTTAAACCTCTTAAATCGTCTCTTGAACCATGGTCCATGTAGATATCTAGTTTGAGCTCGAGTGACGCCATGCGGGGTGAGCGGGGTCGCATCACCGAAAGGATATGATGATGAAGCTCGACATGAAGAAGGCTTATGACCTTGTGGAGTGGGACTTCCTCAATGAGCTCCTTATGGCCTATGGTTTCAGTGAGACCTGGTGCAAATGGGTGGGAGCCTGCATTGGTTCAGTCAGTTTCAAAGTTCTCTTCAATGGAGAACCCTCTGCCAGTTTCCTGCCTACTAGAGGACTTAGACAAGGTGACCCTTTATCACCTCTACTCTTCATTCTTATGTCCAATGCTCTCTCTTTACTCATTGAAAGATCAGCAATCTCCCGCGATATTGGAGGATTGAAGCTAGGGATGGCAATCAAACCCATGGCCGCGGGTACCCGACCGCCCCATACCCAGTCAACGCGGGGAATCCCCGCTTTGACCGGGTATGGGGCGGGTATGGGTAAAACCCGCAAAAGGTTTGATGGGTATGGGGCGGGTATGGTTTTAGCCTCCCCCGCCCCATACCCATACCCATACCCGCCCCACCAAGAGAATTTCTTCACATATCAAAAAATACGTGGATTAAATTGTAATCTATCAATGATGATGATGATAACTCGAGAAAATAAATAGTAGAAATGCAATTGAGTAACCACCTTAATCAAAACCTAATTCATTTCCCTCAATTCTCCTTCCACTCTTTCACTTTCCCCCTTGTCAACAAAATTATGTTAGTTAATTATTACTTAGTAAATGTATCAAGAGTTAGAGCATAATAATTTAAAAAATATTATAGTCTATATTATGTATTAATTGATGTTTTAGGATCATATTCTTTGAATCGTATTTGGAAAATGACCGTGTTTTGTTGACTTCGTGATATAATAGGTTTGTTTATGGTTATAATTAAAAAATTTCTTGTAAGTTTTAGGTATAATAATGTTAGATGTACGGGGATGGGTATTACCCATGGGTACCCGAAACCCACGGGTATGGGGATGGGTTTGCAAAACATTCCCCCGCATGGGTATGGGGCGGGTATGGGTTTGGGTATTTGAAGATGGGGATGGGGATGGTTTAGGCAAACCCGCCCCAAACCCGCCCCATTGCCATCCCTAATTGAAGCTCAATAAACACTGCCCTGCTCTCACACATTGTTTGTTTGCGGATGACACGGTGATTTTTGGTAAGGCTACAACAGAAGAGGCAAACCACATTCTGAATATTCTGGGTGACTATGGGGCCATCACAGGGCAAGAGGTCAACAGAGAAAAATCATCGATCTTCTTCAGCCACAATGTTAGCGGAGAGGAACAAGCTGAAATTAGAAGAACGACTGGCTTCGCAGATTCCAATTGCCACTCCAAATACCTGGGAGTCCCCACTGAATGGGGGAGATCTAAAAAGGAAACTTTCGGGTTCCTCATCTCACGTATGGAAAGCAAGGGGGAAGCTTGGAAAAGCCTCCTACTCTCACCAGGAGGGAAAGAAACTCTCATCAAAGTGGTGTTCCAAGCTATCCCAACATTCATCATGTGCCTATTCCTTCTGCCGAAAGGTACTACTAAAAAGATGGACTCCATGCTTAAACGGGTTTTTTGGGGAGGTTCTACCACAAAGAAGACTATTCACTGGATCAAGGGCAGCGTTCTTTATGCACCTAAGTTGGAAGGAGGCCTTGGTTTTCGACCTTTCCATGATTTTAACATGGCTCTTCTTGCTAAGCAAGCGTGGAGAATTTTGACCAATCCAGAGGCTATCTGGGTCAGACTGATCAAAGGGATGTATTTCCCTCGTTCCACCTTCCTTGAAGCTAAAAAAGGAGGAAAGGCCTCTTGGATTTGGTCTAGCCCTTGGGAGGCAAGAAATACAATGTCACAAGGGATTATCCGTGTAATTGGTAACGGAGTGTCTACTCGAACGTTTCAGGACCCATGGCTCTTTGGAAGAGCAGGAAACCTTTTCCCCCAACAAACCACCTACCCTGCAACAGTGGACAGCTGGATCAATGTGGTAGAGAGAACTTGGAAGACTGAGGTTTTAAAAGACTTCCTTCCCCAGCAGGAGCTCGAACAGGTCATGAGCACACCAATCGGCCCGGAAAATATGGAAGATTACTAGGCATGGATATACACAGACCTGGGAGATTTCACGGTTAAGTCAGCCTTCCATTCTTTCCACAATCAAAGACGCAGATCACAGGGAGATTTCCATGATCCGTCACCCTGCACCAAGGAACGATGGAAGTGGCTATGGAGTATCTCTCTACCGCCAAAGATGAAGTTCTTTATTTGGAAATGCAGCAGGGGAGCAATGGCTACGAAAGAGAAACTTCATCTGCGAAAGTGTGCACAATCAAATCTCTGCCCCCTTTGTAACACAAGTGTCGAATCCATCCATCACTGCCTGTTTGAATGCCACCATGCAGCAGAAGGATGGAGGCAGGGTTGGCCCTCCCTTATGCTTCCACATCAAAGCATTGGCGTACTGAATTGGATTCATTCCCTCAAGCAAAGGTATTCCATCTCCTCCATCCAGCACATTGCTTACCAGATGTGGCATACTTGGAAGGCCAGAAATGAATACATTTTCAGGAATAAGCACATTTGGCCACCTGATACAGCTACTCAGGCTTTGTCAAGTTTCAACCAATGGATTTCCTGCCCACGTTTGAGGAGACCCCACCAGCCTCTCACTCAGCCTATTCCAGCCCCGGATCACTCTACACCACCGCCAGGTACTCATGATTTTGAGATACACTGTGATGGATCGTTCATACACGATTCCCAGGAGGCGGCATATGGCGTTGTCATTTCAAACTGCCATGGTCAAGTGTGTAATGGGAAGGCTGAGCCCTTACACTGCTTTTCACCAATTGAAGCGGAAGCCAAGGCCCTCTTGGAAGGTGCTCGAAGCGCGATCCATCTTGATTCACCCTGCCTGGTCAGGTCTGACTGTCTTAGATATTGTGGCCCCTCTATTGTAACCTTCTTTGCTTCCATAACCATTTAATGAAAAGGAGTGTCTTACTGTCAAAAAAAAATAACCATCCAAATCACACTTGCTTTAACTAATTAATTAGTTTTTATTTTAGGGTTACAGTGATATGAACCCAAATAGGTCATTAAACAAGTTCCAATTGCTTGATAAAGAAGCAACCCAAGCTAGCAAGAAAGGAACCAAAAATTGGCTAAGTGTTTATTCTGTTTCAGGGTACCTACTTTGCAAGGTTGGTTCTCACAAATGGTTCGAAGAAAATGAAAGAAGAAGGATTGGAAGTGAAGTCCAAGTGTTGCTCTACAGTCTACATGAGTGAAGGCTTGATGGATCAAGAACAAGTCGTTGAGATCATTTTCCAAAGCCCTCAAGTTACTACGTCAAAACCGGAAAACTGTCTTATTTTGGCTAAATATGTCATAAACCAGTTGGTCCCAATAACTTGAGTTGTTGGGAGAAGGTTATGCTGGATCTTATACAGACCCGTGTATGGTGCTTAACCACTTCCTTACACGCCCCCTCAAATGAAAGCCGACTCATGGGCTTGAAGTTTGCACAGGCCCGCCATACCATGTGCTTGAAAGACAACGATTAATATTGGAGGTCGTGAGAATTTGAACACGTGACCTCAAGGACAAACTAGCTCTGATACCATGTCATAAACCAGTTGGTCCCAATAACTCGAGTTGTTGGGAGAAGATTATGCTAGATCTTATACAGGCCTGTGTATGGTGCTTAACCACTTCCTTACAAAATATGGGAACCAGTTCGGATACCCAACTTTGAAAGCTTATTCGAGATGGAGGATTGAGAGTTGAGGCTAAGAGGATTGTGCCATATAAAACTACTCGTTTTCTTCTACAATCTCAAGGTATTGGATGAACTAACACTTACCTCGAAGGCTTCGAATGGATTGGTGCAAGATCGTATGGAGCTACGATTGGAAGACTGAACCCAAGAATTCCGAATCCTTCTCGGATTAGGATTACTACTCCTTTTTTGATTTGTGTGTTTTTGTTTTCGTGTTCAATGTTAATTAGGAGTTCCTTTTGGTTTGTAAACGTAGCTAGGTCTATTTAAACCCTTTTCCAGTACTTTGTAAGGCAATCTTTGATCAATTGGATACAAAACCCGAGTTTGGTTCATCAAGCATCTTGCTTCGTGAATTTGATTGAGCAACTTAGTGGATTCTAGGTTGTTTATGGGCTGTATCGATCAATTACACACCTTGATCGTGGCCAAGCATCAAATTATACTTATCGAGCCTCTTTCCCCCTGAGAAAGTTGCACGGAAGTTCCATCCCAAACACATAAACCCTACCCTGTTTTGTGTGTGTGTCCTTGTTCGAGCTTGATTCAATTGGTTGAATTGAGAAGGCTGCTCCACTCTGATCAAAAGAGACCCTATCCAGGGCTCATCATACAGGTAGGAAACGATAATAAACATATTAAACTAGATATCTCCCACCAAGGCTTTATAAATCCAAAGGGTCGATGTGTACCAATGGCAAGTAACTTATCCTACTCCTAATTTAGTCCTAAAACATCACCTTCAACTTCTGAATCTCAGGAATATTGCTATACATGCCATACCAACAAGGGAGAGGTTAATTGTCATTCATACTTGCAGGATATATAAGAATGTCAATCCATTAACATAGCTAACATTCTCTCTAGTTCAAGGTTCTGCATACAATAAACATAGTTACGCGCAACAACAACGACCCACTAATACTACAACCAACTGTTTTAGCAATACACATAGCTAGACTACAAGTCCTTCAGCCCTTTTAGACGACCAAAACGCTTTTATATAGAATCCTGAGTTGACTGTATTCCCCGGCACTACTACCATCCCTTTTAAGCGACCAGTTGGGAGGGGGGCAAGGATGATGGTGAAGACTACCAACATGAAAATAATTTTTAGTGTCCACTTGATCCCAACAGGATAAAAATGCCATGCCATAAACATATTAAACGTTAGAAACATGGTCTCTAACTCGATTACTGTTTTGAACTTATTTGTAGTTTTATGATTATATTCGGATATTTGGTTGTCATTTTGGGAGTAATTTGTTAGGGTATTAATTTGAATAGTTATAGAAAATTCATCGGTTTATATATTCTGTATTAGTAGGATCATTCTCACTAAGTAATAACAGATCAATTATTTCCTAAACCTCAACCCCTCTCTCTTCCTATCAATCTCTCTCTCTTTTCTCCAGCTACGGTCGGCCTTCTCCTTCTATGGAGACCCGATTTCTTCCTTCTTTCCCAAGCTGCTTCTTCCAAATCCCTATTCTCTACCTCAATTCCCAATTCTCTATATCAAATCCTCAATACACGAACACTAAACGTACACGTCTAGACCATTGTGTCTTACATTAAACTACTACCACTACTAGGTACTTGATCTTCCTCCTATCTCTGAGCTTTATTCTCCGAAGATCGGACTACCATCAATGAACCATCACCAGCTAGAGCAACTTCGTCCCCATAATATGGCTCGCTGACTCGGTCGCAAAACGGATCCGCCGGCTCCCACAAATCTATAAAGAGGGATAGGCAACTTTTATTAAAAAACAAATTGACAACATTGTTAACACTATTTCCATGTATACAAAACCAACCATGAGCATATATTAGCCAAACAAACAAACAAAACAAAAGATCAGAGGTGTAAAAGTACAGGAACATGGACATCAAGTTCAAATCACATGAAGGATGACAAAGACCACTTACCTTATTTATTCAGATGAATGATACTTCTTATTGACAATTCCGACACACGAAATGCACAACACACACATAAATGATGAGAAAGACCACTTACTACAGATCTTACAGAAAATACTATCCATTTCATTTACACTATCCCTATATATGCATGGGTCTAAGTTTCAAGTACCAACTTACACAGAGAATAGTCGTGAACGAAGTGCATGTCAATCGACCAAGTTGCAAAACCAACTACAGTTAGACATAGCATTCAACACAAACGGACTTTTGAGTATTGAGCCGATCAACACATACGCGGTAGCAATAAAGATCATACTGTATATGATGCAAATGACAGAAGTAGTGGATATACGTACGTTTCCCATTTGGGTCCTTGAAGAGCAGCATCTTTTTCAACTCCGTTTTCCAATAGCAACAGGAAACCACAACTTTGTAGCTCTGAATCACACAGTCATCACTAGTATCCCCACCAGCTTCAGAGATCCCTTTCCGCTTACCATTAACCCGATTGCGGCAGGCGAGAGTCATGTAAAATCTCCTCCAATGCGGACCTTCAGCAGTAACATTCTGAACCTCCACAAACTCCAAATCAATCCCCTTCACCTGCATTCGCAAACAAACACACACTCGATCGTCTCATTATCAAAGAACCTATCTGTTCAAAATCGTTCATTTTTCGATGGCAGGGGTTTTGTTACTCTGTTTGTTGCTGTGTCATCATCATATTCATACCTTGGTTTCTTTGTTACACATGTCCACCCCGAACCTAGCACATTCCTGAACCGTCTTTCGAAATTTTTCGTCGTTCGCATAATGCTTTCCAGGGTGTGGTTGCCCACCAACGCCGCCATAATTTGGAGGGCAATCAATATCAAAATACTGCGTGCATTCATGTGATCAATTAACGATTTGGAAAGTAATAAAAAATCATCTAGATCAATGTAGTAAAAAATCTGGATTTAAAACTTAAAAACTTAATACTTATAAACTTGTAGATGACCAAAACGCTTCTGCGAGTAGAATCAAATCAACGCTTTGAAGCTGAAAAGCTAACTTTTTTAAACTTTTCCGTCACCAAAATGCTTCTACATAATATCCGAATTTTGACTGCATTGATCTAGATAGACAATATCAGCAGCTTGCCTGGGGAATCAAAATCTCAGAAACAAAAAAAAAAACTTACACTCCTCGTATACTGGTTCCTCCGGTAGTTGATGACATGTAGCCTTAGGGTTTCGTCGTAGAAAGTTTCGTCATCAAATAGATACGCTTCGTCGTCGGGCTTTGGTTTCATCTCCGTCTTGTCGAGTCTCCGGCAGGTCTCGCAGTATCTGTCGGAGTAGTACGTCAGCGGAGGATACTTTTCATCAACATCGGAGGAAGCCATCGGGATCAATCGATCGATGGACGGCCGGCCGGTGGATGGAAGGATCCAGCCAAACGAGCGATGGTGGTGGGTGGGTACTCCTTCTAGGGTTTTTCGATTTTCGCCTTTTGGGAAACCCTCGAAAAGAAAAGAAAGGGATGGAATGGAACGACTGCTTCGATATTTTTGAATTTATATGTGGACCGGACCTAATTGGCCTATGGGCCGTTTCAAAATATCGACTTGGGCAAAGGTTGTCAACCGGTTTACCTCGTTGGACCGATCGAGTAAGCGAGTTCGGCGTTATTAACCGATTTTGATCGTAATACATACAGGCCCACTTGTTTTAAAAGATATGATAAATAAATAAAAGTTATTTGTATATTATTTGAAACCAATATATGTAATGTTATTTTAAAAAAGAGTGATAATGATTTAAATAGAATGACAGAGAAAAATGATTACTAATTTAAATTTGATAATGGTTTATATGCCTAAAATTATTTTATAAAAATATGATAATGTTTTATATATCTAATATTGATTACTAAAGTAAGAACATAACATTGCGCTTAAAGCTTCCTTATTCAAATTTCATAGGTGAAATAATTAGTAGAAAAAGAAAATTAGGATAATAAACTTCACAAATATAATTGGCGCTTGAAGATGAAAGTAGACGATTAATGACAATTGTTTGTGAGCATTATTCATTGAATGATGATTATTGATGAAATGATGTGATGGTAGTTGAAATAAGATGACAAAATTAAAAATTGAATAATAGAGAGAGTGAATAAAAAAAACGAAACAAAAGTACCCTCATAGTAACTCAAAAAAAAAATTGTCTATTAATTGTGAATTTGGGTAGTGTGGTTAGGGAAAATATTATATACTTATGAATTTGATTTAACTATTCTTTTTTATCGTTAATGTGAGTGTGATATGTACAGCTAATTAGTAATTATTAAGCTGAAATGGTAAACAACGAATAATAATCTGACATGACATGAACTTGGGGCCAAAGTGTTGGTAATTATCTAATGGGCTTATATTACAACAATTATGTGTTCTACTATTCTAAAGGAGACCCATGACAAACCGTTTATCCTAAACTGGTCCAAGATTTATCACTTTCATTGGAGGCCCCAATTTTGTTGAGGCCCTAAGCACAAGCTCATGGCCGGGCTTGAATACATATATCACCTATATAAAAGCTCGTTGAATATATTATATTTATATATTGTTTTATTTGAGCAATGATATAGGCCGGTAAATTATTGGTTGAACAATGATTGCACCACTAAAATATCATAGTACTAATTTGTCCAACACAACTTTCTGTACGGTTTATGAACATGATTTTTCCCCATTGATATAAGAATTGATCGGACCACCTTGGTGGACCAATCAAACCTTGTTGCTAAATTTTTCTCCTTCCTCTTTTCAATATCAATTTCCTTATTATTAGCTTTATGTTGTCTCTTACCAACCTTATGTTGTCGGTTACCAACAGTCTCGTAATAACTAAATTGAATTCCATAAAACAAATTACTTGCATCATTTTTTAAAAGGTGAAACACTTATATTGCACTCTGAAAATCACGGTTACAAGAGGTCTATTACACCATGAAAGCTGGAACCAAAAGAATATGAAAACTTTGTAACAAGGAAGAACAATCCGTGTTGAAGGAAAAGCCATAGGAACGAGCAAGAAGGATAAAAAGCCAACAATAAATTCAAAGAACCATTACAAGTGCCAAACAGAGTGAAGACAGAACACCTCTTGCTTCTCCCAACCAATAGAGACTATAGCGGGGTATTAACTCTCCCAACACAGTCAAGACCATGGCTATTGGAAAGTGTAACAAACCGCCACCTGGAGATAGTTCAAAGGCGACCCATCATAGTGAATCACAAGGATGAGATTACTGGATGGTGGACAGGACTACAATCGTGGGGCTCCGAACTAAAAAAGGTCAAGGAAATTGAAGATGACACTATTACCCACAACTGACGAATGAAAAGGAGGCAGAGATGCTCGCCAAAAGATAATGAAAGGGGACAATGGTGAATGTGTTCATCTATACAGATCAGGAGGACATAGCGAGATGTATTGTTAACTTCTATAAGAAGTTATACACTTCTTACAGGAGATCTGGATCCAGTTCAGTGATAGAAGCAGTCCCACAAAGGTTACAGCTGCTATGAATGACGAGTTACTAAAACCTTTTACAAGAGAGGAAATCTGGGAGGCATTAAAGGTTATGGGACCGCTAAAAGCTCCTGGAGCTGATGGTATGCATGCCCTTTTTTTCAGAAGAATTGGGATGTATAAGGAGAGGTAATCACTACTGAGCTACAGGGTTATCTGGAAGAGGGAAGTTTCCCACAGGAACTGAACCATATCCTGATAGCACTCATTCCAAAGAAGAAACACCCCCAAACCCCGGTGGACTTTTATCCTATTAGCCTCTGCAAAGTTCTATACAAAATTCTATCCAAGGTTCTGGCTAATAGGCTCAAAGGGGTGCTAAACCAGGTGATAGTGCCAAACCAAAGTGCATTTGTCCCAGGGAGGCTCATTACAGATAATGTCATAATAGCCTTTGAGTGTTTTCACTCTATGAATAACAAAAAGTCTGGTAATAAAGGATTCATGGCGGTTAAGTTGGATATTACTAAAGTCTATGACAGGGTTGAATGGAATTTTTTGGAGGCAATCATGTTGAAATTCGGTTTTCATCAAAGATGGGTTCAAATGATCATGACTTGTGTGACGACAGTTTTTTTCTGTACTTTGGTGAATGGGCACCAGATAGAGTGTTTCTATCCTAGTAGGGGGTTAAGACAGGGAGATCCAATATCCCCCTATCTTTTTCTGCTTGTGGTGGAGGGGCTATCAGCTCTAATAACTAAAGTAGAAAGGGAAAGGCAGATTGAAGGGATAAGGGTGAAGAGGCAAGCACCACAGATTTCTCACCTCTTATTTGCTGATGACAGCATCCTTTTCCTGAGGGCAACTAAATCAGAATGTGAGAAAGACAATATCAGCAGCTTGCCTGGGGAATCAAAATCTCAGAAAAAAAAAAAAAAAACTTACACTCCTCACATACTGGTTCCTCCGGTAGTTGATGACATGTAGCCTTAGGGTTTCGTCGTCACAGAAAGTTTCGTAATCAAACACATACTCTTGGTCGTCGGCCTGTGGTTTCATCTCCGTCTTGTCGAGTCTCTTATACAATGACTTGTCTTGTCTCTTCTTTTCTTTTCCTCTATAGAACACACCTTTTCTTTCTTCTTCTTTTTTTGCCATCATTGAATCATGGCACCAGAACGTCGCCTACTGAATTAGGATTTCTTAGTTGTACTGTCCCCAGCTTTCTCTTAATTAGGGGTGGGTATTCAGTCAGTTCGGTTTCGACCGAACCAAAATTATGTATATCGGATCTCCGAATTCTACCAAACCTCGAACTGAAATTATGTAATAATGAGGTGGAAAATATAAAAAAATATTTTTATTTTTTAAATAATTTTTTAGTTGTCACGTCGCATATTTAACGGTCAACTATGAAAGTTGACAGCCACGTAAGCTAGAGTTAACGGAGATGGACGGAGAGTGACCAAACTTGAACCATTTTACTAATTTTAGTGACCAAAATTGGATTTAAATATTTCCAGTGACCAAACATGAAAGTTTTTTGTAATCTCAGTACTGACCAACCATGCAATTAACCCGATAAATTTTTAGGTGCCCACTTTATCCTAAAAAGGATAAAATGCCATGACATAAACAAACATACTACATACTTAAAGGTTCCACACACAATGAACATATTAAACTACTACCACTACTAGGTTCTTGATCTTCCTCCTAATCCTGAGCTTTATTCTCCGAAGATCGGACTACAATCAGTGAACCATCATCAGCTAGAGCAACTTTGTCGCCGTAATATGGCTCGCTGACTTGGTCGCAAAACCGGTCCGCCGGCTCCCACAAATCTATAAAGAAGGCGGAGTGGCATCTTTCATTAAAAAAAGAAAAAAAACACAAATTGACAACACTGCAAATATGCTACCAACTTTGACACAAAGTAGTGGATATACATATTCTTACGTTTCCCATTTGGGTCCTTGAAGAGCAGCATCTTTTTCAGCTCCCTTTTCCAGTAGCAACAGGAAACCACAACTTTGTAGCTCTGCGTCACACAGTCATCACTAGTATCCCATTTCCGCTTGCCGTGAACCCGATTGCGGCAGGCGAGAGTCATGTAAAATCTCTTCCAATTAGGACCTTCAGCAGTCACATTCTCAACCTTCACCAACTCCAAATCAATCCCCTTCGCCTGCAATAATATTCGCTCCCAAAAAAACAAACACACGCTGATCAGTCTCATCGATTCGTTAACGAATAACGAACCCCCAGTTGTTCAAAATCGTTTCATTTTTCGATTTTGTTTACTCTGTTTGTTGCTGTGTCACATCTTCATCATCGTATATTCATACCTGGTTTGCTTCATTACATGTCTGGACAGCGAACCTAGCACATTGATCAACCGTCTCTTGAAAATAGTCGTTGTTCGCATAATGCTTTCCAGGGTGTGGTTGCCCACCTATGCCGCCATAATTTGGAGGGCAATCAATATCGAAATACTGCGTGCGTGCATTCATGCGCGATCAATTAACGATTTGGAACGCGATGGGAAAAAAATTCATCTAGATCAATGTAGTAAAAAAATTGACCAAAACGCTTCTGCGCGTAGAATCAAATCGACGCTTTGAAGCTAACTTTTTTTACACTTTTTCGGTCACCAAAATGCTTCTACAATAAAATCGAGATTTTGACTGGATTGATTCAAATAGACCATATCAGCAGCTTGCCTCGGGGAATCAAAATCTCAGAAAAAAAAAAAGAAAAAAACTTACACTCCTCGTATACTGGGTCCTCCTGTAGTTGATGACATGCAGCCTTAGGGTTTCGTCGCAGAAAGTTTCGTCATCAAATAGATACGCTTCGTCGTCGGGCTTTGGTTTCATCTCCGTCTTGTCGAGTCTCCGGCAGGTTTCGCAGTATCTGTCGGGGTAGTATGTCAGCGGAGGATACTTTTCGTCAACATCGGAGGAAGCCATGGAGAATGGGATCGATCGATCGACGGCCGGTGGATGGAAGGATCCGGCGAAACGCGCGATGGTGGTGGGTACTCCTTCTAGGGATTTGGATTTGGAAACCCTAGAAAGCTCGAACGTAACTGGCCACTTATAATTTTTAAACGTTTGTGCAATTTTTCGTTACGGGTCCAAACATATGTGATTTGACCATTATCGTACCCAACCTCTTAAAAAGAGAGCAAAGTCTAATGGGCCGGAAGTCGATCTTTTGAAACGGCCCAAAGATGGAACGGAAAAAAATTTTATGGGGCTAGTTTCGTTCCAGCTTTGGGTCGTTTCAAAAGATCAACCGGCCCATTGGGCTTTGCTCTCTTTTCTAGAGGTTGGATACGTAATGGTGGAATCACTTACGACCGGGCCAGTAACGAAAAAGGTTACAAACGTTTAAAATGTAACAAAAAAAAATGTGTACGTAATGGTCGAAATGATCACATTGATTGAACCACAGCTGTACCACTAACAATGCCATAATAATAATTTGGGGTAAATATCAAGTTTGGTCATTGATTTTACTAAAAAGTGTCATGTTTAGTCACTGAAAAAAATTAATATAATTTTTGGTCACTTGAGTTACTGAAACAATCCACATTTAGTCACTCTCAGTCTCAGATGGTCTCCGTCCAACTCCGTTAATGGAGTCCGTTATGTGCTGACATGGCTAACGGAATCGCTTAGTCAGCATCATTTTGGGCCGAAAATGGTGAAACCCGACCCGCCATGTCATATGCCAAACCCAACCCATTAACCCGACCCGTGAACCAAACCCAACCCCACTCAAATCCTAAAAATTGATATTTACCCTAATAATTTGAATCGTAGAACTTCTGGCATGAGTTTACAAACCAAGTTTTTTTCTCTTGTTACAAGAATCTGATCAGACCATCCGGGTGGACCAGTAGAACCATCAACCAGTTACAATAGTTTATCAATATGTTTACTTGTATGCTTAATAATAGACAAAAAAATGTTTTGACAGTTAAACATGAGGCCGGATAAACCACCACGACTCGACTAGTTCACTACACTATTTTTAACAAAATAACAAAAAAAAATGAAAAAATACGTCATAACGTGAACCGAGATCACTAGCCTAATATTATACTATTTTTTTTTTTAATTCTTCTTTTTCTTTCCAACCTCCTCACACCGTCTCCTACTCACTGTCATCCTAATTACTACTTTGAATCTGATGGAACTTTTTTAACAAGATTAAAGGATCCGTTCAAGACGAGGTTAGTGGAATGGTGGTTTTCCAATACAAGAAAGTCTTTCACAAGGCAAACAAAATTTGTTTAATTAAAGTACGACAAAAGTCCTCCAACCCTTTTAGGCGACCGTCAAAATACTGATCTACTTAGAATCGTGATTTTGGCCTCATTGCCCCGGCACTACTACAAAGGGACAAGGATGATGGAGAAAACTACCAACATGAAAGAATAAAGATCATTTTTTTAGGTGTCCACTTTATTCCACCATGATAAAATGCAATGCCATAAACAATACGTACTTAAAAAGGTTCCACACACAATAAACATAATTAAAATACTACCACTACTAGGTATACTACTTGATCTTCCTCCTATTCCTGAGCTTTATTCTCCGAAGATCGGACTACCATCAACGAACCATCACCAGCTAGAGCAACTTCGTCGCCGTAATATGGCTGGCTGACTCGGTCGCAAAACGGATCCGCCGGCTCCCACAAATCTATAAAGAGGGAGGAGTGGCATCTTTCAGTAGAAGAAAAATTGACAACATTGTTACTACTATTGCAAATATGCTATACCAACTTTGACAGAAGTAGTAAATACGTACGATTCCCATTTGGGTCCTTGAAGAGCAGCATCTTCCTCGGCTCCCTTTTCCAGTAGCAACAGGAAACCACAACTTTGTAGCTCTGGATCACACATTCATCATCACTGGTATCCCAATTACCAGCTGCTTCTTCAGAGATCCATTTCCGCTTGCTGCCATGAACCCGATTGCAGCGGCAGGCGAGAGTCATGTAGAATCTCATCCAACCACAACCTTCAGCAGTAACATTCTCAACCTCCACCAACTCCAAATCAATCCCCTTCCCCTGCATTCCCAAAAAAAAGAAACACATTTTTTTTTCTTCCCCAAAACCGTTCATTTCAAAGACAGGGGTTTTGTATCACTCTGTTTTTTCTTCTTGTTACCTTGTTTGCTTCGTTACATTTCTGCACCCCGAACCTAGCACATTCCTGAACCGTCTCTTGAAATCTATCGTCGTTCGCATAATGCTTTCCGGGGTGTGGCTGCCCACCTACGCCGCCGTAATTTGGAGGGCAATCAATGTCGAAATACTGCGCGAATTTCGAGCGATTCAATTAACCAAAATCAGGGGAAATCAAAATCTCAAGAAACAGAAAAGAAAACTTACACTCCTCACATACTGGGTCCTTCTGTAGTTGATGACATGTAGCCTTAGGGTTTCGTCGTCGCGGAAAGTTTCGTAATCAAACACATACTCTTGGTCGTCGGGCTGTGGTTTCATCTCCGTCTTGTCGAGTCTCCGGCAGGTCTCGCAGTATCTGTCGGGGTAGTACGTCAGCGGAGGATACTTTTCGTCAACATCGGAGGAAGCCATGGGGAATGGGATCGATCGATCGACGGCCGGTGGATGGAAGGATCCGGCCAAACGCGCGATGGTGGTGGGTACTCCTTCTAGAGATTTGGATTTGGAAACCCTAGAAAGCTCGATTTTCGCCCTTTCGTGGAACGATCGCCTTTTGAAATTTTTGTATTTATATGTGGACCTGATTTGATAGTTCCGCTCCAACTCTGGCCCGTTTCAAAAGATCAAATTTAAGGCATTTGGGCCTATTGGGCTTTACTCTGTTTTTACCCCCAAGGATTGCTAACGCATTTACCCATCATACCTTATTGCCGGTATGATCGTAAAAATTGAGTATGGACTATGGTATTGGACTATTGGTACATAAATATTAATAATATGCCATCAGCCGGTTTAATTCAACTATTTTGGCAATTTCTGAAAATGTTGGACGATTTTGGTGTTATTATCCGAAGATAATGCTAGTTTGAATATCTTAGTTTATTTTATTTTTAGCAACAATATTACACTAGCAGTCTGGTACTACGCGATTGATTGAACCACGAGTTTACAACTAAAATGTCATATATATCTCGCTAATTTTTTTGGTACGTTTTTCAGTGTGCTTTTGCAAATCGTGATTTTTTCCACTCTTGTTATAACAATCGGATCGGACCACCAGGCCAGACAAGTTAAATTGTTAGAATGAAACTACAATAAACCGGCAAAACGTATAATGGTTTCAAATTCGTGAACATATCTCTACTAAGTCACTATCTCGCAATAACTTCTACTACCATATCAGACCTCCAGATTAGCAAGTTCTTTTTATCAGAATCCAGATTTAGCAACAGTCATCGTCATCAAGGAGATAGCAACGGTGGTACCAGTAAATCGCCAACAATTACATAACAAAATCACCAAGCCAAAAACCACAATGTAACATCACCAATTCATCTGGTAAAAAGGTTGTTGTAGCTCGAATGATGGCGTTTGTAAGTACCGAGAACAAATCTAAATCTCACCTTGGTAAGACTGAAAAAACAAAAAAAAAACGGTACAATCCACAAATCCTAGTGCCCCCAAAAACTAATATTAAAAGCTTACCGACTTAGTCACCCCAAGAACAATAAACTACTACTGGTAAAAGTGGGAGTGAGTGTAAGTGCCGACTAATTTACGCGTGTTGGAATCATATATGGCCAGCCTGGTGGTTCTCTGCTTCCTGCAATTGTCTGCTCTCATAACTCGAGAAAAACAGAGTCGGTGAAAGTGCTACTGTTGAAGACTGTTGGGTAATAATATATCTCCTCTCCTCTCCCCACCACCACTTTCCTCCTTTCTTCTTTACATCCTATCCGCCGCGTTTCTGCCACATTCTTGTCCCGATTAACTTTCGTTATTCAGTTATGGTAACTACAATGTGTGATACGATTAGTGTAAGTTAATGAGGTAGGTAAACTTGTTCGGGTATTAGAAATTGATACATGTATTTTTTTTTTTTTGTTAAATTGGATTTGTCGAGTAAGATTGATAGATTTGATGGTGGATTGACAGATTGGTAATGGGTTCTGATCGATTTGTTAACTCATCAATGAAACGACTTTGTAAATTTGATTTTTTTTTCCCGAGTATCCTCCCATCACAGGGATGATGGATGGGGTTGTATACAAATATATATGCATAAATTGGGTATATGCTTGTGGGATAAACAATTAAACATAATCTATGAAATTGAATTCTTCTCATTTGAATTCTCTTTGGATAATGTTGGGATCTGGTAAATATCTTCAGTTATATTGGATAGAGTCCATCGATTGATTAGTCGTTGTTTTGTAGCTGATAAGGCAGCTAACCAATGAAACAATCTATAACAAAAAAAAAAAGGAGTATCCTTTCTTACTCTCGTGATAATGGAAAGGATTATTGATTGTAAAATTGACCGAGTGAAATGAAAATTCTTTCTTGATGGCGTAAGCTTAATCTATAAATTATTGTTATTTATTCCATGACACAAATTAAAATTTATGCTTACAAATCGAGCAACTCTTGGATACTACTATGATGAATCCGTGAGGATTTAACTTTCAGTGAAGGTGCTTTACCTTACAAGACCAATAGAAAATGCTAATGTAAGATTTTTAATTTGAACTTGCGAAGATCAACTGTTACAATTAACAAAGTGATTGTTCTTTTGCTTGCTGAAATCTATGCTTAACCTCTCTCTCTCTCTCTCTCTCTCTCTCTCTCTCTCTCCAACGCATTCCCTTACCTTACGTGTTATAACCTTCTTCTCTATATAAACCAAATTCCTCTGCCATCCATTTCCCTCATCACAACTTGACTTCTTCAGTTCTTCTCTATTGCCTTAGAAAATTATTCTCCCACAGCAAGAAAACAGAAAACCAAACATGCCGTCGCCATTGTCATTAGTCCCCCTTCTACTGATCTCGCTTGTCTCTTCCGCAACCGCCTGCGACCGCTGCCTCCACTCGACCAAAGTCGCCTACTTCTCCAAAGCATCTGCACTTTCAAGTGAATGAATCCCCTGTTTTTATGCTTACTCCCTCCCCTGTTTTTCTCCTTCGCTTCTTCTCAATCCTTTAATCCCCTTTTCATTCATCAAAATGAAGTTTTGGATACGACCCAGATGAATTCTTGCAGAGATTAATGATGGGTAGTAATCTTTTCTTTTGTTTTCCCGCAGATGGTGCTTGCGGGTATGGATCCATGGCGATCGGGTTCAACACAGGACAACTCGCAGCTGCTGCTCCTTCTATCTACAGAAATGGAGCTGGCTGCGGCGCTTGTTTCCAGGTATAATTTCTCTATTCTCTTACTCACCCCAAACTCAAAAAAAAAAAACTTCCTTCTTTGCGTATTAACTATTAAGTAGCCTGAAACGTTTTGGGGTTCCTTTCTGCAACAGATTCGATGCAAGAACCCAGGGCTCTGCAGCAGCAGGGGAACCACAGTCATGGTGACCGACCTCAGCAACAGCACCGATTTCGTCCTCAGCAGCAGAGCTTTCATGGCCATGGCCAGCGATGGCAAAGCCTCCGACGTTCTCAAACTCGGGACCGCCGATGTCGGATACAAAAGGTATATATAAACAC
Source organism: Linum tenue (assembly GCA_946122785.1). Lineage (NCBI taxonomy): Eukaryota > Viridiplantae > Streptophyta > Magnoliopsida > Malpighiales > Linaceae > Linum > Linum tenue. Next base: position 63,872,645 of record CAMGYJ010000004.1, on the reverse strand, counting down.
AAATTAACATATCATAATATGCAAATCAGGTCCACCGACAATGGTTCTGTGTAATTTGAGGACTATTTTCTGTATGATATTATAGCAGACAGGAAACAGGCTCGAGCCAGAAACCACCATTAAATGCCCACCAACGGTCAAATTAAAATTCTGACTTCATTGTTCTCGCAATGTTTAAGAAACATTGCGGAACCCTACTGTATAAAACGATCGGATAGGAAATACCGAATACTGGACACAAAATATGGTATGTAGTTTTAAAGATAAGAAATTGTTTGAATTATGGTTTTAGTACAAAATATTATACACCAATTATTCGTGGTATAATAACCTTTGATACGGTTTCACGTTTTTGTTTGCAGGGTGCCATGTGAGTTTAGGGCCAAGAACCTGGCGGTGAGGGTGGAGGAGTCGAGCCGGAAGCCGGTTTACTTGGCGGTCAAGGTTCTGTACCAGGGCGGTCAGACCGAGATCGTTGGGGTCGATGTGGCCCGATTCGGGTCATCGAAATGGGCCTTCCTGAGCCGGAACCACGGGGCGGTCTGGGAAACTAGCCGCGTCCCCGAGGGTCCGCTGCAGTTCAGGTTCGCAGTGACGGGTGGGTTTGATGGGAAGTTGGTTTGGGCCCAGAAGGCCGTTCTTCCAGGTGATTGGAGGCCTGGGATGGTTTACGATACTGGGCTTCAGATTACTGATATAGCCCAGGAGCCTTGCTCGCCTTGTGATGATTCCACCTGGAAATGAAGCTGAAGAAAAAGAAATAAGAAAACGTGTTATTTTATAGAAATATAACATTGTTGCCTTTTCCTCCTCTTTTTTTTTTGTCAGGCTAAACCAATAAAAAGTTGTGAATATTGGGTTAATAAAAATGGAGGAAGAGTTATATTTTTTGTTCATCTTATGGGTTTTTGGGTTTCATGTTTTGTTCTTTTTAAGTAGATGAATCAATAATTAATGGATTTTTGGAAAGTTCTCTCCATGTATGACTACAATTCTACAAATATTGAGAGAGCTGGTTTTGACCCATTACGGAGATTTTCTTTAATTCAGAATATTCGAGTTATTGGGGTCAGTTGGTTTATGCATAATATCAGAGCTTATTTGTTCTTGAGATCACGTGTCTAAATTCTCACAACTCCTGATATTAAACCGTCTTAAAACACATGATATTTAGACCGCAATTTTAAACTCGTAAATTAACTTTCCATTTGAGTGAGTATGTAAAAAAAAATTTGATATCTATATATGGACATCTTTCAACATCTTGAGTCACTTAAAAAAAAAGCATTCCGAGTTATTCGTACTAATTGAATTATGACATCTTTCAACTTCGATATTGTGTAAAACAACCATTAACTTCAGACGACAATGTAGAAGTGTTTCAATGCAAAAGAGGATATAGTGTAACTTCTAACCACCAAAAACCCCATTTGCTAATAACGAGAAGTTGCAGACTGATCATCATATCTCTGAAATCTCATCATATCATCATGCATAGGCTAGGCTTTTCTTCCCTTCTCGAAAAAGGCTCTCTCTAACCCTAATTAGAGAGCCTGCCAAGAAATCGTTTTGAGCACATAATAAGAAAAAGTTTCTGACCGATTGGCTTGGGAAATCCCGATTAAATCAGGATTATGGGCCGTTCAGGCCTCCATTGGCTGGTGGGAAAGGATAAATGCGGCCAAGCGTGCAAGCAAAAGGCACAACCTTCCAACGTGATGTAGCTTCTTCACTGATATTACTAACTAGCTTCTGCTCCTTTTCCCTTTTCAGCTTATGGGGATATGCAACTCTTCTTCTTCCTCCTTTCCACTTTCCTGGATCATCACTCAGATCAAAGTTAAAGTTATGACGTGATGGTGGGTTTATCGATCTAGTCAATCATCTTGATCATGATGAAGGTTGGATGTTTTCATGTTCTTTGTTGTTCGTGTGGATGAAAATACAATAGCTAGTGCTTTAGGTATATGTATAAGGTTGGAGCCTCGAGTATATGATACTTGAGTCATTTGTGCTGAAATATTTCTATCTACATCAATCTAACCGAAGTTCGAGTATAATGTTATACCATGAGTTTCTAGCATTTAAAATAGATAAACTCCAGATTTTGATTATCTAAAACCAAACCTGAAGATTAACTTTAACATAATAATAATAATTAACGATTCTGATTTGTCAAAGTTCAATATGTATACACCCAGCAATCTTATCAGTTGGAGTACGATGTACTCAAGGAGTACACCAGTAGTTACATCATTGTTGAGAATCGTAGTTTGTAGAGATAGTACAAACAAGAGTAGTCATTGTTGTTCATTAGACACATTTCATTTAAGAACATAGTTGCATTAGTCAAGATCGGGGAAGCATGTGAAATAATAATATCTGACGATTCTAATTTGTCGAAGTTCGACAAGCATACATCCAACAGTCATAGCACTTGGATTACGGAGTGCACCAGTTGACATATACATCATTGTTGAGTATGGTTGTCCGTAGAGATAGTACAAACAAGAGTAGTCACCGTTGTTCATTGGAAACATTTCATCTAAGAACATAGTTGCATTAGTCAAGACGGGGGAAGCTTGTGAAAGAATAATCCGTTTAGCTTGTTAACAATTCGGAGAATAACTAAACAAAGTTTAAAAAGCTATAATTAATTGTCTTTCAACAATGGCTCCAACCGTGCGCATTCATATAAATGAGTGTACACTATGTGTCCAACTCTAAAATTAGCTTTTGGACATCAAATTTTAAATTTTAACTAGTAACATTAATTTAATACGACGATATAACATCCAAAGATGTAAAACTTTAATTTTGAAGATCATTGGTATCATGACTCGAGAGACTAGCGATTACTAGCATGCCATGTCATAGAGATAGCCATCACAATTCAGACTTGGTTTTGCTGATAAGACGGCAGCATTAGGTGCCAATTAATAACGTGATTTAATGTGGAAAGAGAGGGAGAGATGCGACGGCGCAATCATTATTGATACAGCAACCCTCACGCTCTGTTTGGCAACGAGGGGGGAGCAAATTTAAAAGAGGGTGCAAATTGAGGGGTAAGTTGAAGGGGTACAAATTTAAGGAGGGTGCAAATTGAGGCGTAAATGGTTGTTTGGGAGAAAAAGTAGGAGGGTGCAAATTGTATTAGAAAAATATATAAAATATTATATTATATTAAAAATTCATTTAATTACTTTTTTAAACCTTTTTTTTTTTTTTTCCTTTCCTTCTCTTGCACGATGGCAAGTTCCCTTCTCTCACCGTCATTCACTTTCCTTTCTCTCTCTATGCTTTTTTCTCCGCTCTTTCCCCTTTTCCTTCTTCGTTCTTGTTCCTTCCTTTCTCAAAGCAGAGAAGGCCCAAGGCCCCGCATCTCTTCCCAGGATTTTCATACGAGAAAATCATCGTCGTTGTTCTGAAAGCAGAGCTCGGTGGCTGGGCAAGTAGGAGATACGAAATCGCCGCCACAGTCCGTTCATCTCGCGTCGGTTTCGGTGGTTGGGCAGAGGGTGGTGGCGGGAGGAAAAACAGGGGAAGGAGATTGGAATAGTGATGATCGATCTCGAGCGTAGCCGTCGATCTCCCCACAACGTCGCCGTCGTTTCTCAGGGCCGGAGATCACAATTAGACAGAGACGGCGACTACTTGGCTGGAGGAAGAAGGGTTGTTGCATTGCATGTCTTCTTCTTTTGATTTTTTTCTGAAATCGTGGGGAAGATTGATGTTTTAAGTTTTCAGATCTAATGGATTTGGTGGTTTGGATTCTTATCGGAGGTGGAAATCAAAACCGGTGACTAGGGTACTCTTTTTAGAGGTGGCAATCACGACGGCGGATTGGGTTTCTTGCCGGAGGTATAAATCGGAGGGTCTTTCCGTTGGCTTGAGAAAAAAATCAGTCTTACGATTCTTAACCAAAAAAAATCAGGAACAAAAAATTGATAAAAGCTTTCAAGCTTTCTCTCTCCACTTCCACCCCAATTTGGGGGGTTAAGCCAAACAGTGATTTTGCACCAGAAATTTCTGCCCCCCTACTGTTCCAAACTTTCCCAAACGCGTGCAAAATCATTGGGAAGGGATTTACCCCCTAGTTGTTGCACCCCCCTCTACTTCCCCCTCTTCCCAAACAAAGCGTCACTACTCACTAGCTAGAAGTTCTTTTTTTTTACAATAATAACGACTTTTATTTCACCATCCAAAGAAAACTAGCGAAACGAGCGAGGACAATTACAAGAGATCAAAAATTAAATTAAGAATATTGATCCACTCCTCTGGCAATGTAGATCGAGCCTTCGAGCGTGCAACCCGATCAACTCTGACGTTTAAAGCCCTTGGAACTCCTTTGACATTTATGGCAGGGTTCGCCCTAAGAATAGTGACCATAGAGTTAATCCAGGCAGCGCATCTCCAGAGCCAACGAGAATGGTTATGTTTCAGAGCATTCACCAACAGCTGACAATCCGATTGAACTGTACATTCTGATCCATGGTCAAGTTACTAGCTAGAAGTAAGATGTGCTATTATGGTCAAGTTTGATCATTCGGTTTACTAATATATTTCTTCATGTATAATTTTTTCTTCTTTTTTTATTCATTACTAATGTTTACAACTTTATTTCATAACCATCAAAATTACATTAAATTTGTCATACATGGCCAGTCAATATTACAATCTTTTTTAAACTAAGAATCCAACCCTCATTGTTGAGCATTTACTCTGCATGCTTAAGTTCGTACTCGAAGAGGTGATCTTAATCGTCATGGTGAATTCATGTGCATCTATTGTGTTAGTAATCGAGAAGGGGAGTAGTGAGGTAGCAAGTTGAGAGTCCATGCATGAAATCCAAATCTATCCCAACAAATTGTTATCTCTCAGTAAATACAACTCTATCAATGATTGATCGACTCGCGAGTGATATTTTGATGGGAGAAAATTGAATGCATGAAAAATATTGTTCTTTCATCATCAGAAACGTGTTCATACATATGTGACGCATGCATGGTACCGACACGAGCTAATAAATTTTAGCATGCTAATTAAATAGTTTGTTAAGCTTATTAAATCCCGAGGAGCGGGTTGCGTATAGACAAAAGAGACAGACAGAAAAGGCCTTAGGCCCAGTTAATAGGTAGGGCGGCCCAACCATAGCGATTAAAAAAAAAAAAAAGATTCCAAAGAAATTGGGCTAACTTTCTCTATTTGGGTATCTTTGAATCGAGAATTTAATTATGTGGAATTTTACAATGCTATATAGCATTGGTGCTATATGTTTTTTTTTTTTATGATATAATTTGAAATTGTACATTTAACGTTATGGTACAACTTCAGATTGTACCTATACTTTTTGTACAAATTCTTTTATGGTACAACTTAAACTTGTACCTTATGTGATGGTACAATTTCAAGTTGTAAAGTTGTATCATAACATAATAATACAAATTCCTTTATGGTACAACCTAAACTTATACATTTAATGTTATGGTACAACTTCAAGTTGTACATTGAAGCATCAATATTATATAGCATAGTAGGAAAGATCTTTAATTATTGAGGAAAAAAATTGAGAATTTAATTAAAGGTGACTATTGACATTAGGGGTCGAACCGCAGCAAGAGAGGCCTTGTCGAAGTTTGTAAATACGTTTTTCCAAATGAAGAAAGGAAGAGCATAGAGATCCATCTCACAATCCCCTTTCAGCAGCCTTCCATTTTTGGTGATTTTGCCATCTTGCAAAATGCAATAAGATAATGAATGCTAACCACACCATGTTATCATAATGGCAATTTCAATGAGGGAGCCAAATGGGTCTTGGAGTTGGAATTGAATGAGGATGATAATGGTAGAGAGAGTTTTGGTTAGAGAAAGAGTTAATATGAACGTCGGATCGACCGGTTCTTATCGAGTTATTAGTTTGAAAGAGGACGATAGATAGAGATAGATACTGATATAGATAAAGAGTTGATACATTTCACATATGGTCAAGGTGTTAAGATCCCCATTTTTATGGGGATCGTACATCCAAAGAAAAAACTCGCTCACGATTCCCTGAAAGAAGAGAGGTTGGAGCCTCCCAAGCAGATGTGTTTTGTGTGCCTCAAGCGAGGAGGACGCCACCCACATGTTTATCAATTGCAGCTTTGTAGTAAGAGTATGGAACTTGCTACGACCTTTTGTGTGCATTGGTTCAACCACGAGAGATATTTCACAGGCAATACAGTCCTGACCAAGGCGCAAAACAAGCAACCCGAAAGAATGGTGTGTAACGATGATGATGTCTGTACTAAATTCATCAAAACGGCATCATTTTATTTAGCATCCTAAAATCAGTCTTATAAGTTGTGGTTCAACCCGATTATACCGGTCGGCAACCTACCGGTTTAACAACCATTTGGCAACCACACAAGATTTTTTATATTATTATAATTGTTTTGTTTTCTTTATGAACCGGGTACTAATAAATATATAAATAAATAAACGTGGGCAGTCTCTTTCTTCCTCACAGTCACAGCCAGCAACACGAAACCTCGATGATCTCCGTCACTCATCTCTCGCCACGTGTAAAAATCGACGGACGGGGATCCACCACTCCCATCCCATTCTCTCTGTCTTGCTCTTGCCCTTTTGTCTTACTCCCCACTCCACTCCGTCGCCATATAAACAAACTTATCCTTCTCTCTTCCTTCTCATTCGTTCGTATTCTTCCGTAGCGCCCTGTTTGGCCAGTCTATAAATAGAGAGCGTTCGCTGAAGCAGTCTGTGTCACTCACTATTCTACTGCTTCCTCCTCCACTTTTCACTCCTATCCAACCACGCGGTTTGCCAAACGAGGTATAATAAGGGGAAGGAATAGAAAAAACGATTTCCCACACCTTGGAAAGAATGAACATGGGAGAATCGGCGGCGGCGGTGGCGGTTGGGAGTAACAGCAATGGGAATAATGATGACAGTGGGGAGGTGGTGAAATCGCGGTTCAAGAGGGTCTGTGTTTTCTGCGGGAGCAGTAGTGGGAACAGGAACTGCTACAAGGATGCCGCCATTGATCTTGCTCAGGAGCTGGTAATTTTTTTTTTAAAAAAAAGGGTTTATGGGTTTAGCTTCGTTTCCGTTCTGGGTTTCGTTTCTATTTTTGGTAATTTAGTGTTTAGAGTATTCTGATTTTTTTTTTTGGTTGGGTTGATGGGTGAAGGTGGCGAGGAAGTTGGATCTCGTCTATGGCGGCGGGAGTATTGGGCTGATGGGGCTGGTGTCTCGAGCTGTGCACCACGGCGGCGGCAGCGTTCTTGGGTAATGGATTTTTTTTTTTTTGTCTATGCTCATGAGGTGTTTGTGGTTTGGCCTCTGAGAATTTTTTTTTTCCTTCTGACTGTGGTGGTTTTGTGTTGTAACAGGATCATACCCAGGACCTTGATGTGCAAGGAGGTGAGATTTTTTTCGTTTGGGATTTGGGTTCCGAGCTGGAAAAAAGAAACCTTTTCATGTGATTTTTTGCTCGGAGTTGTGATTTTTTTTGTTCTTTTTGATTCAAAAATGGTGGAGCCAAACAGATCACTGGTGAAACAGTTGGTGAGGTGAGGCCAGTAGCCGACATGCATCAAAGGAAAGCAGAAATGGCCCGCCAATCTGATTGCTTCATTGCCCTACCAGGTCTTCCCTCATCCATTATTATATCTCCCCTTCACACTGTTCTCTTCAACAGATTATTATATGCACTAAATTCCCCTCCTTTTTGTTTCCGTTTGTAATCAATGGTGTTCTCCTTTGTTCTTTTGCATCATGGTAATCAGGTGGGTATGGGACCCTGGAAGAGTTGCTGGAAGTAATCACTTGGGCTCAGCTTGGAATCCATGATAAGCCAGTAAAGCATTTGACCTTTTCCCTTGTTTCTTCCCATATTAACCTTTTTTTTTGTTTGTATTTTTTGTATCTAAACAAAGAAAGGTAACCTGTGGCTGCAGGTGGGTTTACTAAATGTGGATGGCTACTACAACAACCTACTGATCTTCATCGACAAAGCTGTGGATGATGGCTTCATCAAGCCATCCCAGAGGAACATATTTGTCTCAGCTCCTAATGCCAAGGAGCTTGTTCAGAAGCTTGAGGTGAGGAAATTGAATGATGTACATTATTATGCATACATATATGGAAAAGACAGTATGGGTGGTTCCGTAAAGGATCTTTACCAATTTTCCACCTTGGTGATGAATCATCCTTTCTGATATTTTCCCATTTTATTAGCATGTGGGAGTTGTTTTGTTACCTTGTTGATGATACCACTGTTTCCTTTTTTTCGAGTAGGAGTACGTTCCAGTGAAAGATGGAGTCATTGCCAAGGCGAAGTGGGAAGTTGAGCAGCAGCAGCAACCACCACAACAGCAACAACAGGTGGGGTTCAATGCTACTACTTCTACTACTGCTGCTGCAGCTACTACCACCACTCCTACTACTCTGCAGCAGACCGAGATAGTTCTATGAATGCAAAAGGAAGGACAGGTAGGGGAAGGAATGGATGGAAAGAAATGAATAGTTAGGGTAAAAGGTGGGGTTAGGCCTTTTTCTCTTTTGCTTTCTAGTCTGATTTTTTGGGGTCGGAGTTGAGAGACCACCCATTATGGGTATGATGGTGTTGGTTTTGAACTTTGATTGAATGACTTGGCTAGACGAAAAGGTGGGGACTTTGTGTCTTTTCATTTTAGTATATGTACGTATGGCTAATGATGGAAGAATAGGGAGTTTGGTTAACTACAATGATATGTTGTTGACCTCAGGTTAAGCTTCTTTTGTAATTGGAAAGATCCTTTTGGGAGTATCAATATGTACAAACATTATTGTTAATTGTTATTATTTATTATAATATAATATAGGATGCATGAAAGAAAAAGCCATAACCTAGAACTCCTTTGTCCCTTTGCCTTTATTTCTTTGCTTCTGCTATAGTGCCAGGAAGGCAGGAACCGTTATTTGATTGGTGCAAAGCTTGGAGAGAACATTAGTGGTAAATAATTATAAGCTACTAGTGGTGAGAACGAGGCATTGGTCATTTTACCTCTTTGGTGAATGTATGGCAGAAAGGGCAGCCTGGTTTTTTTTTTTGGGTTCTGCTGATATTTTTGATCAGCCTGCCCTGGTGGTACTGTTACAGCTCATTTGCAGGGACAATGGCCATCGCCATGGCTATGGCACTGGCAGGTCCTTTTTTTTTATATATTCAACTGTAGCTGGCCTGGGGAGAGATTACCCTTGAGGCAGTTTTGTATCTGTGCTTTCCCTGTAAAAAGCACTGTGCAAAGGGCAGAGAGAGAGAGAGAGAGAGAGCGAATGATGAATGGTCTGGTGACAAAAGAAGGAAAAGGAGGGGGCTGGGAGACTCATCATGGTGATGACCTTACCTTACAGAAAAAGAGGGACACAAATCAAGTCTGGGTTTTCAGAATTTGCCATACTTGAAGGGTTATCTATCATCACCCACCTCCACTATATATGTATCTTCTACCACTCAAAGCTTCTTCTGGGCCTCCCTCCATTTGGGAAATATGGTTAATGAGGTTTGCCCCTTCCCCTATACTTGGAAGTTGGAAATCAAAAGAAAAAACAATGATGATGAAGTGGGGGGGTTTCATGCATGTCTTATCCCTAATTTGTGGAAAGTTATAGTGTTTGATGGTACTAACATGTATTATCCATCCAAGATGGAAATCACAATGTGGTAGATTTTCATTGGTCTAAATCCGGGTTTTTTTTATCGGCCATCTACATTGAGAGCTGCTATAATTTGTATTCACTAACAATTTGAATGCTAAATTGTGAAATTGATATATAATGGTCACATCTCCTGTTATAATCAACTTTTTTTAGTACAAAATATCTAGATGAGCATGTTAATTCAACCAATTTGATAAAAACAAAAAATGTGGACAATATATAGTTATCGTCGGGGACAAAAGGGGGCTGCTAAGGGTGTTCTTCATAAAGTTGGGTTGGAATTGGCTATGAGCAGAAAATACTTTGGTCATATCATTATCGTTAAAATTTGGTTGAGTTGACATGTTAACTGTTCTATCAGAAAATCTTCAAGAGACGAAGTGGATAACTATTATATTAGTTATTCTAGACTTCGGTTATGAATCGAAGTGATCCTCTTAATATGCAATTGACCTTACTTCTTCTATCTCTTCCTCTACCATCATGAGATGGCATTGGTCCAAGAAGTACAATGCATGTAAGAACAAAGCAAACCCATGGTGGGTTATGAGAGAGCCAAAAAGAAGCACCCAACTTGGGCATGTTTTGCAGGAGGGAGTTTTGGAGCAATGTGACTCTTCTTATCAACTAGCCATTTGCTTTGCTGCTGCTCTGTGATGGATGTACTGTAAGAGCTTGTAAGCACTCTCTCTCTCTCTTGAGCTTCATGGTCCCTTACCTTAGCCACAAATGGGGCATTGGTTCCAGAGAAAATATGCAGTGCCTTGTACAACTAGAAGCCTGCACCACACTTTCTCTTCTTTTACAAGGTTAAAAAAACCTAAAATGAAAAGAATAGGGACCATTTTCCTTTTGGTGGGAGGGCATATAATGCTTGTGTTAACCCCACAAACAAAAAGGGTTGGAACTTTGGGAACAATTGTCTTTAGGGCAGAAAGAAACACTTGTTTAATTGGCAACCCCATTGTACGAGCCAAACTTGTTTTTGGAAATGTAGATAATGAAATTCAGACCCCATATTTGGTGAGCAATTGCACTATCATGTAACATTGTCCCCTCCCATCACTCTCTCTTTTGCCTTGAGAGGAGAAGTCCAAGTGAACTTCTGGTTGTTGATCTTTCTTACCTTCACCATGGCTTTCAGTTGGGTCCACATGCATGTGATCATCGTGGTCTAGTTCGAATTGAAATTGGTAACGGGAGAATTTAAGAACTCGATAGCGAAATATACCAACTTAGGATGGATACAAATTTTAGTGGAGGAATACGTTTCTTCACAATTTTCAAGCACAACCATCCGTTGCATTTGCCAACAAGTTTTCGTATAAGAAATATGCAACAATTAGATACGATTATGTTGTCACACTGAATGTAGAATATTCGAGTTATGTGGTTGGCTCTTGATAATTTTCACCCTTACTATAATCATGCAGCTTGTGAACCATTTGTCAAAACTATATCTATATCAACTTCATGAATGTTTTCGAAATTTCAAGCATTAACCCTTGTATCTGGATAGACTTAACTCGGACTCGTGTTGCTATAAAATGTCACTACAAATAGTAGCAGTATTCAAAACCGAGTAAACCAGTGTTTTGGAAGAGGCCAGAAGAAGTAACTCCGTGGAAGCAAGAATCGGGCCAGCTGGGTGCTAACCCCTAAGGTAGACCACCCCTTCGACACTCGATAACCATATGATACATGCGATAACACTAATTTTTCACGAAATAATCATCGCTTCTTCCAACGAGCATAGAACGTGTTATACTCGATTCAATAATCGTAGATAGCCCTGGGAGGAAGTCCCCGAAACCCTGACCGGATTGAATATCCTAGCCATGGAAATGTCTAAAGTTGTTTCCAATGAAAACTATAGTCTGATCATTTGATGTGAGAGTAGCTAGCTAGTTATCCAGAGGAGAAGTAAAAGAGGATGTAAGGTTTTGCCATCACTTCAATACTCCCCTCATATCTCATCAACTTGTTCCTGACAATACGCCCCTTTGTTGCATTCTTTGCCCTTTCCAACGGTTGGGCCCACCAATAACTAGCTAGATGCAAACTGTGTCATAGGCGGGTTGGGATTTGGGATGGGATGTAAAAGAAAAAAAAGATATAAATGGCCGGTTTAATATTCGGCTATAATTAGAAGCCCAGCCGAATTGGGCTTTAACATCGGCCTAATTTCACGCAGGCCACCAAAATGGATGGGCTTGACCCAATAGTTTTTCATGCATGTTTGACTCGATTTTAAAACCCAGAACCAGTGGACATTTTAGATCTTTTTTTGCAACCAAAGGACAACGATTACCCAATCGCTAAAGCTCTCTGGGATCACTCGGGCCTAGAGCATATCGGGCAAGGACTGCCACAACATTATTTTCCCCTCTTTCTCAAAAAAATGCTTCTTTCGGTTGACTCGGCTGGATCAAATTATGACCCTGATTGCGGTCATATGAGGTATATGAAAAATCAGGAATTGAATTATTTTTCAAGAAAAATAATTTCGAATTGTTAATTTGATGTGCCAATATCATCCTACTCAACATAGTTCGGATGCGGGTTGTTTGCCATGCATTTCAGTATGTGGGAAGGTGCGGTGTGTGTGAGTTCACATTCAGCGGGAGGGATGATTTGGAAAGATGAAGGAGCCATTGTTGTCCTAACGAGAGGGATATCCTTTTAGGATATTGACGACCCTATTTTGGTTGAGACTATGGACCTCTGGAAAGCTATTCAGTGGTGTAAGAACTGTGGATTCACTCGGGTTCTCGATTTGAAGGTGATGTTAAGGTGGTTATTTACAAGAGAAACTCCAAGGATGTGAGGGATAGTCGTGCTGGGGTCATTATTGAGGAAGTTATTCGTATGTTGGCACTATATAGTTATTTTCATGTTCAATTTGTAGGTCAGATAAGTAATAGGGTAAACCCATCTTGTAGATCGGAATGCCCTTTCTTTGTCTCAAACGTCGTGTCGTATCTTTGATTATGTATTCCTAGATTAGATTCAGGGTGTGATCTATTATGATCTTTCTATCAATCAATATGATTATCTTTTGCTAAAAAAAAGCTCAATAAGTTTTAACTTTGCATGCATGGTTCACTTGATTTTAAAGCTCTAGAACCGAAACCTTTTCGAAAGATTTCCAATCAAGAGAAAACGAAAGTTTTCACTCTGCGATTTGAACTTGAGATCTCCATTTAGAATCACATAGCTTCATTATCCGAAATTAAACTATTGTGAACTTGGGATAGCCATGTTTCTACCCAAACTTTTTCTCCCCTTAATCACGCTCTCTCTCTCTCTATCGATATATAACGACACTTCCATGTCGGTGGCGAGAAGGGAATAGTGAGAGCTTAATTACATTACAGAAAAGAGATCTCACAGTCTGCAGTTGCACTGCACGAGCTCCAAATATCGACAACGAAAGGTCATTATTCCACTTGATCATAACCCAAGTCACGCCTTAACAAACTACTTTCGGATATGGTCGGCGGTTCCTTATTCCAGGCTCTATTTTCTTGTAAATGCATAGATATATTTTCCTGTAAATCATCACTCTTTAGGAATATTCACATTTGTAATGAACCACAACATTATCTCTATATGAATTCTTCTTCTTCTTTATTATTATTATTATTATTTCTCTTAACTAAGAATTATGACTTATAATTTATAAATGCAACTTTCCACTCGTATAATGTAATTATATACACAAATAGTAAAACATTACATTAGATGAAATAATATAAATGAATAACTATTATCCATAGATATCCATGAATATAACCAGCAAAACGAGTATAGTTTTGATTTACTATCTGAATCTTGCACCAATCGAGCATCGATGCAATAGATTTCGAGTAATTTGGTAAAACATGTATGTTCTTTGTTAGTTAACGGTACACCATTTATAACAGAACAATAACTCGAGTTATTAGAACCAAACTGATTCTTGACATAGTATTATAGTTTTCGACAATCGAAAGGTTTTAAGTTGAATCCCAACAATCCACCAATATGAAACACATGGTATTCAGACATTTGCGTACTTCAATTTCCCAAAGATGGAAGTATTGGGAAAGAGAAAGACTCGTTCTGGTCTTCGTAATTGGGAGACTTCGTTCAGGCCAATGGTTCTCAGACAACAACGAGAAGAAGTCTGGGCCGATTCTATAATTGGGCTTGGGCCTCGTAATCTTACCTAAAGGACCCGTCTTGAAATGGAAAATATCATTATTTTATTATGACCAATTAGCTCTAATTCCTAATTCAAGTGCGTTCGATAATAATCCCACTACTGCAAATTGTTAACTAATTACTAGTTGCTAAATATATTGTTCAAAGAAGAAGTAAGAAAAAGGGAATTCGTGAATTCCGGGAGTGCTTACGCATGGTTTCTCATTAATTCTTGTACGGGGAACACAGCAATACATGCAGACGGTCAAGGAGACAGCTAGCTAATCGTGATTAATTACTGTTAATCCATTTTTCATCTTTGTTTTAATTAATCTCCATCAGTCTTTCATTAACAAATTATGTTGAATAATATTCATATTAGTGATTCAGTTTGATTTTTATTCTTTCTTCTGTGGCGGCAGGCATAGAACTGTCAAGAACCAATTGCTCCCAATAACTCGAGTTGTTGGGAGAAGGTTATGCTGGATCTTATACCACTCTCTAACACGAGTTATTGGGAGCAACTGGTTCATGACATGGTATCAGAGCCTTCTGTGACCAAGAGGTCTTGTGTTCGATTCCCGATTGCCCCCATTTGTTAAGCACATGGTATTCTTGTCTTCAGACCTGTGCAAACTTCAAGCCCTTGTGAGTGTGGCTTTCGTTTGAGGGGGCGTGTTAGTGTGTGGTATATGATCCACGATTGAACCTCTCCCAACAACTCGAGTTATTGGGAGCAACTGGTTCATGACATGACATGGTATCAGAGCCTCGAACCAAAAGGTCATGTGTTCGAATCTCCACGACCCCCAATATTAACCGTTGTTTTTCAAGCACATGGTATGGTAGGCCGAGTTGTTGGGAGAAGGTTATGCTGGATCTTATACCACTCTCTAACACGCCCCCTCAAACGAAAGCCAACCCACGGGCTTGAAGTTTGCACAGGCCTACCATACCATGTGCTTTAATAAACTGTTAATATTGGGGGTCAAAGAGATTCGAACACGCGACCACTTGGCCAAACCAGCTCTGATACCATGTCAAGAACCAGTTGCTCCCAATAACTCGAGTTGTTGGGAGAAGGTTATGCTGGATCTTATACCACTAGAACCAGTTGCTCCCAATAACTCGAGTTGTTGGGAGAAGGTTATGCTGGATCTTATACCACTCTCTAACAAGAACTACTAGAAGATGTATGGTTAACGCAAAACTTAAGAAGACATATAATCTAAGGCCACTGTTTGTTTGTGTTTTTCACAATTGATTAAATAAAACCAACAACTAATCGAATTAACCTATCAAAATAGTACATAGATAAGTGTATAAATAGAAGGAAAAAAATGAAAAGAATAAAAGCTAATATGGAAATCAGGAGACGCGATAAGTATCAATAAGGGATTCGTTCGAACAACAAATCGACGACGTCCAAAGCCAGTATATTTTCTTGTTGTGCATTTTGCTCTTGATTTCTCAAGCATGCAACCAACAATGGAGGTAATACAAGATTTTATATTCCATCGAAGAACTAACCTTGTGGCTACCAAATAGAGGAATGTTCCAAAGTTGTGGTTTTATATTGCTTTTTCCCCCTTTTCTCTTCTAAGGTTTTGCCAAACTATTGAACATAGTATTCAAACATTCTTGGTTAATTTTTTGCTTCTCATGTTTAAACCACTTTATTGTAACTTTGGTGGGGGGGAATGAATTCTAACCCTATAGAGGAATCACTTTATCTTGTTTGCATTTGGGCTATAGTGAACATGTGGACAGAGGACCAATTCAACCATTTTCACAAGACCATGGAATCTCTGAATTGATTAATTGAAGAACCACATTGCTCCTTGTGCATATTTCAAAGTAAAAACCTTACAAATCTTTGAAATTGGATTTCTTCTTCCATGAGGAGGGGAATGAGAGGTACCCAAAAGACCCTAGAATCCACACAAACTTGGGGAAAAAAAACAAGTCAATCGATTGGGCCAAAAAAAAGACCTGTCAATTTCCATTCCATTACAATCTGACCCCTCTTCATCTTCTTTTCCTCTGAGTTTGCTCTAAAACCGTGTGGGTTCCACTTTCAGGCAACTTCACCTTCCTTCCTTTGTCTTGCTACTCTGAAATTCCTTCTCATGAACCATCATCATCAATCATCATCTTTTTGCAATTTCTTAATGTCTTTCTTTCTATTTGTTACCTATGATTCCAAGTTTTTCTTAAATCCGGGTTGATCAGACTAACCCGCTCACAATTTTGGACTCGACCGTGTAGGTAGTGACTCGTGATTCATAATTATTTGTCCATGATTCGCTTTGCTTGCTACCCAATCAACTCGACTAGTTCAAGTGTTCCGCCTTTAGGTGTCAAGAACCACCCAACCTGATAATACTGCAAAACCAATTCTTAACAACATGTCCGTCACTTGAGTTGGATGAAAAAGAGAAAACAAAAATAAAAACCCTATAAGTATAACAACCACTACACATAATCAAATCAACCCGCAAACCCCTAACATCAGATCATGAATAACACATAATGTAATCAACCATTAACCCGCAAACCCCTAACATCAGATCATGAATAACACATAATGTAATCAACTATTAACCCGCAAACCCTATCCAAATTAACACATAACACATCTACCCATTAACCTAAATAATCTTATTATTCCAAAACAGAAAATTCTCAACCCGATTAACTCACAACCTGATTAAGTTTTAACTCAATCAAACCCAACCTTGTTGACACCTCTAACCCCACCACCACCACACAATCTCCTCACAAGACTTGGTCATTCAATTCAATCCCAATAGTTAGTCTCTTCCCACAAGAGAAAGAAAAAAAAAATTCCACAGAACTCTGACACCCCAATATAAATTTTGCGCCAAGCTTGCTTGTCCCTTTTGTTCCATGCACAACCAACAAGAGAACACAACGGAATCATTTTCCTCACATTCTCCATTATACATTGTGTACACTAAACTCCACTACTACTGACAAAGCAAATATACTCTGTTTTTCCAATCCCAATCCATGGCTGACACTAATGAAATCAGCTCAGAACATCACCGATTCGGCCTGCCCGGGTTCCGATTCCACCCGACCGAGGAAGAGCTGGTCGAATTCTACCTCAAGAACGAGATCTTCGGCAAGAAGCTCATCAGCCTCGACGTCATCGGCTACCTCAACATCTACCGTTACGACCCCAGGGAGCTTCCCAGTACGTGTTTTCTTTCATTTCCCCTGTTTTCCGATGAACCAATTAATTAAAAACCCCGATTTCGGAGCCGTGAAACTGATGTTGGGTTTTTGGCGTTGGTAGGATTGGCGAAGACGGACGGGGAGAGGGAGTGGTATTTCTATGTCCCGAAGGACAGGAAGCACGGGCGGCCGAACCGGACGACGGAGAAAGGGTTCTGGAAGGCGACCGGGTCGGACCGGAAGATCTGGCGGCTGTCGGAGCCCAAGCGGGAGATTGGGCTGAGGAAGACTCTGGTTTTCTACCAGGGCAGAGCTCCACGAGGGACCAAGACCGATTGGGTCATGAACGAGTACCGCCTCCCTGACTCTTCAGCTCTTCCCAAGGTGTGAGACTGATCTCCCCCTCTCTCTCTCTCTCTCCCTTTTTTCGTCCGAAATTTTTGTGAGCGACTTAGATTTTGTTAGTACACAATAATTTGAATTCGAGACATCCGACACACAGTTTCGATAATTGAAACTCTAACAGTTCTATTGGACGACGACGCACATGTCGAGGAGTTTTCTGGTCCATCGCCGAGTATGTTTTGAGCCTTTCTCTAAGAAATTAATGTCTTTTGTCTCAATGGTCCTTGTGTGTTTCGAACGAAAAAAAGAACGCCTCTCTGGGGATGAAAATCATTACAACCTCTACTTTCGTGTCTTGTCTTGTTTAGTTATGTTCATGATATGCGTTATAGTGAAGTAAGAGTACGTATGATTTTATGTCAGTGGATATCAAACACGAAATGAAGGGGAGGGGGGGGGGGGGGGGGGGGGGGGGGGGAGGAAAGCACTTTTTGTACGTTATTATTGAGAACCAAGAGGTCAATCTGCGTAGAACCGACGGTTTGTTTATATACTCTATTACGATCTAGTTGTGTGAACTCGTGTGTATGATGTGCCACAGAGGTCGAAATCATAACATGTGTTTAACTTGTATAACACTACCTCAACAAAATGGCAATTTTCAGACAATTTACACATGTTTTAAATTATTAACTCCCCTAGCGTTATTATTGAAAATCGTGGTGTTATTATTGAGAATCATGAGTTCGACGTGACGATTTGTTTAGATATTTTTGTTGATTTTCTATTTCGAGTAGTAGCAGCGTGGACTCTTACTAGTTGCAAAGAAGTCAAAATCATATAGATGGTTGCTTGTCAAAAGCTACCTCAAGAAAATGGCAATTTCCAGCCCAACTTACACATGTTCTAAACTACTTCACAGGACATTGTCTTGTGCAAGATCTACAGGAAGGCAACTTCTCTGAGAGTCTTGGAACAGAGGGCAGCAATGGAAGAACAGCAACAACTACAGCAACAACAACAATCCTTCATGAACAGTAACCTCAATCCATTATTATCATCATCATCATCCCCTTCACTAGATACCACCACCATGTCCATGTCGCCAGGCCCATGGGCCACAGCGTCCGGCCCGCTCCAGGACGGCCCACTTCAATACCCGAACCCTGGGCCTCCCGAGGTTGTGAACCGACACGTGGCCTTTATGATGAAGACGGAAGCTGCTGATATGTCCACCAACTACGATGGTGGTTATTATGATGATGGCGGAAGTGAGGACTACAAAACGGTGCCGTCTGCTGCTGACGTCGTTTCAGCTTCTTGTACGTTGCTGCAGCAGTTCCCACCGGCGGCCGCGGCCGCGGCCGGGGAGGGAAAGGTGATGAACCATTGCAAGTTGCCGGAGCTTCAAGTGCCGAGCAAGCTGAGCAGTACGATGGGGGATTGGAGCCAGGACCCTTTTTGCTTGATCAGCCCTTGGCTACATCAGAACTTGACCCCTTTGGCTACTCTCTTAAACTTGTAATTAATTAATTAATTAGATGGTTTATCTTAGAAGTAATTAGCCTTAATTATGTATCCGTCGAAACGACCGACCTTGAAAAATTGTAACAAGTGAAGACACTACACATCTACATATTATGATTTTCTATAATAAAATGTAATCTGGCCTTTAGATCATGGGCTTTTTGTCCCAACTTAGGCCCCAATGGGTTTGTGCCATTGGACTAGCGTGATTCGGGCCCAAGCCCATAAATCATACAAATCCTGATCTCTCAACCAAAATCATGTGGCATGATTAATACACGTACAGTTTAAAATTTTAATTATTGGACTTGAATTGGTGGGGTGCGCCAGGCCCATGCAATAGTGCAACACAAGGGCGACACTCGAGAAGGCCCCTGAAGCAAGCTCCAGTAATGGGCCTCTCCCCCTATAAAAATTAATTTAATATCGTGTGGGCCGTTGGCCCACGTATCAGATATTAAACTGATAAGAACAGATACTACACTTGATCTTAGCCAAAAGGCCGAGAAAGGTATGATTTGTTCAATCTACAGAACTCGTCATTTGTTGCAAGCCATTTGCTCTTACATGCTAGTTTAGACGATGTGGTATAAAAAAACCCATCAGGAAGCTCAAACGCAGCTGAAGTAATCAAACCATGTCCGACCTCCATTTGCTTCTTCTTGGCCAACTTCATAGCTTCCACCGAGATCGATTGTAGATCAATAGAGCGTGATCGAATCTCCGACAAGCTAGTTAGTTCATCCCCACCCCCCTCGAAGCCTGCTAAAAGTTATGTGCAGCTGAGGCAGTAACAACACCGAATCAACGCGATTTGCAGTGCTGATAGATGGGGCAAGATACACTGAATTGGCCATTCTGATGATGGAGAAGAGAAAGCCATCATAACTTTCAGTGCATTGAACGTGGGATCGCTGGTTTCTGACGTCCATTTCTGCTTCGACGAACGAGTGAGTCCAGGATTCTCTACACACAAAGGAGTAGCTTGTAACACGCTACTGGCAGAGCAGGATTTGAGCTGCGGTTGCAGTGTTGATTAATATGATACGCTAGACTTGTGCTGCCTAAGCTACAGACTCGTCAAATCTCACCATCGAATATGAACAATGCCAAGCAGCAATTCATGGCAGGTGAAGTGTACTTCCGCAGGTGCAATGGAGATTTTTCAGTCTTGGGAGGAAAGAAATAAACTAACACAAGGGAGGGATGCAAAATTTATAAAGGGAAGATCATTGTCTGTGTAGTGTTAAGTGCAAGGTATCAGGTTTACAGATGTATACTAAATTACTAATCTACAAGTAATATCTTTCATATATTGACGTGTTGAGAATTTGCAGCTCTCATCGACATCTCCAGTGCACGGCTGCCGCCGCTTCTTCAGCTGAACTTGGACATCTTCATTATCTTAAAGGAAGCATAGCCAAATTCATCTTTAGATACTACTGCAACCCTCCTTTTTCTGGTTTTTCACCAGCTTGGAAACTAATGACCACCTGCTCGACTAAAAAAATGAACAACAACAGGGATTCCAACGACATGGCAGTGGCAGATTCAGCTTCCATGAACATGGTGACAATCTCAGGATCATTCGACGGGGATTTTCTGCTTTCTGTGGCACCCTTCAAGACTTCCAGGATTGCTTTCTCCACAAGCTTACTGGAACTGTTCAGATACCTTCTAACAATTGCCAGAGGTTTAGCAATAGATTCCCTTCATGCGTGACAATCCATCCGTGGCACTGCTACATAAATCCCACTCTTCCAACACTGGCTTCAATGATTCGTTCGTTATCAAGCCAACAACACCATTAGCTGACCATAGTTGTAGAAAGTACACCACATTGATCAATTGATGATTTGAGCATAAAACTACCATGAGTGTTGAGCAAAAACAGCCATGATCCTTGCATTTGTGCCTCAACGATCAGCCTGCTCCATATGATAACAAATTCGCAACACTTCTTCGACTTACTGACAACCACAAGGGGAAGAAAGTAGAATCACAGTGATGCTCGGGAAGTGGTAATGAAAGAAGAGAGAACACATTACAAGGAAATACAAAATTCAGTTCAAGGGTATTTTTAAACTTGGTAGCAAAGACTTTAGATTCATGTGTTGGATATCGAACACTGTTTATTACATATCATCACTCCTCACTCTCAATCGGACGGCTCTTTTTCTTTGATTTCTTGCTTCCATCGTCTCTCGACTTCTTCTTTTTGCCTTTCATTTCTTCAGACGACTTCTTCCTCTTTGCAGGCTTCAATGCTTCTTGCTCATCTTCTCCCGGGATCTCACCTGTGTTCTGTGCATCAGGCGCTACTTCTGCTTGTGAAACGTATTAAGTAGAGTATTCTCAATTAGCCGACTCATTACCTAGCTATCAAAGACTTCAAAACCTCTGAATTGAAGAGTTGCATGGATGCTTTGAGACACGACGGACGTCACACTCAAACTTCTCCATGATCAAGTTCTATGCTCACTTAACAAAACTTAATCTTCTCCTGCCCTAAATGATCATGCTTTCGCTAACAGAACTTATACCATTTATGGGTTGCTTGATATTTAAAGCATAGGGCTACGGTTCAACAGAATAAATTTTCTAGATGAAACTAAACACAAAAAATTCCACTCACAAGGAAAAAGCACACGAGTTGAATGAAACCTCAAGGTAATCCTAATTTGTTTCTTTCGACACCGAAAAAGAAACCCACCAGCTATGGCCTAAGACTTCTATCTTCCAAGCTCAACAGAGGCAGAAAGGGCATTTCCAGGAAAATACTAATGCTAATTCTCCTGGCATACACTATCCAAACTAAAGAATGGTTACTAACCTTTGTCAGAAAAATTGGAATCGAAGACGACACATGTGAGATGCTGCTTCAGGAAAGTCTGCGTCATGCAACAATAATTTATTAGACAAAATTAGTCAGGAGAGAAAGGATTATATTCATGATAACAAGCTCCCAATTCTTATGTGAAAGCAAATAGAAATTGTGCAGTAGTTAAAGCAAAATGGATATAATAAGAAAAGGCAGGGGGCTGCAGGAGGGGAGACATACAGCTGAAAGAAGTTCTCTTGTCTTCACATCCCACAAACGTAAGTAGCTATCCAGACCTATAAAGGGCAAAAGCAGTTAAGTAAAAGAAACTCAATGCAAACGGAACGATGGGAGAACCAATTCAGAAAAACTTGATCGCTTCACTGAATCAAAAATTTCATTTGCTAATATGCCACAAGCATTATCACTCACCACATGATGCTATCACCGGATGATCTGGATGTCGGGCTATGGATCTTATGCTTCCAGAACACTTCCCCAGAAAGCAACCTAATAATTTTCCTGCAGAAAAATAATTCCAGAAAGGGAAATTAAACAAAAGTAGCAACAGAGATAGTCCAAGTAATGCTTCTAAACACCCAAAGTATCACCAGAGATTAATCAAATAAGATGCCCCCACGTATTAATTTACCTGTGCGGGTGTCAAAAGAAGCAAGGTCACCAGAGCCATTTCCCACATAAATAGTATAACCATCATGATCTTCAGCTACTGATTTAATAGGGGTCTCCCGAAAATCAAAAGATATCACAGGTCGGCGTTGAGCAGAAGTATCGTATACACGGACCTGTTTAGAAAACGATATCTTAGATGACAGTAAAAGTTATCACAATATCAATCCACATATCGTAACACACAGCAAAACCACATATTGCTTGTCCATCATGATCATGATCTAGAAGAGCATCCTTGGACAAGAAAAAGAAAACGGAAAAATCACTTCACCACAGGACACATGCCAACCATAACAAGTAGTCACGTGGACTGAACATCGAATCCATCCAAAAGAGTGCTGTGACACTAATCTTAATGTTACAAATTGTTCCAGAAAGAAGTAACAACCGTAATTTAAGCTCACCTGGTGGCTATTGGTGCCAGCCACAAACTTCCGGTGATCATCCCCTGTCAGGAATGTTGCAGACGTAAACCATGTTGGAGTAAAGATGCCAAGGCTGTTTTTGGGAGGCTGTAAAGAGGTAGAACGATTGACATGTGTAATTAATGAATAAACACATTTGGTAATGAGTGAATAAACATAGGCCTTTCTCAATACCATGCAATTAGAGAAAGGGTATGCATGTAACTCACAGGTTTTGCCGACCAAATCTTAGTAGAGCTCTCAAGATCCCACAAATTTACTTCAACACCTTTCCTGAATTTAAAGGAAAACTTAGTTTCTTCAAGATTTTGAGAAATACAAGCCAAAAGACGGATAGTCAAACAGCGAATGCACTTACCCTCCAAATAAAGCATGTTTTTCACTTCCGTGGACTTTAGCACATAAGATATTACCAGCAGCACAAACTTTCCACGAATTAGAGGCACCATCATTGTTAGTGTTCCCTGCAGGTGTAATGTCGACTGACCTCAAACTTGCATTGCCTTTGGTTGTACATGTAAGCAAAGAGCATGATCTATATGACAAGTTATTAAACCAACAGTGAGCATAATATCATGATAGTTGCTTATGACTGTACACATGACTCAACATTGAAATGGCACTATTTATCACTGGGCTGACATACCCCACCGATCTGCTCTTCTTGAATAAATGCAAACCAGCAATATCATCATCATCTTCAGGGTGAGCATCACCATCGCCAATATTGGATAGTGACACAAAAATGTCCCCATTAAGAGGATTAGAAATTTCAATCTGTTACATATGAAGCTAGGGTAAGTATAGAACCAGTGAAAATACTGCATCCTCAAACCCAATCAGCACAAATTAAGTAACTAACCGTGCTATTTTTCCTTGCGACAGCCAATATCTGCAGGGAAGGGAATGAAAATTGAACAGTCAAAGGTACAAGAGATGATAATTGCAATAAACCCAACAAAAGAATTGAAGCTACCAAAAATCTGAACTTGAAAAAACGCCAGGCAAGAAGCTCATTCACAACATACTGGGTCGTTTGCACGATCATCAATGGAGGCAGCAAGCACACGTTTTGAGGAATCGGCATCCCCCCATCTTTCCACCACCTGAGGAATTCCGCTATTGCCTCGAGACTCAGTGACTGAGATAAGGAAAACGAACCCCAAAAGCAATCAGTATCCAGTTTTTAACAAATTCAATTCGTAGCCTCTCAGAATTTAACAGCAGCAGCCAGCAGGGCAGCAAGTATCACAACCTTTGATGAGACCTAGAGCGTCGAAGGTTAGGGCTCGAATCGGAGGGCAACCGGGGCACTCCACCGTGGTTGTTCGTGGCATCTTTAGCTGAATTCAGTTCCCCAACTTTGCAAATGTATTGTTTCTGAACCAAAAGAGTTTCTTCGTATGGTGCAGTGGGGGAGTTGGGTATCTGGGTTTTTTCAGCTGAATCGACAAAGCCCACAGGCAAAACCAAAACAATCACTGACAGGAAGAGTAGTAGATACAGGAGTCCAGTGAAGCAGGTACTTCAAGGAGATGAAGCAAGACGAAGGTCCGTGATGGCGGCAGGTCGAAATGACGGGCAAGCAGAGCAGCAAACGATCGGAGACTTGACGCGGCGGCAGCCGGTGCCCGGCAGGGAAGGAAGACTGGAGGCAAAAGGTTGGGGTGACGGCGGGAACGAACCGTTTGGTAAAAACCTAAAACCCTAAGATTTTAAAAGGAGGCAAAAGGGCATGGACGTCACATTTGGATAAATTACGAAATGCCCCCCCAAAGTTTGGCAACCAACCCCAGAAGTTGGCAAATCACAAAATAACCACTCAATGAACGATATTTCAGTGATTCTTTCACATTAGTCTTCAAGGAGGCATAGCTAAATTCACTTGACATCTCTCTTCAGTGCTTCTATGTTTGCACAGTGCTTCAAAAGGATGCTTTCTTGCAACTGAAGGACCTTTAGCTTCCAGGTTTACAATCATTGCTTACCTCACAAGAAATAGCAGAACCAAGGTCAAGTTGAAATGGTGAGTGAAATCACAGTGGTAGTAGATTATGGTTGTTTTGGTTTAAGTGAAATCACTGTTCCTTTGAAAGTTATGTCAGGCAACCTACTCCAGCATTACATCTGACCTCCCTTAAACTAGATTGGAAGATTAAAGCTGGATATGTAATGAGCTGGATAATTGCATAGACATGCTGAGATGGCTTGTTTTTAGATCAAACTCATACCACATTTCCACCTCATTTACATTGTAAAATTTGATTCCTTTTGTCTCCTCCATCTGACATATAGGGTTTAGATTAGTGTATATGATTGAAAATTCATACCAAGCTGCATAGATTAGCATGATTGTTGTGCCAATAGAAGGCAAGATCCACCTAATATGGTTTCTCAACGTGTTCATTATTGCCTTTGGACGTGTGATGATTACTCATTTCTGCATTAATTTAGCTGGTTTGGTCAGTCTTCCATGTGATTATGATGCCTCTTTAATCTTCATCAGATCTTATTTACCTTAATTATCTGAAATGATCCCAGAAACTGCTTTCGCAGTTATTTTTTTATCCTACCAGTAGATGGTAATTAAAGTGGGCAGAAAGGTGCAGGTTGGTAGGCAATGAATAGAAAGAGACATAAATTTTCAGGAACTTGAGGACCATGTATATTGATAGATTTGAGTATCAAAATTTTCTATACAACTTGGTACTGTTTTGATGATGTAACTACAGATTGTGGATATTGAGAATTGAGGTTCTTGTTTTGATCAAACGCCTGAAGAGGCACTCAACTCCTTCCTCGAGATCATGAATGCATGGCTGCAGATTCTTCAGATGAGTTTGGACCTCTTCACCAGATTTGTTTGTCTTCAAAGAGGCATCCACATCGGAAAATGCGTTCTCACATGCTGCAGAAACCTTTTTCAGCTTGGAAACAAATGACCAGCTGCTTGGTTTTGAGCTTGTTTGAGAAATGAATGCAACCAAGCACTCCAAAACCTCAACAACAGCAGATTCAGCTTCCTTCAACGTGGAGACGGTCTCAACGTTGCTGGATGAAGTGGATTTCTTGCTATCCATACCCTTCAAGACCTTTTGGATGGCTTTGATCACAGTCTTCCTAGACTTGAGGTATCTTCTGGTTT
The DNA here is from genome assembly GCA_946122785.1 of Linum tenue. Lineage (NCBI taxonomy): Eukaryota > Viridiplantae > Streptophyta > Magnoliopsida > Malpighiales > Linaceae > Linum > Linum tenue. The sequence continues at coordinate 63,846,598 of CAMGYJ010000004.1, read as the reverse complement.
CGCCTTCAAAACCTCCTTGCCTTCTACGAATGGCAGATTGAAGTTCAGCAACGGACTCTTTCATCTGAGACAAGGCATCTTTGGCTGCATTGCACAAGTCCAAAAGCCTCAAAGATCCATCCAACAGCTCATTGAAGCATTTCTGGTCATTGATCAAGGCTTGTTGGGTTGTTGGCAGTTGGAACAACTGGTCAATGCAATCATACACAACCTGAAGGCTATTCAAGTTGTGGCCAATGGATGATGTAGAAGCAGCTTGAGATTGCCTCAACCTGCAAACTTGCTCATCGACTTCCGAGACTAGAGGGTGTGATCCTGTAGGCAAACTGTTAGAGCGAGCATGAAAAGAAACAGCTGCCATTTTTGGTTTTGTTGGTGAGAATATGAGAGCAAGGATTGAGAAAAGATAGGATGGAGATGATTTGGAATGCCTTCTCTGGCAGCAGCTATTGCAAGTTTTATATAGAAAGAGGCAGGTGGAGGATGCAATGCAACAGCTGAGAGACAAGAGGAATCAAAGCATCTTATTATCTCCATGTGCAACCATAATTTATCCATATGATCTTGGATTCCAGATCCAACATTATCCCAACAGTGTGTCTCTGCAATGTTTCCTTGCCCACCAATAGCTCCAACTCATTGGCTTTGTCACAATTTGCTTGATCAAGGCAGTGGGATGAGTCATGAAGGTAGGCAAAGATCCATACTTTTCGCTTCCCCCAATTTGAAAATGTTCATTGCCCCCCATCTCTCTTCTCCATTATCAGGACCCTTTACTTAACTATTTCAGCAGACACATTATTTCCTTCAACAGAAACTGCAGAATAAGTGGAGAATTCTTTAATATATGCAGTGTTTCCTTCACAATAGAAACTGCATAAACTACAAACACTACTGAAGAGCAGCAGAAGTGCCACAACTGGGCTTTTGGGCCTCACTTTCGATTCAAGCTTTTGTGAGACACTGGGGATTAGATAGGTACAATTGGGCTTGGCCCAAATTGTAATTGGCTATTGGGCCTCTTTTTTACTTCAGGCTTTTGTAAGACAATGGGGATCAGATAGGTACAAATTGGGGTGCCCAAATTGTCGTAACCAGGCTTTGGACTGGACACCCATCTCGCATAATTTTGCGAGACCCGGCCCACTCATCATGCCCCGTTTACTGCCTGAAGGATCATGGTTTAAATCGGAGTCTCGTTTCCTTGTTTATACCACTAGCACCGGGCCCGGCCCCTTGGCCGGGAAAGTCTAGACAAAAAATATGTTCATATAACATGCTTACAATATAATAAGAAGATACGACATATCACTGAAAAAAGAAAATATAATTGTTCAAAGAAGAAAAGAAAAACATACAAATAATAGGTTTTCAATACTTAAAAATGGAAAATAGTTTAAGATTAGAGTTGTTTTTCCTAAAACATACATAATGAACCCTCAGGAGGAAAGAAAAAAATTGGTCCTAACAGATTTTAGAAATGAGATCATTTGTAACCCTAATTAATGTCTAACAGATACACCCATATTATTCCTCTTCATAGAAAGTAGAATAAGGATCAGCTGGTTTGGAAGCATGCTAGTCCGTAGTCCCCGAAGATGCCTAGAAAATAGTCGGGGTTCTCAAGAGAGCTTCAAACTTAAGGCTGAGTGCAACTAATTTTGAATTATATATGTTTGTCTTTGTCAGTGTTGCTGATACTTTCAGAGACTACTTTGATTGGTAAGTTGACCATAAATATTTGGACTGAAATTTATGTTGTTCGTTAATATTAAAAGTTAAATATTTCTTCATCGATTCAACATACAATGCTCAGGTGGTTGCGATGTGGCTTTCATGTCATAGGGACAATACCTTATTTTGGCATGAACTTGATGTAAAAGACAATTTTGGCTCGAATTTTCAAATAAGATAGGTTTGTTTGCACTTTCAAAGAAATGAACAAATTTGGTCGGAAATTTGGATTGACCTTTAATATTGACGGTTGTGATAGAGAGGTTTCGATTGCGATGTGGCTTCCAAGTCATTTATTTATAAAGTCTAAAAAAGTGAATTTTTCAGAAGAAAAAAAGCCCACAAAATAGGACACTTAGTATATCCTAATATTTTCATATTTACTTGCAGAAATCATATTAAAAGGAAAAAGAAATTGATTCAGGCCCCCAAAAATCCCAAAGCACGAAACTATCTCTCTTTGTACCCCTCCCATCAATATTAACGACAACCTAAATTTTGGGTCAAAGTTATCCATTTCTTTGAAAATTCATACAAAACTGTCTTATTTGAAAGTGTAGGGCAAAATAGCATATTATACCTATGACGTGAAATTCACACCACAGTCACCTTCACATTGTATGTTGAGTCATAGAAAAAAGAAATGTTTGACCCTCAATATTAATAACCGACCCAAATTTCGGGTCAAATTTGTTAATTTCTTTCAAATTCGGACAAAACTATCTTATTTGAATGTTCATGCCAAAATTGTTATTTACGTCAAAGTTTAGCACAAAATAGGATATTATCCCTAAATAATATAGGATTACTAAAAATATTTGACTAATGAAGTGTTGTGAAACGGCTGAATCACGGTTAACCACAGTTTTCGCATAAAATACCCTCCTGCCGACTTTTTCGGTACAACCTCTGATGAGGTTTTATAATCCTTGGTTTAGGGTCTATGATTTAAATAGTTAAGACCTAGAGTTCACTCGTCAAGGGTTAGAATATAGTGTCTCGTCTCGAAATTAGGTTAATTCAAAGTATAGATTGCCATTTCTTACCAAGGGTATGAGTTACCTTTTGATTTTACTCAAAATATGATAGAAAACACTACACACACATACTGGTATACTCCAGGAGTATAGTATACTGGTATACTCCAAGAGTATAGTATACTCCACATGATCTAGACATTAGATGTACTTTGTTGAGCTCCAATCAATCTCAATGGTCAATTAAATTTTCCATTAAATTGAACTTTGGGTTTGAGTTTAGAGAATTGTAGCCTGGGGTTTATCCATTAGAGGTTAGGGTAGAGTATCATACCCCAAACTCGGTTAAAAATCACGGTCTAGATAGAGATATCTCACGAAGAGTACCTGAAGTATAGTATACTCCAGGAGTACACCAGTCTGACCCATATATATGTGGTTGTGTGTGCATATATTTAATATTGTAATTTGATATGCAATATTCGAATAAATGATATTGGGATTGCGGTTTTAAGATTATCCTCCATTTATAAGATAGACTACCATTATTATTGAAGTCAAAATAAAATAATAATAATAAATTATAATCAAAGATCCAACACTAAAAATGCTTAAGAAAGACTTAGTGGGGTAGCTAACTATGCTGGAAAAGTCATTTGATTTTCAGAATTTTGCCTCTTGTATGTTCTTTTTATAAATAAATGCAACAAATTTGTTTAGTCTTATTGGTTATAACTCTTGTCCTTGTTAGAAGAGACTCGGGTTCAAATCTTGACACTGATATTTTTTTCAAATAAAAAATAAACAATTACAATGACGAAAGTACCCTTCCTACTTTCACTCTCGTTACAGAAAATTTGAAATGGAAGAAAGTTGAGTCATGAATCTCCATCATATATCTTATAGATTGGTATCGACTCTCTTCCTCATTTCACTACCGATGTGGTAGTTTTTGAGAAACCTCTTATAATATTCTGTAGATTAGGCCGTAAGGGGAGCGGATGCTGTAAAGTACTATTCTTGGGCCAAAGGTTCTTTTGGGCTCTCCCCTGGGCTTACTGAACATCAGGCCCAAGCCTTGCTGTTACAGTGATTTGGTTTGATAAACGGCTTTCCGCGGGAAAACAGTGAAGAGATCATATTCCCCGAATTTCCTTCATCTCAGTCGATTTCTAGGGCTAGGGTTTCAGATTTTCTTCGGGCAAGGCGATTGCTTGAGCATGAAACCCTTACCACATTGAGCTGAATACAAACGGGAACTGCTCTCTCATTTGCTGGTGCTTTCGGACAGACTCTCTTTTCTCTTCCTTCCTTCCTTGCTTCCATTGAAGTCCGGCATCGGTTCCAGCCGCTGCAGCTCCTCAATCCTTCCTTCTAATTTGAAGTTCGTCATTTTCCCTCTCCGGCCGCAAAGATGCCGCTTCTCCAGCAGTACCATTTCAACGCCTCTCTCTCTTCTTCTTCATCGCCTTTCGTCGCCCCTCTCTCTGCCTTCAACTCCTCCGCCTCCAGGTATCCCTGCTTTCTTATATCCTATTATGAAAGACGATGCTTCATCTTCCCTTTCCTTTTCTCTCATGGTTTTTCCATTCCTCTTTGTCGTTGCAGGAACAAGAACGTTTCGCTTCCGCCGCCAAACTTCGGGATTTGCAGGTGTGTTGCGACTCCTCAGGAAGCGAAGACTCAGACTGGTCCTTGTCTTCTCCCTTCCCCCCCCCCCCCCCCCCCCCTCTTTTTTGACATTATGCAAATGTGGTGATAAAATACTGGGTCTGTGTTTGTTTGTGCTGTTGTGAAGCTTATAAGACCAATGTCTCTCGCAATGCCAACATGGGGAAGCTTCAAGCTGGTTACTTGTTTCCCGAGGTACATAAATGGCGCTTCCCTGAATACACTTGTGCTATTATTTCGATGGTATTGAATAGATTTTATGATTTGGTTGTGTTAGAAAGTGACATCATTTAACCGTAGAGTGCCTTATGCTGAGAAGATGTATGCTCAAGTCCTTTTTCGATCGCGCTCATTGAACTTTTGTCTGAATCTATTGATTGCGTTTGCCTATTAGATGCAAGCATCTCCCAGTGCTTAGAGCTCGTTTTAATTGTGTGGTTACATCTACTGGCCTTTCCCTTGTTTAATTCACTTGCATCCTCCAGCTGCAAATCATTTGCAGAAACTTGTGTGCCAGCTTCATCCTTATTTGCTCCGTTGGTTTTTAAAGCTCTTTTCCATCTAGAAACAGTGTGTACTGTTCTTTTATCCATACTTGTCTAAGTTTAGTTACTTTAGTCTCCTCTTAAGATATTGTGCAAAATGACTGCTGGCTAAACCAGGAAAGATCTTGTCGTCCAGGGTATGGAGATGAATCTTCTTTCCTTTTTTATGCATTATTGCTAGTTATAGAATTTGTTACTGACTAGCATAATGTTGTTTTGTTTATTTTATTATGTTGTTTAAGATATTTGGACCTTGATGTAATCCATGTCACTTCATCGTCTGTCCCAAAACAGGTTGCTAGGAGAAGGAATGCCCATAAGGAGAAATACCCTGATGCCCAAGTGATCAGCCTTGGAATAGGAGACACCACTGAGCCCATTCCAGATGTGATAACATCTTCAATGTCGAAGGTACTGCCCTTCCTGTACACATGGCACTACTGCTAGTATTGAGTCTCTGTGATCTTTGTTATGTGGTTCTTAATAGTAATCGTATAGTATAGCTGTGATGTTTTTTACTACGCATACATACATCAAATGTTTTTTCACAAATGATGTTTGAGGTGCTTTGGCCACTGCTGTTGGCTCATTTTGTCTGAGTACTTATCATCTAAATTACATTTTTCAGAAATGTCAAGCATTATCTACTCTTGAAGGTTACAGCGGCTATGGGGCTGAGCAAGGGGAAAAGGTATGTTACTCTTAAGGAACCAGTTTCTCATTCAGTTAATTCACAGAAATTTGGAAGCCTTGATCCACTGTAAAGCTTCTTCGTTTTCTTTGCATTCCTTAAACAATTAATAGTCAACTATTGTCTCTCTAAAAAATACCTAAGCAGAAGGGCCATGGTTACTCTACACGTCCCAATTTTGTTAACACTTTACATACTTCTGATGATACAGTGAGTATGGTAATTCCAAGCTGTCTATCTCCTGTTGGCAATGTTATCTATAGATCTTAAACTCCATTTCTACAGCTACTAATCCCATGAGAGCGGCTTAATGTTAACGAAAGGAATTCTAACCCATGTCAGGCTCACCTTTTCATTTTCTGTATATTGAGGTGTTTGGTTCTCAACCAGTTAACCTGTCATGTTGCTCTATGTAGCCATTGAGAGCCGCGATTCGGTCAACTTTCTATGCTGATCTTGGTATTGATGATGATGATATATTTGTCTCTGATGGTGCCAAATGTGACATATCACGTCTTCAGGTTTGTTGATGCACAATTCAATGTTTTGCTTATCGTTTTATGTGGCTTCTTTTCAATTTCTCATTATATTTTCATGCCTGTGTAAAGATTTCTCTTGCCTCCGTCATTTGACAGGTTGTTTTTGGCTCTAATGTCACAATGGCAGTGCAAGATCCATCATATCCGGTAAATTCGGTTGTTGCTTTATGTGAAAAGTTAACTTTTTGGGAAATATCAGCCATCTTTCACTTCACTTTAAACTTGCTATAATACAACAGAACCCACATAATATGTAATATCATGTCAAGAAAAACTGATGGCCCTGTAATGACACTAAGACTGTTGTGGCTTTCTCTAATTTCTTAGTTTCGACATTTCGCAGGCTTATGTCGACTCTAGTGTCATAATGGGTCAGACTGGGCAGTTCCAAAAGGATGTGGAGAAGTATGCCAACATTGAATACATGGATTGCACTCCGGAGAATGGTTTCTTTCCTGATTTATCTAAGTCCCCTCGAACAGACATCATATTTTTCTGTTCCCCTAACAACCCCACTGGAGCTGCTGCAACAAGGGAGCAACTGACCCGCTTAGTACAGTTTGCCAAGGATAATGGGTCAATTATTGTCTATGATTCGGCATATGCATTGTATATGTCTGATGACAATCCTAGGTCCATATTTGAAATTCCCGGGGCAAGAGAGGTAAAGGTTCTGATGATTCTTTGTCTTGTGTCAGTTGCTGTTTTGTTGGGCAGGCTAACTAATGCAGATTTTCAGTCCTTGCTTTCTTGGACCTTTGGGCTGCTGCTTTTGGCAGTTTCCCCTTGGTTTCTTATGGCTACTTGATGTTGTTATAGCTCATGCTCCAGGTTTCTGTTTGATCGCAGGTAGCAATTGAGACTTCGTCTTTCAGCAAGTATGCTGGGTTCACCGGAGTTCGGCTAGGTTGGACTGTGGTTCCAAAGGAGCTTCTTTTCTCTGATGGGTTTCCTGTTGCCAGGGACTTCAATCGAGTTGTCTGCACTTGCTTCAACGGTGCTTCCACAGTTGCACAGGCTGGTGGCCTGGCTTGCCTGTCACCAGAAGGCCTCAAGGTTCCCTCTCATTATTCTCGTGTTCTTCAGTTCCTTGTGCTTTTTTTCTTCCAAGTTTGTCTTGCAAATGCACACTCCATAGATGTAGCTGAACTCCATCTCCCTCAACAGGCAATGCACGAAGTAATTGGATTCTACAAAGGAAACACAGAGATTATAGTGGATACCTTCAATTCACTCGGGTTTAAGGTGTACGGTGGGAGGAATGCCCCTTACGTGTGGGTTCACTTCCCTGGCCGGAGCTCGTGGGATGTGTTTGCTGAGATTCTGGAGAAGACCCATGTAGTAACCACACCTGGTAGTGGTTTTGGCCCTGGCGGTGAAGGTTTTGTCAGGGTGAGTGCCTTTGGTCACAGAGGGAATGTTTTGGAAGCCTGCAAGAGGTTCCGGCAGCTTTACAAGTGAAATTACAGAATATCTTGTTTGGGATGATAAAAGACATCTGCTTCAGCTTTTTATTTTCTTTTTCCCGTGTACTGGAATTTGGTATGGAGAATAACGGAAGAGATTGTTGCAGAAGTTGAAAAATAATCTGTCAGAGTTCAAAGCAATTGTCTACCATCTCCGGATTAGACGTAATTTGTATTTTTCCAGTTGTGTGGTCCTTGTCTATAAACCCACACCATTCCTAGCGGCGCCAATCTTTGTGCTAAAAGCACTGTTAGCAACCTCTACGTAAACTGTATGCTCATTCATTGTCTATTTTGTGAAAGATCAGCAACCTAGAACTGTTCTAAGCGTTTAGTGATCTCAGCCTTGTAAGTTGATTTATAATGACCAGTATGTTACATCTACTACAGGGGTATGTGTCTCTATTCAGCTCCTTCATGCATACTCTTCTCCTCTCAGTTCAACCCAGTGTTTGATGCAACTTGGTTAGCTGCACAGTTTGATTAGAAAATGCAGTTACTGAAATGAACAGAAGGGCATGTGAGGCGCTGGAAGATCGAGCAATAAAGTAAAGGTGGGACAGAATTTTCCATGAGAACTTGTATACTTATGAATTGAATATCTATGTTGTTTAGAGAGATGATTGATTCATCATATTTACAAGTATGGCTTTGAGACTACAGATTGTGGATATTGAGAATTGAAGCTCTTGTTTTAATGACACGCCTCAAGAGCCACTCAACTCCTTCCTCGAGGTCTTGAATGCATGGCTGCAAATTCTTTAGATGAACTTGGACCTCTTCTCCAGATTTGTTTGTCTTCAAAGAGGCATCCACTTCTGCAAATTCATTCTCATTACTTGAGGCTGCTGCCACCTTCTTCAGCTTCGAAACAAATGACCAGCTGCTTGGCTTGGAGCTTGATTGATAAATGAATGAAAGCAAGCACTCAAAAACCTCGACAACAGCAGACTCAGCTTCCTTCAACATAGAGATCGCCTCAACATTGTTTGATGAAGTGGATTTCTTGCTGTCCATACCCTTCAAGGCCTTCTGGATTGCTTTCCTCACAGTGTTTCTGGACTTCAGGTATCTTCTGGTTTCTCCTTCCAGACCACCTTGCCTTCTACGGATGGCGGATTGAAGTTCAGAAACGGACTCGTTCATTTGGGACAAGGCATCCTTGGCAGTGTTGCACAAGTCCAGGAGCCTCAAAGACCCCTCCAGTAGCTCATTGAAGGTCTTCTGGTCATTGATCAAGGCTTGTTGAGTTGCTGGCGGTTGGAACAGCTGGTCAACACAATCATACACAACCTGAAGGCTATTCAGGTTGTGGCTTATGGATGATGATGATGTGGAGGCAGCTTGAGATTGTCTCAACCTGCAAACCTGCTCATCGATCTCCGCAACTAGAGGGTGTGATCTTGCAGGCAAACTGTTGGAGCGAGCATGGAAAGCAGCAGTTGCCATTTTTCGGGTTTTCTTCGTAAATACGAGAATAAAGATGTTGGGAAGGGTTTGGAAGTTGAAGAAAGAGTTGAGAGAGATGATTTGCAATGGCTTCCTTTGAATTCAGAGTTTGCTTATATAGATGGTGAGAGAAATGAGGCAGGCCAAGGGACACAAACAGACAAGAGGAATCAAAACACTTATTTTTCCATGTGCATATGTGATGATATTACTTCTCTTGCCTACCAAGTCACCCAACTCATTGGGTGTTGATTGATAAGGCATGGAGCTCTAAAGCAGTGTATGAGTCATGAAGGGTGGCAAAGATCCAGACTTTTCGCTTCCCCCCATTTTAAAAGTGTTTGTTCCCCAACTCTCTTCTATATTTAGCAGAAGCCTCTGTTAGGAACTTAGGGCACAAGCTACCTTTAATAAGCTGCCACACTGTTTTATATGCCTGCTGCAGAATAAAACAAACCAACATTTGTTTATTGTAGCCTTTGCATTTACATATACGTGGATCTATTTACATACATGCAATATAAAAAGGAAAATACAGTATGTAGTTTATTATGGATGATACGTGGGGGAGGCAGAAGGAATCTCAATCATAAAGATATTTTTTGGATTGCAGATCCAATATATTATGTTGCAATGCACGAGGTGGTAGCTATTTTAAAGATTTACTGTAATGACATTAGCACTTGTGGAGGTTGAATTGATTAATCTAATTATGATGTGGCTACAGGGAACCCATTTGGGTTTGGAGTGTTCATCAATAATCCCCAGATAATGGCAATGCAACTACGGCTTGTTGGGAACCTAGTTTTTTGCAGTGCTTCCAAAGTATGCCAAGAACCAAGGACAAGCGGAAATGGTGAAAGTGAAACCAGAGGCAGTAGATTATGGTTAGTCTGTGCCTAATAACCTACTCTTGCATTACGTCTGACTTTCCTGAAACGATATTCGAAGATCAAGGCTGAATAGGTAATGAGCTGGACAGTGCTGATAAGCTAGAGAGACAATTGCATAGACATGGCTGTGGTGGGTTGTTTTTTAGATTGAAATAATAACCACATTAGCATCTCATTCATTGATATATACATTGAAGAATTTGATTCCTTGTGTCTCCTCTGGCATATAGGTTAGGCTGATGTGTATGATAGAAAAATCGCACCAAGCTGTATTGGTTAACATGATTGCTGCACAAATGTTAGGCAAGAAGCAAGATCCACCTAATATGGATTTCTCAACGTGGTTTCATTAATGCCTTTGGACGTGTGATGGTTACTCATTTCAGCAATAATTAATCTGGTTTTGTCAGTCGTGTATGTGATATGACTCCCCTTTAATTTTAATCATCTCTTATTTACCTTAGCATCTGAATCTATGGCAGGAGCTTTTTTCACTATCGTTTTTCTGGAGTGTACAAAATGTGTTTGGTTAGATTAGAAAAGATCCTAATCGCCAAAACCCATTTCTGCTTCATCCATATTTGACCTTTTCATATCAGTCCAAACACAGCCCACTCGTGCAGCAGGATTAAACTAAGTTGGCAAAATGAGTTGGAGTGCTGTGTTGGCAGGAGACACTGCATTAAATACTGCTGAGAAGATATACAGTTGGTTAGATCCAAATCCACTCGTGCAATTGAGGTCATGGAAGATTAAAGTAAACCTGAGGGAATGAGCTGGAGATAATGGTAGGCAAGGGGCAATTGCATAAATATCGACTGAGAGATATGGTTCTTTAAAGAAACTGGTAAATCTGATTTTGGCACCAAACTTGGAATAAAATCCTTTTAACTTTGTACTTGTTGAGAACCAATTCATCGGGATAACTAAAATCAACATGGACCTTATGTCATTGGCTTATGCATCCCCTCAAATGAAAGTAATCCTTTGGCTAATAGGCAATCATACTGTATGCTAAAATCAACATATGGGAATGAGGTTACTCGTTCAATAAATACTTTAATCATATATCAAGAACCAGTTCCTTCCGATAATTCAAGTTGTAGGGAGAGAGACAAATGTGTATGTTATTCCACTCAAACACAAATCAAATTGAGTTGCCTGCTGAATATTACATTTTGCTGTAAACCTGTCGTTTGCTAAAGCTTTCTATCTCAGCCATGTCTGCAGCCAAGCAACCAGCTTCATTCATCACACAATTCTCATCCGTGGCACAATGGCTTCCTCTTCCACACAAGCAAATTCATCATTTAAAGCATGCACAATCCAATTCAATAAGAAGCCGTTTACCACATCCTGTCCAAAAGGGAGATGTTAATAATCTAATCCAATCAACCCTAAAACTCAGGACAAGCCACCACATTTTGTAACAGCTGTTAACGTGTGTTATTGAGCTGATCATTATTTGGTGCCCTGAGCCTTGCATGTGAATTCCATCTAGGTTTTTATCAATAGTCAAAATAATTAGAGTCAATGGTCCTTGTAATATTAGCTCAACTATCCCTAATCATGCGGCTTAAAACTGGACATGAAAGAAGCAAAATGGAGACATAGTTTTTCCAGGGAATGATCAAGTATCAGTTTCTTTTCATGTATTCAGTATCAGAATGTACAAAAATGTGCCACATATGTACCATAATTTGTATACAAGTATGTTTTTCACATATTATGAGCATTCAGAATGAAAGCTCTTGTTTTGATCAGATGCCTAAACAAACACTCAACTCCTCCATCAAGATCTTGAATGCAAAGCTCCAAGCTTTTCAGCTGAACTTGGACTTCGTCTGCAGAATTGTTCATCTTAAGTGAGGCATCCACATCTGCAAACTCATTCTCTTGACAAACTGGTTTCTGGTTCGTCATCAGCTTGGAAACTAATGACCAGCTGCTTGACTTTGAGCTAGTTTGAGAAATGAACAACAACAAGCACTCCAAAACCTCAACAACAGCAGATTCAGCTTCCTTTAACATGGCGACTGTCTCAATGTTGTTTGATGAAACGGATTTCTTGCTGTCCATACCCTTTAAGGCCTTCTGAATTGCTTTCTTCACCATGCATCTAGATTTCAGGTATCTCCTGGTTTCTCCTTCCAAACCACCTTGCCTTCTACGAATAGCAGATTGAAGCTCAGCCACAGACTCTTTCATCTGCGACAAGGCATCCTTGGCTGTGTTACACAAATCCAAGAGCCTCAAAGATCCTTCCAACACCTCATTGAAGCATTTCTGGTCATTGGCCAAGGCTTGTTGAGTTGTTGACAACTGCAGCAACTTGTCAACGATACCATACAAATCCTGAAGGCCATTCAGCTTGTGGGAAATGGATGATGAGGTAGAAGCAGCTTGAGATTGTCTCAATCTGCAGACCTGCTCATCAATCTCTGAAACCAGAGGGTGTGATTCTGCAGGGAAACTGTTGGACCTGGCATGGAAAGAGAGGGCTGCCATTTTTGGTGGGTTTTCTTTGGGGTGAGTGTTAGAAGATGGAAAGTTTGTATCTTTTTGCAAGTTCAAGAGAGAAGATGGTGAATTGAGAAACTGATATCCCCTTTCACTGGTTTCTGCAGCAAGTTTATATAGATGGAGAGGAAATGGCAAGTTATCTTCCTTTTGGTGCCATAATTATCTGCATATGGGCATTTGGATTTAGGATCCAACAGTATCCCAACATTGTGTCCCCATTGTCCCTCCTTCCAGCTCAATTTCTGCTTCAATAAGTCAGTAGGTGTGGCTGATAACAGCAACAAATTCATTCACTAATAATGGCGCCATGCAATTTTCAACTCCCCCACGGATGGCTGGTTTTTGTTTTCTTCCCTTCTGTAATGATTTGGTGCATGAACCAAATATAAGCAAAATCCTTGAATATTGCTGTCTTGATTGATGATCACCGCCTCTCTTATTGTCATTGAAGGAAGCTTGGTTCTAGGACAAGAATGTACATCCTCTGGTACTATCATATCCGGTTATGATTTTCTACCTGATATTGGTTTCATTTACACGAATCTTGAGTAGATTTGGTTCTTTCGGTTCATGTATGTGGTCATTACTCATTAGGATTTAGGACCCTTATATAATTGCTGTACCTAGTTGATTTGACAAAGATAACCTCAAGCTTCTTTGTTGTAATGGCAAAATCAATGTTTTATTATCTTTGACAACTGGAATTGTCGAGGCAAATTGGGTACATTCCATATAAGATCCAGTTGCAGCAGTTTCTTGGAAGTGCAGAAATGCTCATGTTTCAACATTTTCTGAAGGCTATTCAGGAAGAAAGACCGAAAACACCACGAAATGAAAGGAAATGTGATCTCTCAGAAGCAACAGCTCATTTCAACATGTGGAGAGAATAACATCTCAACTAATACAAGCTGAATTGAGGGTTCAAATAGCAAGTGTGTGAAACGGAGCTACTGCCAGACATTTTAACTACAAATTTGTAAACCAATCCCTACCCTATCCAGGAAAAAGGAGAACTGACTTGGCGACATGCGCTTGGCTTAAGTGGAGGCTGAAGTTCAGACTTTGCGACGTGCTCTATGGTCCAAATGGCTGCAACGGAACACAAGGAAATCGAACACTCACGAGGCTGGCTGGTAAGCTAAGGGGAGAATGGTGATGCATCACTGTCATGAATCAATCGGAGGGAACATCGCGGTTGCAGCAGCAGCATCAGCAGCATGATACTGGTCAATGGATTCTTCCAAGCCATTCAGAAGGGAAGTAAGGTACTCCAACTTGTCGAAGCAGATTTCGTTTGATATCCTCGAGCTGTAGTCACACTTCTCAAAAGGACGGTACTCACACGTGCTTTTGATTTCATTGCGCAAAGTAAACTGGATGTCCTGCCCACCATTATCCATCACCAAGTTGAATCTTATCAGAAACTAAGCAGGACTACTGAGTAATACTATCTTTAGATCCTACCTTCCTCAACATCAGAACAAAATTTCTTATGGACCTCAAACGCCAAAAAAGATTGAATTACGCTCGAGTAATCCATGAATTACTACACACTATCTATAGCAAGTAATCATCATCAATAGCTAGATGCTTGGACAGAAACAGAAATCAACACACCTTGATCATTTGCATGAACTCGCGGCAATGGTTATTGATGAATTCCTTCCTGGGTCCCATGGGATTCGCCAGTTCATCCATCACTCCTCCAGCCAGCTCCAAAACCTTGACAACAGTCTGGGAAAATCCCCAATTAGCAACATAAGAGGATGTATCTAAAACCAGAGGAAACTTCATGACATAGCGATTAAAAACTGAAAGAAAGATCAGAACCTTCTGAGAAATTGATTACCTTCTCCACATTCTGAAGACGGTGCAAGGAAGTATTCTGAGTCTGGGACTGAGACTCCATTAATTATGGTTCCTCTCCTTCCTCTGTTCGTTTTCTTCTAATTCTAACAACAAAATCAAACCTAACTCGCTTACCCTGAAACCAGCGAAGGAAATCCCTAAGTCCACTGACATTCAATTCTCAAGCAGCAATTGAAGCATTCGCATAACTGATTTGTCCATTATCCGAGCATCGCAATGACTAGAGCTCAGCTGAAAAATGGAAGCCATCCCTAAGGATTTCTTTCATCAATTGAGACTAAAAAAAAAACGAACCTGATTGCACACTAGCTTGGATCACGACGCAGTTAGAGAGTAGAGCACAAATTATCACTCGAGGAGTTTGTTGAAGTTGCAATGAACAAAATTGCTAAAGGAAGCGTCGGGATCCGACGGCGACTCTGACCAGACTTCGCCGGAAATTACTAGAGTGGATCGGAATTGATATGCAGACAGTGGCCGGAAATTACATGAGATCGCTTAAGACCTTCTTAGGCATCCATATCTTTATAAAGAGCCTAAATAAGTGATTATTTTAAATAATTAAAAATAATTAATACGATTAACGATAATATCTTTGATTGTAGATATCAACGTCCTCCCCAACTTACGATAACATAAGAACTTAATAAATTAATTAGTATATAAATTAAACAAAATTATTATAACAACAACAAAATTTAGATTAAATGAGTATGTACCGCTTGATAGTCATCCAAATTAATACCCTCCTCTTCAAAAATATCGGTCATCTTTTCAGAAACCGGACAGAGATTCTACGGGTTTTGAAGGAAACACCGAAGAAATATGTTTTATGGCAGTTTGGACTTAGCCGCGACTAACAGACCACTATTTTCAAGGTTTTTTTTTTTTTGGGTGGAGAAGGGATGGATAGAGAGATAAACTTGGAGAGAAAGAGAAGAATGGGTTTTGGTGTGAAGAAATAATGAGGAGGGGGTTTTATAATGCTCGAACGCTAGCCAGGGGGTGGTTTTGTAATTTTACCCCAACGAAAACCGCTCCCCAAGCTCACGATTTTCATTCCCCAACGCGCAAACCGTGCTCCCGAGGTGCGGTTCTTATGGCAGACGCGGACCGTTGAGCTGGCGTGTTGTATGCCGTCAGATTGCCCCTTTATCCAACGGTTAGCATAACCGTTGCTTTGGGGTATGATTTTTGGGCTGCTCTAAGGGAAATCGCCCCTTCCCCGTGCTGTTCTCCCTTAAACCGCTGCTTACCCATGCGGTTTTTAATAAATAATGGTACTTTTGGAAATTTTTTGGTTTAGATAGTATAGTTGTAATTTTTTTAAGAAACTACGAAGCATGTTTGATATTATTTATGAGAACGCTCATGACCCAAAATGATATGTAACCCGACCCGAAACCGAAAGGGTTGGGTCAATATTTGACCCAAAGTTAGCCAACCAAACATGACCCGATCCGTAACCTAAGTTCCCAACCCGAAATTACCCAACCCGACCCGATTGCCAAGTCTATTGGGGAGGAAAGAAGAAAGAGACGAGAGAAAAGGAAAGAGAAGAAAAGATAGTTCGCCATCGATGGCGAAGAGGAAGAAACAAGAAAGAAAAAATGGGGGAAGGGGAGGGTTTCGCGCTGGAAATATTTTTTTTATTTTTTTTTTATTTAATTACAATAAGAAAATAGCTTTTCCACTTGGCGCTTATGTGTCGGCTTAACTGTAAATTCGTCCAACAAACAGTTAGTGTTAATCGGTTATTAGCCATATTTTGACCCGTAACAATAATTATGGATATTATTTTGTATTTTGATAATTGTGACTATTATTTTTCGTTGGTTAATAGTTATGACTAATATATCGTATTTACTCTAGGCTACATTTACACTATTATATTAGGGCTTGGGCTTGACTGCATGAGCAGGTATGCATCCCAAACGTGGATAAGATCCAGGCCGATCCATCTACCGATACCATTTGTACATACATGAGCATACATGGCCATAGTGGTTTCTGCATTAACGGGCCATCAAGCCCAAATTCATACTATTGGCCCATCCATTCCTTCTAATAACGAACGATCGACTTCCCTAATTTAGAGGACAGCAAAAGGAAGGAAAGATGACCTCATAACTTCAACCTACACAACCATCTTCCCGCGCTTCCCTTCCTTTCCTTCCTTAAAATCAGTAAACTGTGAACTCCCTTCTGTCAAACCTTCTTCTTCTTCTTCTCAATCCGCCATTACTCCCTTCCCCATAAAACCCCTTTCCTTCCTTTCTTTCGGAACACTAATTGTAGCAGCAACAAACTTCCACATCCGGAAATCGAAGGAACGAAAAACTAGACAAGGAAAGCAGAGCATGCTCTGTTTTTTTATAAAACATATACAGCCACAATTCAGTCCCTCACACTACCCAATCATCTCCTTACCAAAAGCAGAGGACTCTGTTTTTCTACTTCTTTTTGTTCCGATCTAAAGCTCTAAGCAAAGCATCAATCATGTCTCTGTCTTTTCGGTACTGGATCAACCCCAACTACCCATCCGTTTCTACAGAAGACCCAACTCCCGATTGCTCGGTCTCGTCGAAATCGAGACCGAAAGCGTCGAGGATTCACAACTGCTTGAAGAAGGTGAGGCAGCTCGTTTCGACCCGTTCGAGCTTCGTCGCGTCTCTGTTCGGACGCGGGAAAGCAACGAAATTCGTAACTCCCGCCGTTTCGACGGGAGAAACGCAGGGTTTCACCTTTGATTTTGTTCCAGCTGCTGAGACCTATGACTATGATGAGTTTTCGCCGCCGCTTGTATACGACGTCGTGGGAGTAGATTCGTCCTCCGATTCCAGCTCGGCCGCCGACGAGGATTCCACGACTCTGTCGCTGCCGTTGGCGAGTCTTTTCTTCTTTGAAGACGTAAAGTCGGCACTTGACGTGGAGAGTCCCGCGAAGAAGATGAAGAAGGCCGTCGAACAGGAAGATTGCAAAACGGAGCGGCGAGTCTGGGAGAATGCCAGCGTGGAGGAGGAAACTGAGTTCTTCGAGTACTACATTAATAAAGTTTACAAGGATCCAGAAGCTATAATGGCGGGGTTCCCAGATGGTCGTCTTGCTGAATGGAATCGGCTCCTTGCTGGCGCGAAGAAGATTGGAGAAATACAAACGAGGAGAAGGAATTGCAGATATGGTGGACGAAGGACACATTCTTTCTGTTTTAGTTTACATGTTCGTGAATGAGAAACTGTGTTGTATTTGGTATGGATTATAGTGTTTCAGTCTTGGAAATTGCCAAGCAGATTGGTTACGAAAGCATGAACCTTTTTTTTTTTTTAATTTTGGTATCTTTTAGCTAAGAATCGCAATGAAGGTAGATAGTGAAACCAGTATAGTAAAACTGTTGTCGATTTCTGTCTTTGTGTTCTTTACTTCCTTGCGTTGTCGATTTCTCTATCCGTAATACGACAACAGGTCTGCAGGAAAACAAGGAGCAGGACAAAACCAGAGTTTGATTTTGATTTGGTGCCAAAACCATGGTTCTGTTGAGATTTTAAGACAGCAGGGAGCCCAAATCTACGGATCATGCCTTGTTTGAGCTCAACGCTCATAGTTGTTTTGTGCTTAATCATCAATTAGGCAATGTAAATATGTAATGTATCTTTCCATGTTCACTCCAACATTCTGTCTGCTAGAACACTCCTTCTAGCTACAGTAGCAACTCTGCAGGTTTTGACAATCTGAAGCAGCAATCATCCATAAGCCACAAGCTGAGTGGCCTTCAGGATTTGTATGACTGCATGGACAAGTTGCTGCAACTGTGATTGTCCCAACAAGGCTTGGTTCATGTCAAGGAATCCCTTCAAAGAGCGACTGGATGGATCTTTGAGGCTCGTTGGATTTATGCAGCGGTGCTAAGGATGCTTGGTCACAGATGAATGAGATCTGTTGCTGAGCTTGAAGCCAAAGAAAACAACTTGGGGGGTTTGAAAGGAGAAACCAGAAGGTATCTGAATTCGAGGAAGCTTGTGAAGAAAGACAATCTAGAAGTTCTTCAAGGGCACTACTGAAAGCAGGAAATTCTCCACCTCGCCATCTGATTGATTGTGAGATCGTCACATTGCTGAGAGAAGCTGAACCTGTCAGAGTTGCAGCGTTGGAATCCCTACTTTCGTTCATTTTCGGACAGAGTACTGGAAAATCATCAGAGTCAAGCAGCTGGTCAATAGTTTCCAAGCTGATGAGAAACCAGAAAAGGGTTGCAGTAGAAGCTGAAGATGAATTTGGCTGTGCCACCTGGAAGACTGACGAGGAAGTCCAATTTCAGTTGAAGAAGTTGCAGGCATACATTTTAAGATCTTAAGGAAGTTGTTGACTCCTTGTTTAGGCAGATGATTCAAATGAGAGCCGCAATACTTCTAGATCAGTATAGACATTCAATTACTCATCTGTATATCTGATACCCAGTACACAAATCCCCATCTTACCTTTGAAAGTAAATTCACTTTCCATGAATTGCTACTTGCCATGATGAGATTTGGAGGGCCGTAGTTTAGGCAGAACAACAACTAGCGTATCATATTGAATAACACTGCAAAAATGGCACCTCTCTTACAGTCCAATGAACCCCCACGATTGCATAGGAAAGTAAGCTAATCTCATATGGATCCTGTCTCACATTTGTTTTTTTGTATTATAATCAAAACTACTCGTTCATTGAGTGGTGTTTTGCTAACCTCCTCGTGTGTTGTAATAAAATAATGGATCTGCAATCCACAACAGCCATTAATGATGAGATTCCATATTTCCATCTGCCTGCCCCCACGTCTCCTCCATATATAATAAACTACTACATGCTGTGGTTTTCTTTTTGCATGTAAAATGCAAAAGCTACAATAAAGAAATACCTGGATTGTCTTGTTCTGCATTAGTCCCTCAGGAACAACTAATGTGGCAGCTTGTTATAGATGCCTTGTGCCCTATGCTGCTTACACAGTGAACAACAGGCTCTGCTAACAAAGAAGAGAGATGGGCAATTGACATTTTAAATGGGAGAAGCGAAAAGTATGGATCTTTGCCACCCCATGACTCATCCAGTGGTTTAGAACTCCATCCCTGATTCAATAATGAGTTGGGTGACTTGGTAGGCAAGGGACATTGCAGAGACATAATGCCGGTAAGAGTGGAGGATTCATAGTTGAAATCACAAGCTGAATAATATCACACAAGCCCATGGAAAGAAGATGGCTTTGATTCCTCTTGTCTCTTTGTGTCTCTTAGGCCTTAGCCTATGCCTCACTCCTCTCACCATCTATATAAAGAAACTCTGGTTGCCAAGGAAGGCATTGCAAATCACCTCTCTCAACCTTCTCTTCAATTCAAAACCCTTCCCCACATCTTCTCATCTCCACCAAGAAAACCAAAAAAAATGGCAGCAGCTTCTTTCCATGCTCGCTCCAACAGTTTGCCTGCTAGATCACACCCACTGGTCTCGGAAATAGATGAGCAAGTTTGCAGGTTGAGACAATCTCAAGCTGCTTCCACATCGTCATCATCCATAGGCCACACCTTGAATAGCCTTCAAGTTGTGTATGATTGTGTTGACCAATTGTTCCAACTGCCAACAACTCAACAAGCCTTGATCAATGACCAGAAATGCTTCAATGAGCTACTGGATGAATCTCTGAGGATCTTGGACTTGTGCAACACTGGCAAGGATGCCTTGTCCCAGATGAAAGAGTCTGTGGCTGAACTTCAATCCGCTATTCGCAGAAGGCAAGGTGGCGTGGAAGGAGAAACCAGAAGGTACCTGAAATCACGGAAGACTGTGATCAAAGCAATCCAAAAGGTCTTGAAGGCTATGGAAAACAAGAAGTCCACCTCATCAAACAACGTTGAGACAGTATCCATGTTGAAGGAAGCTGAATCTGCTGTTGTTGAGGTTTTGGAGTGCTTGCTGGCATTTATTTCTCAAACAAGCTCAAAGCCAAGCAGTTGGTCGTTGTTTAAAAGGGTTGCAGCAGCTTCAAGTGAGAATGAATTTGCAGATGTTGATGCCTCTCTGAAGACAAACAAATCTGTTGAAGAGGTCCAAACTCATCTGAAGAATCTACAGCCATGCATTCAAGATCTCGAGGAAGGAGTCGAGAGCCTCTTTAGGCGTTTGATCAAAACAAGAGCCTCGATTCTCAATATCCACAATCTGTAGTTACATCATCAAAACAATACTTGTACATATTGTATAGAAAATTTTGATACTCAAATCCATAAATATACATGGTCACCAAGTTCCTGCTATACCAAGTCTCTTTCTGATCATTGTTCAATCTTCCAGCCTGCACTTTCTTTCCCTCCAGTTTAATTACCTTTTGCATACAGGAGACAAATGGCAGTGAAAAAAGAAGAAGATAATTTCAGATAGGTAAGCTAAATATGAGCATGACTCAAAATCACATGGAAGACTGCCAAATGCAATTATGAACCATATTAGGTGGATATTGCCTTCCATTGGTACAGCAGTAGCAGCGTGGTATGAGTTTTTAATCATATACACTAGTCTAAAACTTATATGTCAGAGGAGACACAAGGAATCAAAATTTACAATGTATATATATCAAGAAATGAGATGGAAATATGGCTATGATTTCCATCACTAAACAACCATCCCAGCTATGTATATGCAATGTTTACCAGCACTATCCAGCTCATTACCTAGTCAGCTTCATCGTCTACTAATCTCATCTACAAAAGTCAGGTGTAATGTAGGAGTGGATTGGTTGGCATTATTTTCCACGATCTGTGATATCATTTAAACGAGAACAAGCCATAATCTACTGCCACTAGATTTGGCTTTCACCATTTCTACTTGTCCTTGGTTATGCTGTTTCTTGTGAGATAAACAATGGTTTTAAACTGGGAAAATTCCTCTGAGCTACAAGAACTGGAGAGAGCTGCCAAGAATCTTGTCTTGCTCCCAAAAATCCATAACTTTTTTTTTTATATACAAGGGCGATGAGAGTTTATTACAGAAGAAAATGGGAGCTGTACAATCAACAAACTAAACCTGGGATCAAAAGGAAATGGAATAGAAAGACGGAACAGAGGAACTACAATGGAAAAGGAGTAAACAGGGTATGGAGCTTAGCAATAGCATCTGCACAGGATAAGAAAAATGACAAAGGGAGGTCGCCTCCCAAAGGGCCATAGTTGCGCTGCAATTATCTGCAGCTAGCAAACCTGAGAACTAAGCATTAACTCTCCATACCCAAATGGGATCTCATACAGTACAAACTGATGCATTATACATCACTACAATACACCCTGGTAGCAGGATTTCCTGCTCATGGGTTAATCATCCGTTTAAAGTTTAAACCAACTTAAGAAAGCAAAGGGCTTGGAATAAAGTGAAAGCTCCGGTAACTGTTGAAACCATACCATTCTTGGCCTTTTGGCTAAGATCAAGTGTAGTATCTACTCTTATCAGTTTTTTTTTTTTAAACTTAGTATCAAATATCAATCAATTGTTCTTGGAAGATGAGGAGACAGGATTGAATTACCATTGATATTGAACTATGGATAGCCAACTAAGAATAGTTCGTCTTCCAGCTTCACACGATATGGCATTCTTGTCTTTTCACTGAACTCGGAATCCTCGAATGGCTTCATCAAATAGTCCAACTTCAGGCATGGCCCTTTACATGCAGTCTCGCTTGCAAATCTCACCTCAATTGCTTCTGTGAGAACTGGATCATACATAAATGGAAGGACTTGTAAGCAAATCTGAATGGCCATCAAGAAGCATAAATGCTCATATAATCTGAATGGAGCAATACATGCATTCCTTTATAAGAAGGGAAAAGGCTAATACTGCTGCAACAATCAAAGCAAAGAGCGGGTAGACTAGACTCACAATTCTGCTTCTTGAATCTTTCTGTGGACTCACCAAGCTGTGGCAAAATTGACGAATCGAGAGCATGCTATTAGTAATTTCTATACCCACTTCATCACCTGGTAGTGGTACAGACTCAAGTCCAATCGTTGGGAATTCAATCTCCTGTGTAATTTAAAGCAGCAATCTTTCTATCAGTTCGAGCTCGCAATTAAAGAATCCTGCCATCCATCATAAGTTTCCCCCCACAAAACATGGAACATTCTACTCACTCACTCAACTCAATCACTAAAACCTAACCACGAGCTTTACCTCATCACTTAAGAGCCTGCTCAGCAACAGTTTTGGCCTGTTCATAATAGTAGAATGCTGTTCAAATTTCTTAAAAAGAAGCAACCCAATTCACGAATTTTAACTAATCGACGGTGGACTCACTCAATCGATCAAGAAGCTCTGCGTAATAAGCAGGGAAGGTGACATCGGTTTGAACAGAAGAAGAACTCCCATTTTTGAAACTCGTTGTTGCGCACCGGCGCCTGTGGCGGGAAACCAATTTGCGTAGCCTGAGACTGTGAGTGGCGATTCGTCGGAGATTGTCAGCCTCCTTCATTAGAAGAAATTGGTGGTCTGTCTTCAAGCGTCGGAAATTGGATTAAATTAACCGTAGCCAACTTCATTTTTGGCGGAAGGAAGAAATGGTTACACACCTCACTGCTGCATCCTAAATGGGAAGCCTGTCGTTGCTACGCTGGATTACGCCATTTCTTCGGCAGACCAAAGAAGAAGACGAAGTGCTGCATTGTGGCCTTTTCCGGACAAACCTCGCACGCTACCGCCACTTATCCACAGGAAGGCAACCGCATTATATCAGTCAATATATCGCAGGACACGAAACGTTTCGCGTTTCTTCTGGTACAGTTTCCAAAATGCAGCAAGTATATTCTGTTCCTGAAAGTTCATCTGTAATCACTCACTCCCCCCACTTTGTTTTGTCGTTCTTTTTCCAGTTTAGAAACTACCCAGCAATGGATTTTCAAAGCAGTTGCTTCCTCCATCTCCTAAAACTGATTGCAGAACATGAACGGACGACTTCCCTTCATATGGGGTCAGAACTTTGACACTACTGTGGTGAAGTTGAAGGAAAGTTGCAGACTTTTTGTTAGCATCCTATATATGGTTCGATGATAGAGGAGACACATGGAATCTCGTTGTCTTGCATATACATCAATGGCTGATGATGGAAATGTGATTTTCATTTGGATCCAACCAGCCAGCCAAAACCATCTCAGTGATGTCTGTGCATTGTCTGTTGCCTACCAGTACTCTCTAACTCCCATGGTACACAGTCAATATCCAAATTCCAACGTCTGTCTACCATAGAAGGTGATGCACGACTGGGTTGTTTGACATTAAGGCACTACAACTATGATATAAATCTCAGTTATTAAATGATGCAGCAGGATGCATGGATCTTGCCTGCCTCGGTGATGAAGGGAGCCAATGAGTTGGATTACTTGGTAGGCAAGGGACATACTGTAGACAAAATGCTGATAATGTGGCGGATCGATAAGTGTTTTGCACATGGGAGAAGCAAGATGCTTTGATTCCTCTTGTCTCTCTGTTGTTTCTTCCTCCACCTGTCTATTTTTCATGGTCTTCTATAAAAACTTGCAATGGGTGCTAAAGAAGTCATTGCAAATCATCTCCAGCCATATCTCTCTCAGTCTTTCATTCCTTCCTCTCATATTCACCAAGATAAAAAAAAAATGGCAGCTATTTCTTTCCATGCTCGCTCCAACAGTTTGCCTACAGCATCACACCCTCTAGTCTCAGAAATCGAAGAGCAGGTTTGCAGATTGAGGCAATCTCAAGCTGCTTCCACATCGTCATCATCCATTGGCCACAACCTTAATAGCCTTCAGGTTGTGTATGATTGTGTTGACCAGTTGTTCCAACTGCCAACGACACAACAAGCCTTGATCAACGACCAAAAAAGCTTCAACGAGCTATTGGATGGGTCCTTGAGGCTCTTGGACTTGTGCAACGCTGCCAAGGATGCCTTGTCTGCGATGAAAGAGGCCGTGGCTGAACTTCAATCCGCTATTCGCAGAAGGCAATGTGGTTTGGAAGGAGAAACCAGAAGATACCTGAAATCTAAGAAGATTGTGATCAAAGCACTCCAGAAGGTCTTGAAGGGCATCGAAAACAAGAAATCCACCTCATCAAGCAACGTTGAGACAATATCCAAGTTGAAGGAAGCTGAATCTGCTGTTGCTGAGGTTTTGGAGTGCTTGTTGTTATTCATTTCTCAAACAAGCTCGAAGCCAAGCAGCTGGTCATTCTTGAAAAGGGTTGCAGCAGCAGCTTCAAGCGAGAATGAATTCGCAGAGGTGGATGCATCTTTGAAAATGAACAAGTCTAGCGAGGAGATCCAACTTTGTCTCAAGAACCTGCAGCCATGCATTCAAGATCTTGAGGAAGGAGTTGAGAGCCTCTTCAGGCGTTTGATCAAAACAAGAGCCTCCATTCTCAACATCCACAATCTGTAGTTACATAATCAGAACAATACTTGTACAAAATGTATAGAAATTTTTGACACTCGATTCCATAAATATACATGGTCTCCAAGTTCCTGCAAAATTATGTCTCTTTCTGTTCATTGCTCTCAATCTATTACCCTGCACTAGCTTACATTTCCATTTTAATTACCCTTTGCCTACGAGAGAACCATGACAGTGAAAAAAACAGCTAAGGTAAGCAAGAGGCGATGAAAGTTGAGGAATCATTTGTCACATGGAAGGCTGACAAATCCCCCTTAATTATTTCAGAAATGAGTAATCACCACACGTCCAAATGCAATAATGAGAACACGTTGAGAAACCATATTAGATGGATCTTGCCTTCCATTTGTACAGCAATTATGTCAATCTGTCCCACTTGGCATCATATCTTAATCATAAACACTGTATAATCTGTAAGAGAGAAGACATAAGGAATCTAAGTTTTCAATATGTCAATGAATGAGATGGTGATGGACTCATGATCCATTGTTCCAACAGATGGCTAAGTGGCTACGTTTGCTGGCTTGATTTTCAATTATTCAGCTTAACGAATTTCCCTTTACTGGTTAGGGAAACTGCAATTTTCTGGAAAGAGTATTTACATGGTGGAAGGGATCAATAGTTAAATGGAAACATGTACTACAAGTTTCTAAATGTTGCCCAAACATTCCTTGCAGATCCTACGAACAGGAAGTAGAGGAAGAGTGGGTTGTTTGGCGTGATTTTCGACGAACTTTGATCTCATGTAAAATAGAAAAACCATAGCACTGTGATTTTCACCTTCACCATTTCTACTCATCCTTAGTTCTTCATTTTTCTTGCGTGGCAAGCAATGATATTAAACCAGGAAGCTGAATTTCAGTTACAACAAGGCAACCTTTTGAAGTACTGCAGATATTCGAGAACTGAAGAGGAGCCGTCAAGGATCTTGTCTTGCCTCCAAAAGAAGCATAAACTGCAAATTTCTGCAGTTGGCCAACCTAGATTAACACTCAAAGTCAAAGACCAAATGGTATTTTCTTACAGCCTAAGCATTATTGAATCAATCAACCTCAGCCAGTGACAATGTCATAATGGAATCTTGTTCTTGGATTAGTGTAGAGAATCTGCTGCAGAAGGAAATATGAATGGAATTAATAAGAAACAATCAAATGGCTAACCCCTTCGTGTGATGTAATTAGGGCTGTTAATGAACCAAGCCGCTCATAAACGGCTCGGTGTGCGACTCGAGAAAAACTCGTTCGACACTCGATTCGTTTTAATCGAGCCGGCTCGCGAACAAGCTCGTTAACTAAACGAGCCGAACCCGAGCCATACCATGTTCAGCTCGAAAGCTCGCGAACAAGCTCATTTAATGGTTTGACATAAAAAAGGATTAGAATTCATGAATTTTATGTATTGAAATTGGGATAAATATTGTGTTTTACTTTGCTAGACTTTGCTACAGGTTAGAATGTAATTTTGTGCGCAGTTCTAGGTCAAGCTTGAGCTATTATGAACATTTTATGAGCTGAACTCGAATTTGGGCTTGTTAAACTTATTTGACGAGCCGAGCTCGAGCCGAGCTCGAGCTTTCATTTTCATAAATGAGCCGAGCTCGAGCTTGCATACTAAAGCTCGTGACGAACACGAGCCGAGCTCGAGCCTGGAAATATATTAACGAGCCGAGCCCGAACTATGGCAAAGCTCGGCTCGACTCGGCTCATTAACAGCCCTAGATGTAATATATATTGGATCTGCAATCCTAGAAAATATCATGAATGATGAGATCCCTTCCACTTGTGTTGTCCAGATGAATTGGTTCTGGATGAGAAAAGATCATGAATTGCCTAAACCAGATTTGCAATTTTCTTTGAAGGATGGAGGAGCCAAGGATGAATATCAATGTGAATCTTTCATGACAAAACAACCACATCTCCAGCTCATTTCCTCAGGTTTAGTTTAATCTTTCCTGATCTCAGATACACGAGTGGACTTGGATCTAACCAACTGTATATTTTCTCACCGGTATTTAGCAGTGTCTCTTGCCAACCCAGCACTCCAACTCATTTTCCCAGCTTAGTTTAATCCTGTTGCACGAAGAGGGTTGTGTTTGGAATGATATGAAAAGATCAAATATGAATGAAGCAGAAATGGTTCTGGCGATTGGAACCATTTCTAATCTAACCAACCAACTTTGCTATGTATATTATATAATACAGCCAATATCCACCATATGAAATTATATCACCAAATCCATACTTGTATACGAATCAGCTGTCAAGGCAAATTTCGATAATAACATTAAACTAACTGCATTAACCTTCAATTTTATGACGAATAACTCATGAAAATCCATACTTTACAGCAAACAGTTCATGTCAGAGATCAGTGTCCACAGGTTCAAGGCCACTGGAAACTGCAATGGCTGTTCTTCAGTTAATGGTTCAGTCAAACCATTCGAACTTTCGCTTTCAGTTTTCCCCATCACAGAAGTACCTAAAACACGTTGCTGAAACCAAATTAGTGGATCTTTCCCTCCATTACTGCAGCAGCCATGTTACTCCAATCTATGCAAAAATACCAATGCATGAGATGGTTAATGTGGTTACCATTTCCATTTAAGAACAACCCAGGTTAGCAACGTCTATTGCTCACCTGTACTAATCTTCTGCTGATCTCACTTACAGGAACAGCAATAATAGTTCACCAGTGGATTGCCTGACTTGATTTTTTAAGTTTTAACTGAGTAAACCATAATATACTCCACACTGTTTTCTCACTTCCATCATGTTTACTTTTGCTTTCTCTACTTCAGACTGTGACCGGGGGCTACTGTGAAGAGACCGCATTTCATACCACATTGTGGAAACTGGCTCGGAATGGTAAAGGGCTTGGTATAAGAAGGAAGCTCTGTAGACTGGACAAATCATACCTTTCTCGGCCTTTTGGCTAAGATCAAGTGTAGTATCTGTTCTTATCAGTTTAATATCTGATACGTGGGCCAATGGCCCACACGATATTAAATTAATTTTTTTAGGGGGAGAAAGCCCACTACTGGAGCTTGCTTCAGGGGCCTTCTCGCGTGTCGCCCTTGCGTTGCACTATTGCACGGGCCTGGCGCACCCCACCAATTACAGTCCAATTTTTGAGTTTTGTTGCTTTTCTTGATATATAAATTTTGTTCCATTTCGTATATATATTTAGGGGTGAACAAACCGCAAACAGACCCACCCGTTCAACCTGATCCAACCCACCCGTATTTATTGCTAAAATGAAGGTTTTGGAAGGTTAAGGTTTTGGGTTGGGTTTGGGTTTTGGATTACACAACCCGTAGAACCGACCCAACCCGTGTTCCAATTATTAGTATGAGTTCGCATCTAAAAAATATTTATGTCGTATATAGCCATACTTATGTGAAAATTAAGATATTTCGCCATGTTTTTCTATCATGGTCTCTCTAATCTAATGCATTCTTCGACTTAAATTTTAGACATAAATTGAATATAACTATGATTCATGTAATCATTTTTCTTGTATACAATTTTAATAGAATAACATATTATGGATGCATTTGTTTATAACCTTTTAGTCTATTTCAACAAATATCGTGAAAAAAACTAGACATATGTTGCAGTAAATCACATTATTAAAACTCAAACAACATTTGTGAATTTTGATACCTTTCACCTCGGTTTATTTGTTTGAAATTTTAATTAGTTATAAAATATTTTTATGGTGTATAATAATTATATATATTTTATGTTGGGTTGGGTTTTTACTTAAAAATATCGCCAACCCGACCCAATCCAATTAGAAACAAACCGTAGGGTTTAATTTTTTTTTGGTGGGTTTAGGTTTGATAATTCTCAAACCGTAGTGCATGGGTCAGGTGATTAAAAAATTTAAACCCTAACCAACCACCCATGTACACCCCTATATATATTAATGCTTTAGTGTTATGGCAGTGCTAATTGTACTTTATCTTACATTTGCTGCAATTAAAATCTATTCCGAGTTATTGATCATATGTTAATTGGGCTGGGCCTACTGTAAGTGACGTAGTATGTACTTAACGGGCCTGTAGACTAAGCCCACCATACGAGTTCTAATTACTGTCTGCAGTTACTTCGTGCTAACTTTTAACATTCTTGCTCTTGCTTTACAATTTACATGCTTGTTTCTCTCTGTTCGTGTTTGGTGGGTGGCAATTGGCAAGTGGCAACAGTCAAACCATCATCCAAGCCACAGCTAGGTAAAACCTCAGACAGCGAAAAGCTTCCTTCTTTCCCCGCATGTTCTTTGGTTGTAACAACTCTGTTTCCCTTTCCTGTCTTTTGTGGGACTGCAGCCTTGTTTTCTTCTCCCAGGCGACCTCTGCTTCCACAAGAATCCGGAAGATCGAATAAGTTATTTCTTCCCCATTAGTTTTTTTGAGCTTTTGCAGGGTGTTTGAGGGATTGAATCTAGTGTTTACTTACCCTTTCGAGAAAGTTCAGTGCTTTGAGTTTCTCGGGTTTCCCTTTCTGAGACTGTGAGTAGTTATGTAAGATCATGAATGGAAGGAGAGATATGAGAATGGTGGAAATTTGGAAGCCTTTTGTTGCTGTTCTTTTCACTAGGTTTTGAAATGGGAGATCTACCCAAGTTATGCTGAGAAATTTTGTTTGCGGGTGTCTTAGGAATTTTGTGACTTTCATTCTCATTGAATCGAGCTTGGATTGATATGGATGGTTCAAGCATGGGTGGTCGGTTTATGTTAGGATCAATTGGGGGGAGCTTGGACCTAGAAGCTCCTCCGATGCATCGAAATCAACATAGCCAGATGGGTAATCACTCGATGCATCATCATCACCACCGGCAGGTGAACTTAACTGGTGGGATTGATAACGATGGGCAGTCGATGGGGCTAATGGAATCGATAGGTCTGGCTCGTAAAGGGCATCCGGCGAGTTATGGGAAAGCAAATGACGATGATCTTAGTGAAGAAGATGATGATCCAAACTTGATGGAAGATGGGCAGGCAGCCAACAGTTTGAAGGGTACGAAGATATCTCCGTGGCATCGGATGAAATGGACCGATAATGTGGTGAGGCTTCTGATTGCTGTTGTTGCTTATGTGGGCGATGATGGTCCGGAAACTGGCGAGAGCCACAAGAGGAAATCTGTGGTTCTGCAGAAGAAAGGCAAGTGGAAGACTGTTTCGAAGGTCATGATCGGTAAAGGCTGTCACGTTTCGCCCCAGCAGTGTGAGGATAAGTTCAATGATTTGAACAAGAGGTACAAGAAGTTGAATGACATTCTTGGGAGGGGAACAAGTTGCCAAGTTGTGGAAAACCCCGGCTTGATGGAATCGATGCCTCATCTTTCGTCCAAGGCCAAGGATGAAGTTAGGAAGATACTGAGCTCGAAACAGTTGTTCTACCAGGAGATTTGTGCTTACCATAATGGACAAAAGATCCCCAATTGCCCTGATGTGGATCTCCAAGGATGTTCATTACCCGTGAAGGGACACTGGAGAGAGAATGATGGTTCTGACGAGGATGAGGAGAACGATGAAAGCGAAGATGATGACTCGGAGAATGAAGATGAAAATGTCAATATCAATGCTGAGAGGACTAGAAGAAATGAAGAGGGCAATAGCTTTGAGGTCGAAATGGCTGCCATGTTTCGAGACCCTAATGTGACATCTAGGGATAGGAACCAGTGGGTTAAGAAGCAGATGTTTCACCTACAGGGGCAACGAGTCAGCATCGTGGCTGAATCCTTACAGCTCGAGAAGCAACGCCTCAATTGGTTGAGATACAGAAGTAAGAAAGACATGGAGTTTGAGAGATTGAAGATTGAGAATGAGACACTAAGGCTAGAGAATGAGCAAAGCATGGCACGGATGAAGATGAAGCAACTGGAAGTCGATCTTAGACATTCTGATGCATCGGTAGATCCAATTACTCTCGGCACTCAACGACCACAAGGAAAAGAGTAGCCGATTGATTTGAGTTGGCCACGTTGTAGAATGGCTGACGCTTGAGTTCTGGTATCTTGTATCATCATCTGCAATAAAACTTGTACATTTTCTTGCTTTGGGTTCCTTGTTGTTCTCGCATTCGCCCTGCTTGGAACCATGCTTAAATTATATGAACTATGAATCACTTATTTGCTCCAACATATTTCTTGCTTCGTACAAATATTTTGTGCATCACTAGGTGGTTTTTGGTTACTCGGGGATGCATTGAAGTTGGCTGTGATTCTGAAGAAATGTCATTGAGTTCAGTGACAGCACAACCATAAACATTGTAAAGCTCCTAAGATCTGTAAGCCTACCAACCATCTCAGCAATGTCTTTGGGAGGGTTAATTTGGACACTGTTGGACGTTGGTGCCTTCAATGGTTGATAATTCCTATCCTTACACAATTAGGCTAATCAGGTGTATGATGCCTTCTCTGCAATTATGTTTAGTTTGTAGAAATTGATTCAAGCTTTGTTATCTTTGATACATTATCGATCAGATCATAGTCTAAACTCTAATGCAACCACCTGTTGTTGGGTCTTCATTCCTGGTCTGTCACCATTAAGCATTCAGGATGTTCAAAGTGGAAGGGCTCTAGTTGATCACTTGCCTGCTGCAGATGGATTTTAGACCCTGGCTTTGCACACCCTTCATACGCGAACGATGAGCACCAGGCTCTGTCGGTTATGTTGTCTGCTGCTGGAGCTAGCACAACAATGCATCATCAACACTTGCAAATTCACCCACCATCTACTTCTCTACTTAGCCACTTTCCTGTTGGTTTCCCAGCTCATGAACAAGAAATGAACAAAGGCAGTGGTTTTTTGTTCAAGGACTCAGAGATCAACCGTCACTACGAGTTCCCAAACCTCTTGTAGCCTGTCTCATAATAGGTTGGTGGTAGTGTCAGAGGGAGCTAACAGGAAATGAAAATGGTCTTATAGACTGCTGATCATCATCATCATCAACCACCAAATTCCCAACTGATGAACTACTGATAAATACTACTACCATCCCGCCCTTGGATCGAAGAACTCGTCATTGATCTTGGGTGGTTTTCCACAACGGAGAACAGAACAGAACCAACATGAACGAACCTGAAGTTAGAATGTAACAAGGACTAATCAATTAGCAGAAAACTGGTGAACAAGAGAAGCTTACAACCCCATCTGATGATTGATATGGTTCTTTACTTCTCCTTTCTATCGACTTTGACCACTGTGTTCATACCACATCGTTTAAAATAGCTTGGGAAAGCAGTTGGCTTGGAATAAGAAGGAAGCTCTGGTAATACAGCAAAGCATACCTTTCTCGGCCTTTTGGCTAAGATCAAGTGTAGTATCTGTTCTTATCAGTTTAATATCTGATACGTGGGCCAATGGCCCACACGATATTAAATTAATTTTTATAGGAGGAGAAAGCCCACTACTGAAGCTTGCATGGGCCTGGCGCACCCCACCAATTATAGTCCATTACTTGTGTATCCAATTTAGGCCCATCAAAATATCTACAGAGCTGCCTCCATTTTTGAAAGAAGCTGAATCAGCTGTTGATGAGGTTTTGCAGTGCTTGCCCTCCTCCATTTCTCAACAAAGCTCCAAGCCTAGAAGGTGGTCATTAGTTCCCAAGCTAAAAATGGTTGCAGCCAGCAAGTAGCAAGTGAGAGCAAATATGCTCTTGCAGAGTCCATCTCTACTCGCCACCTTGTTATGGCTCTTCCCAGCTAAGAAACCAGCAATGAACTTTAACAGCAACTGGGTTTTCTGTTCTTGGTCTGGCGAGATCAAACGACAGCGATGATTCAAACACGCGGGAGACAGACTTCTTGAGTGTCTTGTTTCAGCATAGCCTTATGAAATGGCCCCCTATTTTGCTGTGTTCATTGGAGTTTTAAGGAAGTTGCTGCCTTAAGCTTTTGCATCTGTTTATGGCTGATGGCAAAGGAGACACTAGGAACCACATTGTCTTGCATGTATAGATAAATGACTGAATGAGATGAGGAAAAATGTGAGAGTGATTTGGATCTAAACAACCATGTCAGAAAATGTCTGTGTATTTGTCTCTTTGCCAACAACTACTCTCCAGCTCACGAGGGTGATGTTTGGGGGAAAACAATGGGGTGATGCACGAGAAGGGTGTTTGACATTGTTATTCAAGGCACTAGAAATAATGATAATCTCCATGATTAAAGTGATGACAGCAGAATGCATGGATCTTGCCTCCTTTCACGACTCAACGCTGCAATTCATAGATATCTGCTATGCATTGATCATCAATGATCTTATTATATATGTCGAATTAATTAACGAGGCCAATGAGTTGGATTACTTGGCAGGCAAGGGACATTTCGGAGACACAATTGCTGATAATGTGGTGGATCCATATCAGAAATCATATGCATAAACCACATGCACATGGAGAAATTGAAATGCTTTGATTCTTCCTGTCTCTTTGGTGTCTCTTGACCTGCCTCATATCTCTCACCATCTATATAACACAAACTCTGGATGCCAGGGAAGGCACTGCAAATCATCTCTCTCAACCCTTCTATTCCAACTTCAGAAAAACTACCTCACATCTTCTTTATCATTCACCAAGAAAACCAGAAAAAATGGCAGCTGCTTCTTTCCATGCTCGCTCCAACAGTTTGCCTGCTAGATCACACCCTCTAGTTTCTGAGATCGATGAGCAGGTTTGCAGGTTGAGACAATCTCAAGCTGCTTCAACATCATCGTCATCCATAGGCCGGAATCTAAATGGTCTTCAGGATGTGTATGATTGTGTTGACCAGTTGCTCCGACTTCCAACAACCCAACAAGCCTTGATCAATGACCAAAACTGCTTCAATGAGCTATTGGATGGATCTTTGAGGATCTTGGATCTGTGCAACACAGCCAAGGATGCCTTGTCCCAAATGAAAGAGTCAGTCGCGGAGATTCAATCCGCTATTCGCAGAAGGCAAGATGGTCTGCAAGGAGAAATCAGAAGATACCTGAAATCCAGAAAGACTGTCGTCAAAGCTATCCAGAAGGTCTTGAAGGGTATGGTTAGCAAGAAATCTACTTCATCCAACAATGTCGAGACCGTCTCCATGTTGAAGGAAGCTGAATCTGCTGTAGTTGATGTTTTGGAGAGCTTGTTGACATTCATTTCGCAATCAAGCTCAAAGCCAACCAGCTGGTCATTATTTAAAAGGGTTGCATCAGTAGCAGCAACAGAGAATGAGTTTTCAGATGTCGATGCCGCCTTGAAGATGAACAACTCTACTGAAGAGGTCCAAGTTCAACTCAAGAACCTGGAGCCATGCATTCAAGATCTAGAGGAAGGAGTTGAGAGCCTCTTCAGGCGCTTGATCAAAACAAGAGCCTCCATTCTCAATATCCACAATCTGTAGTTACATCATCAAAACAATACTTGTACAAGTTGTATAGAAAATTTTTGATACTAAAATCCATAAATATACATGGTCTCCAACTTCGTAGCAAATTATGTCTCTTTCAGTTCATTGCTCCATCTTACCACCCTGCACTTTCTTACTGACCATTTTAATTACCTTTCCCATACAAGAGAAGCATGACAGTGGAAACAGCTTATGGGATCATTTCAGATAGTTAAGTTAAAATTAAGAGCTGATGAACATTAAACAGATTAATATTTGTCATTGTCCTATTTATTTACCTTTCTGCAAATGTGAGGAAATTGACAGTTAAAATGAGTAGTGGCATCATTACAGATAGTTTAACTATCTTGATTAACCTCTAACTCTATGTTTGAAAGCTGGTGAATTATTAAAGGGAATTCACATGGGGAGGCTCATAAATCTCAAATTAATAATGTCAAAAGATCATTAACACGATTTTCCCTTCAATTTGCATCATTTATAACACGTTGGAGGAAGCCAGATTAGTGGATCTTGCCCTCCATCAGTGAAACAACCCTGTTAATCCATGCAGCATGCTGTTCATAATTATGACTATTTTATACCATACTGCATCAGGTTTTAGCAAACATTTAGCATGGTTCTAGGAGCTAGCTCGTGGCTATGAACTGGCATTATGCAGAAGATGACAGTATAGGGAATACGATTAGGCATTCATCGTGCTATCGTTAAGTATATTAATTGATCAAGGTGGTGGGAAGATTGGAAGCTAACTAACTGGATCTTGCCCCCCATCCACACTGCAATATGTTATCCCATGCATTTGATTAAAGCTTAAACTGATACCATTAAGGACACATTTAATAAGCGTTTAATCAATAAGGGAACATTTACAATTAGTCAATTACCAGGCCCCTCGTGTAGACCATTGAAGAACTACTTTCTAATGAATCCATACAATAGGCATGATTTTGTAGGTTGAGAGATTCTGGAAATGATGAATTGAATGCACTGATCGATACCTTAAGCTTCAGGTTGCAAAATCCTTCACATGAATGGATCACCGATAGACTTTGGCTTGAAATGTTGTCTGCTCAGTTAGGCATGCAGAGTATCTGCTCTAGCAAGTTCATCTCTACTTGCCACTTGGTTATGGTTTTCCCAGCTCAGAGAAACCAGCAATGAACATCAACAGCAACTGTTCTTCTTTTGTTTTTGGTCTGTAGATCAAATGACAATGATGATTCAAACAGGATGAGACAGACTTATTGTTTGTTTTAGCCTGCTGCATCTGGTGGTTCTAGTTTGAGAGTTGCATTGCATCTACATATTCCTCAGTGGCGCCTTATAAAGTTTCCCTTCTGCTGCCTTCTTGGTATCTCATTTTGACTATTTATGGTTGGATATCAAACGACAAACAAGGAAGGTGATGCACGAGTAAGCTGTTTCACATAATTTTCAATGCACTAGAGAGATGACAGCTCCATTTTTTTGGGGTAGAAACAGCTCCATTTTTTAATGATGTAGCAGGTGAAGCAGAATGCATGGATCTTGCCTACCTTGGTGATGGATGCCAATGAGTTGGATTACATGGTAGGAAAGGGACAGTTGACAGACACAATGCTGATACAGTGGTGGATTCAAATCACAAATCCTATGCATAAACCACATGTGCACATGGAAATTTTGAAATGCTTTGATTCCTACTGTCTCTTTGTGTCCCCTCGCCTGCTTCATTTCTTCACCATCTATATAAACAAACTCTGGATGCCAAGGAAGGCATTGCAAAACATCTCTCTCAACTCTTCTATTGAACTTCAAAACCTTTCCCTCATCTTTACTCTCATACTCACCAAGAAAACCAGAAAAAATGGCAGCTCTCTCTTTCCATGCTAGGTCCAACAGTTTGCCTACAGGATCACACCCTCTAGTTTCAGAAATCGACGAGCAGGTCTGCAGGTTGAGACAATCTCAAGCTGCTTCCACATCATCATCATCCATAGGCCGAAATCTAAATGGTCTCCAGGATGTGTATGATTGTGTTGACCAGTTGCTCCAACTTCCAACTACCCAGCAAGCCTTGATCAATGACCAAAATTGCTTCAACGAGCTATTGGATGGATCTTTGAGGATCTTGGATTTGTGCAACACAGCCAAGGATGCCTTGTCCCAAATGAAAGAGTCGGTCGCTGAGCTTCAATCCGCCATTCGCAGAAGGCAAGATGGTTTGGAAGGAGAAACCAGAAGATACATGAAATCTAGGAAGAATGTAATCAAAGCAGTCCAGAAGGTCTTGAAGGGTATGGATAGCAAGAAATCCACTTCATCCAACAACGTTGAGACCGTCTCCACATTGAAGGAAGCTGAATCTGCTGTTGTTAAGGTTTTGGAGTGCTTGTTGACATTCATTTCTCAAACGAGCTCCAAGCCAAGCAGCTGGTCATTATTTAAAAGGGTTGCAGCAGTAGCAGCAACCGAGAATGAATTCTCAGATGTCGATGCTGCCTTGAAGATGAACAACTCAGGTGAAGAGGTCCAAGTTCAACTCAAGAACTTGCAGCCATGCATTCAAGATCTCGAGGAAGGAGTTGAGAGCCTCTTCAGGCGTTTGATCAAAACGAGAGCCTCGATTCTCAATATCCACAATCTGTAGTTACATCAGCAAAACAATACATGTACAAGTTGTATAGAAAATTTTGATACTGACATCCATAAATATACATGGTTACCAAGTTCCTATCAAATTATGTCTCTTTTTGTTCATTGCTCTATCTATCACCCTGCACTTCCTTACTTTAATTACCTTGTCCATACAAGAGAAACATGACGGTGAAAACAGCTCATGGGATCATTTTAGATAAGTAAACATTAAGAGCTGATAAAAATTAAACAGATTAACCTTTGCCGATAATTAGTAATCATTAGTCATCACACGTCCAAAGCCAATAATGAAACCACGTTGAGAAACCCAGATTAGGTGGATCTTGCCTTCCATTTGTACATCAATCATGTTAATGCATGCAACTTAATATGATATTTTTATCATATGCATCACCTAACCTATATGTTAGAGGAGACACAAGGAATCAAATTATACAATGTATATCAAGGAGTTGAATGGAAATATGGCTATGATTTCGATTTGGAAAAACACAACCACCTCAGCCATGTCTATTCAATGTTCTCTTCCTAACCAGTATTTTCCAGCTCATTACCTATTCAGACTTGATCTTAAAATCTCGTTTAAGCAAGTTGTTAGGCAATAGGCATGATTTTCAAGAAACTTTTGATTTCATTTTAAACCAGAAGAACCATAATCTACTGCCACTGTGATTTCACTTTCACCATTTCTACTTGTCCTTGTTTCTGCTAGTTCTTGGCATCCTTTTGAAGCACTGCCACCGGCCACTGCAGATATTCAAGAACTGAAAGGAGTTATTTTGGGCTTCACTTTAAGAGAAAAAGAGCCAGTTGTAACCAAGATGTGGGTTTCAACAATTTGTGTGACCAAATGCAATCACATGTCCAAAAAAGAATGTAAACTTACAACTATAACATTTCTACAAGAAAAGATCCTTAGTTACCAATCCATTTCCCTGCATACCAAGGAATGTTCCACTTGAAATTACTAGTCAAATGATCAATTCCACAAGGAGATAATACCATCATAATTCATAACTACAACAGGCATGTACAAAGCAGCAGATTTTCATCTATAATTACAACATTGACAAACTACCTCACTTAATTCCTCTTCTCTACCCCATCAAAATGGGGGAGCCAAACTGCAGACCAATCCATCCAATTAAGTATTCTCCTATTCTAATCCCTTTCTTTTTCCCTCCCTCCCTACTTTCTCTTATAATCAATCAACAAATCCAATCCTCGGCTCGCCATTTTACAACAACACGCTTGGAGATGGATCTTTTTTTTACCCTTTCCGTTGCTTATACACAAGTTCCTTATTCTTCTCATGAACCTTTCCCTCCTCCTCTATGCTTCTTTTCTTCTAGAGATGCAGCTTCATTCAGCATGTCGGCTGCATCAGTGTGCATGTTCAACTTGGCCAGTGCGACGGACTGAATGTAGAACGCCGTAGGCCAATCTGGATAAACGCACTGCGCTTGCATTCCGTCTCGAAGGGCAGCGTCTGGTTGATCGCACAGCAGATAGCAAAGACTACGTCTTGCAAAAACAGTGGGCGAAACAATAGTTCCTACATCTATGAACTGCAGCAGAAAAGAATGGAATTAGGAGACATCTAATTGGGCAGCTATGCAGGTTTGGAAAGTTGGAGATGGTAAAACCTGAGAGTAACAATCGATGGCGGCTTTGAAATCTTTGTCCCGGAATGCAAAGTCTCCTCTCTTTCTAGACTCCAGCATGTCTCTCATTTGTTGGGTCCACTCTTGAAATGACAACTGAAGCACAAAGAGGCATAAGGGTCATTGATTGAAAAGATCAATACACTCTAGAAGACAATGTGCGAGATTATATATTCCTGACTAAGCTAAGTACCTCATTTGTACCCTCGTCGTCTTTGTAGTGCGTCATTACCAATATCTGGTGAATTGCTGTGAGGTCCATTCTTGAACAGGCCTCTCCCATGGGTGAAAGAGGACGCTGTGGAGTCGGTGGTGCCTCCTCGTGTTTGGGTATTCCGAGAATCACGTACGATGGAGCCTGCAACATCAGGGAAACATGAGCAGTTTTGTCAACTTGAGTAGCATGGACAGAAACCATAAGGAAATGACTTGCTTCCTTCACAATGTACTGGAGACTATATTGAAGAACTAACAATCAAGTAATATCCAACTTGAAGCGGGAAAGAAAGACTTGTAGTACAATGAAGTTTAAATAGAGTCTTCAATGAAAAAGTATCTGTCTCTGAAAGAAAATTGTAGACAGAAGGTTTTGTTGGATCTTACAACGGGAATGAACATGATTCCATAAAAATCACATGAAATTGTTTGAGATCTTTAACTTCTTATTGTGCCACTAGGGAGGAATAACGGTTTATTCAAAAAATTAATGGTACTACTTAATAGGTTGCTTAACTTCTGAGTGATGTGTCTGTCAAGAACCAGTTGATCCCAATAACTCGAGTTGTTGGGAGAGGTTCAATCGTGGATCATATATCACAACACTAACACGCCCCCTCAAACGAAAGCCACTCACAAGGACTTGAAGTTTGCACAGGTATGAAGACAAGAATACCATGTGCTTAACAAATGGGGGTCATCGGGAATCGAACACAAGACCTCTCGGTCACAGAAGGCTCTGATACCATGTCAAGAACCAGTTGATCCCAATAACTCGAGTTGTTGGGAGAGGTTCAATCGTGGATCATATATCACAACACTAACAGTGTCGTACTACAACAAGAACTGATTCTTCCATTGACAGACTAGTAGTTTCCTAAGATGGGATCAACAGATATATTGTCTTTGCCCATATTGATTGTTGAGGCATGCATAAGATCAATAACTGCTCATTGCAGCACCGTAAAGCACAAAATCAAGAATAACATAGATGATTTGATTTGAAGTTAAAAAGTTAAAAAGAATAAACTCCCTTACATCAGGCTTTGGCTGCAGAGGAGAAAGTGTCGCAACAAGTTCCTTTGTGCTAGGCCTTTCCCTAGGTTCATACTGTAAACATTGAGAGGCAAGACCAACAACTGCAGTGGCTTCTTCTGTAGAGAAGTTCCCTTCCAAATGAGAATCCATCAAGAGAATTATGTTTCTTCCTCTTATCATGTCAAGAGCCTGGACACATGTAGAATCATAAAACTCTTACCCATCAAATTCATGAAAGTATAAAAGTACGGGAGGTGCACAGTTACTCCTATATGAACTAAGAATTTGAATGCCCAAAGCTTTCTTATGTTATGCTGGAGGAAATTTTGCAGGGAGTTCCTTGCTAATGAAACAAACAATCAACCAAATCACTCATATTGAGTAGCAAGTTCTAATTTGAGATCATGTAAACTGCAACCTTGTAATGACGGGCAAGAGAATATGCAACATATGAAACTTCCCAACAGACACTTAAATGTAAGCCACTTACATGACTTGGAGGAATATGCTTTCCACTTAGTAAATCAAGGAGGACAGTGCCGAAACTGTAAGTAACACTTTCTGCAGTTACCCTTCCTGAAATTTTCACACAGTGAATGCAGATGAAGATCCCAAAGTGAAGTACAACAATATAAAATGGGCATTTGCTGAAATTGTAGGACTTTAATTACCATTCTTTAGATACTCAGGAGGGGTGTAGGCCAGGTTTGTACTATAACTCTTCCCATCCCTACTATTTTTCATCAAGCCGAAACAGGAAAGGCGGGGATCTCCATCCTATAAAACCCATATAAGGAAATGATAAAACCCAATCATCATACAACAAGCTCATAAACCTAAAGCAAAGAGAGATTGCAGGAATAGGGTGACGTTCAAGTTTCAGGAAGAGAAATGAATACCTCATCGAAGAGTACCCTGTAGGCATTCAGATCATGGTACAAATGACGACCCTCAGAGTTGCAATAGTCTAGGGCTTCAGCTATGTAGAGCGCAACCCTTAATCGCATGGCCCATTCTATAGTTTGATTTTCCCCTGCGAAGAATGAACGGAAACTCAATAGGAGACTTTGTAAAAGTGAAATATTCAAGTTGATCCATTCCAGATATGCATCTAATTCAACTAACTCACTACCTCTATAGTATTGTTTTGTAAAAAGCTACACCCTTTGCCTCTTAGCGATCGACACATTTTCCCTACTCATCAGGCAATCACAGTGCTTAGCTAATATGCTTAGTAACTTCAACACATCTTCGAAGCAGAAGGCAGACTAATCCTAGCGTTCCATTTGTACATCAAAAGCAAGAGAGCATCAACATTCAACAAACATTCCATAAGTTGGCAGCTCATAAACTATATGCATCATCAACATAGGAACTATCAAGCATTGTGAACACAATGGACACAGTGATCAAAAACATCAACCAATCACATTGAAAAGAAGGGGGGGAAAACAAAGAGAAGCAAGCAACACGTACAATGGAACAAGTGTTTGGCAAGCGTATCATTTGGCATATACTCGGCAACAAGCAGCCGTTCATCCCCATCACAGCAATACCCTATCAAATTCGCCATCCTCTTATGCCTTAACTTCCCAACTCCCCAAGCTTCCTCCTACAAAAATTAAACCACCACAACAAAATCAGCTCATAATAACAATCTGACACGAGCTTGAGCACAATCATTTTACCACAGAAGAGTACCGCAAACTGCTTAGGATCGGGCCAAGCCATCTTAGTGAACTTCTTCACGGCAATCCACCGCCGGTTGGAGAGGCGGCCTTTGTAGACAAGATTGGGCGCCTTCTCCCCGCTCTCGGAGACTATGTTGTCGGAGCTGAAGTTGTTGGTGGCAGCTTTTAGGTCGGAGAAGGAGAATTCCGAGAAAGAAGGGACTCCTCCTCCAACTCCGCCGCCGCCGGCTGCGGCGGCGGGAGAATCGATGACAGCCGACGGAGGAGGAGGGTGGAGGACCTGGGGCTTGTTAAGATGGTCCTTTTCTGGGTGGGTTTCTGCTAGAAAGGAAGAAGCACAGCAGCCCATGATGAAGTCCTTCTGTGTGTAATTTTTGTCCCTTTCTCTTCTTTTTCAAGCTTCTTCTTTTCCCGGTGATGGCGATGAAGTTGGAAGCTTTGGCGAAGTTGGGGAAGAGGGGTTGTGAGGGAAATGGAAAAAAGATTAGGGAAAGTGAAGAAGAAGAGGGAAGAAGAAGGTGGAAAGGGGGGAAAGGGGGGAAAATGGCTCTCTTTCTACAGTTTCTCTTCTTATTTTTGTGCTCTCTGTTTTGTTCCTTCAGACCATTCAGCTGTTTTCCCCCTTCTTTCATTTATTTTTTTGCCATTTTTTTCATCTGTTTTTTACAGTAGTGACCCAATTGCACTGATTAAAATTAAATTCCAAATTCATTTTCATATAAAATGGGCACATATTTGGATATTCAACCTCATAATTGGTGT
Organism: Linum tenue; assembly: GCA_946122785.1. Lineage (NCBI taxonomy): Eukaryota > Viridiplantae > Streptophyta > Magnoliopsida > Malpighiales > Linaceae > Linum > Linum tenue. The sequence goes on along the minus strand of CAMGYJ010000004.1, from coordinate 63,804,403 downwards.
TAACTCGCTTCAAAAATATGCATAATCTTTCAAATGTATACAATTATCAATAACATATGAATTTGTATCTAAATCAAGTATTATACTATAAGTGCTTTTGAAACTTATTCGATATAACGTTATAGATTCATCTAATGTAATATTCATAATAAATATAAATATGTAAGTAAAATTTTATGTTATATCATCAATTGAGTAAATGTGGTGTATAAACTTTAAAAGTTGATGATTAGAGTTTTAGGATAAACAATACACCCAACATAAAAGAAATGTACCACAGAAGTTCAGTGGCGGAACCAGAAATCTAAATGAAGAAAGGTGACTTTGAATCGTGATAATTGGTGAGGGAGGACTAAGGCCTTAGAAACTAGTCCATTTCCTAAATTTGTACAAATTTTACATGTGAATTTACATGTATTCCAAAGTCCTGAATATAACCTAGCTCCGCCATTGCATAAGCATCCAACCACTCATAAAATGTTTGCATATACTACTATAGTTGTTGTCTTTGATAATACAAATATCGTTTACTCTGATTTCACATTATAAATCATTGTCTAAACTCTAATCTCTCTTCTGGATGAATTAGATAATAAAAAAAATAGCATCTAGATGACGAACAATTTTGATCATTTTTAGTGATTATGTGTATGTACATGTCTCGTATCAACTCCTATGCTAATTATATGAAATTTAGAATGAAAATTCTATATTTTCTCACCTATATTTTCCCATTTTTATCATTCGAAAGTGAGAAAATGTTGATAAATAATGGAATCCAACAAGCATATGTTCTTGATAGAATTAAGGAAATAAAACAGCAATTTGTGTTGAAATAAGGCATCTCAAGGATCTTTCTATTCCATTATTGAGCCAAAAACAGAAAGATTTGTGTAAAAAAAAGGTGGAAAACACAAGGTTGAAGGAAGGTGATGATAGATTTCTCTTTTTTACCATCCCACATTGAAAGAAACATGTCAAATATGGTTTCTTTTCCCCACATAAAGGAAGACATCAAAACTTAATTTAAGGTAAAGAACAAAGCCACTAAACCCCAAGAACCATAACATTCTAAGATTATTAAGACACTTGTCTTTGCTTTTTTTTTAAAAAAAAATCCAGTGTGTTTGCCATCTAGACAAAAGTAGCAATTTACCATTCTGGAAATTGGAATTTTCACAAACCAGCTTTTGCAAAAGTCAAACGCCACTTATGCAATCATTTGGAATTTTGGAATTTTCAGGTGTAGGTTCTGAGAATCAGTAGAGTTGTTTGAGAACCAATCATTCTTTCCAATCCTTAGTGAACAAGTATCTATAAAGTGTTGAATTCTAGGGGGAAAGGAGTTATGTTTCATACTTAAAAGGTCATTTTACATTATGTTCAAGCATTTGGGGTCATTTCAATAGGAGTTGTGATTATAGTTGAATCTTTGATATATCTATTTATATTTTTGCTATCTTGTTGCTAATGAATTCGTGAAAATTTCTATGTTTGTTATTTAAGAGTTAGTGGACATTCCCCAAAAAAAAAAAAAAAAAAAAATTAGTGGACACAAATTACAGTTATAAGACGTTCTTGATACTCGTTTTATGTTAATTGACTCGCTTACCCTCGTTTAACTTGCTTATACTTGCACGGAAAATGTGTTAAGTTGGAGAGCATGCAACACATGATTTGCTATATGATTACCCTTACATTTCTAAGGGTCCATTGTCTTCAAATTGGTGGACATAATATTCCTAATGTTGTTTATTCCCATTTTTTACTCACAATTACCGACGCACAATGAGCACAAGAAAACCATATCTCAACCATCGAAAAGAACTGATAAAAGCAAGACGAAAACTTCTTTCATATGATATACCGTGATGTATCTTAATGAAAGTATAACTTATCTCAAATAAATGAAACTTATACAATCTCGAATACCCTTTAAAACACACCATTCGCCTAAATTGACATGTTACCATCCACAATTTCCACATCAACCCACCCTCTCTCTAGCCCACAAAAAACCATTCAGGATGAGCATCACTTTTTACAGTCATTTCCCCAAAGGCCCAAACAAGGTTTGGGAGAGATAAGAGATTAGAGAGGAAGAAGCGTGCAAGATCCTCTGGCCTACCTAGACCTATCACAAACCAAAACAAACAAAGGAAAGCTGTTGTTTTCATTTCAGCTGTCACAAATGGCATACAAAAAAAGTCCTGCAAAACTCGATTCAGTTCACACCATCATAACCCTCCTATGCTGAAAGAGGTTAAACCACCTTCAACTTCCCACAGTTATTGCCAACAGATAATCATTACAAATAGTTTAGCCCTATCTTTGCTATATCCCCAAATCAGAGTACTGTGAGCTGTTGTGTTCCCAAAGCCAGAAAGATATTTTGTCATCATTGTTGCAATCACTCTAAGCAAAACTCTTCCAAGCTAATAATAGTACAAGATTAGTAGAAAACAAACTGTGTCCTAATCACAACCCACACAGCTAATCATTCTCATAGCACAGAAGAGACATGTATGAATGATATGTAAAAATCATCTAGTTTCTCTGCTTCGATTGCCATCCCCAACAAGATTACAATGGTACATTCACCTTCCTAGTCTCTCTAGTTCAGTGGTGATACAGGATTCGAATTGCAGGAGCAACACGAAATGATGGATGTTAAGAACCTCTAATTAGAGCCTCACAGAGACCCTTTGCTATGAGAAGAGCTATATCAGGGAGAAGAAAAGATCTATACAGAATTTAATGTAATAAATATTCCGAAAAAAGTCCAAGAAGAAAATCAAAGTTAAGTTATTTACCATATATATCTGATCTGTGGGCATTTTCCAAGACTTGCGCCATTCTGGGACTGCCCACTGATCCTATAACTCAACCAAATATCCTCAGTTCAAAATTGAATCTAGTTCTGCTCTTGCTCAGATTTTGCATCTTCAGCATTGTCTTTTTTCCCCAGAGCGAACCCTGTTTATGACCCTTCTCAGCCGTGTAAATGCACGACGAGATGTGTCAGATGTGATGATATCCCTACAGGAGCTATAAGGCCTATGCCAATTCTGATCCAATAGAGGAAGGAATTGGCACTTACAGACCAGGTCTGATAGCCCAGTTCAGTTTTCCGAACAGCAGCACGATCCCCATCTGTTCCAAATTGCCATTCTTCTGAGCTTCAAACAGCATCAAACCTAGGTGCCCACATGGAACAACTGCAGCTTTTTCAGAATCTTCTTTCACATAGGAGTTTCAGCAGCAGAAGGGACGAGACATATCTCACCACGAAATCACGTGACAAGGTGGCGAAGTCTTCTGCTTCAAGTGAAGTTTGCATAAAGCTGTATGTGGTTGAACCATGTGATGATTAAGAAGCAGCATGTTCTCCAGCTCTACTTTCTTCTTCACTACGTTGCACAAGATCCTCATAAGATTTCACAGACTCTGCTGTGAACCTCTCCATAGCCTCGAAAATCCTTTGTAAGCTACCTTGCAGGCTGCCATTGCTAGTATCACTCTGATACACAACATTTCCAGTAACAGACAAACCATCGCCGCCATCTCCAGAAACCGAAACAATTTTCTTGTCTAATGCTTGGATCTCCTTCTGTATCTTCTGATCCTCTCTGTCCAAGTTCCTAACTTTCCTTTCCAAATCCTTGTTAGTTATCATTCTGCTTCGCATCTCTTCCTTATCTTGCTCCCACAATTTAAACACCGTCGATGCAAAGAGGCGCATAGAGTCAACCACTTCCTTCTCAGATATTCTATCAATAGCTTGTGCCCACTGATTACAAATCACAAACACGGGAGGTGCACCCATTCTCCCAGGTGAAAACGGAGCCACGCCATCGGGCGTTTCTTCTGGTTCATAGAGGATGCATTTTACAAGCCAACTATTTAGGGCTTTTACATAACTCTTCTGAGCTCCGACCCAACTGGTGAAACTGGAAGTCCAATTAAGCAGCTGATGCTCAAGTTGCATTGTAGCTTCGAGATGATCATCACTGAGCTTCTTACCAGATCCAATAGGACCAAACCCTTTGGCTTCCTTTATTGCTTGGCACTGAATTTCGTGACACTCAAGCATGTTTTTCCACATTCTACTCAACCTGCAGATGGCAAATGGAGGTTAGAAACCCATGAATCGAATACTTACCAAGGAACCTTTGCTTCTCGAAATCAAGTATAGAGGGAGGAAAGTGATGCATTAAAAGTAAGGCTTGCTCGGTCTCGCTGGTAAGTGCACAGTGTAAGCCTAAAAACTACCAACCTAACTAATTAGATAGCAAGATGGCAAGGAATTGTACCGGAAATGTGCTAAAAATCAACAGGCCTGAATACAAATATATACCGATTGTAATGCATATATTCATCACGCAAGGCAAGAAGGAATGGAACTATCATATCTTCTGGACAAATATACTCTGAGTTCGGATTGAATTTCGCAAGTCATGCACGGAACACACATAAAGAGGCCCTGAGAAAGTAAATATACCCGAGAATCAAATCATTCAGTTGCGGCCATAGCTCTTCATCTCTAATCTTGTTTATCGTGACAGAGATCTTGTCAACAACCTGCATCGCAATTCCTATTTTAGTCGACAGGCTCCTTATCAAAGTTCGTGTAGCATCTATTTTGTGAGCTTCCGCACCCCTCTCATCCAAACGTTTCAGCTTCTGGCATTTCCTGTCATGAACTACCCGCATTTTCTCCTCAGCCTGAAAAAGAAGAGAAGAAAATGAGCTCGCACCGCATAAAGAGATCAACTTGCAGGACATTTGACGAATCTGACAGATAGCCCCTACAGAACAATTCTATGCCAACCAAGCTAATGACACAAGGAATAAGCAAACGTACTTTCACTTCAGTATAGAGCTTCTTCTCCCAAAGATACAGTTTTTGCAAGGTAGAGGAAAGATTCTTTGATCTGAAGGCCAGATCTTCATCCATCTCCAGGAAAGCTGGACCAGCATTATCGTTCGAGGATGAAGCCTCCAAGCTATTGGAAGCAGGTGGCTGTGAAGACAACAACGATAATGATGATGGAGTAACACCTTGCAACTTCTTTGAAACTGCCCACAAAAGTAACCAACTTCCAGTCAAAACAGACAGCCGAAATCATTTAATAGCACAAAGACACTCCCACACATGTAGCAGAAAGTTCAACAGAAAGAATTACAGTCAGTAAGTAAACTCTACAAGTATGATTACACAACCTACCATGTTTACGCTGGTAAGGGAGCTTCCCCACTTCGAGCATCTTCGCTATTTCATTCCCATACTCAGAAGCCCTCTCGAACTGGATCTTGATCTCAACAGCAACTTGAGACACATCCCGCAACCCTCCTCGACCCTTAAACCCGCCGCCATTGCCATTCTTATCGGGCTTCTCCTTATCAACAACTTTCTTTTCCACTACGTGCACCTCATACTCAGGTCCATTAGTCTCCATTGACACACCACTAGCCCTTGTTTGGTAGAGCGACGCCTCTGCCTCACCACTACCACCACCACTAGACTTAGCTTCCATCTCATCATCATCCATCATCGCCGATTTCTCATAATTACTCTGACCACCACCACCACCACCGCCCTTACTTTCAGCAACATATTTGGGATCTCCGTGTACTTCTTTAACTACTTCGTGCTGATAATCCTCGTCCTCCAAATCAGGAATCCCTTCTTCTTCCCTCACTTCTCTGGAATCCCTGCTGGGAGTGTAAGATGGATAGTACTTCTCGTCACTCCCAAACGGATTCAAGAAATCCCAAGCTGAAGCTCTCGGTGGCGATGGCGGAGCTGGCGGCGGCTTCGACGAGGAAGCACCCTGGGGAGGCAGAGATGAAGATCCATGAGCAGGCGGAGAGCCGTAGTAACCAGCCATTCCACTGCTGCCGCCGGAGGCGGCACCACCATTATTCGGGTACCCGAAATACGAATAAGCGCTCGAATTATCAACAGGGTAAGAAGAATTGTTACTAGGCTGCGAATAATAAGAAGAAGACGAAGAAGATTCACCGAAACGAACGGTCTCCGCAGCCGCCGGCCTCTGCTTATAAACCACCGAAGCTGTCCCCTTTTTCTTCATATAATTCATATGGAAAAACCCGCCCCCGCCGCCCGGATACCCACCTCCGCTACCCGGATATCCACCGCCGCCGCCCGGATATCCACCGGGAAACCCGTCTCCACCTCCCGGATACCCGAATCCACCTTCCGGGTATCCGCCTCCACCTTCTGGGTACCCGCCTCTGCCACCCGGATACCCACCGCCGCCGGCGGGAAAAGGCCTTTGATCCACAGACATAGGCATATAATCAGAACTCATAAACTTCACATGCTTGCCACCGCCACCGCCGCCGCCACCGGCGTGATTATGCAAGGGAGACGAGTGATCCGAGAGGTGAAGATGCGAATCCGAATCATCATCGTCGTCCTCATCCTCCTCCTCCTCGTCCTCGTCCGAATCGGGTATAAAATGAAGATGCGAACCGGAGTGAGAGTGGGAATGACCTTTACCCCTGCCGCCTCCCCCGCCACCACTAACCTTCTTCGTCGAATTCCCAACATCCTCGACACTCACACCTTTCCCCTTGGGAGGCAAATTGAGCTTCGGAGACTCCAACCCACCGCCGAAATCCTGCCCCATGAAATGATGCAAGGAATCCGCGACTCCCCGGAGCGAATACACGTACCCGAGATGAGCTTCCGCCAACAGAAACCGCTGGGCGATGGCTTCGTTGAGGAAGGTACACCGGTGGTGGCAGAGCGCCACCGCCGGGAGATCGTCCAGCTTGGAGCCGGCGCACCCCATCGACGAAAACCCCAGAAAAAAATCCCGAATTGGAATTAAAGAAAAGGGGTAAATGAAAGGAAATGGGGGAATTGGGGGGTGGGTTTTAGCTTATACTTTAGGTTTAAGTGAGAACGAAGGAAGAGAGAGAGGATAAAAAAAAATAGTGGGTTAGGTGAGAGAGAAGAGCAACTGAAGAAGAAGAAGCATGATTTGACTGTGATTGAGCTGGATTGAAGGAGAAGGCCAGAAGCCCAGAACGGAGAAAGAGAGAAGCAATGGAAAGGGAGTGTTTGTTTCTCGAGAAAATTGAATTGAAGTTTCTTTCTAGGGAAAAGAGGGGGGAATCTTTTGCCAGCGCGGAGAGGTGCGCCGTTTGTCTGCGGAGGAGAAAAAAAAAAGGAAGGAAAAGGGAAACCGAACGAAACAGCAGAAAAAACACTGGAGAGGGAGAGTGTGGTGGTTTTTTGTTCTTCTTCTGCTCTTCTAGTGCTAGTTCTGGACAAATTTCATCGCCGGGAATGAAGAGTAAACCGGCAGGAACTTTATCACGGCGGAGGGAATGAGGTTGCAACGGAACGTAACGGCCCGGCGAGATTTGTAATTGGTTAGTTATTAATTGTTAATTATGAGTTGTGACAGAGAGGAATTAATTAAAACGGCTTTCATTGCCTAGCACCTGAGATTTATTCTTCTTTAATTTTCTTTTCAATGCGAGGAATCTAACATTAACTATGTTTGGGAAGGGGTGTAAATGGAAGGGTAAACACAAGTTCCAAGGTGTTTACCCCGTTTGGTTATTTTGTAACAGTAGGGGGTGCAAAACGTGAGCGTAAATTCACTATTTCGGTTTACCCCCCAAATTGGGGTGCAAGGGAAGGAAGGAAGGGAGGGGGAAGGGGGAGGAGGGGAATTATGAATTTTTAATTAGATTATAATTACATAATAATTAATATTATTAATTTTTTCTTATATCTATATTAGTGTAGAAGTTGTTTGGGGTTGACCATTTGATTCAGAGAGCAAGTTTGTCAATGTTCGCCTAGTCAAATCGATATCTCTTAGTTGACCCGAATTTGCATTGAAAATTAGAGATAAGAAGCGTTTGTTGAAAAGATAGAGAGGAACAGTTTAGTTAACTCGATGTACTTTAATAAGTAGTTAAAACTTACAGATTCGAACGTGTTTGACTAAGTTTGACCATATTCAATTTAAAGTTAGGTACGAGAACCTCTTTAGGATGACCAGTTACAAGTTGGATTTTGAGTTTCGAGGTTGCTCGACCAATGATTATTATTGTTGTTATAAATAATTATATTTGAGCATTATTATATAATAATTATTTTTATTAAAATTATTTTTATTTATTATTTATTATTATTACATATTGAATTTTCATGTTCTTATTTTGTGATAATATTTTATAAATTGATAAATCTATTTTATAATAATATAATTACTTACTTTTTACTTTATTTGCACCCCCTACTTTTTCATCCAAACAACAATTTACCCCTCCACTTACACCCTCCACCAAATTGCACCCCCCAACAATTTACCCCTCAACTTGCACCCCCCTCGAACTTGCACCCCCCTTGTTGCCAAACATAGTATAAATGATTTGGATTTTTAGGCTAATCAAGTCCATAATTCCAACATTTTTATGAATGGTTTATGGGCGGGCTACCAGTTAATTCAAGGTACACCTGGGTCGAATAGTACATGTGGATTCGTGAGTTTCATGGACTATCAAATATCAAGTTTAGGCATGTAATTAACGAATCAAATAGTTAGAATGTCGTTTTTTTTTACTTGATGGAGCTCTTCAGAGTTCATGATCACACACATTTTTTTCGTGTTCATAAGAAAATGTGTTGTGGTACAGACAACTGCATGTGTGAGGTATGCAAGACAAATAAACAATTCTTTGATACCGACTATAAACACTTAACCATGAATCATCGTGTTTCGCAATGGAATATGGACTTAAGGGCGATTGTCCGTGTGAATTGGGAGTAAATCGCGATGATCTTTGAAACTCTCTTTTATTAGATGTTGTACCCACACAAAATTAAACTAGATCGACGAACTAATTTGTTCATAAACGAATTCATCAATATACAAACACCCTTGAAAAGAATATGATGCTTACTTTACTAGTTTATTCACTATTGTTACTTAATTAGTAATTTATGTAATCAATCCAATCACCAAATTAATTACAGTATCATATAGCTATACCACACACAAAGTTATATGTGCAATGTAGCTTGTTATATATTATTTGTTGTAGATATGGGGTCACGAGTACAACTATCGAGTTGGATCGATCTGCATTGTATGAAGTGTAAATTTAGATTTTGTAAGGACTGATGATACGAATTTGAGGAAGAGCGATCTATCGTCAATCATCATCTATGTAACACAGATTAAGTCAATGACCACTTGAGTGTAACGACTCACCACCACAATGACATAATTTTGATATGAGGATGAAAATAGCAAGATAAATACTAATACGATTGGTTTCATAAAGTCCACATCGGGATGATCAGCGCGCATGCTGATGACATGATCGGATAGTCAACTCTCATTCACGGATGTTCTCAGGCGTCGTGGAATTGAGCACACGAACGAGATTTCTAGAAACAATATCACTACATCGATCCAACGAGTGAGTACACACGAGAGCAAAAAAACCCAACGACGTAAGCACTCGGTATAAGTTTATCTCTCTGTAGGACGGCTCGGGATAAGGTTGGAGGACAAATAAGCAAATATACAATGTGATTATGAGAAGACTATTAGGAGTAGCTAGAGTGACTGTCACTCTTTCATTTGAGTCACCTGAGGAGTCATTTGATTGGTACATTTTATGGTTTGTGTGATTACATTTGATGCCCATTACATCACTATTTGGAGCCATGTTGAATGGTGGAATTGAATTGGATATTTTCTATAGGGTACCCTACAGCACCAAGAGGGATCAAAAGGGATATGATTGCTCACAGTACCAGGACAAAAGAATTGAATGGCCATAACTATTTACTATTACATGTCCCTTTCCCCTTGGCCTCCACTTGTAACTACAAAATTTACCCAATTTGATAGCTCCACTGACGATTTTTTATTATCTCATATATATAACATGGTCAAAATCAAAAGCAGCCGTAGTTCCACCATGAAACCCTAATCTCAATTAACATCTATTTAATTGAGAGGCTTCTAATCTTTCCAATCATGATTGTAGAGGTGATATTCTCTTCAAAATGTAACCTACTCCATTATAAAAGAAGGTGTTGTATGTTAGATAACTTAAAGAAAAATATGAAATATCGAGATTTTTAGTTGAATAAAGGAAGTTGAAATTGGTCATCATAAATTGGATGACTATGTAAATTATTTGATTTTTGTAATAGTTGAAAGTCGTATGTATGTCGCATAGAAATTTACCATACTCTATCAAGTGAAAGAAGGTGGAGATGTTGCTACCCAGTACCCACCCCACTAGATCAACTCCATTTACACTCCCAACATAAAGGTCCGCCATATCTTTACCAAATACTAACTGAAGAACAAAACAAAGCAACAAAAACAAGCTAGGGTAGAAAACAAGTATTAACTAAATAGCTATGCAACACCTATTAGGGTTGAACATATGATCCCATACATTATTTCCCTTATATGTATGCTACAAACCATATGACAAATGGCATAGGTAGTACTAGAGGTATCGTGATGCAACGTGTTGGTCTGTGTTAAAAAGGCGTATAGTAGTTAGAGAAGCCCATGTGGTCTACTAATCAAGTAATCACGCCTCCATAATAGAGACTTATAGTTCAATTCCCCACCTCGTCGCACTTATAACACAAAACAAGTTGGATAGCAATTAAAGAATTCAGTTTGAGGACATGCAACCTCTTTTAAATTATGTGCCCCAAGCAAATCATAAACCTCAATAGTCTACCCAGTGCTCATAAACTCAACTCTAGTGACAGAACTGTCGTCAGGGTATGAGTAAAAACCCTCATACGTACATGGACTCTTGCTCCTACAATCATCGAAAGAGCTGACAAAAGTTTGAGACTCCCACTCAGCAACAAAGAACTCGTTTTTTTCTTGAACTTTAGTACTGGATTGATCGACATGATCTGATTCCTTTGTTTTTATACGCATGATATCGGATAGATCCTTGTTTGTTAATGGTGAAGCACAACCATCATCTATATCTATATCTATATCTATATCTATATCTATCTATCTATATCTATATCTATCTATACTATATATTATGGCAATTCAAAAGTAATCTCTTGCCACATAAGCACTTGGAGGATCAACAATTTGCCAAGTTGGACAACTTTTTTACAAACAAAAAAAGTAGTTATTAATGTATTTATGGAGCTACATCTCTCTTCTTTAATATTTCCATTTCTTTTATCCAATTATTCAAAAGTAATCTCTTGCCACATAAGCACTTGGAGGATCAACAATTTGCCAAGTTGGACAACTTTTTTACAAACAAAAAAAGTAGTTATTAATGTATTTATGGAGCTACATCTCTCTTCTTTAATATTTCCATTTCTTTTATCCAATTATTCTTTTTCATTTATCCTTTTTTTTTTCTTTGATAATAAGTTACATGTTGATAAACTTAACCAAACACACATAAATAATAATTTTTTGTCAAGTAACAAAATATAAATAAGAAAACAGAGAGTGACATATATCACATTTTTTAATAAAAAATATTTAATTAAACCTTATGAAGTAAAATTTTTACTCATTTTTACTAAAATTGAATAATAAGTTACATTTTGATGAAAAAATTAAACAAACATACGCATAAATAATAATATTTTTATCAATTAAACAAAAGATATATATGAAAAGAGAGAAAATAAACATTTGACATTCAATTACCTTTGAAAAATAAATTATATTACTTTATATTTTGTTGCAATGAAACACTCTCTTATTCATAAAATATATGTCTATAAAATAAAACAAGTATTATTTAGCAAAATGTCAGAGTATAATTTTGATCGAGTAGTTACAATTATTTATTTAAAAAAGACTTCTTATTCATTCAGATCATGTTCTATCTTAAACTCCTCAAATGAAGAGGGATCGCATTTGCAATAATTTTATAATGTGTCCTAAGTTCACATTAACAATAGTTGCTCTATATCATGTTGATTGATCAAAGCTCTATTGAGATCCTAAGTCGTATGCTAAGAAATTTTCTTTCAGACTTGGAGTTATCGTCCACGATTATAAATCAAAATTTTCAAATTGACTTCGGTATGATTGTTGACGAACTTTTACTTCATACCCTAGGATGAGACACAAGATTTCTTGAAAAATACATATGTGAAGGTTAGAGAAATCTTTCATGAGAATATACGATAAACATTACGTTTCATCAACTACTAACCTAGGCATTTACCAATAAATGTTGGCAATTTTTAGTAAGATAGTCAATTGGGATAAACATATTTATCCAGCAATCAAGTATCTTTATCCAATAATCTCAACTCTCAAAATTGGTTGTCAGTTCGTCCAAACTCGAAAATCACGAATTGATATATGTTGTATAAGATAATAAGTTAATGCAAATAATCAAATGAAATACATCGATATTGTTCAAATGATAAGACATTTTAAATGCACTTGAAATATGTGTATTGTAGACACTCTTTATCAATTATTAATATATAAGTGATAAAATCTTTGAAAATTGCACATTCAAGGACCATATTAAGACCAAAATCCTCGATAGTGTGTGTGTGAGTGTCTTAGATTGTTATTCTAAGCCAACATATAAACAATGACCACGGGTTAAGGTCCAGTCTAAACTTCATGAATTAACAACTGATACATATTGTATAATATACTCAATTTAAGTATCTTGATAAAAAAAAGTAACATCCAAAATGGAAATGAGTCGAGATTAGAGAATTTAATCATCATGAGGGATACAGTGTGTGTCAAGTTTCAATTTGGATGAATAAATTGATCCAATAATGAAGTATCTTTACTAATAATTTCTCACTAAAAAGTCCTAATCTTTACAACATTGGTCGAGATTTCGTCCAAACTCGGGGGATCGTGAATGTGTATTGGATTTCCAAAGGACCTAAAATCCCAATATCTTTCGAGAGCTAAATACTTCTGATCACAACCATAGGTGCCAAAGAAGAATGAAAAGAAGCCCAAAAAAGCAAAAAATAACATAACCTCTGATACGATGAACATAATAAAACCATATCGAGTTATGATCCTGTTATCCCTACCCTTTTATTCTCCATAAAAGGAGCGGCGGGAGAGAATATGAAATAAATAGCAGGATCTTAGGATTTGCCTCTTTATTTATTACATATCAAACGATAGACAACCCCAATGGTTATTTGATGTTATGGGGTAAAAGTAGGATCTTTATCCCGGGGTGGGGGATAAGCAAGTAGCACTTTTAATATGAGTATTAGGCGATATAAGATAGGTCTGGCGAAATATCTGGATAATTTTGAGCCTAATATATATGCACACACATATATAATGTCAAGGTATACTATACTTTTGATTTTACTCAAAATATGATATAAGATATGTATGTTGAAGTATGTGCATAAATTAGAGGTTAGAGAATTAGGGACTGGAGTTCACCTATTAGAGTTTGGGTATAATATCATGCCCCAAAAAACTCCGATTAATTCGGGGTCTAAATAGTAAAAGTCAATGGTGTATGGTAGTGTGAATAAAAAATTATAGTGCACACTAGCTTGAACTATATATGCATATATGGATGGTTCTATCGTACCTTGACTAAAATCAAGGTATAGCATACCTTGAGTAAGAAAATGCTATCTAGACCTCGATTTAACCAAAGTTTGCAATGTGGTAGTATACCCTAATTCTTATTGATTAAAATCTAGGCCTTAATTCTAAAAAAATCATACACTAAGATCAATTTAACTAGAAACAAAAATCGATGGTAATGATTCGTTGAAACATATGCAACAAATTACATGCACAATCCTAGGGTTTAGGGTCTATGATTTAGATAACTAAGACCAAGGGTTCACTCATCCAGGGTTAGGGTATAGTATAATGCCTCAAAATCCGGTTAATTCGAGGTCTAGATAGCATTTTCTTACTAAGGGTATGTCGTACCCTAGATTTTAACTACGGTACGATAGAAGGCACCATATATGTGCGTGTGTGTGGTTCAGGTTGACATAAGATAAATATTAGTGTTTTGATTTACAAAGTTTGACATAAGTTCTAAATGAGACGTGACAACGGCATAATTTATGATTAGAAAACCGAAGCATCACAAATGAGTGTGCTAAATATTGGAAATTTTCAATATAAACATACTACAAAGTTTGTTATGAATCAATAACACAATAAAAGATCCAAAATGATTTAAACATATAAATAATTTAATTAATATAAATTATAAAATAAATCTCACCGGCCAACGGGCCGGGTAAAAAGCTAGTTTCTTAGCAAGTATTAAGTGGCTGATGAGTGGTGAAATTTCACTTGGTAGGCTGTAATTGAAACGGAACTAGTTTGAGGATATGGCAGCCTTAGAGAATGACTTATAGTCCAAAGGTATTTAGGGGCCGTTTGAAATAATGGGATTTCAGTTTATCTATTTTGGGAGTGACTTACCTCAATACCCTTTACCATTCAGATAGCTAACTCATATCTAAAAAATGTCTCCTATTATAACTTTTGGGTTATTAAAGCTTCTGGTCTCATATCAAGAATCAATTCGTCTTAGTAGGAAATCCAAATAAATATTTCTTCATCCCATACACCAACGGATGATGCTCAATTAGATAGTATAACAATCCATCTAACATGGTTAAGAAAGTGCAAGTTATTTTAAAAGTATATCACTCGAAGTTGTGAATGAATAATTACGGACAATAACATAGACACGAAGAATGTTTAAGTAGCCCTCTTCTCTTTGGTGATTTGGTTGATCTCTTACTAATTTCAAGTAACCCAAACTGATCTCTCTAATAAGATTGATTGAATCCCCATACTTAGACACCACTCAAAACAAATAGAGAAAAACTTTGCCCTATCTCCAATTTTTTTGGTTTTGGTAGAGCCAAACCAACAGTTGCCTTGCCTCCCCATTCTCTCTCTCTCTCTCTAGCCAGCAAAAAGATGAGATGAGATGAGCCCAACCATGAATGTAAAGAATCCAATGTGTCCCCTCCATTATCCCCTAACCCTACCCATTATTGACCCATCACATTGTGCCACATGTGACAAACCACCCTCTTTCTCATCAAACAACAAGAATCATAATTGAATATTTTTGTTGTCCTAAGAAGCCATGTTTGGTTGATGATATAGTCTCATAAAAGACATGAATTATTCAAACTAGTAGTGACAACACTATAAAATGGTAAGAAATTCGACTCTTTTACACACACAATCGGTAGATTGTTAACTCTCGATCACCTTGCTCAGGTAAACTCGTAATTTATTGAACATTAAAGTTCTAAAAGTCATAACAATCAATCTGACATATTAGCTTAATCTAACTCTCTATAACTCATATATCCATTTATGCTTTTTTTTTCTTTTGGTTTTGTTTTGAGGGTGTCCTTGGTGTCAATATATATCCTAGCAAACACACCAATACATGATGATCACATGAGATCAATTGATAACACCAAAAGCAATGTTGGGAAAAGATCCACTCCAGCAAAAGAAGACAAATATCCAACCATTATTAACTATTTTCTCCATAGTACGAGTGTGATGAGTTTTTTTTGGTTTGGCATGGTCAAATGAATGGAAAAGAGGCCCAACAATCCTCTTTCTAGCTAGTTTGTATCATCATGTGCAATTTGTCTCAAAAGTTGCATTGCAATTGCATTTACAACCCCTCCTTTTTCTTCTCTTCTGATCTTTCATGTGCTCAACACAATGAACTAAACCCTTCTCTAGATCTAGCTAGCAAGGTAGCCTTGAGCTTTGAATATATATATATAACCCCTAAACCTTCTTGTTCCAAAGCTCCATGTTCCTCATATTTAATTTATCGCTTAGGGTTTCTGGTGCGTGTGTTGAATCGCATACTCCATAATTGAGTTGCTATGTGTGTTGTAGATTGTTTAACGGGAGGAATGTAAATGTTCAGATTAAACATTAATTTTTGCAGTTGATTTCTCATCATTGAAAGAATAAAAAACCTAACATCGATAGAATCATTATTACGGTGATTATTTCAAACTTCGGTCGCAACCCTCTATGTTGTAGTTCTAGAAGACAAACCTATTTCAAAGCTAGGCAGTTAGAGAAATCGTCATGAAATCAAAGTGACCACTGCAATTCCAACCTCTATGGCCAAAAATCATCCTGAGGTGATTATGGAGTGGTCTCATAGTGCGCTTGACAGACAAATAGTACAGTCCAACTACATGGTCCATGTGATATGAAACAATTTTGTAATTTTTCAGTAACATTTTTTATTGCCTCATAAAAAATAGAGTAAAACACCATGAAATTAACTATAACACACACCAATATATTGGGGGTCTTCCTTTGAAGCAAGTCAAGAAGAAAAGGAATGAGATATGAGTGAGAAGAAGAGTTTTTGGTGTTTGGAGATTCGCTCACTTACTGCCACTTTTCTTTCCCTTCATTCCTTCTCAAAGCAATCTGCAATCACTTTCACTTTTCTTCTCTTTTGTTTCTTTTTTAACTGACGCTTTAGGGTTTCTGAGCTTCTGAGTGGATCTCTGGGGGCAAACATGCACAAACTATAACACACACCAATATATAAGGCTTGCTGGGTTCAAATGGCATGGCATGAAAATTGGGGGAAGAGAAAAAGAGATCTTGGTGGAAAGGTTGGTGGGTGGTCTCCCCCCCACACACCACCACCACACACAATTTATGTGTACCGATATTATACATACCAGTTAAATCATGTGTATGCTAGTAATGAAACTAGTATGATATTAATTATTGTGATATCGTAATGGGTTATTTTACCTGTTCTAGTATACCCAACTAGAATGGTCACTCTCGTCGGTTTCATTCGGCGTGATGATTTCACAATCTATGGTTGTTAGGTTCTTGTTTGTTTTCTGGGATTTATTAGGTACTTTGTTCTCTAAGGAACTAAATGACTCTCCCAGTGACAAGAACGCTAGAATACAATCGAGCAAGTTTTCTAGAAGTGATATTTTATAAAATTTGTGTAATTGTTCGTCATTAGGAACAACCATAATTGTACGCTATAAGAAAATGTCAGGATTCACTGACGAAAAAGAATACATAAATGTCACATACTTAACGTACAACATCTCGATCGCTGATGAACATTAACAAAATGAAAATAGAACTTTTGTTTCAAACCCTAAGCTTTATCCATGGAGTGTAAACTTGGCAGCCTTGAGCCAAAACTGCTAAAAGAGTTATAGCAATAGTAACAAGAACCAGGTAATAAAGCACATTTGCCTAATGATCATTTCCTCCTTTGGGAAGTAATATTGGGTGATAGAGAATATCCACAAAGCACTTAGTCTGCATGCCCTACCACCAATCCTTTTATAAAGCCAAAAAAGCATTGCCATCATACCATGCATATATATATGGAATCCCTCCATTTTTTTTTGCACTACTCTGAATTCAGTGGGAATAACACTATGACAGATTGAGAATGGTAACAGCCACAGGTTGAAGCACTCAACTTCTCCCAAATTGAAACTATGTATAGTAGGGGAGGAGGGTCCCATTTCAATAGGGACAATGCACCTAATTCTACCTCAGATAGCTGGTTAGGAATATGATATCATTAGATGAAGGGGAAAGGAAATGTTTGGGTTTAGTTGCTTTAGGTTGGACATGGCTGATGGTTGAATCGTTCCATTCATATCGAAAATGAGGAGAATTCGAGAAATAGAGTTAAATGAAAAATGTATATATCTCATAATTGAATTTATATTTGTTATCACTTAACTCATTCATATGTTCGATAATTGAAATCATATGAAATTATACAAAAAGTTATATCTAGACTACGATGGATCAGTTCACCGGTCGAACACTAGACTTATACCTTCCTCACAAATTCACTAACATAAATAAAAGTGTGACAATGTAGTATATTTTGTTAGTTCTATTTTTATTACTTGGTACCATCAATTATGGCCTTACATTGAAGAACACTAAACCCTAAACAAGAAGGCAAACAAAAAAAGGGAGACACACCTCTTAACATACTTTGCTTCTTGAGCCAGTTTCGAACCAGCCTAGCTACCCTATGACATTTCATCCATACATATAATCCTAACTTCATTGCAGCATGTGTTTCTGGTAAGTTTGGATGGCTTGCTTTCTTGGTTCTTGTCTCTTTCTTCCAACGAGGTCATGTACTAACGACTTTTTGCTAATGGTGTTGACGAGTCAACCCCACAATTGGTGTATAACTTACTCGAAACCCTACAATAAACGAAAATTACGTATCGCTAAGATTTATTCATCTATGATTGTTGAAAAGGCAGGATGAGTGAGAGATCGATGGTGATTTGACGTAGGATTGATCAAGTTCATGTCCTTCATTACTACACCATGTTCGTGTGAGCTTCCCATTTGTCTTGTTTGTATATGGTCGAACGACTATCGCAAATTCGCAATGCACATTGGATCTATACCGAACTGATTTGGTTGGTCCAATCCCAAACCGAATTGACCCAATTAGTCCTTGTTCAACCAAATTTCCAATATTGCATCAGCCAGTCATCGGATGCAAGCTTTACCAATACCCTGATAAGGAACCCTAGCCATACTTGTCATGTAAGGCTCGGACTCAGGTTCAACAAAGCCTAGCTACGTATGGAGACAACATGGTTTATCCTAGGGTCGAGCTTGCCCTGTAGAACGAAGATGAGTGAGGCAAGAACAGCGGGAGGGAAAATGGAAAAGAGGATGAAAGGGAAAAGGAGCAGAGACAAGAGAGGATTGGGGCATTGACAATTCGAGCTGACAAAACCGATGGATATATAGGGAAAAGTCCGAAGGAGAGGGATAGAACAGACAAACATAAGCATCAATACCATTTAACGCGTTACATGATGGGAATGAATGGATATGAATTCAACAGGGTGCTCTGTTTCTTAGTTTGAGGTAAAAACAGAGTACAAACTATTTCATGTAGTCCCCCACTAAAATTACTGTTCATCAGGACCAATTCATTTATGGCTTCCAACAGCTTATTTCTGCCACCCTGCGCCTGGTTGGTTGGTAGCAATCGAGTCTGTGAATTTCTGAGGGGTAAATGTAAGTTTTCTCATAGTAAAAGCCATAGGTAAGTAAGATAATAGTGGGGAGATAAGAGTTTTTCTTCATGACAATGTATATATACCTTTGTTTTGTTTAAGTAGGTTCGATTCCGAACAAAATGTCTCTGTGTTCGAATTGTTGATAGTTAATGTGAGCACAAGTACAACAAACATTTACAAAATTCCGAAGTTCCGTGAGCACGACGATAAACGTCGACAAACACACCTGTTTGTCCAACTATCTAGACAACCAAATTTACTAGACGTGCACCACATTTTCAATGAGTCGAGTAGTGTCCGATCTTGCACACGAAGTTGGTGCACTAATTATCTTGAGTTTTATTAAGAGCCTATATAAAACCTTTTATGACCGATTCTCCTGTTGGCGTTTTCTTTAGAGGAATGCATTCAAAACAAGTAAAGAATACACCGTTGCGTCTTAGCATCGATCATTGCTAAACCACCACTACTAAATTCATCCCCATATAAAATTCGAAATAAATATTGATTAAAAAGAAAGAGTGAAAAATGGAAACCCCATCAAAAACCAAAGTTGAAAGGGATTGAAAGATTTGGGTGTGATTCGATTTTATTTGATTTCACCAGCCACCCAGACCCAGGACCAGGACCAGGACCCCCTCTCAACTCGACTCGATCCGATCCGACCCAACCCGACCCAACCCACTCCCTTTCTGTAATGATTTGACACTGATTTTGCGTAAAAGCTCAAATTGCACATATTCATATTCCCCCACCAATCAACCCCCAAGCCATCGGCCAATAGGCAAACCTGCAACACCTCCTCAACGTGGAATGGATGCAGGCCCATCACTCGTACAGTGGCCCGTTCTTTAACTACTCCGATTCTTGGGCCCATCCCAAAGCTAATTAGGCCAGGCCCAAAAACGATTCTTGAAAAGCTTTCACATGATCTGCTCATTCCTCAGCGCTATGAATGTAAATCAAGCTATATCCTATCAACACCCAAAGTCCCAAACAACCTATGAACCTAACAAACTTCAGAATGCTGCCATAAAGATAACGCTTTTCAAATCACCACATTAGGTTGGTGGTAACAACCTACCTGAGTGTCCATGTACGCGATTCTTAGCGCCACCGTCGTAACTCGTTACTCGTTAGTGTTTATCTGAGTGGGCCACAACGTCGTTTTAGTTCTTCATTATGGTACCAAATATCAAATGCACCAAAATGTTTTTTAATCGTAAACTTTATCAATGAGACTAGGTTATTATCCATCTAGTTCACCTGATCAACTAACTGAATTGACGATATATCGAGTGAAATCGCCTTTTTTTATTCCAATGAATTTTTGTATAAACTATTTTACATGATGTTATATTAGCTGGTCGACAAAATTGGGATCGTAAATAGATTTGAATATCATTCTGATTGACTATTTCAGGGTTCAATTAATAATAAAAAATTTATATATCTATTTTCTTCATTTAAAAAAAAATATTACAATGATAGTGATTCAAAGAGGCCTAAAGTAGCATTTTAGTAATTTAATTACAAAGAGTGCTCCACCTATCGGACTCTCTCTTTCGTTGTTCTCCCTTATCAATCTTTAATGACCCATATCTTATTCATTTCAATTTGTATTTTAATTTTTCGTCCTTTGTTGAGAAAAATGTAATATAACGATATTTATAAAATGATACTCCTACACTTTAAGATAATTAAAAAATTTCACGCCATCAATGAGAGATTCACGTGCAAGTGATTTGTTGACTAAATAGAATAGATAATATCGTAGTCAATTTAACGGGTCACAGATTGGGGTTTGATTAATTATGCTACATTAAAATTCTTTGTTAGTTTAGTTTAAGTGGATTGATTTGTTCATATACTATACTAACTAGGCTAATCGTTCGGCCAATTTTCATTTATGACAGGGAAATTGGCATAAATTTTCAAACAAAACCTCCTAAGACGTGCAATATATAGCTGGCAAAATACACGTTTTAGATAAGTGAAACACATAATGATACATTTGATTTGACGTACAAAAGATACTAAAATCACCGCAAATGCTGTTTCGTACTAGTATATCTATGAGATGTGTGGGGATAGCAATCCAAACTCGTCCGTTGGGAAATACCCGAGTTAAAACGGGTTGGGGAGTGTAATACTCGATCTGCAATAGTGTGGGACGAGATTGAATACCACTTTTCGTTTTATCTGGTATTATTTGACATATTGATGCTAGACTGATATGAATTTTGAAGTAAACGTCACGTTACACCCCATTTTCATCACTAATAATGTGGGATGAAGAGATGGAGAACAAATAATAAAGTTGTACACCTAATACCTCCTATCACATGAAATCGAGGGTACCAAAATAGACATGCGATGATAATTAAAAGAAGCTCAAAAGCTATAGATAGATGGAACTATATATTTTTCTCGGACCACAATTAAGGGCTAATTGTGCGAGTAGTTTACGTATTTAGTAATAAAAATCTAGGTGGATTGTGGGAAAAATATCAATACTTCGAATTTTTTTATACTAAGTTGGTCTATTATTGATCATTGGGTAAAAATGAGACATTAATACTTATAACTGTCTAGCTTTTTTCAAGTGAGTTGGCGGTTGAAAAATTGATGATGGATAAGAGTATTTTTTTACATAGAAATATTTATGATATTTTTTAATTTGTTGGTATATTAAGAGAGTGTTCATTGTAATTTTGATCTAACATGTTTTTCCCGAACTATTAGCATGTTTTGGGGCGAGTAATGCTTGTTGCGTAAGCGGAAAGGGCAAATATTTGTACTCTGCTCGATCTTACATGGGTTGTCTCATTCTCTATCCATTTCCCTTTAAATTGCATGTAATATTTACTTAAGTTACTTAGAATTTTACTGTTATTAGCTCATATTTTAGCTATAATGAAGTTATAAATAAGCGAGAACTTCAACTTCTCGAATAATTTAACTACATTTATTATATTACACTATTATAGTTTTTTTCCGGATTTTTAATTTAAAATAAATAGCGATGAGTTGACAGGCACCGACACTCGCTTCATGATAAATTATCTAACGTGATACGAGACAGGTATGTGTATCGTGATATCCACTCCTGACTCCGGACCAATCTCTATTACTATTCTTATGTCCACCGCTTATCGAAGTATTTAATTCTCTTGCTATAGTGATCACACGAAACATAAACTATTATTCTTCACCTACTAAATTAAATTTGAGTCCTTCCCGTATTTGGGGGAAAAACCATTAAATATTTAAATTGTACAAATATAAAACCCCCATTTAAACGTATATTTCAAAAGAAGAGACTAGAGAGGGAAACCACGACAAGAAAATTCAAAAGGAACTCCCATTTCTGACGCCCGCGAACTACAGTCGCCCCAATCCCAATCCCGCTCTCGCCATCTCTCGTCTCGTGTCGTCGACTACTAATCTAGATCTCTTCTCCTTCATCGCCGGAAGCATGAAGAGGGCCAACCGCCGAACAAGGCGCCCTGGCGTCACCGGCTCTCAACCGCTGAACAAGGCGTACTGGCGCACCGGCTCTCAGTCGAGTGAGATCAGAGAGGCCGGCTTAAGGGTGAGTTTGTTCGTTACTCGTGCTAACTTCCAAGGATTAACCCTTTTTCCTTTGCGCAACGCTTCCATTCGACTGCTAATCGCGATTCGTAATTGCGAATTCCAAATTTTTGAGCGGTTTGTAGCAGTAGAGTTTAGGGCGTCTGTTTAGAGCTCAGGTTCAGTGAAGAACTAGGGGGAATCGGAAGGCAATAGGTTTCCTCAAGATCTCAATGATGCTTATGTGGTAACTGGTATTTGCTCGTTGAATCTGGGTGCTGATTCAGTTCAAGCAATGGAAAAGGAATCAGAAAAGATGAGGAAGATTTGCAGTCAATATGAACATGATAAGATATGGGTTGCAGCCATTGATGAATTAGAAAGGGAAATGAAGGTAAGGCTAAATAGGTGTTGTGAATGCTTTTACTGTCAGTATTGTTCATCTTCCCATTTGTTGATGGTCTACTCCAGGCCATAAGGTCAGAACATTCTCAGCTGTCGTTTGAAGTTCGTCAATGCACCACTTCAATTCCAGGTAAACCAAATGGTAACTGCAGTTCAATCATTAGGTAATTGAAGTCAGTAACAGTAGTTACACAAGAAGGGTTGTTGCTCTCTGGAGACCACATCTCACTAATTGCTGGAATTGTACAGTAGCTTGATACGGTGATCTCAAGATGAAGATCGACGAAGAGCAGGAAAGGAGGAAGAAGTTGTACAACCCAACTGTTGGAAGCAAAAGGTTACATAGTATTAGTATCTTTCACAAATGTGATCTTAAGCACTTGCAAGCTTCTATTTTCCTTTCGTTTGCAGTTTAATGCCGGTGAGCATATGGGGTTTCTGCAGGTGCCGTCCTTTGAACATGGAGGAAGCCTCATCTAGGCCTCAAACTTTAGTAAGAATCTACTGTTGCCTAAGGTGGAGACCTTGGTTTGATAATGAATGGTTCCAACAAGAGAATCTACACATTTCATCGAGCCTACTGCCTACAACCATCAGGATGATCAACGTTTGTGCATGTCTGTACTCTGATCCCAACCCTTTCGGTTTACATGTCCATGTGCTCTATATTTGGTAAATCTCATCAACTGGTTCTGAAAAACTTGAAGGGCTATGACACTAAGAAAGAAATCAAGTAACATTATGAAGGGAAACACAAGGGTTACAAGTTTCCATGTCAAACCTGCTACCAATCCTTCAAAACTGAGGACTTGCTCAAAATCCATGGTGTCAAGAAGCATAATAAATGATGCAGGTTAGTTTCTCTAGTCTTTTTTTTGTCTCTGTTCTTATTCTGTCCTTTACCTATCTTCCTTTTACCGCTCTGGTCTTCATTTTACCGCTTTTTTCTTTGAGCCTCCGTTTCCATGGCTGCTTTCATGAGTTACTGGTCGTAGCTTGCTTCTTGCCTTTGCGTTAATCTTGCACGTTAATTTCAATGTGTCTGTTTCCGAGTAATCTGTATCTTTGTGGAGAGAAAATTCGAGTCACTCTGTTTCGGGTCGTCAGGTCTGGTTGTGGGTACGGAAGCGCATGAAATCTTCGCTTCTTGGAGATGGAACAGTGCGATTCTTGCTGGTCATTTTCTTGATCGTCAACTTCTTTGGGTGCGTTCATGGACGAGTTGGCCTTTTCCTTGTCATAGGGTTTCTCCATAGAGCTCTTCACTATCTTGGAACTTCTTTGCGTAGTAGCTGGCCGTACAATGCGTAGCGCTAATCGTTCATCTCCGATATCCTTTTCTGGTCCGTTTCAGGCTCCCTTTCTTCTTTCAGCAAGCAAAGCAAAATCCAAGAACACAGAGAGGTTTGGAAATCGAATCATCAGAGGCCTCCGAAATCTTCCTCATCGTACACCGTCAACTCCACCGTCTCCCAGTACGTCTCCCTCACCCACCCCAACCGGACATCCTTCTCCGACGACACACTCCAGCCCATCTACGGCTCGCAGATCGGGTGTATGTTCTTGCTCTCTGGCAAAATCGACTCCGGCGGGATCCAGAGCACGGTCGCCTCCTTCTCCGTCCAGCCCTTCCCCCTCTCGACCAACCTGGGAGGGGCTCCGGTGTTCCCCCGAGTCGGCGTCGGTGGGTGGTTCCTTGCTGTTGGAGTCGGGCCTGGCGGCAGGGCAGGGTACAAGGTCGGCCCAATGATGGCGGGCCGGTTGGGCCGATTGGGGGTGCTCCACTTCTTCACCCACCACTTGGAGGGTAAGGCCTTGCGATTTCTTTTGCATAGTCGTTTTGTCTTTTGTGGAATTTCTGCCGATTGCTCGTCCAAATTTTGCTGCCATTCTTTGTCACCTGGATTGTAGTTGAGGCTTTTTGTTTGTGGTATTGTAGCTGCTTCTTCTCACCATCCCCTCCACAAGTCCAGCAGCAATACCGGATCTGTGCTGGAAGGTACCGGAGGTGCTATTGCTGATGGTGAGTCAATTAGTGTACACAACATCTGTAGGCTTTACTCTAGGAAACCTGACTGCGAAATTGCCTTAGTGGTGTCCTGAACACTTGTTACACCCCTCGTGTACTTTCCTTTTGGTAATGCAATCTCACCTTTATAAAAAAAATTTGCCTTGGTGGTGAATGACAGGACTGAGCCGAGGAGCGGGAACTGCAATGGCTTACAGGGCTGTGGATGCTATCGTTGGTCCTCCACAAAAGTCTGCTTCAAATCCAGCAACACTTTCTGCTGATACTAATGCATGTGGCGGGTACTCCAAGGCTCTGCAAGATGTGAGTAATTGATCCTTTTCTTTTTTTAATGTTGGAGGAAATGGGTTGCCAAAAGCCTGAAACACAAGGGTTTTGTATTTCAGAGGGATGATATTGTGATGTTTGTCTTGGATGCTTACTCTGTCAAATCAAGGAGTCGAGCTCCTTCTCTTGTCTCGGGTGTTGAATGTTGGGCTTCTTTAGACTACATATATGCAAAAGGTTGTGTGACAAATTGCGTAGCTGGAACATCAGGAAGATATGTACATATTTCGACTGAAATTTGTTTGTATAAACATAGGTTTACTTTGACTTGAACATTGCCCTGGGGCTCAGTTCCTTGTAATAGGACATGAATTAGGAAAATTGGGGTTTTGAAGAGCTTGCTATGTGTATATTCAGGACCAGCTCAAAGGAATGAAGTCCTGTGGAAAAGATTTTCTCCGACTAAATTATTTTTTGGCTTACTGTTGTTTGTTTTTTGAAACTATTTTGCAGGATATAGTTGGGAAGCTCCGTATACTGAAGCTGATTGTCTCAGTTTTTGTCTTTTCATCGATGCCAGAACTGTTGTTCGGACTTGGTCTTTTGTACTACTTTAGGGTTTTCAAGTGGCAGATTGGATCAATCAAGTATTCAGTGAGTTACTATCCACTCTAAAACTGTTCATATTAGCCATGGTTATTGGGGTATATAATCTGTTTTATTATTTGGAGTTCCTGTGATCTTCATTTTATTTACTTTGTCTGTAACCTTGGTTGTCAAGGTGTTGCCATCCAATATGCCTTCTGCGCATGCTGCTACTCTGATGAATGTCGTTGATGTGATGGTTTTATTGCTTTTGTGTCATTTTTTCAGGCTTAACTCCTTATTTACCACACGTGGCAGTCATTCTTTGTAGTTTGCACAGTCTTAAGGATTGGCTATCGTAATTTTTGGTGTTATAGTGCTAAATATCAGCTGCAACTGTGCAGGTTTTTATACTGTTCTCTACAGTTGGATCATTGCTCTTTGAGGCCCTTGCCCTGACACTTCTAAAAGGTAAATATTGTTTCAGATCCAAGTTGTTATCATATTGATTTTTATTCTGCAATCGGTTGAACAATCCGAACTAGTGAACATGAGGATACATGGTGTAGAGAGTTGAGGGTTCCTTTGTGTATGAATTTCACAATTTAACAGCTTACACTTTGTGTGTGTGTGCAGACCCAACTCTGAACTTGCTTACATCTGGACCTTATGGCCTCAATTTCGCTTCATTTTTGCCCTTCCTCTTTGACACTCTCGTAGCAACATGGTTTCGTGTCTTTGACATCCGCTTCTCCGATAAGTCGTTCGTATATCTTGCTGGTCTGCAGGTACTGAGGAATTTCACCATTCTCCATACAGGGTTGTTGTGCCTTGTATATGGCTTTTACTTTAATGCTTTGATCTTTTTTTTGTACGGTTAGTTATGTCTATGGCTTTTCATATTGCAGCTTCTGTTAGCATCTTGGAAAAGATCCCTCGTACCTGGAATCTGTGGCATCCTAGCTGGCTCCTTGTACTGTCTAAATCTCTTTGGTGTTCCGAAAGCAAAGGTAATTTCTCTCATATGCACAAAATTTTGTATATAAAATTAGTGCTTATACAAACATGCAGTTTGACACAATGTACTTGTGTGGCCGTTAAGTGATCCAATCTATAGTTCCAATTCCTTTAATGTGGAAACATATGTTTTTTCTCTCAATACCTGCTGAATCCATGTTAAGTATGCTTTGTAATCTCTGTTACCACTTACCACATACCTTGTTTTACTGGTTGTTAGTGTCTCCTATCATCATTGTAGTTGATGATACAGTTAGCATGATGTTATTCGATGCAATGATATATATATATATCTTACTCTGCTTCTGTATCATTCTCTGCCTCAGTTCCCTGAATTCCTGGCTACATTTGCCTCCCGATTTTCCTGGCCATCTACTGGGAGTCCACGCAGGGCAACAACATGTAGGGCCAATGGTACAGCACCAACTGTTCCATCATACGCAGCTCGCCATTTGGAGGTAAAGACTGCCTTTCTGATTCATGAAAGACAATAATCTGATTTATTTCTGCATTGGGGCTATTTGTGCTACTTGTAGTGCATAATCTTTGTGGCTGGGTTTTGACACAGAACATATCCTACCACTCCAGCCCCTTCTTATGCAGAACCATCAGAGTCCGTCATCGCGCGACATTAGTTTCCATGGGCTTCGATAGCAACTCGGCAAGACAAGCACTTGTGCAGGCTACGAATGACGTCAATGCTGCTACCAACATACTTCTTGAGGCCCAAGCATACTGATTACTCATGGGTGGGTGAAAATCGCAACTGTATAGGCTGGTTTTAACTGGAAATCACAACTGTATAGGCTGGTTTCAACTGGCACGGATCAACAGAAAATGAGTCGTTACAGTACAATAGAGACAAGAAGTCCCATGTCTGATAGATCACAATCTGTTGCAATTTGGCTTGGGTGGCATCCTGAAAGGAACCAGGTTTTGCTGCTCGCTGTCCTGAATGTAGGTAAATAGTGTTAGCGTGAACAAAAGCACGTTTAGGAGATTCTTACCATTGTTTTTAGAGTCTGTTCTTGCTTCTTACAGCTCTGTCCTGCCTTTGGAACAGACAACGGATGCATTTTTTGGCTTTCTAGTATTGTGCCTATATTGAACAGCTGAGGGGTCTTCACCTTCATGACTTCAGTAATAGTTTCTGATTTGTTGAAACCTGCATATATCAGTTACTGTGATAGTGAGATTTTGACATGGCTTTGTAAATACAGAAAACCTCCATTGAATTTTGATTGTGAGGAATTGATTCTCCAGAATTTTGTGTTCTAAATTCTTTTCCTATTCGGAGTGGGAATCCCAAATCCAACCCAGATAAGGACAGAGGTGTGAATATATATATTTATATATATCTCGAGAGACAGAAGGAGTAGAAACCACTTTTTCCCATGGCTGACCAGCAGGATTGGAGCGAATTGACAGAGGATCTGTTGTGCACAATCGGACGACGGCTGATCACATTGCAGGATCTGATTCGAGCTCGAGCCGTTTGTCCGTCATGGAGGCGAGCCTTGCTAGCCGAGCAGCAGCGCAGGTTCCCGTCAACGCAGTGGCTAATGCTGCCCCATTGCACAAGCAAATTCATGAACAGAACGGCGGCGGCCGCCATGATCGGGTGCAAAGGTTCCGACAACTGCCGCTGCTTTTACGACGCGGCGGCGCAGCAATTTCACCACATCGAGTTCCCTCCCGGCTCGCACAACAGAGCCACCTGCCGCGGATCCGCATTCGGGTGGCTGTTCATGACGGGGCAAACGCCCTGCATCTCCCTGATCAACCCTCTCACCGGAGCCGAGATCCCTCTCCCTCCCATCACGTCTTTCCCCGGCGTGATAGCCTACCGCCCGGAGAAAGTCGGGCTCGAGTACCTCCTCCTCGCCGACGACGGCTTCACGATGGCATACGGCAAGAAGTACATCGAGAAGAGCTACATATGCAAAGTCGCGATGTCCGCCGAGCCCACCGCGGCAGAGGACTGCACCGTGATGGCCATCCGCTTCAACGACGATTACCGGCTCGCGATCTGCAATCCGAAAGCCGAATCGTGGACGCTGCTCTCCGACAGAGGCATTGCCTTCCAGGATGTGGTGTTCTGGAAGGGACAGTTCCACATCCTCGACTTCTACGCGAGGCTGATGGTGTGCGATCTCTCTGTACCGCATCGCCCGAAACTCTCGCTCGTCCTCGACTTGCCGTACCATCGTCAGATCACTGCACTGGATCATTACCTGGTCGTATGTCCGGCGGCTCTCGGAGGTGGTCGTGAAAGGTTGATGATGGTGACCAGAGATGTAGGCAGACCAGAGGAACCTGACGAACCTGAGCCAGAGGATCACGATTACAATGGAAATGATCACAACGATGATGATGATGAGGAGGAGGAGGAGGAGGAGGATTGTCATCATATCGATGCACCAGATTCCGAATCGGATGATGATGACGATGATAATGCTGACAGAACTTACTGGACAAGCGAGTTCAGAGTTTTCGAGCTGAACGAGGAGGAGGGAGGTGGATGGGACAAGGTCGAGAGCATCGGTGATTTTGCCTTGTTCTTGGGTTCCAACACTCCTGCTTTCGTGTCCACGTTGGATCGACCTGGCCTGGCGCGCAATTCCATCTACTTCACCGATAATCTCAGCGAGTGTCACAGCAAGAATAGTTCCGGTCACGACATGGGTATCTACGACCTCGCCACTGGCGCTGTGCAGCCTCTCTATTGTACCGCCTCTCTGCACAAGAACCCTCTGTTGATCTCTCCTTGGCCTGTATGGTTCTTTCCATCATCTACTACTACTGTTAATTAGGTCATATATAGCCTCAAAACTGGACATTCAATGCAATTGTTCTGAGGTTTTTTTCCTTCTTCCTCCTCATGCCCTATATTCCTAGTTGAGTGCTTCTTTCCCTCCCGGCAAGTTTTTTTCCTAGCAAGAATCACACTCAACAACTTCATATAATGCCGATAATCTCACGACCAAGAACAGCGACGGGAGGGCGTTGATTCGAACTCCATTTAATTTGTATAATCTCGTTTGGTTGGGCAGCGGGATCGGATGATCCTAAGTTCATTCGATTTTTAGACTATATGATATTATGATGTATATGGAAAGTAAATGGAGAACAGAGGGAGATTGAATTAGAGAAAACAAACTTGTCGTACACACAAAATCCCAAATCTACAAAAATTATAATATTTTCCAAAAATAAACGTTTGTTTGTGTGTAAAATTTTCTCAAATTTTTACACTTCTGCCGTGAGTGCACCTTTTCATCCTTATATTTCATGCCGACTAATTTATTTGAGCATTAACTAATTTCATATTTTATAACAAAGTCTCGAGTTTAGATTCATTTTCGTATTTCGCACAAAGTTTGCATTTGTGCATTAGATATTCTCTACACATTAGATACTCGTTGACCTCACTGTCAATACGAGATATGGGATATGAGGAAACCTTTTTAATTTTCTTTCAATTACTCGTGAACATGATGGAATACGTTACCTATGTGCTAATGATGAGTTCAATTTATATCATAAAATCTCAATAATAGTGTTCATAATATATTAATTTACACAGTAAAATGTATGTAATCAACATTTTCACTCTCTCTAAAAGATCCCCTCCTCACTAATCTATATTCTCCAGCCTTACGGCAAGAATATAAACCCTAGCTAATTAACCCCAAGGGAAAAGTAAAAAACTTAACAAGGTAAAAAAGTAAACAGAGACATACAAACCGGCAGAGAGGGATTCTTTCTAACGGCCTTCTGTACTGCTGTGTATACCGGCAACCTCACGGCGTCAGAGTCTGACACATAGCTCCCTCTGTTTTACATGAACAAGAAGCCGGCGGGAAAAAAAAACCCGATGATCGACGAGCGTGCAACTCCGGTATATATTTCTAGTCAGAAAAGAACTCCTCGTCGTCGAGTTCCGTCACCTGCGACAACCCGCCGCTGGGAACTGCCGTCTCCGAGTCGGAAAAATAGTACCGCTCCCGCTCATCCTCCGTCGCCGACGACCGGTAATCTCCGGCGCCGACGTCGGTATATCTCTTCTTTCCCACATCAGGGGAAGCTGCATTATCATTCCTCGTGGACGTCTCACATATGCAGGAAGAAGGGTTCTCGTGGAACTCGCCTCTTCCCGGCTTCACCTCGTTCGGCATCCCCATGAACCCAGTTTGACTCGACCGGACCTTGCCGCTGAATTCCTCCCACGTCGAGTTCCGGCGACCCAAGAAGAGCTTGTACAGTTTCTTGGCGTTCGGGCGGATCGTCGGCTTGTGCCCGAAGTATCTCCTGGAGAGAGCAAGATTTAGAGGCTCGGTTTTGGATATGGGCAAATGAGGGAAAGGAATGGAGAAATTAATTAATTAGTACCGTCGTCCGGCTAAGATTCGGGCCATGTTGCCGTTATTGTTGGTGACGAAGACGTCGCTTTCATCGCAGACAAGGAAGTCCAAGGCAGCCATACGAGAAGAGAAGGGCGCGAATGCAGCCAATTCTTCCTGGCTAGCCAAGGTCTCTTTCGAGTGGAAATTGGGGAACATGGATTTGAGTGGAGCCAGAGTCTCTTCCCCGCCGTAGACTTCCCCTGAAGCAACGTAGATGTGAACGTCGCTGCCGTAGCCCAGAGATCTCAGCATTAGCCCCACTTCCTCTGGCGTCAGCGGGCACCTCCCCAGCCTTCTCTCCTTGTCGGGGTTCTTCTGCTACATACCCGAAAGAATTAAGAGTATCAGTAATGATTTCCATTATTCCATAGAAGACCAGAAAGTTTTAGTGCTGTAGTGAAGTTTAGAAACGGGTCTCTCACGTGTAAGCTCTTCCATCTCAGCCTAATGGAACCGAGTTCTGCCCTCTCTCTGTCTCCTCCTCCGTAGTCACAGCTGGAGAACGCGAGCATATCGGACTCGAACCTGCGTTATAACGTTCCATCGCTGTGTTAGACCAGCCGAATTAGTTGAAGTGGAATGGAGAATGGAGAGAACAAGAGCATTGTTATATTACCTTAAATGGAGAGCAATGAAATGCTTACTCTTCCTTCTCATTCTATGAACCAACTTCTCACCCATTTCAACGATTGGATCGGTGAACTTCAAGGAGTGGTAGTTGACTCTGCATCTCAGCTTCTGCAAGTCCGTGTCCAGCCGGTTTGAGAGACGGTAATCGAACTTCCCTAGCCGAACAGCCTGCCAGAGACCATATTGAACAGCTCATACATAAACCGAAAGAAGAAGCAAATGGTTGATACGTAGAATGCGAATTAGGCAAGCTCGGTCTATACATGCTTCTTGTTGAGGACAGGAAGAACTTTGGTCTCGTAGCACGATGGTGTGCATTTCCTGGGAACCCGCATGGCCTGCGGGGTGATAACCTTCCCACCATCTGTTGGAAGTTGCTTGATGATCCGCACATCTTTGGAAAGAGATGAAATGAACCAGTCCACATCGAATATTTCAGAGAAATTGCTGCATACCCAGAAAAAGAAAAACCAGATGAACGAGACGGAAATTTTCCAGAAATGAATGTGGGAACATGGGATCACATTGCAATTGACGTACCTTGAATCTTTCCAGAAGGATGCCTGGTCCAGCGTTGGAACAACAAGGGTTGCATTCAAGATATATGCTGCAACAACTGCATCCGTTATCTGCAGCCATTGCAATGTGCAATTAGAGTGATAATCCAATGAATGCTGAATATCTAAAAGTCTAGTTCTACAGTGACGAACTCTAACAGAGGATTGAAATTTGGAATTAGACAGCACAAAATCAAAGAACCAATTTCTCACCCCTGTTCTCTGCTGATTCAGCCCCCCACTGGTGACGATCAACAAGTACCGATTCGGTTGGGTCTTCTTTTCAGCGGCTGGACAAAGAAATAAAGGATTGAATTAGAACCTTGAAGGTCTAATCCTTTCACGCCATAGGTTGCCATTCTGATTCCAACCCTAATAAGCTTTAGAGCAGAGTAAACAGAGTACAGGCGAAGAAGACAACAAAGGAGAAAAAGAGGGGAAAATTGAAGTAGTCCAAAATCCGGCGTGGGCCAAAACGCACAAAAGGTAGAGGAAACGTCCAAATTCTAGAAGAAAAAAGTACGGAGTCGTCGGCTTTTGTTTCGGAGATAGTTGAGATTTTCGGATACTCCAACGCAATAAATTGAAATCTTCAAAATGAAAGGAGAAGACGGAGAAGAAATAGGCGCCGCCGCGCCGGTCAGCCGGAGCGGCGGAGTTGGAGCTGGAACCGGAACTTACTCTGGAACTTATCGCTGGCGTTGCTGCAACCGTAGAAGAATTCCGACGACGGAGAGCTCCACAAGTCGTGGCCTAAATTTCCGCCGCGCTCCTGAGGAAAACCGAACAACGCACAAAATCAAAACGGAGCGCCAACGGAATCAAAACGGCGGCAACGATTCAATAGCCGGGACCGAGTGCTAGTTTTTTACCGGCGAGAAAGAAAAAAAACCCTGTGCAGTCGTCACGACATTTATCTACACTTACCGGGACGCTGAAGGCCGTCAATGTACCGGACGCCGCGTCTTCCGTCTCCTCCATGGCTCCACTGTAGGACTGTGATTTTCAAATTGAAATCAGTGAACACGAGAATGAAATCGAGAAACATACGAATTGAGAGAGAGAGAGAGAGAGAGAGCGCGAAAACGGAGAATGAGATGGCGATGATTACGAATGACGAGGAGGAGGAATGGCGGCGAGGGAGCTGGAGGAGGTGGCGGCGCTCGATGAGAGGCGGCGGAGAGGAGAGGAGAGCGGAAGCGGCGAGGAAGAGGAGAATCGAGGCGGAGAAAGCCGAGATCACCGGAAAGAGATAGCGGCCGCCGCGGCGGCAGCGGAGGATGAGGGAAATCTGGTGGAGACGAGCTGCGGCGGGGCAGTTGTAGTGATGATGAGGATGATGATGACCGCTGTTCTTCTTCTTCTTCTTCATTTCCGATTGTAAAATTACAGAGGGAATCGACGACGTTTTGCGATTCGCCGATTCTCGTTGGTTATCGCCGGACGGCAAGCTTCACAGCAATCGTACCAGCGCCGGAGTTTGCAAAAGGAGAAGAAGGGAACGAGACCATGGGAGACTGACTCTGTTTTCCTCTCTCTCCCTCTCGCCCGTTTTTGTCTTTCTTCCTCTGTTGCAATGCAACGGAAAAGAAATCCCCCAACAATATTGTCAAATACATTTCCCACGAATTAGTTTTCCTTCCTTTATACCTTTTTTAATGATTTTTTTTCCCGTTCTTTTTACAATTGATTTTTTTCCCCCGTCTAATAAATTGTTTGTTTATGTCTTTATGACACTGGTAATATATTAGGCACATTCAACGTGGTACGAGAGTGATTTCTAATTTACGAAAAATATACAATTTTAATTGACAAGGAGCATTTTGAGGTGAAATGAAATAATTTTTTTAAGAATTTTGAAATTAAAGGTGCTCAATATGGAGCAATGTAAAGAAAAACCATATCTGATAGGCTAAAATGAACAATATCTTGGGAAGAAACGGGTTGGGTTGTTACAATACTTTGGCAAAAAAAAAAAAAATTCTTTGTTTATGATATATACTGAAATTTGAGAACCACAATTGTTAGAAGTTTGTGTTATGTCTATATGATAAAAAAAAATATCGGTCGACGGTATAAACTATTCGTTCTTAAGAATTTGGTTCATCCCCACCCAAATTTAAGAGGTTGTATACATATTAAAAGAACGAAAGAGAGAAGAAGATAAATCGAGGGACTCTGAAACTCAAACCGACCATCGCATCCCGCTCATCCTACCTTGGTAACTTCTTTTGGTTTGTTTGGATGCTATATTTTTTATGAAGTATTTTGGTTAAGTTGTCAAATAGTCTCATTTGCCAACACAAAAAGAGAATGCAACAATTGGGTCGAGACAATTTGAATTAACTCATTTTACATCAATTTGAATTGAAGGGACAACGACATGTATTTTGAAATGATGCGTTATGTTAGATAATTGAGTCAAATTGCCTTATTTCAAAAATTCGTTAATGCTTGATATCCAGAGTCTGAGTACATGCAAGAAAAAAATAGGATAATTAGGAATTTGTCAATGAAATCAATCGTCTCAACTCTCGAGCCAATTTTAGTTAGAGAAGTATTATTATGTTAATCTTTCCAATCAGTTTTTTTTTTTTTTTGGTGGTTTCGCTTCGTTTGGTTGCGAGGATTCGGCGGTGCTCCGGCCGGTCCCGCCGGCGGAGAAATACAGAGAATCGAAGTCGCTCCTACGCCGGAATTGGCCTTTCCCCTCTATCTCACTTTCTTCAGCACCTCGTACCAATCGCGCCCTAAATTTTATGACAAAACCAAAACCAGCTCGCTTCATGTCCTTCCGGTTAATGCCGATGATCGCCGTCCCATTTGGCACCTTCTTTGCTGAAAAATATGCAGCTAGAGAGGTGATTTTTACACTGTTTTTTATTACCCATGCAATTATCATCCAAACTATAAAGAGTTTTACTGGAATATTTCTATTGAAATTTTATTTATATCTTCATTCTCATTTGACCGTGTTCTTCGCGTCCTTCGTTGTGGAAAATGTTCTTTCTAAACTTCTATTGTCAGTAACAATACTAATGTTACAAGTCGATACGCCAATAAAAAAAAACGTAAATGTACATACGCTTCTCGTTTTCTTGTTTATATTACAGGAAATTTGACCACTACGTTAACATATAACGTAAATTTAGAGAACATAAATTTAGTGATATCGTAAATTTAGAGAACATAAATTTAGAGATGTCGCGTATGTCTATTAAAAAAACCCATATCTACACTTTGAATTATAAAGCGATTTTGGGACATATGATTTTGTTTTCGTCACCTAAAATGAGTAAATTATAAGTCATCATTCTCGAAATCCTAACCTTAAAGCTTAAGAAGGTGAATCTAAGCGAACAAGGATTTGGTCATAGAAGTTCTACCGTTGGTTTCCTAGAAGTTATATGTTCATATCCCTTAACTAGCACATATCAATAAAATTAAAATGATATTACCCTCATAAAAAGGTGAATATATATAGCACGTTGGATGTACTTCGATGAATTAGAACCATCGATTACTGTATATGATGAAATCAAAAATCATGAGTACTTTTCTTAGAATTGGAATTTAGAACAAGTCTAGATACCATTTTCTTATTAAGGGTGTGCAATGAATTTCTTTGTCTGGACTCTGGACTATATCGAATCGAATATAATGTGGTACGGTCTTTGGCCCCATAAATATATAAATTCTAAAAAAAATAGACCGGACTAAAGTGAACCGAATGCATTGTTTGTCCGGTCCTTGGTCCGAACTATTGCACGCCGCTAGGGGTGCGAATACCCAAAATCTACGGCTGGTACCATAAAACTCCCCTTATAATATGTTATGTTGAAATCGGGCTACCCATTATTACGATACTGTCCGCTTTGGGCTAAGTCCGCACGGTGTCACCAAACTGACATCCACCGCCCCGGATCCAAACCAGACTCTTATACCACTTGTCGAAATCGGGCTGCCCATTAGTGTGATATTGTCCGCTTTGGGCCAAGCCCGTACGGTTTTACTATTGGGTGTCCTCCCCAAAAGCCCTCGTACTAATGAGTTTGCTGTACACTTATTACTTATATACAATGGTCCCTTCCCTTGTATTACTGATGTGGTACTTGAATTGTCCCATAACATTTCATTATTTTTTTTTACATAAGAATGACATAAATTAATTTTTATCTTTAGGTGCTAATTAAGATGCTAATTAAGAGATTCAAATCTATCCTTTAAATTGAAAACTAGTACTTTTTTTTTTTATTGAACACCTGGAATTTTATTAATTAGAGCTCAAAATATTACATTCCGCTTCAAGGAGCGAGAGTAGACATAATGGTGGCCTATCCTCCCAAATTTCCCTTTCATCCCACCCACACGCAAGGTGAGCCATCGTGTGGGCTGCCACATTGCCTTCCCTCTTAATGAAATTCCATCTGATCTGCCCCAACTCATGGGCCTTAGCCTGTAATTCTGTTCCAAGCCCGCCTTCCTCAGATAGAGATTCCACCTCGCCTTGAAGTTTCCCAATTGCCTCTTGACAGTCCGATTCAATCACCACCCTCGTCCACTCCTTCATTTCCACCATTTCCATAGCAAACTCAATCGCCTTCAGTTCAGCAATCTCCGGCCGCCACTGGCGACGGTCTCGGCGAACAGCCGCCAACACACATATCCCGTTCCAATCCCTCGCTACCACCCCCGACCCCGTTCCTTCTCCGGCGAAGACTGAGGCATCGACGTTTAGTTTAATCCAGCCGGTCGGTGGCTTCCCCCATTTCACATGTACAGGCTCTTTCTTCTCTTCCTCTTTCTGCCTTGCTGCTGTGAATTCGTCATAGTATGATAGGGCTCTTCCTACCACCTCCCATTCCTCCGCCTTTTTCCTATTAAAGCAGTGATTGTTTCTCTCATTCCATATATTCCATAGAATCATCGCTAATCGGACCAGCTTCTCTTCCTCAATTTAAATTGAAAACTAGTACTATTACCACTACATCACGCCATTGTTTAGCTAATATGATCATTATTATTATATCATAAATAAATCGTAACTCAAAGGTCAAGTAGTTGATATGCAATTGTTATGGCGTCAGGATACAATTTACCCGTTGGAATCTAATAATATTCTAGGTAGGAATATTAAGTGTTTCGATGAAACTTAAGACGGTTAATAATAGCTAAAACAAACAACGGTTTTCTAAATCCAATCGACCAAATCAACACAATGGCGTTAAGTTCAACATAATCTCTCCATAAACAAAATCAAGAGGGGTTTGATTAACAATGGAATGTCTAGTTAAAAAGGGAATCATATTCGTCATTACTCTTATCGATCAAAGATAATAATAAAAGTTATTGGCAATAGATTGAGTGTAGACAACAATTCGATACACGTTGGAGCTTCGTCTATGTCTATACTATCTCTTAAGCTATCGTTTTCAAGTGACGATACATTTAAGTCGCATTTCATCGACTCAACATTTGAATCAAACCGAACAAAATAGAACTTAATTTGCCAAATACACATTACGCTAAGACAACACGGCACAATTGAGTTTGTGCCATTTTGTCTGTCGTCTGGTGATTATAACGGCAAGAGTGCAATTATCTTTGCAATTAGGTAATTAAATTTGCTGGCCTAATCACTCCTTTGGGCTTTGACCCGCATTCTGATGATTTAATTTAATTTAAGTTAATAATAGTTAAGGATTGTGACGAACCATGTGATTAATTAAGATTCAACCGTTAGATATTAATTGCAGTCAGATTACTATATGATTAAATCTGGATGTGTCTCTGATAACCCAGCCAACCACTTACCTGAGATATTTTGTTTTTATTTTTTCCTGTTTTAATGAGCAGTTGAGATAGGTGATGTTGTTTGAAACCGATTTATATGAATACATATATCAATAGCACTTAACCGAGCTCAACGTGGTTAAGAAAAATTTACAGGTGCAATTCGGTTACGGTGTCTGTAGTCTTTTAAGTACTTACGACTTACGAAAACATCGTTGGATGAACGTGGTGGAAGATTTGTTGGTAATCATTATCACGGGTAGTCGGGTACATATATATATACCAAATGGTAATATATCATCACACATGCAACTTGCTTTACGTATATTTTTCTTTTCTATGTTTTATTTATTATATCGCAATGACTTGTCACGAAAGAAATATAATAAATAGTGTTGGTTAAAGATTCACTGTGGGAAGTGAGTGCTGGAAATGGGAAGTTAGTGAAAAAGAGGGTGAAATTGCTTGTGCGGGTGAAATTGCAGCCAAATAAATAGCTTTTGTTGGTTCCATGTCGAGTCCCTCTTGTAAACCTAATGCCTATACATGAAAGTGGAATCCAAGCATCTTAGTGTTGCTTTTACGTGTGAAATTCAAAGTTCACTTGACAACTAAGTTTGGAATACTAGGTAATTGTTTGGCAAATCATCTAATAACCTTTTTTAGAAGGATTCGTGTGTAGGGGATTTTCTGAGTAGGTATTCGAACAAATTCATATGAGCAATTTGATATGAATCATAAGATAATATTGTGATTTGCGAGCGAATTATTTTTGTGTTGGGCTGAACACCAAAATTAGTTAGGTTAAGGATTTCTTGAGAGCTAAACCATGCACAATACACACGGAGATTTCGAAAAAGCAGTGCAATAACTAGTTGAAAGCGGGAGGGTGATGTGAACTCTGCTTATCCACCTGAAACAAACATACAATACGTGAGCGCAACATAGAATTTTCGGATGATACTTCATTTTTTGCACAGTGAAACAAAATATACACTTTGAATACCAATAATCCTCGTTCGGAGTTTGGTTGCTGTTGTAGACTTGTCGTCATTGTGAAGAATATACTAACTGTGTAAAATTGCATCTAACCAAATTGCCAACCTACAATCTTGTAAAAAATAAGTTATGGGTCTTTTGGGATACCTCAAGAATCCATAAAGAAGAGGTTTTCCATATTGCAGAAGGGATTGTCATGGAGGGATCAATGGAGCTTTCATGAGGTGATTTGCTACATTGCCCATGATTTTATCATTTGGGACAAATAATTCTTATATTATTAATTAGGTCATCTTTTTCGCTGATCATGATACGTTGATTGGTGTTTGCCTTCCAATATGAGCAACCTAATAAAATCAATCTTATTCAACACATGTATGTGTACCGCCTTTTATTTTGCCTTGCCAATCTCTTCATTTGCTTTCATTACTTATTATTATGTACAAGCTTTCCAATTTAATTGGTATTTCATCTCACATGGACTAATTCATTATTCTGCATTGTCACTGAGGACATCGATGTATATACTATACACAAGCAAATATTATAAAATGTGAAATAAATCAATCGAAAAGTATCGTTAGATATCTCAAGACGTTTTTTGGATCTCAAGAACAAAATCGCTTAGCGATTTAACCGCAAAACATGCATTTTTTTGGACAAAGATGATACATAAAAATCATGATATAAGACTTCATGGCTATTATATCCGAGACTACTCAGATTCTTATGAATGCCCGCAAACTCATCAGAGTGAGCAATCCAGGCCTATATGTCTTATTGGGCCCAAAGGTGAATGCCATCTATAATCGACCAAGTCCAAGCCCAAGTAATGTCCAACATTAATTTTGAAATGGGCCACAAAAATTATAACCGTGTATACCATACCGAATCCAACACATTCAAGCCCAGGCCCGTTTCCATTTATGGTCAAAATGACGCCCAATTTGATTTCCACCTTACCATTCATTCATTCATTCACCAGCTCCAGCAGCCAGCCATTAATTGAAGAGATTCATAGCAGGAGGTGGTCCGGCAGATAAAAGAAAACTGACCAATGATCTTGCTTTGAAGGGCTAACACGAACATAGAGTATCACATCATATGACATCATCAAATTATACCGAAAATGTCCGGTTTGCTAATGTCTGGTTCGTTTCAGATACCTATTTGATTTGGAATTGAATTGAAACAAAACTTACTAATATATGTGATCACAGTAACATAGGTAAGTTAACAATTGATAGTATCGTGGATCCAAACATATCTTAGTTTGTTCAAGAGTACGTAAAAGATAATTCCGATCTGATTAGATTCAATATGCTTATCAAAATTTAATCGAATAATCTGAAATTCAGGTCTCCTGTTTATTTGGGTCCAAATGAAAAGAAACGATTTACTTCTTACCTAAAAATGATCTGTAATGCGACAAGAGATAAGTCTAATAAAATAATCGTTGATTTTCAATTCGAAGATTTCAAATTTGAAATCTTAGTAATTAATTTATCGTTTTCGACAAATATTATTGAGTAGAATATAAAAAAAATATTTTATTATATACAAAAATTTGAAGGAAGAGTTTGCATTTGGAGATAAATAGTGCCAGATGTCTTTTTCTTCTTATTTATTTTGGTACACTCACTCCAACAGTGGGATTCTCAATCATTATCATAGGCGATGGACACAAGAAGCACCAAGCACAAATTATTTCAAACATTCATAAAAAAAAATACTCTATTCATTAGATTCATTTTTTTTGTCTCTCTAAATGAATTTGGGAGGGAGTTTCATTGCACTTGCGAATTTAACCCATGCATTATCGTCACTATAGTAGATATTATCAAAAATCTCAGTTGATCCCAATAACTCAAATTATTAGAAGACGTTCAATAATGAATTTTATACCACTCACTAACATATATCAAGTATTTTATGACACTATTCAATAACAAATTCGACTAGAGCAGACAATAGACAAGTTAATGATCAACTAACAAATTTCATCGATGAAAGATTTCCTCAATGAATAAAAATTGGGACGATCTTTATTTTCACACTTTTTGATTTTGATGCCTTATTTTTGTGTTGTCCTGCAACTATATTATTACTGTCGTTGTTGAATAACTTGATATGGTCGCGTTAATGGGGAAATTGGCAAACCCACCCAAAATAGAAAACCTGGAAAACAATTGTCGTCCCCATAAACGGGAAGGAAGAAGAGTCCGGTGCGTGTCATCATCCATCGAGCTCATAATCATATCGCAACAAAGGAACCTAAAAAACCCCTTCTTTTCTCATATTTTCTCTTCTCCGCAGAGCGCAGACTTTCTCAGGTGACAACCAAGCCTCAAACCACCACCTAACCCGCGGCCCCTTTCTCCCCTCTGTTCATCCAGTTGCAGACAGGAAAAAGCCAACAGTCAGCCCCACAAATCCCCTCCGCCGGAGCTATCATCCTCCAAACACTCGGATATGAGCGATCCCGGGAAGCTGAACACCTCGAGCTCCGAATTGGACCTGGATCGACCCAACATCGAAGATTACCTCCCTTCTGGAGCATCCATTCATGAACCCCACGGCCAGCTTCGCCTGTATTGCATTCTACTTCTTCTTATTCTACTCCTTCCCCCATTTAATTTTATTCGAATTTGGTTTCCTCTCCCAATTGGGTCTTATTGTTAGTGACTTAGTTCCACTTGTCTGGTCGGATTAGGCGCGATTTGCTTGACATCTCCCCGACGTTAACTGAGGCTGCCGGGGCGATTATTGATGTGAGTTGCTTTCTCTTGGCTCCCTTGTCTTCTACTATCTTTCAATTGAAATGGGGAGGTTCGACATCTGAATTGCCAGTTAGTTGATGGGCCGAGGTGAAAAAAGATTGGAACTTTCCTTGCAGTAATTGAATTATTTGGGCGTAGAAGATGAAAAGGATTAGTGGGTGGGGAGGGACTATAAGTCAACCTGATGGGAAGTTCTGTGCTTTGATTTGTTAGTTGATCAAGTTTTGAGTTGGATTGTTTTGTTGCACCAGGATTCATTTACACGGTGTTTCAAGTCGAATCCGCCGGAGCCTTGGAACTGGAATGTGTACCTTTTCCCTCTATGGTGTTGCGGTGTGGTGGTTAGATATGGGATTCTCTTCCCTGTCAGGTTCGGCTATGACTTTTTTTTTCTTCCAACTTGGTTGAACTTCTTTTCTATACTTGTGTGTCTCCGATTTCATTTGCTTGCCGCTTCTCTCAGTTTGATGATGGTTGGTTTTGAGGATCTACTAACTTATGATGGCTTACCAAAATGTTGAACTTGGTATTGAGTGTTCTGCTTCTGATACATGTGTTGTTGAACAAATTCTGCAGGGTTATCGTGCTAACAATTGGGTGGATAATCTTTCTGTCAGCCTACATTCCTGTTCATGTTCTGCTCAAAGGACATGACAAATTGAGGAAGAAGATTGAGGTGCGAAATTAAGTTCTTACGGTCTTGCTCTTTATTCTGTCTGTCAACCTTAAAAGAGTTTTTCTTTTTCACTTTTGGTAGAACTCACAGATTTGACTTGGATTTGTAAAATCTTGATAGCTGTGTTTACACTTGAGCTTATTTTTCAACTGTTCCTCTTTTCTCCTCCCTAGAGATATCTGGTGGAGTTAATTTGCAGCTTCTTTGTGGCATCATGGACTGGAGTGGTGAAGTACCACGGTCCACGTCCCAGCATGCGGCCGAAACAGGTTTCTTTCTAGAGCATCCAACTTGCCCTTCCTTTATACTATAGGAGGATGGTTCAACTCCCTTGCTGACGCAAAGCTTCTGCTTGTAATTTGTATAAACAGGTTTTTGTCTCCAATCATACTTCAATGATCGATTTCATCGTCTTGGAACAGATGACTCCATTTGCTGTCATCATGCAGAAGCACCCTGGTTGGGTTGGTAAGTGATTGGTGGCTGGATGCTGAGTTCAAACATATTGATGAATGAGTTAGTTGCTGGTTGCTTGCTTGTTTTTTCAGTTTACTTTATTCAATTAGTGATTTGGTCAACCAACAATTTTTTAGATACCTTAAATAATGAGATGATGATGCAGAATTCATGATCAATTTCGCTGGTATTCTGTATAGGACTCCTGCAGAGCACCATTTTAGACAGCTTGGGATGTATCTGGTTCAATCGTAGTGAGGCAAAGGATCGTGAAACTGTAGCCAAAAAGTAAGTCCCCATTACATAAAATTTATTCCTGAAATTATGTTCATTTGATAAATCTTTCTGTACATTGTCGATCAGGTTACGAGACCATGTTCAGGGGTCTGATAACAATCCTCTTCTCATATTTCCCGAAGGAACTTGTGTAAATAACCACTATACCGTGATGTTCAAGAAGGTAATCAAGTCCCCCTCTCGCTTCCCCCCTAGTGGTTCGTAGAAGCATTGCCATTTAAAAAATTTCCTGTCTCGGTTATCTTTGTAGGGTGCCTTTGAACTAGGATGTACCGTTTGCCCGATCGCAGTCAAGTACAATAAGATTTTTGTCGATGCCTTTTGGAACAGCCGGAAGTAAGTAAATCTATGGTCATGCTAGTTTGTTTGATTCCTTACATGTCCCTTTAGCAATGTTCTACGATTTGCACATATGTTCTGCAGGCAGTCATTCACAATGCATCTACTCCAGCTCATGACATCATGGGCAGTTGTTTGTGACGTTTGGTACTTGGAGCCACAAACTCTCAAACCTGGGGAGACGGCTATTGAGTTTGCTGAGAGGTGAACGAATCTCTTTCGCAGAAGTGTGTGCCTCTTATAACAGCAACCATATTTCCCCATCTTATTGACAAATCCTTCCGAACCATTCTTGTTCAGAGTCCGGGACATAATCTCAGTGCGAGCTGGCCTCAAGAAGGTACCTTGGGACGGGTATCTGAAGTACTCCAGGCCGAGCCCTAAACACAGGGAACTAAAGTAAAGCTAACTCGCCTTCCATCTCAAACCCTCTCTTTGTTGTCCATTAAGGAACTATGAGATAGCTGACACGGCTTGCTTGTATGTTTGTCTATGTATTTTTCAGGCAACAAAGCTTTGCTGAGACGATTCTACGACGGTTGG
The DNA here is from genome assembly GCA_946122785.1 of Linum tenue. Lineage (NCBI taxonomy): Eukaryota > Viridiplantae > Streptophyta > Magnoliopsida > Malpighiales > Linaceae > Linum > Linum tenue. The sequence goes on along the minus strand of CAMGYJ010000004.1, from coordinate 63,759,931 downwards.
AGGAGCGGTAGAGAAAGAAAGGAAAGGTGTAGCTGTATTTAGCAGTTCATGTCGCATCATGTAATGTTTCAAATCTAGAACTTTAGCAGCACGGGTAAGCTTATGGATTAGGTTGAGAATGATCAAAGTTTTGATAATAAGAAAAGGTGTTGCCTTTGGCTTGGCTTTTGTAGCACTTACTGTGGGAAGACCTTGTTTGTAGTAAACGCATGGATTCCTCCCTCTGGTTTTCAGTGTTTGATTTTTCCTTTCTCGATGGTGAAAGGTGTTTTTTGTTTGGCTGTTTCCAGTTTAGTCCTGCTTTAGTCGTGTCCATTACTGTACGGCAAATTCTTGTTAAGTTACGGCGGACTTTTCAGCAGGGTAAACGGTCAACTGATCTGAAAGTCACGGCAAGACTTCTTCATGTCTTCTTCCATCTCCATTGATGATAAACTACTCAGCCGGAACTAATTCCTCCGTTTACATAGCTGGATTTTCTCTCTTTGGAAAACAGGGGCTCCCCTGTTCTACTTACTCTGTTCTAACAGAGTATTACATTAACGCAGGAATAATTGTGGGGTTACTCGCCGGCCGCCGGGGTTCAACTCCGACGTCCGCCACAGGCATAGAGTAAAAGTAGTGGGAAAGGAAGATAGCTGTTCTAACTTCTAAACTCCATGTGTGAATGCACGACAAAAGATAGCTGTTCTCTCTCTAGATTCGTGTACTTCGTTTGGCAGGCTGTATTTTGATTCTATCTTGCTTAATTTGTTTTCTTTCTAGTTACATCACATTCACCTCGATCTACCGCCACTAAACAATGACATTAATCCTTAATCGCATTTCCACTTGACCACTCAAGCAAATCATTACCTCCCCGCACGCCCACAAGAATTATCAGTGGAGGAGCTTCGCTAACTTTCATGAAAACAACCATCATTACTCCCCACTTAGAAGTTGAAAACAGAGCAGCATTAGCCATTAGGCAAGCCGGCTGCGGCACCAACAACCATTCCGAGTTATATATCATCCTACCTTTTATGATCGTTGAATGCACGCAGTGACAGTTAAATCGCAAATCCCCTTTCACCGTCATTTGATGCAGACATTGTCACCGCAACCATCCAATAGTCTTTTTCAAGCTGTAACCGACATTACCCACAAAAGAAGGCAATTGAATGAATGTGAATGGGTCCAAAAAGACAACTCTACCGCATCTTCCAACTTCAAATGGCCCCTACCTCCGACGACCGCCGGTCAACCCTCGACACCGGTCCACCCTTTACCTTTCCCAATTCCCACACAGCCACAAATTTTCCACAGTCTCTCTCCCTCTTTCTCCATTAGACATTCACAAACAGCACAATAATGGAATCCCTCCCCACTTAAATTCCCCCAACCAAGTGCACAACTCCCCCATTCCTATCCATTCTCCACCCAAAACCCACCTCAATCTCCCCCACGCGCCGCCGCGCCATGCCGAACCACCGCCTGACATTCCTCCCCGTCCTCCTCCTCTGCCTCCTCCCAGCCGCTTCCACCGCGCAGCCGGCCTTCCGCTGCAGCGCCAACGCCACGTGCCGCTCCCTCCTCGGCTACAAGCCCACAAACGCCACCACCCTCTCCGCCGTCCAAACCCTCTTCGGCGTCAAGACCCTCCGCCTCCTCCTCGGCGCCAACGACCTCCCGCCCTCCACCCCGCCCACCACCGCCATATCCCCACAGCAGCTCCTCCGCGTCCCCATCCCCTGCATCTGCGTCAACGGAACAGGGGTTTCCAACAAGGTCCCAATCTACACCGTCCAGCAAGGGGATTCCCTCTCCGTCATCGCCACCAGCGTGTTCATGCGCCTGGTCACGTACCAGCAGATCGCGGCAGCGAACAGTCGGATCGTCCCGGACCCGAACGAGATCGAACCGGGGGAGAAGCTTTGGATTCCCCTGCCGTGCAGCTGCGAGGATGTGGAAGGGGAGAAGGTGGTTCACTACACGCATTTGGTGGAGGCAGGGAACAGCGTGGAAGGGATTGCGAGTGAGTTCGGGACGAGTAACGAGACTCTGTACCGGCTGAATGGGATTGCGAGTGACAGGCAGCTGATTGCTGGGACTCCGTTTGATGTCCCGTTGAGAGGTTAGTGAAGTTCTTGTTGCAACTTTTTTTAATTGTCGATCTGATTTGTGATTGGTGTGTGTAGTTGATGTTCGTGAGTGACACGTAGGATGGTAATTAGGATAAGTGGGAGAGGTATGGTTTTCGGGTCCGGTCCAGAATCTGATCGAATTTGAGAACGAATCAGATTAGGAGTGAAGGGAAAAGCGAGGATTCAAGTTAAATCATCATTCGGTTTCGCCTTTTTGCAAAACAAAAAGATCGATTTGATCTGATTCGGTTCGGTTCGGTTCGATAGAGTTGAAATCTCTGTGCAAAGGATGACTGTGAAGCGGGTTTGAAGCGGTTCGCATTTTCATTTTCGACCTTCGAACTTATACCCTCCTTCGTCATTGTCCATGGAGGTTTTGCATTTCCCAATATGGGTCGACCAAATTAGTATCACACATACCCCTGTTTTGACTTGGACCAAATTAGCCAACCTTGTTAGATCCGTCTGTTGCATCAACTCCAACCAGGACTCTTTCTTTCTTTCTTTCTTTCTTTCTTTCTTTCTTTCTTTACTTGGCTTGTTTTCAGCAAGCACAACAAAAAATGCACAATACCAAGTGTTAACACATTGTTCGACATAAGCTAATGGAATACCGGCTCGTTACAATAACTCGAACAGTTAAGAAAAACTTAAGAACAACTCTTTAACTACAATCTTGCTTGTATTCTCAAACCAAATTGAATTTGAAATTCTCCATACCTGATATTGATAAGGAAAGTCATCAAAATTTTAACACGAATTCTCGATTAAAGATTCTCACAACAATTCAAACCACTCTTCCCACCAAAGAAAACAAACAAACAAACAAACAAGCAACTTCATTTGCACCCTCCTCCCAAGATGTCATATTTTGTCTCCCAACTCCTTCACTCTAAACATTTATACCCTTTCAAGTTCCAATGGAAACCCATAAACAAACCCTACTTCACTTCACTTCACTGACCTTCCCCGTGATACCCTGTTCCACTTTTAAGTCTCCTCGCCGGAGAGAAAACCAATGGACCGCCGCAGTTTACCTCCTCTGGTTTTCCTAATCATCTCAACATTCCCCCTCTACGCGTCGGCATTCAAATGCGGGAGTTCTCCGGTGAAATGCCAGGCCCTGATCGACCACATCACCCCGGAATCCACCACGTTCGTCGAGGTACAAACCCTCTTCGCCGTCAGAAACCTCCGCACCCTTTTGGGCGCCAACAATCTCCCGCGCTCATCTCCGCCCGATCAGAAGCTTCCCGCCAAACAGACCCTGAAAATCCCCTTCCCCTGCCTCTGCCATCGCGGGGCCGGGATCTCGAACAAGCGGCCCGTGTACACCGTGAAGGAGGGGGACGACGGGCTGAAGGAGATTGCAGAGAGGGTGTTCTCCGGTGCGGTGACCGACGGCGCGATTGCAGCCGCGAACGGTATCTCCGTGAAGGATCCGGTCAAGGTCGGGCAGAACCTGTCGATTACCCTGCCTTGCAGCTGTGATGATGTGGAGGGGATGAAGGTGGTTCACTACGGTCATCTGGCGGAATCTTGGAGCTCCCTGGAGGCCATTGCTGACCGGTATGGGGTCAGCGTCCCGATCTTGATGGAGGTTAATGGGTTGAAAGATGGGTCGAGTATTCGTGGCGGGCAACTCATCGATGTCCCAATTCGAGGTAAGAACTAAGAAGAAGGAAATGAACAGGGGAAAGTTGCAGAATTTCGGTCTCTTGGCTTTGTTTAATCTAATTGGAGGGGAAAAGTTTGATTCTTTGTCGTAGAATTTATGGTTGGTGAATCTGTTACTGATAACTCAATTTAGGCAGCATTCTGTAACGATTTTGCTGAGATGCTCTGTTATTGAGCTCTCTGTTTTCCCCTGCATTTTTATGCTCTGTTTTTTTTTAATCTCTGGTTTCGCAGCTTGTAATTCGTCCATAAGATCCGACTCCATAGACTCGCAATTGCTGGTAGCTAACGGGACTTATGTCTTCACCGCTCACAATTGCGTCCAGTGCAAATGCGACTCTGCCAACAACGGACGTAAGTTTTTGTTTTTTTTGTTTTGGTACTCTGTTCATGATTTTGTTTTCTGCTCTGAATTCATGGTGGCGGAATTGAGTATTGCTCTGAATTTTCCTCAGGTTACAGTGCCAGCCGTCGGGAGTTAGACCATCGGACTGGTCGACTTGCCCTGCGATGCAATGTGGCGAAGGGAACGATGCCGTATTACTAGGGAACTCGTCGGCGTCGGCTTGCGGCGGCGCTACCTGCGCCTACGGCGGTTTCTCTTCTAACCAAACCATTTTTACCACTTTCGACGGCACCTGCTCCGGCTCTCCCTCTCCCTCTCCCGGTTCTGGTTCCTGTAAGTCTATCAACCTCTTATTCTCTCCTTTTTTTTCTTTGGATTTCAACTTTATACAATTTCTCCATTTGAATTCATTTCATTGCACGATAACTCCAATTAGATGATGAAAGGTCTCGTGTTCGAACTTTAGTTACTCTTATGTCAATCACTCATTCAAGTAATGAAGTTTGATGCAAAATAAAGATAAACTTCTTAATGACTCGAGTCGGTTTGTTTATTTAAAGTTCTTCATGATCGAGACTTTTAGTATACTGTTTTTGGTAATTCTAGTAGTATCACGTACTGTTAGTCTTCTTAAAGATATAAGTGGATCTGGTGTTAAGAGTATTTCATGAGCAAAACTTCACCTATTCTAGTCTTATTGAGCCTTATTCCGTAATCTTTTTCAATGATTTGAGTCGATAACACGATGTTTTGACACATTTTTTGGGTCTTTGTTTGCGCAGCAAATGGAGGGGAGATTGTTATGAAGAACTCGAACATGGTTTTGTTGAGTTTGGTTCATTTGATAGTACTATACCTATTTTGTATAGGTGGATGACGAATCTTGATGATTAGCATCCAATTTGTTCCTTCAGGAACACCCGATAAAATTGGAGTGATTAGCGATTTCATTGTAACGTAGGTGTATTAGTTTTGAAACATGGAAATCCCCTTGGGTTTTGCTTGCGCGAGGAACAATAATGAAGCTTAGAGTGATCAATCCCCGTTCCTTACTCCTCTACATTTCTTTTTCTTCTCGCATACATTCAACGCCCTTAGGGTATCACAAATCTTGACTCTTTCGAAAGCGTAATTCAAGATCATATCAATCATATCACCAATTCGTTAATGAATATTGTTGAACTCGCCAAATACGTGAAGTACAGTTAATAGAAGCTCGAAAGCTTAACGATCCAAAGGTCGTGTCAACTCCAGAAGTCTGCTTATTCGTCGACGAAAAGGTTTAATTACTAAAAACAGTACACTAAAACAGTACACTTCAAGCAAAACGTTGCTACAGTATGTTATTTACTGGGCCCCAGAGTCCTAGTGATCGTCTATATTGCTATACAAAAGCTAATCATCCCTTACCTACTACATAGAACAAACAAAACAGCATCAATAATGGCAGATGATCGGAAGCGGATAGCCATAATCGGAGCAGGAATCAGCGGCCTGCTCGCCTGCAAATACGCCCTCTCAAAGGGTTTCCACCCCACAGTCTTCGAAGCCCAGAACGGCGTCGGAGGGCTCTGGAACAAGACTCTGTCCACCACCAAGCTCCAAACCCCGAGAACAATCTTCCGATTCTCCGACTTGCCGTGGCCGGACTCTGTCACCGTCGAGTTCCCATCTCACGACCAAGTCCTCGGTTACCTCCGAGCCTACGCCCATCATTTCGGCCTGTCGAAGCACATCAAGTTCAACACCAAAGTCCTCAGCATCAACTACAAGGGAGTTTCGGAGGAAGGGATGGAGGCGTGGAGCCTCTGTGGAGGGAAATGGGAAGTGGAAGTTTCGACCGCCGGTGGGAGTTCGGCGAGGAGTGAGGTTTACGAAGCAGATTTTGTGGTCCTCTGCTTGGGGAAATACAGCGATGTGCCGCATATTCCCGAGTTCCCTCCTGGGAAAGGACCTGAAGCGTTTCAGGGGAGGGTGATTCATTCCATGGAGTATTCTGATTTGGAGGCAGAGGAAGCTAAAGAGTTGGTTAAAGGGAAAAAAGTTGCTGTCGTTGGATTCCAGAAACAAGCTCTGGAAACCGCCATGTTGTGCTCTGAAATTAACGGTGCGATTGGTTTGCTAACCGGTTCGAGTTATTGAGATTGATTGATTCGGATTTAGAAAATGAGTATCTGGTTTGAATTGTTTGTAGGTAAAGAAAATCCCTGCAGAGTACTGTACAGAACAGAGCACTGGAACATCCCTGATTTCCAGGCATGGAGTTTCCCATTGGCGAAACTGTACTTCAATCGGTTTGCAGAGCTATTGATTCACAAACCTGGAGAAGGGCTCTTCCTCCGTCTTTTGGCCACCATTCTTTCTCCAATCGTAAGTGATCTCCATAACTAGCCAAAACCCCCAATTGAAAAGGCTTAGTTTACAGTAATACTCTGTTTTTGCTTTCCCTTGAATTGCAGAGATGGGCGATCTCCAAGTTTGTGGAAAGCGATATCAAGCACAGGCATCAACTGGCGAAACACGGGATGGTTCCGAAGCACAGTTTCCTTCAGGCGATCACGACGTGCCTGGTTTCGACGGTCCCGGAGCAATTCTACGACAGGGTCGTAGATGGAAGCATCGTGTTGAAGAAAGCTCCGAGCTTTAGCTTCTGCGAGGAAGGGATCGAAGTGGAAGACGATGAAAATTCGGTACTGGAGACCGACGTGGTGATATTGGCTACCGGTTTCAACGGCGAGAAGAAGCTGCAGGACATTTTCGGATCGGAGAGCTTCCGGGAGATCATCGCCGGCGATCCAAACGCCGTCGTTCCTCTTTACAGGGGATGCATACCGCCGAGAATTCCGCAGCTGGCGGTATTGGGATACTCGGAGAGTTTCAACAACTTGTTCACGTCGGAGATGAGGAGCCGATGGCTGGCGGAGCTTCTGGCCGGGAAGTTTAAGCTGCCGGCGATCAGGGAGATGGAAGAGGATGCGGCGGAGTGGGATGCGTATCTGAAGGAATACGGCGGCGAGTTCTGCAAGAGATCCTCCGTTAGCGCTATCCACATATGGCACAACGACCAGCTGTGCGTGGATATGGGCTGGAAGCCCAGAAGAAAGAATGGGCTTTGGGCTGAATTGTTTGAGCCTTACGGCCCAATGGACTATGTTTCCCCTTGACCAGTAACTAATTATCCCACCTCCTTGCGGCTTGTAGTTCAGCTGTGAAATCAATAAATGTACGATAGGTGCTTGTTTTAGACTTGAACAAGCCGATAATTTAGTTAATTTCTTCTTAATAAACGTAGCGATCATTGTCATTAATTTCGTACATAACAATGGTTCCAACAGATGATAGGTATTCGTTTTAGGTTCGATTCGACTACATACCAACTTTCGCAAACGTTGGTTATATGACGAGGATTTCAGACTCGGTTTTGGTCGAATTAATTGCTTTCAGAGATGCATTGTCCATGCTTCGACAATGGCAATGGACTGATCGTCCAATCAACCTTACTGGAGATCCTCAAACAGTGGTGGACCGGTTGGAGTTAGACTTGACCGACGATGTTCATGGAGATGACATTTTATGAGAAATCCGTGACTTGTTCATTTCTTACTAGTTCATTTTGTATACACACCTCGAGATGCAAATCGAGGTGGCTTATAGCTTTATGCCGTAATTGGACATGCCTTGCGTTATCCTGGCAAAAAAATAATCCATCATCATGTGACTCTGCTGGGCCTGGAATCCAGTTGTGAGAGCCCATTGGAGCACGACCAAAACCAGTAGCCCAGTACACAGGCTTTCTGCCCTCGTTTGGAAAAGAAAAATGACATCATTCCTTCAATTCGGTACCGGTTTCTGGCTCCGTCACTCGTGCCTCCCCCTGCTTTCTCTTTGCCGGTTATGGGGAGATAGAAGAAGAGTAGTTTGTCCATTATCGTCTTTAACTTCTGCTGGAAGAAACCACTGCCGAATCCTGATAGCTCTTCCCAAGTCCAACATCAGAAGTAAAGTTCTTTCCTTTCCCAGACTTCTCCTCGTAGATTCTCTTCTGTTACGCATTTTATCATTCACCTTGGCTTCATTCAATCATTCTGCTGACCCGAGTTAAGAGTTCTCTTCTCAAGTTTCCACCTTTCTCTCTCGACGCGATTCTCGTTTTCTCCGGTATTGGGTAACTTTTCCGGAAGTCTTCCTTATCCGAGCTGTCTATGATTGTTGTTTCTTGGTTTCTTCGCTCTCTGCTATGGAATTCTCTTCTGGGTCGCTGTGTCGCTGAGCCGAGTGGGAAAAAGGCGTGATCTTTCCCGTTCCTTGTTTAATTTCGGTTAGGTTTTGCTTCTTTGTTATCTATTCAAGTATTGTTTTTGTTAACTGTTTGTTTCTTTTTTCCTCTGTTGGCCACTGCTGCCCTTGTGCTTCTGCTGTGCAATCATGTTGGACATTCGAGCTCTTGCGATTCTATGCAAATGAATAGTCCAATTATTTTTGTTTTGATGTTGCTGGTTTTCAGTTAGCTCCTCCGATGGTTGATTGATTTCATCTGCTTCTGTTTGATGGGATCATTTCCATTTTTTCTGGCTTTGTGCAGGATTTTGTTTAGTTTGAAGGTGTTAGTGATAGTTCCTTCCCAATGAGTACTACTAGGCAGTTTGGTAGTGGCACACTCTCCGGAGTGGTGACAGGTAGAACCAAATTTACAAAGAACCGGTGTTCGTGGGCTCGGTGTAGTAGAGTCCCCACAGGATTTCAATGGAGAGATAGTACTACGGAGTGCTGCTTGTTTACTAAGTATAGAAGTTCATTGTCACCACTCGTGACTTGTCGAAGAAGGCCCCAGTTGGGCGTGGTCTATAATCAGTCAACTCCTGGTTATGGTGTTGAATCCGCCGATGTACAGGAGAGACTGGATATGGAAAAAGAACATGCAGTGAATGGTTCTGCACATGAGCAATTGTAAGCCAAGCCGTATTCATCTTGTATTATGGTTCAAGATTATTACTTCCTGCTTTGTAAACTTCATGCAAAATTCTTTCAATTTCTAACTCCTTTGTTTCTGTTTAATATGGATACAGTGACTCTGTGGGATTTTCAGTTGAGAAGAAACATCAACCTACAGATGTCAAACGTGAGCTTACAATGCTTACAGTGCCTGCAATTGCTGGACAAGCAATTGACCCCTTCGCACAACTAATGGAAACGGCCTTTATTGGTAGACTAGGTAACAAAATTATTTCGCATCCTTGCATTTGATCAACATTAGTAATACTGAATCTTAGTAGGGTTCATACAGAACCATATAGTGGGGTGTTGGTTTCATGAACTTCTTCTACCTTTGAAGGTCCTATCGAGTTGGGTTCAGCTGGTGTTGCCACTATGATCTTTAACAACATTTCCAAGCTGTTCAACATCCCCCTACTAAGTGTTGCAACTTCTTTCGTTGCTGAGGACATTGCTAAGAATGCAGTGATGGACTCTACCGTTGGTAAGATGAATACCCGATAAATGATCTCCTTATAATTTCCTTCAGTCAATTCAATAGCCAAAACCTCCATTCATCAATCATTGATTTATCTTCCATTTAGTTGGTGCTGAAGAAGACCATACAAATGGAAAAGTCGTAAATAGGGTGGTTAAAAGGAAGCAACTGGCTTCTGTGTCAACAGCATTACTACTAGCCATTGGAATAGGCGTCTTTGAGGCAACCGCACTGTCATTGGGATGTGGTCCATTTCTTAACTTGATGGGTGTAACATCGGTATGAATAAATGTTCCAACTTTGTCTTACATGTTGCACTCTCCTGCGCTGTGAAGTCTTTCCTGACCACAGCTCTCTGAGCAGGATTCACCAATGCGAGTTCCTGCACAGAAATTTCTTTCAATAAAAGCACTAGGTGCTCCTGCAGTTGTACTGTCTTTGGCTCTTCAAGGCATATTCCGAGGCTTCAAGGACATGAAGACGCCTGTGATTTGTCTAGGCAAGTTCATCTTTTATATATTGGATTTGGATCTGCTATGTATTTACCTTTCAATGTTTTGTTATTACATATGCAGGTCTGGGTAATTTGTCAGCAGTTTTTCTTTTTCCATTGCTGATGTATCAGTTTAAGTTGGGTGTAACTGGGGCGGCACTCTCAACCGTCGTGTCTCAGTATGTTCTCTATCCACTGTTTTTTCTCTATTCATTTCCTTCAGTTTTGACAGCGTCCTAAGCAGTTTTAATTGATTAGATATCTTGTGACCATATTAATGCTGTGGCATCTCAATGAGAAGGTTGTACTACTCCCTCCAAGGATGGCTGATTTACAGTTTGGTGTCTATATGAAGTCTGGTAAGTCTCTCTCTCTCTCTCTCCAATGTAAATAAGACCTCTCATACCTTGAGTTGAGATTTTTAACTGGAAAGGTTGTGTCTTTACAGGTGGTTTTCTTATTGGAAGAACTCTAGCTGTTTTGATAACCATGACATTAGCGACAGCAATGGCTGCTCGCCAAGGACCAGTTGCCATGGCAGGGCATCAGATATGCATGCAAGTTTGGTTAGCTGTCTCTCTACTTACCGATGCCTTGGCTTCATCTGGTCAGGTAATAATTATCTCCACAACCACTAATAATGAATGTCACCACACATATTTACTATGTTTGATCACCTAAAAATCTATCTTCTAGGCTCTGATTGCAAGTTATTCATCGAAACGTGACTATGTGAATGTAAAAGAAGTCACAAACTTGGTGTTGAAGGTATGTTTGCTATATGCTATTCTTTTGTTTTGTTCTTTGGTTGCAGTCTTGGTTTTACTCATAGCTTCATCTGGACATTTGTATAGGTTGGCTTGGTTACAGGTATTTCCTTGGCTGCTATACTCAGCGTATCATTTGGTTCCATAGCCACCTTGTTCACCACAGATGCTGAAGTACTAGGGATCGCAAAAACTGGCATATTGGTAAAGTGCAGTTCTTTCTGTTGTTTGCTTCTTACCCTTTCCCCCCCTTTCATCTTCATCTATCTAACTGGTTATATAATCACATTTGAACTCCATCCAGTTTGTTAGTGCGAGTCAACCATTCAATGCACTAGCTTTCATTTTCGATGGCCTCCATTACGGAGTTTCTGACTTCCCATATGCAGCCTGCTCCATGGTAGATTGCAAAACTCTCTATTTTAATATCAGATTCTCAGTATCTTACATCAGCCCAATCTCACGTCCGCTCCGTTATGTTTCTAGATGTTGGTTGGAGCATTATCTTCAGTGTTCCTCCTCTATGTTCCACCAATCACTGGACTTCCCGGTGTCTGGTCCGGCTTGGCTCTCTTCATGGCCTTACGTACAGCAGCCGGAATAGCAAGGTAAGAGGGAACCGTACCGAGACACCATTACTGAATCTCAAGCTTTTACCCATTTAGCGTGGTCTCTGTTGTTTATACTAATGTGTGTGTCTGTATTTTGCAGGCTGCTGCTGAAATCTGGTCCTTGGTGGTTCCTACACAAAGACTTGCAGAATTATCAGGCTGGCTAGTCTCTTCAATCACTATATGAAGGTTTTATGTCAGCTTTTCGGGGATCGTCCGGAGTTAGAACACACGACGGCAACAGAAGCAGCAGCAGGATAGGTGGTTGAATGATGGAAACCAGGTTGATAAATGCTCCAAACCTTGAACTCTTTAGTGACCAGTTTTAGAGAATAGCACAGATTTGTAATTTTAGAAGGAAAAAGTGAACGAAAATAGATAATTTACACATAAAATGTCCTAATCAAGGGCAGACGTAGTCCGTTGGGCCGTAAGGCTCGAACAGCTCGGCCCAAAGCCCATGTTTTCTCCTGGGCTTCCAGCCCATGTCCTTGCACAACTGGTCGTTGTGCCAAATATGAATGGCGCTAATGGAGGCCCTGTCGCTGTACTCGTCGCCGTAACACTTGAAATATCCATCCCACTTCGCCGCGTCGTCTTCCATCTCCTTGATCGCCGGCAGCTTAAACTTCCCGTCGAGAAGCTCCATCAGCCACCGGCTCCTCATCTCCGACGTAAACAAGTTCGACAAGCTCTCCGAATATCCCAATACGGCTAGCTGTGGGATCCGCGGATGAATGCATTGTCTGTAGAGGGGCAAGCCGCCGGTTTCACTTCGCCGGAAGAATTTCGATCCAAATATGTCTTTCACCTTCTTTCCGCCTTTGAAACCTGTTGCCAGTATCACCAAATCGGTCTCCAATGGCGGCTGATCGTCTTCGGCTTTGATCCCTTGTTTACAGAAAGTAAAGTTCCGAGCTTTCGTCAACACGATGCTTCCTTCTTCGACCCTGTCGTAGAACTTCTCAGGAAGTTTCGCCAGAAGACACGTGCTAAAATCCTGGAGAAAGCTCTGCTTTGGAATCATCCCGTGTTTGGCCAATGGATGCTTGCTCTTGACCACACTTTCCACCAATCTGGAGACTGCCCATCTCTGGTTTTGGAAAAACTTTATCAAATTTCCGTATCGAAATGACCAAAATTTTCAGAAGTGGAACAGAGAGGACTTACAATTGGGGAAAGAAGTGTGGCGAGAAGACTGAGAAAGACACCTTCTCCAGGTTTGTGAATCAAGAGCTCTGCGAATCGAGTGAAACATAGGTATGGCAATGGCGGGAACCAATCGGGGAAGCTCCATCTCTCTGTTCTGTACATTACCCTGCACGGATTTTCCTTCCCTGCAACCCCACGAAAACAGAGCAAAAAAACAGAGTCATAACCATCGATTTCGGCAACAAAATTAGACCATGGTTCTCTCTTACCATTCGCTTCAGAGCATTCCATTGCTATATCCAGAGCCGTTTTCCGGAAACCAACAACAGTCACTCTCTTTCCTTTGACTAAATTCCGAGCCTCCTCTGCTTCCAAATCGGAATACTCCATGGAATGAATCACCTTCCCCGGAAACGCTTCAGGTCCCTGTCCTGAACTAAACTGTGGAAAATTCGGCACGTCGCTGAACTTCCCCAAGCAGAGCACCACAAAATCGGCTTCGTAAACTTCACTCTCCGGCGAACACCCGCCGGCGCCCGCAACTTCAACTTCCCATCTCGCTCCCCTGGATCCGAAACCCTCGCCGTTTCCTCCCCATAGATGCCAGCCTTCCATCTCCTCCTCGGCCACTCCCCTGTAGTTGATGCCAACGACTTTGGCGTTGAATTTGACGTGCTGAGCGAGTTGGAACCGGTCGGCGTAGGCCCGGAGGTAGTCGACGACTTGATTGTGAGTCGGGAACTCGACGGTGACGGAGTCCGGCCAGGGAAAGTCGGAGAACTGGAAGGTGGGTTTGGAATTCTGGAGCTTGGTGGTTGACAGGGTCTTTCTCCAGACTCCTCCGACGCCATTCTGGGATTCGAAGACCGTGGGCTGGAACCCTTTGGAGAGGGCGTATTTGCAGGCCAGGAGGCCGCTGATTCCTGCTCCGATTATGGCTATCCGCTTCTGATGTTGATCCGCCATTGTTTGTTGGCGATTGATTGGCAGGGGGGGAGAATGGGAAATGTTGGATTGTCTTGTTACTCTATTTCCACCCCTTGCGACGAAGCGATTTGACGAAATGAAGCACCAGGCCGACGAAGAACAAGACAAAGAGAACAGCTAATTGATTTGGATGGCTGACCCTTTTAATGGATTGGATGGGGACTTGCCAAACATTTGGTCGCTTGCCCCAAACTGACTAGGAATGGATGGATTTGTTGGTGCCAAACAGGAGCGCACTTTTGCATAATGCCATTTTAGGTAATTATAAAACTCATTCCTTTGAACTTTGATGGAAGAAATGTCATTGGGTAGAAATGTAGAATAGAGTCCACTGACAAAGTATAGTCATTTTGGGTAGGGGCTAGGGGTGGGAAACGGTAATCCGGTAAACGGTTTACCGTTTTACCGAACCGGTAACCGGCGGTAAACGGTAAATCATTTACCGGCGGTATTGGTAGCCAAGAGGAGATTTGGGTGTGTCGGTATACCGAATCCGGTATCGGTAAATACCGATGGTAAATCGGTAATACCGATACCGAATCCCATGTTATGCGTTTTTGCCCCCCACGCATCGGCAAGCTGAACTACGTCCCATTTTTCTCTTCCCTGAGCTTGCTCGTGAACATAAATCGCCGCCTCGCCGTGGCGGATGATCAGGTGTACAGCGACGAGAAGATGCAGGACGAGTTGGTGCAGTGGCTGGAGCAGCAGGAGTACTGGCGGCGGAACTACGGGAGGGATCACGTAATCGCCGCCGGAGATCTCAACGCGCTCAACCGAGTGATGGACCGAGTCAAGAACTCGGTGCTCTTGCTGTCCGATTTTGGCCGCGTGAGGCTCGATCAAGGATCGCTTATCAAGGACGTGATTGTACCGTATGCTCACCGAATCAACCCTTATAAAGGCGAAATCGGAGTGAAGAAGAGGAACACTCTGCTCTTGTTCATGGGCAATCGATACCGGAAAGATGTAATAAAGCTTTCTTCCCCCGTCTCTGCTTGATTGAAGAAGCTTTCTTTTATTCTTTTTCTTGTTTCAGGGAGGCAGAATCAGGGACTTGCTATTCCGATTGCTGGAATGGCCATTGGAAGCCGGTCACGAGAAAGCCCTTTGCGGTAATTCGGTAAACCGGTTTGTAACCGTTTACCGGTAATTCGGTAATCGGTAAACCGGTTACAAACCGGTATCGGTAATCGGTAAACAGTTTGGCCAGCGTCGGTATATCGAAACCGGTAAATTCGGTAAACGGTTTACCGTTTACCGACCGATTCCCACCCTTAGTCAATACCGGAACAGTTTTTCGGGGTTAACCGTAACCAAACAGCACCCGCACACCACATAAGAGGGTACTTAAATGGGGACAATTAGTGATATGACTTGTTTTGCGATTTGTGGTTAATCGTACCTTCTAATTTCGACCTAGTATGGAATAAATAAACACTTTAAGTTTCAATTTCGAATCCCGAACTTGGCCCAACATGTTTTCCTCTCGACTGTTCCAGCTCGACAAAGGAAAAGCTTCCACCCACCTGTTTTAATTTCTAGGGTTCCAATTCATCGTTGCTGCATCTCGACACTTTCGCCGCTCCAACTGGAAATGAGGAAGAGTCTGTTGTTGTTGTTGTGATGATGTTGTATCTTGGCGCTCTACCGCTCCAACCGGAAGGAAGAAGAATTCGCCATCGATGCTGTGTTTTTTTTTTTTGTGCATCTTGGCGCTTCGACTACCCAACAGCATCGGCATCTCTTCTCCATTTGCATCGGCGCATCTCCATGCTACCCCATCTCCATCCGCCCATTGTTATAAAATAGCCAAAAAAATTTGAAGATGTCAGACAACTGTAATAATCATTTGTTAACTTCTCCATTAACTATGGTGAAGTGGTTGACATGTCAAATAATCATATAGGCATCATCGAATTGCTTGTACTAAAATATTCAAGAACGAATATTAAAATTGATTGGTGATTGTCATTTGTGATGACGATGAGGCGATGCGACACACGTACATCAATATTCATACTTGTCCAATATTCAAAGCGGGCCAAGTTGGGTAATACGTGTGATGGTACGGGACGAGACAAGTCAACTCATTATTTCATTATTACATGCTATTTGTAGAAAATAAAAGCAAATAATCAATTGTTTAATGAGAAAATAAAGTGAAAATGCTTCATATATGAAAGGGAGAGACAATGAAATGAACAGTTGAGTATGATCAGTTAACAAAAACGGAGTCAAGCATTTATTCAAAGTTTTATGGAGGTTTCAATATGATTTTAAGATAAATTAAACGAGAAAAAATACAAGTAGCAATCAAAATACAACAAATCGAGAATCGAAAGAGAAGACGAGGGATAGAAGATTTATGATTTATGACACACATCCCAAAGACCCAAACCCAAGCCCCAAATTTGTACTTTTGGAACATGATCAAGGAGAAACGTAGTCGGTTGGGCCATAAGGCTCGAACAGTTCGGCCCAAAGCCCATTCTTCCTTCTCGGGTTCCAGCCCATGTCCTTGCACAGCTGATCGTTGTACCATACATGGACGGTGGCGATGGATGACCTGTGATAGGACTCGCCGCCGTATTCCTTGAAAAACACATCCCAATTCGCCGCATCAGCTTCCATCTTCTCGATCGCCGGCAGCCTGAACTTCCCGTCCAGAAGCTCCGCCAGCCACCGGCTCCTCATCTCCGACGTGTACAGGTTCGCGATGCTCTCCGAGTGCCCCAGCACCGCCAATTGTGGGATTCTCGGAGGAATGCATTGCCTGGTTCAAGCAATTCGTAAGCTTTTAAGTTTTAAAACGCGATTTTAATTATACTAGTTAGGATAAAACAGTTCATCATAACTACCTGTAAAGTGGAACGGTAGCGTTTGGAAGGCCGACGATGATTTCGCGGAAACGTTTCGATCCAAAAATGTCCTGGAGCTTCTTCTCGCCTTTGAAACCTGTGGCCAGTATCACCAGGTCGGCTTCCAATGGCGGCTGCTGCTGCTTGTTCTCATCCTTATCACCACCTTCGACTTTGATCCCTTCCTTACAGAAGCTAAAGCTCGGAGCTTTCTTCAAAACGATGCTTCCTTCCTCCACCCTGTCGAAGAATTTGTCAGGTACCGTCGCGATCAAGCAGGAGCTCACATCCTGGAGAAAGCTCTGCTTCGGAACCAGCCCGTGTTTCTCCAATGGATGCTTGCGCTTGATTTCCCTTTCCACAAACTTGGAGATCCCCCATCTCTGTTTTTTGTTACACCACACAAGAATTCAATTTCCCACATAATAAAGTTTGAAATTTTCAGGTTGTGGGTGTCGATGGAACAACTAACGAACACTTACGATTGGGGACAGAATTGTGGCAAGAAGGCTGAGCAAGATCCCTTCTCCAGGCTTGTGAATCAGAAGCTCCGAAAATCGACTGAGGTACAGGCATGGCAATGGCGGGAACCAATCAGGGAAACTCCATCGCTCTGTTCTGTACAATACCCTGCACGGATTTCCCTTCCCTGCAACCAAATTGTCAAAAAACAGAGTCGGTTTCAGCAAAAAACACAAATTTGACTGCAACTCTGTCTTTTTCTCTCTGTTTCCTTCTTACCGTTGATTTCAGAGCATTCCATGGCGATATCCATAGCATGTTTCCGGAAACCAACGATAGCAACCCTCTTCCCTTCCACAAGCTCTTTACTTTCCCCTGCCTCCAAACCAGAATACTGAGTCGAATGAATCACCTTCCCCTGAAAAGCTTCAGGCCCTTTTCCGTTTGGAAACTCAGGAATATTCGGGACGCCGCTGTACTTCCCCACGCAGAGTATCACAAAATCCGCCACGAAGATTTCAGTCTTATCGCTCCCATCGCTTGAAACTTCGACTTCCCATTTCCCTCCCCTGGAGCCGAAAACGTCGCCGTTTCCGCCGCAGAGCGCCCACGCCTCCACTTCCTCCTCTGCAACTCCCCTGTACTCGATGCCGATTACTTTCGTGTTGAATTTGATGTGCTTCGTCAGTTCGAAGTGGTCGGCGTAGGATTGGAGGTAATCAAGGACTTGGTCGTGGGTCGGGAAATGGGTGGCGACGGATTCCGGCCACGGGAAGTCGGCGAATTGGTAGAGTGATTTCGGGGTTTGGAGCTTGGTGGTGGGCAGAGTGTTGGCCCAGAGTCCTCCGACGCCGTTTTGGGATTCGAAGACTGTTGGGTTGAAGTCCTTGGAGAGGGCGTACTTGCAGGCCAGGAGGCCGCTGATTCCCGCTCCGATGATGGCTATCTGCTTCTGATGATGATGATGAGCCGCCATTGTTTTTGGTTTCTGGTGATGGAATGAGAAAAACAGAGCAAGCGCCTGGCCATTATATAAGCAATATAAATGGATCTGGAAGTGATGATGCCGGTTGACTCCAGGGTGGATGGATGAACTATTTTATGTGAAGATGGAGGGTTCCTTGTCTTCTTCCAAGCACTGTAATCAAAATGGAATTGGTAGGCGTATCTTAGAAAATCCATTAGAGAAATGGATTTTGTAAGATTCTGCTGGCATTGATTGATCTCTGAATCAGTGATTTTTGCTGCTGCTGTTACATTGTGATTGGTTGTCAAGTTTCTGGGTTATTATAGAAAAATGGTTTCTGGGTTCCTTCATGTGAGCAGGTCGAGATTTTGCAATTCTGTATAGAATTTTTTCAGTGATGGTCGGTTAGGGTTAGGAATATATTATTGCTTGCCAGGTTAGGAGAGGATTCGTGCACCCTCCAACCCTTAAAATAGTCATTCTCTTGATGAAGCGTGCATAGGAAATTCGGATTAATTTATATTGAAATTCAGGATGTGCTGGGTTTCTGAGTTTTGACACTTGGAGCAGCAACAAGCAGATATTCGTAGTCAGCTAAACCACTTGTTGGATGAAACTAGCTTACTTTTCATCCTATACAAGAAATCTAGCTTATATCGAGAAGGAAATCTACTATATTTGTTCATCCTATACTTATCGAGAAAGAAATCTACTATACCTATGTTTGGCCCAGCTTTTAGAAGTGTTTTTCGGTTTCAAAAGTTGAAGTAGGACTAAATGAGTAGTCAAAATGGATCTTGTTAGATTTCTTTTATATTAAATCATATGATTTTATAATTTAGTGAAAGATGGTAAAAAAGAGGAGTACCTCTCATACTCTACACTACATCAATAGTAGACCTATAAGTAAGTAAGACCACCTTTCTATAGAAAATGAGGTTTAGAATAAACTGGACATTACTATCATAATCATAAAGAACTAGTATGGAGCCCTCGCCCCGCGGCGCGGGATCTTCAAGTTTTTGCTAACGCATTTAACTGCATGCTCTTATGCATAAGTTTATTAGTTGCATCCATTTATTTCAATTTGATAACAAAATGTTGCAGACAAAAGATACTTATATATTGGAAGCTACAAGAAATTTGCATTGGAAAGAGGGTTACGAGCCTCAACACTAATTCATTCATGTTTTGCTATGGAACGATAAGCTGACCAAAAGGTAATATCCAAATTTTGCTCTAGTCGCAGGCTATATCACAAAAGTAGCATGGGTAACATGAATAAACTGCAGAGTCGGTGAAATTGACAAAACAAACTAAACAAAAAAAAATGTAAATGGAAGACCAGAAGATAACCCTTTCCAAATGAAAGAACACCCACCACTTTCAACTCAGACCTGAACTTTGGACAAACCAACTTCCAAAAACCACAAAAAAATCCAACAAAAAAAATACAACACAATATAAATTATCTGTAAACAGGAAAATATGAAATTGTAGCCGGTCTAAAGAGTACTCAAGTCCTTGGATTTTGAGTTTCCCCATTGAACTCCTCCCTGTTTCCTTGCTTCAGTTCACCATTCATTTCAATGGCTTGTCATTCTTTCTTCTTTCGCTTCTTCTTCTGTATTATCCTCGTCCTCATATGAGAAAGGAACACTCATAAGCTATAGTCGGAATTGATTTCCACCACTGATTTGTGAAAGAACGTCTCCTAGCTAAATTTAGAATGAGTTCAGTTGAGAAAAGGTAAAAATAATGCCTCGTTGAAACCTCTAACCATCTCCCCCATCATCACCAGCATGCTAACACCATTTAACATTGCTAAAAAAAACTCATTTCAATCTCGATCATTCATGTCTATATGATATCCTAGATTGAGAAACGTTACCTGCAAGATTAAGCTAAGAATGGTTGGGCACGGTGGCGGATCCAGGGCTGGGCCAACCCAGGCCCCGGTCCAGCCCTCCTCCGGATCGAGAGTTAGTTTAGTGCTTATAAAATTTTCGATTTAGATATTTGTCCCAGTGCTATTTAAAATTCTGTCTAGTTTTATTTGATAATAGGATTTTGTGTAACTAGGAAAATGGTTCAGATGAACATATCCAAACCATTACTCTAAATTTATACTAAATTTTCTATAGCCCCAATGATTTTATTTGAAAAAAGACATGAAAACCTAAAAGTGTAAAGTTTCATTAAAAAAAAAACTCTAAACTAAAGCACATCCTTCCTTTTAAAATTCAAAAAATTTCCCAATTCCCCAAAACAAAACAAGAACGAGGAGACGAGCAGATCCAAAATGGATTTCTCCTCCAGCCCGTTGAGCTGGTTTTCTTTCCATTCTTTTGATTAAGAAAATATTTACAAACTTGCCGAGTCGTGATTTAGATTGCCTTAATTGAGTGGGGCACTAGATTCTAACCGTTCTTTCTGGTGTTTTGATGAAGAAAATATTTACAAACTTGCTCAAGAGTTTAGCCTCGAGACTTTGAAGACTATGAGATGCATTTTTTTGGAGAATGTGTGAGGATGAAGTTTCTTCTCTTGCAAAATTATTAGAGAAACTAGAGGAAACAGGGATGGACACATAATACAAATTGATTTGTCGGTTGATTTGTCTAGTGTTGACCTAGCCGTTTCAACAACTACCATGAAGAGAATATTTTCAGCAATGGAACATGAACATTGATTTGTGCAACAAAATGAGCGATGAATTTCTCGTTGATTACTTAGCTATTTTATTTGAAAAAGAGTATATTATCAGTATGGATGGAGATTATATTATTGATGAATTTGCTAAATTAAAATAACTTCTTGTACAATTGGCATTGTAATGAAAACTATATTATTATATATTTTTGTTTATGATATTTAATATTCTATTCAAATACGGCTCAGTGCTTTCTTATGTCCTGGATCCACCTCTCGTTGGGCAAGAAAGGACCCATTAATATCCTTGGCACTCCAATACACCTTGTGGTCTCCTCAATTCTTTCACGGGCTTCCAGTAGCATAAGAAACGCGTAGTTAAGATGATCCAGAACCATATATACAACCTAATCTTTGTACATTCTTTCCACAGATCTACAGCAACTGCAACCATACACCCTGCCTTTCAGTTTCAGGCAACAAGACAACTGTTGTCCCATCCCCCGTCGTACTCTGCTTACATTTGCCCTTGCGTCACCCATGAAACTAACAGCTCATTTTATCACCTTCAAGAGTTGCAGGTTTCATCATTCAGATCCAGCCGAAGTTAAAAAAGGAAGGGTTCACAATCGCTAACCCACAACAATGGCTTCCACCACTAAAACCCAGCAACAAGTTCACTTCGTTCTGTTCCCATACATGGCGCAAGGCCACATGATCCCCATGGTCGACATCGCCAAGCTCCTCGCATCCCGCCCCGATGTCGTCGTCACGATCGTGACGACTCCAGTCAACGCGGCGAGGTTCAAGTCCCCGCTCGACAGGGCAATCGACGAGCTCCGCCTCCCAATCAACGTCATCTCCCTGCGGCTCCCCTGTTCCGAGGCAGGGCTCCCCGAAAACTGCGAGAATGTCGACCTGCTCCCTTCCATCACCTCCCTCATCGACATCTACCGCGCCGCGGCGTTAATGGAGCCACAGGTGGAAACCCTCTTCGAGACCCTGGAACCACCTCCCAGCTGCATCATCTCCGATTTCTGCCTTCCTTACACGAACCGGATAGCGAAGAAGTTCGATGTGCCGCGGATCAGCTTCCACGGGTTCAGCTGCTTCTGCCTCCTCTGCCTCCGCTGCGTGAAGCTCCACGGGGACGAATTCGAAGCGATGTCCAAGCACGAATACTTCGTCCTCCAGGGGTTTCCGGGCGGAATCGAGTTCACCAGAGCGCAGCTCCCGATGCATTGCAAGAATCTAGCGAGCGATTCGACCAAAGAAGGGAATTTGGATGATGTGAGCCAGGCGGAATCGGATGCTTACGGGTTCATTGTGAACACGTTCGAGGAACTGGAGGCAGAGTACCTGGAAGAACTCAAGGTGGCGAAACAGGGGAGGGTTTGGTGCGTTGGGCCCGTTTCGCTGACGAATTGTTTCGAATTGGATAAGTTGGAGAGAGGGAACTCCTCCGTCTCATCGTCCTCGTCGTCATCAGCTCACGTCGACCAATGTCTGAGATGGTTGGACGACAAGGAGCAAAATTCCGTGATTTATGTCTGCTTGGGCTCCATATGCAACCTCTCGTCAGCACAGCTTATGGAGCTTGCTCTGGGGCTCGAGGCGTCAGACAAGACGTTTCTGTGGGTCGTTAGAGAGATTGAGAAGACGAAGGAGCTTTTTCAATGGATGGAGGAAGAGAAATTTGAGGAGAGAGTCTCTTCGAAGGGCATGGTGATACGAGGATGGGCGCCCCAGTTAATGATCTTATGTCATCGTTCGATCGGAGGGTTCATGACGCATTGTGGATGGAATTCTTCCTTAGAAGGGATTAGCGCGGGGATCCCACTGGTAACCTGGCCTCTATTCGGCGACCAGTTCTGCAACGAGAAGCTGATCGTCGAGGTGGTGAAAATTGGGGTGAAAGTTGGAGCATGGCGTCCCACATACTGGAATGGAAACGAGACGGAGGAAGTGTTCGTGAAGAGGGAGCAAGTGGAGCGGGCAGTGAGATTGGTGATGGATGGTGGAGAGGAAGGAGAAGCAAGAAGGACAAGAGCAAAAGAGCTCGCCGAGATGGCGAAACGAGCTGTGGGAAATGGAGGATCTTCTCACACAAATGTTACCACGTTGATTGAAGATATCATCAAAGAACAGAGGAAACAGTAAGGGAGGCATTGTATTAGTGTTTATTCAAAATTTGGTGCCAGAACCAAAAAAAAAATCAAAGAACAAAAATGTAGGAATCTGTCAATTCTCTCTATGCATTAGTTTATTCAAAAAATGAGGGGGGAAAATAAACAAGATCTTTGGGAGGGGCAGAGTACTCTGTTTTTTAGTGTTTCTTCCATTGAATCAAAATTTCAGTCGATGTTGGCAATGACGGCGTCGACGACTTCTTGTGTGGTGCTGTCCCCGCCGATGTCCTTGGTCCGACACTTTCCATCCGCAATAACCCTCCCGACGGCGGTCTCCAGCCTGTCGGCGAACGACGGGAACTGGAGATGCCTGAGCATCATGGCCGATGAAAGCAGGAGAGCCATTGGGTTGGCCTTCTTCTCAGTTATGATATTTTCATTCTTCCCCACGTTTCCAGCCGACGTGCCTTGCTCGAACACAGCGTGGTCCGCTCCCACGTTCCCTGCGGAAAAAAACATACAAATCGCGCGTTTTGATTCGATTAATTCAATAACTCGAACTGTTGAGAGAGATCGACCGAAACCCTTACCTCCAGGCATGAAGCCTGTGCCTCCGGCAATGCCCGCGGCCGTGTTGGCGACGAGGTTGCCGTAGAGGTTGGGGGTAACCATGACGTCGAACTGCTCGGGCCGGGAGACGAGCTGCATGCAGCAGTTGTCGACGATGATCTCGTTGTAGGCGATGGCAGGGTACCGTTCGGCGACTTCTCGACAGGATTCGAGGAAGAGGCCGTCGGCGAGCTTCATGATGTTGGCCTTGTGCACCGCCGTCACCTTCTTCCGGTTGTTCAGGTAGGCGTACTCGAAAGCATACTCTGCAATCCGCTCAGAACAGTGCTTCGTTATCACCTACGTACATAAGCCCATCAAGAGCAAATGAGGGAAAGGTAGAAGAACAATCTAAGTATGAGAAAAGAGCACATAGTTGCAAAAAAATTAACGATATTCCACTCTATTCCTCGGCATTGTAACTATTACCAAAAAATCATGTGATCAACAAAAAGATAAGATGGTTAAAACATCATCCAAGAACAACATTGAACCCCTTCCCGAGTTTAAATCTAGAGACCAATATTCATAATCATAGCATGTCCACACAACTATCACCACTATAAGGAGAACAAAACAAAAACAAAATAACGATCATAAGTTTAGAAGAAAATAAGATACCAAATGAATATAGACATTATACTAGATAACAAGATCTCGTACATTTTCTTATCTCTTGATGATAACAAGAACAATCATCTCTCCAGGAGATCAAATCTCGACGGCGACATTCTGAAACCCTAGCTAATATAACTCACGCATAACCTTAACTAAAAAGATCACACATACACATCCTACAATCATCAACAACACATCACCATGCTAGACCAATTAAAGATTTAATACATTTTTTATTGTCTATGGACGATAGAAACAACTTTCATCCCTCTGGGAGATCAAATCTCGAGACCGGCATTCTGAAATCCTAGCTAGTATCTCCCATGCCGAACCTAACTCAAAAGATCAAATTTACACATCCTGCATTCACCAACAGCACATCACAATCATACTATCTCAAACGAATATGAACATTATGCTAGACCAATTCAATATCTCGTACATTTTTTATTTTATTTCATCTGTTGACGATAACAAGAACACTAGTCATCCCTTCCAGAGCTCAAACCTCGAGACAGACATTCTGAAACCCCATCTAGTATCTCCCCATGCCGGCTAACCTAACTCAAAAGATCAAATATAAACATCATACATTTACCGACAACACACCACAATCTCAAACGAATATGAACATTACGCTAGACCAGTTCAATATCTCCACGTACATTTCTTTTTTATCCAGATAGAAAGAACAGTCATCCCTTCCACAACTCAAATCTCGCGACCGACCGGCATTCTATAACCCTAGCTAGTATATCCCACATCTCACCTAACAATCAAAACATACACATCCTCTACATTCATCACTAACACATCACAAATCAAACAAACAAACACACTAAACCACAAACATCACCAAATCCAAACAAATCAAATTTGAAAAGGGAAACCTTAAGACTCTGAACAACGCCGGGAACCACCTCGTGCTCGAGCCCGGCGTACTCCCCCTCCGTGTTCTCCCTCACCACCACGATGTCCACCTTCTCGTGCCGAATCGGCAGCCCGGGCATGTTCCGGCAGTTCACCAGCGAAGCGTAGAGGTCCAGCTCCTTCCTCAGCTGCACGTTCAGAGAGCTCACCCCGCCGCCGACGGGGGTGATCAGCCCGCCTTTGAGGCAGACTTTGTTCCGCCGGATCGACTCGATCACCTCCGAGGGGAAAGCCTTCATGTCGCCGCGCACCTCGTACCGCTCGAAGTAGACCGGCGCGTGCATCGCCTCCATCACCTGCTCCACCGCGCCCGTCACCAAGGGGCCCATCCCGTCGCCGGGGATGAGGGTTACGGCGCGTGGGGTCCCGTCGCCGGGACGCGGCATGTACGTGATGGAGCGGGCCGCCGTGGCGGGGGAGAGGCGTTTCAGGAGATCGGGGAGGGATCGGCGCGCCATTGTTTTGTTTTTGTGATTGGATGTTTTTTTTTTTTGATCGGGAGGAAGACGTAGGGATTTCTTTTGTCCTGTTTTCTTCCTTCTCTTTACGGTGTTGTTATTGTTATGTCGAGGGGAAAGGGAATTTTGGGTATTGGTTAGTTTTTTTTTTGAAAAATTATCTTTTAATATTAGGAATTTGCATGGGAGTCTAATGGTGAACAAAAAGTCGGGAGAATCGGATTGGATGTTGGTTGGACCAATAATAGTAGGGGGTGGTGGAATGGTCCGGTCCGTACCGGATTAAATTGGACAGTACCAAATCGAGTATACTGTGGTTTGGTTTTTGTTACTCGTTGATTTTATGATTGTTGAATAAATGATAGACTGAACTTATATTTGAACCTAATCGAATTGGACAGAATGCAATAATGATTTGGGTTTTTATTTTAAGATGTCTTTCACTAATGGACCGCGGTTCTTATGAGTTTATTTGGAACGAACTGTTGTACACCCCACACCAATAGAGAGGAAGTCTCGTGGAGAGGAAATAACTTTCTTAGTATTCAAATTGGATATTTAAATGATATTACTTGTTGAATTCAACCATATATAAATATTATGACGATGGAATTAAATATTATGTTTAATTATGAGTATTCGTCATTATGTTTGTAATGTTGTATTTTATTTAAATATGAATCTAGACACTAGAGAAATTGTATTAAGATACGTTATATATACGTGATGTTACTAATTTTTAGAATCAACATATACCGAGTTTAACCTCGACCGGACCATACCACTTGTGAAACCAACATGTTCGAACTATATATATAGAAGTATACAAGATATATGAATTCGGTACAGATTAGTGCACTGTGAAGTGTAAACACAAACAATTTTACGTTGTACCATAACACTAAATGTACAAGTTAGAGTTGCATCATAAGTAAATTTGACATTTATGTTGTAGTACAACTTCAATTCTTCAAGTTGTATCATAACTTAAATGTACAACTTTAGTTTGTACCATAAAGAGATTTTATAAAAGAGTATACGTACAACCTAAAGTTGTACTTTAACATTAAAGATACAACTTCAAGTTGTATCATAAAAGTGCTCTAAAGCATTGGAAAATTCCTCAGAAATGTGGATGAATCAGGTACACAAAACTTTCCCCCGATGACAGTGTCAACACTATGTAGTAGGAGAAGTGGAGAACCCGTAGCCGTAGTATTCAAAATCACAGAAAAAAAAAAAAGAGGGGAACCAGTTTTCAATGAAGACTGCCCCAAAATTTCCCATTAACAGAGATTACCTACAAAAATATGGTCCACCGTCTATAGATTGTGTGCAAATCCCAAAAACCAACTCAAGCTAATCTCATCTGATTTAAATGAAGAAAAAACATCGACATACAGGGGGGAACTATGTCATATCAGAGAGTAATAATGGTTCTGCTGAGCAGCAGCCTTTCGAGTTTCCCACGCAAGATAATTGGCTACCTCATCTTCCAAATGCATATGCATATACAAAGAACATATGGGAATCTACTGAGCAGGCGCAGGTGGGTTAGCACTACTAACCCCCAATCCCATCTTTTGCCCCAACAGAGTCAACTGATCCACAAACTCTGGACCGGTCAGAATCTCCGTCGTCCCATAAACAATATGCTTCACTGGCTGCTGCCTTTGAGCAAGCTCCTGCAACCCTCCATACTCGACATAATTCCCTCCACCAACCATGAACACAATCGCTTCCTTGAACGGGCCTTTCAACCCCCCTGCCCCGGAGCTCGACTTGGGGGCCCTCGGATCAAGCACGAGATAGTTATCAATCTCAGGATTCGGTTTACCTTCCATCAGGGCCTCCACTGTCCTAGTCAACGCCAGTTGTCTACCGCCTGACAGCAAGTTCTTCACGCCAGCAGTGACAGCACTCAATGACTGACCGTACAGCTTCTCTGCCCAATCCACAATGTTACTTCTGCTTGCGGAATTTGCTGATGCAAGCTGGACGTTCAAAGACTTGATCTTCTTCACATACTGGAATGCACAGGTGTCGACTTCTGACTCCTTGAGAGCCGATTCGACTAGCTCCGCCTCTTGTGGGTTGATGGTCTCTGAAGATATGAGGTAGATGATTGCAAACCTCAGTTTGTCCATCTTGCTTCCTTTCCCTTTGAGAACCGACATTAGCTCGCTTCTATCAATCCCTCCTTTGATCATCATGTCATTCTCCTTGTTAGCATAGGAGTCCAAAGACCTCTCCTTGATCTCACCTAGCAAAACTGTTGCAATGTTGGTGTGCTTATCAATCACCTGCTTTCGTTCAGTCAGCTCGGGCAGTGAATTGACTGCATTCATCAAATGCTTTGTGTTACCAATCAAGTCGGTTCCTTCAAACTCCGGCTGTCCATCAGCACCGCCTGTCCTTCGATTCACCTCATCGACATCTTTCTTGTACTTGTTCAGCTGGGTCTCAATTGCCTCCGCGACTTCAGGGAACGCGAGAGATCCATTTGTAAGCCAGAATGGATCTGAACTGTCCAATTCATACGATCTCATCCCACCCTTCTCTCCTTGCACAGCCAGCCTGTTGAGCTTCAGCCCCAGCACATCATGAACAAGTGGACAGTACCTGAAATCGTGTTGAATCCCAACAGCCAGCTCGAAATTCCTATCGAACAAGCAAAGAATGGGCCTTTGAAACGAGCTCATGAAGTTGCCACCCTCAGAGAACAAGTTATTCTTAGCTAACAAGTGATCCCTCAACTTCTGATCCAAAGCTGAAGCTACCATCTCAGCAGGGCCTCCACGTGGGCATCTAATCACCGGGACAACCGCCAGGGTGGCCAGCACACAGAACAAGCCACTCACAATCTTCTCGACGATCTCCTCAATCTCCTTATCCCCAGCCGAAGGATCATTCAACTGGACATAAGTAGACTTCTGTGCTAAAGAGAACAAGCTATCCTCCAGTGTCACAAACTCCAAGTACTGATCATGAACCTTTGCAATTCTGTTTATCGAATCCGAGCCTAGGGTTCCCGAGGCGAGATCCTCCAGGAGTGGTCTGGGGATGGAGGACGAGAAGTTCAAGTGCAGGCTGTCGTAGAGGCCACGAGAGGCGTCGGTGATGATGCGGTGGATGTTGGGTTGGCACGGCTGGACGAAGTACACAGCGGGTACATCGTGGACCGGCTTTCGATCTTTATCAATGAGGAAGTAGAGGGTCACGCCGTGCTTGCGCAGATCCTTGACGTGGATCAATGGGGAGAGGATGTTTTGGCAGAACTTGTCGTAGATCAAGATCTTGTACACTTCTTCATTGGCCGTGCCCGTAGAATTCACGGGTTGGTTCAGATTCAACATCCTGATTATGCATTCTGTACAGCACAAAAACGAAATCCCAGATTCAACAGAGGAAAATTTTCAGCGATTTTTTCAGCAAATTGACCGGATTGATTTCAGCCAAACCTTAACATCCAGAATTCGAAAGATAACAAAGAGCGGGGCTTTCGAGCTGATTTCGGATTCACTAACTGTTCTGGAGTAACAATGGCTAGAAAGGAGATCTGGGCAGCGGAGGAAGTAATGAAAACCCTTACCTGTTTGCTTCTGGCGGAGATTGAGTGTCATGATCGCGATTCTAAGCTCGGGGTCGACTTGCTATGCAGTGTGGCGGCAATTGGGTGGCGAATCGAAGGAAGAGCTAGGAATTTCTGCTGGCAATTCGGCAGTTTTTGGAGGATTCTTGAGGGAAATCTTAACGGGCAAAAAAGGGAGTTTGCAGAGTTTAAGCATTGAAAAAGCTTCGCACATCCGCAGTAGCAAATAGCAATGGGTTGGAATTTGGAAGAGTTGGGAGTTGGGACGTGCGAAAATTGGGCTTCGGATTGAGGCCCATTAGATGTATTGGGTCGATCTAGATGCCGAAGCAAGGCCCACTTGGACAAAAGTGGTTGGTAGTCGGAGGAAGGGATCGCCGGAGCCCGGAGCGTAAATAAAAAAGTGGCGAGAGATTGCGGCGGCGGCATTATCTGTTTGCTACGTAGAAATAGGGATGGCAATGGGTCGGGTCGGGGACGGATAGTGCATATCCATTACCCTACCCAAAATAGTTCGGGTTTTACCCATACCCACATGTGAAACGGGTAGAAAATTAAAATCATGCCCATACCCGTTCGGGTTTCGGGTATCCACGGTTATCCATGAGTAATGATTTCTCTTCATAACTCCAACCAATATGTTAACATTCACACGTATTCTCACTTTACTTAAGAAGAAAAGTATGACAATAATTCACTAGAATGAAGAAAATTAATTAAAACAACACAATTTCATGAAAATATTATATTTATATGTTAAATGTAAAATATGTTAGAGAAATATAATGATTATTTATAGACAAAATACATATGTATGTGTATAATCGGGCGGGTTCGGGTTGGATAGTGAGAAACTCATGTCCATCCATTACCCGCAATATTCGGGTTCGGGTTTTACCCGTACCCACTAAATGTCCTTCGAGTTCGGGTTTTGCCCTACCCGTTTAGACCGGGTTCGGACTGATATCCACGGTTACGGATATTTTTGCCATCCCTACGTAGAAATACCAAATATGCGAAGGCATTGGGCGCGTCTGTTAAACTTTGGCAGAGGTGGCCCACTGCTTAGGGCTTTGTTCAGGTCCATTAATGGCCGGCTTGGTATGTGAGCCCATTCAGGTTTCTTTCGATCCGTTGATAATGTTCAATAATTTTTTCTTTTCTTTTTTTATAATTTTTTCTTTTTGGTGAGAATGTTTGTAACACCCTAACCCGATAGGGTGCTACTTTTACCAAAATACCCTTATAATTCAATGAACATTAAATACATTGAAAGGTAGCGGAAGCGTCATACTAAAGAAAACAATAGACATAAAAGTCAACATGGCTTGAAACATCTCTTGACGTAATAAATATCATCGTAAAATCACAGCAAGTCTCTCGTTCCACTAAAACGATGAACTTAACTTCTTGATTCTGGAGTCCTCTGGAGCCATTGATGAACCGTCAAATCCACATGCGTGCTTATGTGCTTCTATGATTCCTGAATGCGGGCCCCGAACTCATAACAACATATGCTTGAAATAAATAAACAAAGATGCTAGTGCAATGCTTGGTACATGATCATATGCTTAAAATCAATTGAATCTTAATTCTTGTGAAAGGAGGGCCCCAAACTCGACTCAACTAGCACACCGACCGGCACCAATCATAACATACGCATATGTGAGCTTCCACCTAGTGGGAAGACACATCTTACTCATAGACTTCCACCTAGTGGGAACTAAGGTAACCGCGTGCTATCTAAGCAACTGACCGGCACCGGCATAACTTATCATAATCATAAACTTCCACCTAGTGGGAAGTAAGGTAGCCGCGTGTTGCTAGTCAAGCGAGTGCTTAAAACATATTCTTACTTGATAACTTGGTAACTGCTAACATAGGTCCATAAACTTGCTTAAAACATAACTTGTATATGTTTGCTTCAAAACGTAGCTTCATGATGAAATGCAATGCCATGCTTGCTGAACATAAATAAAATTTAGGTTTCTTTGTTTTTTTTAGATGCATAATCTTTGGAGCTAAAATTTCTAGGCTAAATTTAGAGTAGTGATTTGAATATGTTCACCTTGATAATTTTTCTAGTTAAACCCAATCATATCATAAAATAACACTGGATCGAATGTCTAAAATCAAAAATTTCATAAGGACTATACTAACTACGAATCCAAAGGAGGGCTGGGCCGGGGCCCGGGTGGCCACCCCTGAATCCGCCAGTGGGAGTGATTTTGTATTGTTGAGGGAGCACCGACAATTCTTCTATCGCCCCACTCCATCCCTAATAAATTCTCTAGCCATTCACGTCATTGGCATGGGTTGGTTTATTATATGGTGGATCTGCTGCTGCTGCTGTTGTCTCATGATGATGCAGATGATAAGATAATAAATCATTATGTGTGGTGTGGAATTGCTTGTGACAATTGTGAGGCTTTGCAGGAGAGTGGGCCGTGGGGTGAGAGAGATGGGACGTTTGGGTGAGATCAATTGATAGGTGGGTGTAAAAGAGATAACTGCAATTATTTTAGGAAAGGGTAATTAGGGAAAGACCAATTTTAAGTGTGATTTGGGGTGTTACAATGTTCAATAAATTTTCATCACTGATAAATGCAGCAGCAACAACAACAACAAAAAAAAAAAAAAAAACGTTTTCAGGTTTTAGTGTTCATCGTCCTTATTTTGTATTGATTGTCTACAAAATTATTACATAGCATTTGTTCAATTCTCTTTCAAAATATATATGACAAACAATGATTGAATTTTGGCATAACAAATGTTTTACAAAAATCAAATTAGAAACAGTAAATACGCTTTCCATAATTGAGGGTGACATCAGAATCATAGATGAACAACCTTATACTTATCAAGCATCTTTATTCACAAAGAAAAACAAACACACTATTCTTGCAGAAGCTGATAGCATCACGTTCGAAACCCTAACTAATCTGCCACGAGTCTAAGATTGTCCAAAAAAGACATTCCATTAAGACCTTGCTTGTAAGATTGAGTGAGGAAATCTTCCACCGTGGTCTTCCTGTATCTCGGAGGATTTTCTTCCGACACCAGCTCTTCTATGGGTCCATAAACTCTCGAACCCGATGCATATCCAACACCGAAGAAGGCAACAACCGACGCTCTCGGTCCAACGCTCTTCACCAGCGCTCTGTGCTTCACGCTCGTAAACCTGTCATTAGACATCACCTGAAGCAGATTCGCGATGTTGACCACAATACCCTCTGAATCGGGAGGCACGTCGACCCAATGATCCCGATGAAGAACCTGAAGTCCTCCGATGTGGTCCTGTACGAGCAACGATATGAACCCAACATCGGCATGTTGGGTTGTCCCCAAAGTTAGCTCCGGTTGAGGACAGGCTGGGTAGTAATTGTACAGCAGGTTCACTCCCTCTGCGCAACCCATTTCCTTCAAGTGATCTGGCTTCAACCCTAGAGCCTCAGACAGCAGCTGGAAGAGCAATTCTCCAAATTTCAGTATCTCCCTCGAGTACTCTGTTACGACATCTCTGCAACAAGCTGGTAACTCCTCTGGCTCCGGCGGATCTGGTGCCATCTGAAACATGATGGTGTCCCTCCAATTGATGGTGGGAACTGTGTAAATGTTCAAGTTGCTGTGGTGGACGACTTTCTTCCTCATGTCGTGGCTGTAGTATTGCTTCTTCTCATCCACATCCAGCTCAAAGAATCTATGACGAAACCCATCATGTGAAAAACCCATGTATGATGATATACAAATTTCGTAATGGATGGGGAAATCGACAATGCAAGAAAGTAAAATAACAAAAAAAAAAAAAAAAATTTACGTGGTTCACTAACACGACGTGTGTTAGCTAATCCACAAACAGGAGAGATCAATTTCACTACACTTGAAGCGACATACACCCTATGACTTGTAATTGACGGCAGATAATCTATTTTAAAAAGAGTAAATGCCACATTTGATCACTGAGATTACTAAATCATGTCATGTTTAGTAACATGGGCGGAGGCTAACGGGAGAGTGACTAAATGTGACATATTTCAGTAATTCGAGTGACATTGATAAGAAGAAAAAAAAGTAATTCGAGTTATCGGAGTTAAGCGGAGGCTGCCTGTTTTAGTAATTCTAGTGATCAAAAGTTATATTAATTTTTTCTAGTGAAAACACAACACGATTTAATAATTTCGATGACCAAACATCATTTACCCATTTTAAGATCATAACAAGATGTATGTGAAAATTAGTTCTATGTTACCTGTGGGCTCCGGCTTTCATTTCCGCGACGAGACTGGCCGGGAAGCCGTGGTTGACGACTTGGAAGAACCCCCAGTTGGCCGACGCGTCACTGATCTCCGCAACAATCCGCTTCCGCTTGCCGGGATCTTGTTCCCACGCGCCGCCTTCCAGGTCGATGACGGGGAAGACGAAGTTGGGATCGCCGGCTGCAGCGGTAGGGTAGTCGTGGAGGAGATGCGGCGGCGCGTGGAAGAATCGAGGCAGCTCGGTGATGCCGGCGTCCGCCAACCCTTTCACGCCGGCTTTTGATTCGTCGAATGCCTTCAGCTCGGCGATCCGGTCGTAAGGCGCGGCGGCGGCGGCGGCCATGTCGGGAAATTAAAGGCTCTGTGGTTGTCGGTTTTCTCTGTGGGTAAAAGGTTGGGTTTTAAGATGAAGAGAGTTCTCATCTAAGCTTTTTCTCATGTTCGACCTATATATTGATTATTATATCTCTTAATCAAGTACCAGGTTGATGATTAAGGCTTTAATCATGCAAGGCCAAGCTCGCCGGCCGAGTTTAATATTCAAATTAATCAGTCATTATCAGCTCTCAATATTCTAATTAATCAGTCACCACCCGACCGGCCGACCCCCATACCCCTTCTAGTGATGGCAAATGGGATTGGCGAGCTTCTCATTTTCAAATCCTATATATTGATTATGATTACATCCCTTAATCAAATACATCTTTTTAATTCCTCGCCATGCTTACCATGTTGCTATTCCTAACATCATTTGTTTCATTATTAATTTATCACTTAGATCCCCTCGATCTTCTTCATTAATTCTCCCCAGCTCCTTATCTCTGTAACACATGTGCTAGCTGCATGCATAGTTAGTAAAATACGGTACGGGAAAGTTACGTAAAAGATACGTACGGGAATTATACTTCATCTTTAAGCTAAAATTACGTTTAATAGTACGTTAATAGTCATAAATATATAAAATTAATCATTTTAAAAATAAATAAATATATAAATAATAGTAAAGTTAACAATTTAATTCGTAAAATACGGATAATAAACGTGTTATACGGGTTTTATACGTGTTTAGTACGGGAACCATGAAATGAACGGGGGAAAATGAAACGGCTTGACAATAATACGGATACGGAAGTTTTAAACGGATAAAGTACGTACGGGTACATATACGTGTATTAAACGGAGTATTTACTAACTATGGCTGCATGTTCAGCTTCTATTATATATATTTTTTTTATGATAATGGTGACATATATGGTAATATTCCGAACCTTTTCGCGACAAAATATTGAGATCACTCATATTTGCAATGCTCTACAGTGAGCATCACGTTTCACTTTGAAATTCTTACAAAAACTCTTCTGTTTCACCACAAAACGCAACTTATATGTTAAAGTTGAGTTTTTACTTATAAATCATGAATTTCTCATCTTGATAAATACTGGGAATTTTTGACATTCGAACACAAGATCTCTCACTCGTCGAAGACTCTAGTAAAATTACGATAGAGCGGGTAATCGATAATGTAAAGTAAGAAAAAACAGACACATATATTTACATGATTCACTAACACAATATATACTATGCTAGTTAATCCACCAGAAGAGGGGAACATATTTCTTCGATTTGAATAGAGTATAGATAATAAACATACTTGAGAACAAAATAACGGGAGTGGTTATAACTAAATGACCCCACTTCTGATTAGATGTCGAAGAGAGTATTTATGGAACCTTTTTCCTAACACTTCTAAGGTAATAGGTTAGCATGGTTACTTAATTTTAGTAATCATCGTGGCTACCAAAATCTACACCATTCATTATCTCTATTTTACATTATTTTTAAATTAACGGTGAAGATTAGATTAAGAGTAAATTTGGAAATGAAAAAATACCCCACCTTATTACTTTATATATTATACTCAAACCCTAATCCTACTACAACTCATCTCTCTCCCCATCGTCCCTCTTCCCTCCCCGATTTCCTCCGCCTCACACCACCCGCTACCTCCCGTTATTTAATTTCCTCCTCTCCCTCGGATGATCTCCTCACTCTCTCTCTCTCTCTCTCTCTCTCTCTCTCTCTCTCTAGGAGCACATGAGAGGCTTTGATTTGATTTTTTTATTGTTTTGGTATTGGTTTTCTTTGTTTCGTTTTATGAAATGGTATAGTTTTGTTTTTCATAATGGTATTGATTTATTTATGCAATGGTATTATTTGATTTATATAATGGATTGGTATTGATTATCATGTAATGGTATTAATTTACATGTTTTGATTTTGATTGAATCTGCAATCGTATTGGTGTTTTGTGAAATTGTAGTGTTTTTATTTCTCGAATGATATTGGTGTTTTGTGCAATTTTGGTGTTTTTCGAAGTTGTAGTGGTTGTTTAATGGATTGGTATTGGTTTCTTGTTATAATGGTATTGGTGTTTTTAGAAGTGGTGGTGGCTAATGGATTGATAGTAATTTTTTTTTTTTTTGCAGAAAAAATGAGAAAAATAAGGAAAGGATGTTTGTAACTGCACAAAATGTAATTTATTATAAAAATTAATTAATAAAAATTATTTTTTCATACCCAACTTACCTTACCTTACCTTAACCTGTCCCCACTTCTAAGCACATCGTTTTGAACCATGGAAATAACCATTCATTGAAAATCAAATGTTTTATGAACAACCCCAAATGTCATTTATCTAATTAGCCCGTATTTTTGTATATTAACAAATAGATAATGAATCTTGACATGTAATAATATTAATTAATTTTCCATGCGAATGATGAAAATCTAATTAAAATATTAGCACGCAGTTGCTGCAATTTATTACACGAGATATTGCAAAATATTAATGTTGAAAGATCATGTCCAAACTTCTGAATGATCCGTCTTCCGTTGAATCTGATCCGTCTTTTCAAAGCGTTGTAAACTCTTTCTTTTATTAAAGAAACTGGTTATATTTAACGTTTAAATCTAGCTATTTAGCTAACGATATATGCAGATGATAGATCTAGATCTAGAAACTAGCTTCAATGTCGGATCAATTTCGAATAAAGCAATACAATTCTTCAATTCTGTTTTCTTAGCTATTGGTGTTGAATGATATCTAAGAGTAGTTTGGTTGGTAAAGTTTACAATACATGCATGTACATAATCAGTGACGGATTCAGAAATTTTATATAGGGGCGTCCTCTCATAAAAATTAAGTTAAATTAATTATTAAATAATTATTAAATAAGAAAATATCTGACTTGTCCAAATTACAACAAAGCACATGACGTGTTTTGTATTTCGAAAAAATTGAAAAATACAATCGGTGTCTAACAATGCTCTACAAATCTCTCTCAATATATCTCACTAGACAAGGGGAGCCCGTAATTGGGTTTAATTGTTAGTTTTTGAACATAATTGCGATAAGAAATAGCTTTTAACTATTATATTTGAATTTGAAATACAAGAACAAATGAGTTATAGTCTAATGAAAAATATGTTTACTAATAGTAGCAGCACCCAAGTTCATATCACATAGGGATTCGAACATAAGACCACTGAATCATAGAAAGCTTTGATACAATGTCAAAAGCGAGTTGATCCCAATAACTCGAGTTATTGAGACCAGTTGATTTATGACATGTTATAAGAGCTAGTTTGTCTTTGAGATCACGTGTACAAGTTCTCACGACCCCCGATATTAAACTTTGTCTTAATGCACATGGTGTGTTGGCTGGCCTTGGCCCTATGCAAACTTTAAACTCATTACTTTACTTTCATTTGAGGGGACGTATAAGAAAATGGTTAAATATCATTCATGGACCTCTGCCAACAACATTTTGATGAATCAGATGGCAATTCTGGATGGATTGTTAGGGATTTATCGTGCACCCTCGCACACCCCACCAAACTCCTTAAATAAAACTTATACTATTATTATTATTATTATTATTATTACATCCCTTAATCAAGTAGGGTTTTTTTTAAGATCATGCATTAATTAAATATAGGATTGATGATGAAGACTTTAAATTTTAATCATGCAAGTCCAAGCTCGCCAGCCGAGGCTAATATTCTAATTAGTCAACGGCAATTATCCATAAATGAGGCTCACCATGCTTACCTTACCATGTTGCTCTTCATAACCTCATTTATGTCACTCAGACACTCACCAGTCACCACCGAACACTCAGATCCCCACGATCTTGCTTCCCATGTACTAGCTGTTAGCTTCAATTGTTTTTTCTTTTTGTTGATAATGGTGATATATACGGTAACACAATCCAGCATCGACAAAGCCTGAGAAATATTCATGGTTTATAAATAAGAAATCGATATTAACGGAGAAGATGCGATTTTTAGGTGAAATGAAAGAGTTACAAGAACTCAAAGTTAAACGTGTTTAGCGTGGAGCATTACAAGTATGAGTGACTTATGATAAGTCCCCTTGATATGTACCTCAAGGCAAAAATTGTGCATGTGTATGCCCAACGCAGACAATATCTTGGTCGGAAAAATGATATCAAAGCCCCTCCGCGTCCCTCTTGAATGAAAACGATTATATTTAATGCTTAATTTAACTAACAATACATGTCGAACATAGACCTATATTTAGAAACTAGCTTCAATTTTGTGATAAATTTTGAATAAAGTAACAATTTCCCTACGCTTTTCTTAGCTCTTGCTGTTGAATGATATCTTCGATCAACATGGCAACATTTTTATGAGAAGATCCTCCATTTCCCACGGCTCGTCTCGCCATACCAGCAAGCTCCTGTGCTCTCTTCCTTCTCGCTTCTTCTTCCTCTCCACCATCCATCGCTAGTCTCACCGCCCTCTCCACTTGCTCCCTCGTCACCAACACTTCTTTCGTTTCCTCCTTCCCATCCCAGATCGTGGGGCGCCACGCTCCAACTTTCACACCTGTTCTCACCACTTCAACGATTAGCTTCTCGTTGCAGAATTGATCCGCAAACATAGGCCACGTCACCAATGGAACCCCTGCACTGATCCCCTCCAGGGAAGAATTCCAGCCACAGTGAGTGAGGAACCCTCCAACGGAAGGGTGGGACAAGATCAGCACCTGCGGCGCCCACCCTCGTATCACCATCCCTCTCGGAGAAACCCTCTCCTCGAACTTCTCATCCGCCATCCACTCGAGAAGCTCCTTGGTCTTCTCAATCTCCTTAACAACCCATACAAATACCTTCTCCGACGCCTCGAGCCCCAAAGCGAGCTCGATCAGTTGAGCCGACGAGAGGTTGCATATAGAGCCCAGGCAGATATAAATCGCAGAATTACATTCCTTGTCATCTAACCAACTTAGACACTGATCGACACGAACTGACGACGAAGAGTTCCCTCTCTCCAAGTCATCCAATTCGAAACGTTTCGTCAGCGAAACTGGCCCAACGCACCAAACCCTCCCCTGTTTCGCCTCCTTGAATTCCTTCAGGTACTCTGCCTCCATTTCCTCGAACGAGTTCACAATGACCCCATAAGCCTCCGACTCTGCCTCCGACTCCGCCTTCCCTAGATCATCCCCTGGCTTCTTCGACTGCAACGGAAGCTGCTCCCTGGTGAGCTCGATTCCTCCCGGGAACCCCGGAACGACGAAGTATTCGTGGTCGGAGCTCGCGCAGCTCTGGAATTCGTCCTCGTGGAGCTTCATCAAGTGGAGGCAGAGGAGGCTGAAGCAGCTGAATCCGTGGAAGCTGATCCTCGGCACGTCGAATTTCTTCGCTATCCTGTTGGTGTAAGGGAGGCAGAAGTCGGAGACGATGCAGCTGGGAGGCGGATTGAGGGTTTGGAAGAGGGTTTCGACCTGAGGCTCCATTAATGCGGCGGCGCGGAAGATTCCGGCGAGGGAGGCGACGGAAGGGAGCAGGTCGACGCATTCGCAGTTTTCGGGTAGCCCTGCTTCGGAGCAGGGGAAACGGAGCTGGACGACGGTGATCGGAAGGCGGAGCTCGTTGATTGCGCGGTCGAGCGGGGATTTGAATCGGGCGGCGTTGACCGGAGTTGTGACGATGGTGACGAGGACGCCGTGGCGGGAGGCTAGGAGCTTGGCGATGTCGACCATGGGGATCATGTGGCCTTGTGCCATGAACGGGAAAAGGACGAAGTGCACTTGCTGTGGTAACGTCGCGGCGGCGACTGTGGGTGGTGAAGCGGCCATGTTTTGGGTTCGGATGTTTCTCTTCTTGGGAAGAAAATGGAGAAGAATGGACGATGGAATTGGTTTGTGGTGTCCGAAGGAGAACTCGAATAAAGTTGGGTCCATCACTAGGGGTTGGTTTCGGTCGACCCGATTCAAAACCAGATCGAATCATGACAGAATTTAATAAGAAACATAAGAAGAATCAGAATCAAAATTGGACCAAAATCATGTTTGATTTATTTGGGCTGGTAAATTTTGATTTCAATCCATTTTTTTTTATATTTAAAATAATTCTTAAGACTAAAATTGAACATAAATTTATTCGATTTAAATGACTCGGTATCAATTTGGTACAATTCGATCTGATTTGATGTGAATTGGATCTTAACCCACGAAAAAAATAAAAATAAAAGAAGCATATGATTCCATTTCCACTTGTCTTGAGAATGTAGATCTAAAGCTCCGTTCTTGCAATTGGGATTAGGAGTGTGATTAACTAGTAATTTAGTAGGATTATCGGTGTGTGAATGTGAGGCCGGCGTGGATAGTTAATTAATAATTTAACGTTGCAACTAGCTCTAGGAGGAGTTGGCGTGAATTGCGTGGGCTGGAATAAATTAGACCCGTTATCTAGAAGTGGGCTCCATATGACGGCCCAGAGAGTGTTAATTGGGCCAGATTTGGATGCCCGGCCGGTATGAACAAAATCGATTGGTCGTTGCTCGTTGGTCACTGACGATTGCTGATATTCTTCTGCCAATCCCCCCGCGATCGCCGGAGAGTGAATAAGAAAAGTGGCGACGGAGATGGCGGAGAAGGAGGAGGCGGCGGCACCGGCACCGGCGCCAGCGTTCTTGAGGAATAGATACTGGGTACTGAGGCATGGGAAAAGCATTCCAAACGAGAAAGGAATCATCGTCTCCTCAATGGTTACTTCCTTTCCCCCCACTTCCCCCTTTACTTTCACGAATTGTAAAGATTGAATTTTTACAGTATTTAGTACCAACCTAGTGAGCGTTTTCTGGTTGAAGACTATGTATTTTGATCACCAGTGTCTGGGTTTCTGCTGGATTCACATTTGCTTTATAGTATTTAGTTATTACTGACTGGTGAGCATTTGAACAGGAGAATGGCATCCGTCCAGAATACCAACTCGCCGAGGAAGGCGTTATTCAGGCACAGTTGGCTGGAGAATTGCTCCTCAAGGTTACATATTTTTCCTTTTCCATTGGCTTTCTGAAGATTCCGTTCTTCTACAATGTTGCCAAGCAAACTCATTGCAATAAGGCTTTGTTGGGGAACTTGTAAAATCGTTTGGTGTATGCAGGAGTTGAAGGAAAACGGTATTCCACTTGATAGTGTGAGAATCTGCTATTCTCCATTTGCTAGAACAAGCCACACTGCTAGAGTTGCTGCATCAGCTTTGAGTATCCCATTTGAAGGCCCTCAATGTAAGGTCAGTATGTTAATGAGCTCTGCTCTTGTGCTGTCCCTCGTATGAACTATGCATAAGAACAACACACAGCAGTCTAAGAGTGCTGAGGTATCCTCAGCCATTTTGTTCTCGAACAGAAGTAACCAGATTCAGCGCAGTGAAAGTTGTTGTTTGCTGGACTCTGCGTTTGGTTTCTAGTTCCTAACCGCACTGAATGAATCACATGTTACTACATCAGGTGATTGAAGATCTCAGGGAACGGTATTTTGGCCCTTCGTTCGAACTTAAGTCACACGATAAGGTTAGTCGATGTGTTCATATCGTTTGTAGTACTGTTTCAGTTCAGCTTTACTTTTCATCCTTATTATTGGTTTTTCTATTCGATAACAGTATGCAGAGATATGGGCACTTGATGAGAAGGACCCATTCGCGCAACCAGAAGGTGGAGAAAGTGTGAATGATGTTGCTACCAGACTTTCTACTGTCATCTCAAAACTAGAGTTGGAATTTGAAAGGTGAGTACAACTAATTATTGCTTGTCAAAGAAGTCATTCCAACATTTGAACCAAATTCGATTCTGACATATTATTCAACTACAGATGTGCAATCTTGGTGGTTAGCCATGGTGATCCCTTGCAAATCTTGCAGACAGTACTCCAAGCTGCCAAGCAAGAAGGACCAACAGGGAGTGAAGACGTTGTGTCCAGACTCCAAGCAGTCAGAATCCCTTCTGTCTTATCCCAGCACCGGAAGTTTGCCTTGCTAACTGGAGAACTGCGAGGAGTTGTATGAACTAGGGCCGAAAATATAAGGCTTTCCGATTTCAATTCATGGCTGCAGATGTAACAAACAAAACCAAAATGTTGATTTCATTAATAGCAATAAGCATCTGCCTATCGTTGTGCACTTCTGTGCGTGTAATTTCCCATTGAGCGTTAACTCTTTCAGCTGCAATGGTGATGAAGATATGCTTAGCTAAATTGAAAGAAACGAAGTGGGAGTTCTTCAAACAAGGTTACCAAATTTTCTTAATACATTCAGAGTCATAGCAGCATCACAAAAATAGCAAGCTCTCTATAGATACTCTATACAAGTTGCAATAATCATCTGGCCAGTTCTTTTACGTTTTCTCCTAATCTTTAGTAATCCACCTGTTGCCCCTGACCTGATAACCACCATAGCTCTGGTCGCTGTTGCTTTCTCCCCCACTCTCGCCACTATTATTATTACTATTCCCTGCTCTCCGTCGATGCTTCTTCGTTCTTGTTACCCCGCTGTCACTCAAACTCCCATTTAAGAGAGGGTCATCTATACCACGAATGACTCTCCGCGGGGATGATAAACAACTATCATCCTTCGTTCTCTTCTTATCCTTATCATGCTTTCTCATATTCTCAGAGATCTTGTGTAATTTCTCATTGAATTTCGTGATTCCCTTCTCCACTGGCTCCACTGCCTGGGTTACAGTGAACTTAACGTCGTTGACTATCTGCAGAAGGTATGAAAAGTGAACATTCAGAACGAGACAAATGCAGGAAACACAGTATAGATAAAATGGCTTCAGTCAAATACTTGATAACCGGACTCATAAAAACATAAGGCGTGACTGGTAGATTGTTGAGATGGCTAGATTGTTCAGAATTGAAAGCCTTTTGAAATCAATTGTTGGGTTAGCAGTCAGTCCACCATTCAAATCCATAAGCCAAAACGGCAGGAATCAAGTCTTCACTAAAGTAGGTAGGGTTAGTAGCAACCAGTATGGAAGCTCACAACATGACAACATTATGTTAGAAATGGAGTTGCGAACAATTTTCCTAGTAGTAGTAGATGTATGCATCAACCACTTTCTTTCATCTCAGCTAAGTGGCTACACAACCATTGAGCTATTCATAACAATTGGCGTCATAGTTTCAAAATAACTTACAAATCCACCGCCACCAACAACCACATCCCGCATACTTTCTTTCAGTGTCATCCCGCTCCTGACATCTTCATCAGGCTGGGGGAGGCGTAGTTTAGTAGGGCGCTCACTGTCCCTGACCTCATCGGGATCTATAGGGCAATCCACTGATGCATAATCTCCAAGGACAGAAATTGTTCCGGTGAAACGATCTCCCATCAGTGCATATGGCTTTGCAGGGAAAACATACAGATGAACAACCGAAGCAATGCCCATCTGTCCTGGATGAATCCATCAGACCTGTTAGACCTCAATCATCTCCAAGAAAAAGAAATTACTCTAGATATATGATTTCAAATACCAATTAGACTATAACTATGATGACACGAGATCGATCGTCACCAAATATACCTCAACACAGATTATGAAGTCCTGCACACTTGACTTGAATTCCAAGGCTTGAGCGATGGGACCTCGGAACAAATTGAGGGAAGAGAGAAGTGCGATTGTGACTCCTTGCCACCACGTCAGAAACACAATCGATTTGAAGGTTAAGAATTTATATAATGGGTTTATGTGGGCTAGCTCATGCTTTGTTACGGTGTAGAATTGCACTAAACAGTAGAGAGCCCATGACTGGCTAAAGTTTAGAACTACTGCCAGGTAAGGATACCTGAAAAACCAAGGGCAATACCCAAAAATTCAGATGGTACAAACTTATATGCTTGTCAAAGCCAGTGCAAGAAACATTGCGAATTCAATAACTTAAGCACGAAGCAGACAAAACACTCCATTAAGCATTCATAATACAACTTACCCACAGTTCCATTTGAACTCGCCTTCACAATAGACTCCAAAGGCCTCAAGAACTACAGCTGAAATCGAAGTGAAAGCCTTAATGATCATCTGCCAAAGATAAGAGTGAACGAAGTTTCAAGCTAAGGAATATTTAGAAAACAAAAACAATAGTAAACAAAATGTGTGAATTTCAGGGGAAGTAGGAACATACATATTGAACAATACCAAACTTCACAACTTGGTAAAACCACCGGCCAAGCCTCCACGGCTTTACGAAATAATTCATCGGAAACGGGTGCTTAACGGTTCCCTTCTCGTGACCATGTTCTAAAAGTGGAGTCTTGGTGCTTGCACGCCCTTGTCTCTCCATAAACTCGACTGCTCTTTCTTCTCCACCTTTGAAATGAACAAGAGGAAATCAAGTTAAAATGCTGTCAGATATTAATCAAAACCCTCAAATGTGAACCTATTTAACCTTATTCTTGGTTTTCTGAAGGTTTTGGCAAGAGCTTCATGGAGAATACAAAGCTCAAGTGGCTATTCTAGTTCTAGAACTAACAAGGTGTGGCACTACATTCATAAATAAATCTATATGCAAAGACTACACCCCAGATTTCCTAAACAAGGTAGAAACTGGTATGCTTTCGATTATGCTATCATGACACTCCAGCAACATCTCATAGCCAACCATGTGCATTGAATTTTAAACTAAGGAACCAGCATCATTCACAACACAAGAGCTCTTAAAGAAGTTACTACATACATACCCAAGCAAGCCACAAGGTACCTCCCAAAGCAATACATGGCAAAGGATTCATAGCAATCCCGTAGAATCCCAACATCAACACTAACTGATGGATGGACCAACGATATAAACTGTCAAAAATTCAAACTCAATTCATTAAATTAATGATAGAGAAAAGGGAACAACAGCAAACACTGAAGGAGAACAATCTAGCTTATCTTACAGATTCTGTGGCATAACAAGGAACCATGAGAATTACTCCAATCAGAAACTTCTGTTCCTGTAAAAATGGGGGTGAAAAAACATGAAACAAAACTGAACATTCAGTACCGAGTGGAAACCAAAGGAGGAGCTAAAATTCCACGATCGAATTCAGAAGCCGGGGGAAGAAGAAAAACCTCAGGGTTCTTGTAAGCAGAGAGGTGCTCGAAGAGGAGGTAACAAGACAATGAGAGGCTGACCGCCATTAAAGCACCGGCGAGCATAGACGCCCATATCGGAGGAGAATAGCCCAGCAGGATGTAGTAATGAGACAAGAGATCCTGATAGTTCATTCGCCTGCTTCCCCTCCCCCTCCCACTCCTTCAACTAATTTCTGAATCCTT
Organism: Linum tenue; assembly: GCA_946122785.1. Classification (NCBI taxonomy): domain Eukaryota; kingdom Viridiplantae; phylum Streptophyta; class Magnoliopsida; order Malpighiales; family Linaceae; genus Linum; species Linum tenue. Next base: position 63,715,140 of record CAMGYJ010000004.1, on the reverse strand, counting down.
CTTCCCTCTGCCGATGCCCCAAAGCATAATTCTTTTTTCCCGGGAAAATTTTTCTCTCCAGGGAGGAAGATCAAAACTTTCTTCCCTTACTTTCAGGTGGAATCTTCAACTGAATTGATCCGATTAAACCCAGAAACAAAAAGACGAGAAATTTGGAGCGAATTGGGAATAGAAAACAGAGGATTTCAGTGAAGACGACGAGAGTTGGTTAGGAGGAAGAAAGCAGAGAAAGAGAGAGAGAGAGAAACGTAAAAGGGAAAACAAATTACAGATTGCGAAGAAGAAATTCAGAAAAGGAAAAGTCTGACCAGCCTATTGGCTTTCGCCCACTAATATCTGTGGGGAAGGAACTGTGCAGAATAAATAAATTAAATAATCAGTAAAATAATCATGAATTCAACTGGTTAAAATTTTAATTAGCAGTTAGTTATCCTCTGCGGGAAATTAGACAGAAAGGGGAGAAAAGGGAAAAAGAAAAAACATAGCCGCCGGAAGAAAACAGATGGAGAACGCGCCGGCGATTCTGAGAGAGTGGTTCGACCGAGTTGACTCGGAGAAAGCCGGGAGCATCACTGCAACTCAGCTCAAGGTACCTTCTTCTCACTCAATCCTCTCTATCTATTTCTCACTACAAAATTGCCCGGAGTAATAAATGAAATCGATGGTATTGATGATGACCATCTCAATCAGAGTGCTTTGGCGGTTGGCAACCTGGAATTCCCTATTTCTGTGGTTCAACAAATGATCAGGTGGCTTTTCTGCAGCTTGCCCACTTTCTCAATTCTGTATGCCTGGTTTGAGCTATTGTTGAGCTGAGGTTTTAATGGTGGTTTATGTGTGTTCTTTCATCAGGATGTACGATTTTGATGGGAATGGGACTATGAGCTTTGATGGTAAGATTGAAAAGCCTTAAACTTTGATCATGACCTTGGACATGTGGTTCCTATTGTTTGCTGATGAACTGATCTGTTGTTTTCTTGGTGCTGCATGTGCAGAATTCGTTGCACTGAACAAGTTCCTCATAAAGGTTAGAGTTTTCTCCTCTTGGTCTATAACCAGAAAACCAGAATGATGTGATGGCTGGAGCAATGATATGGTCATCTTCCTGTCTTTTACTAGAATGACCCAGGCGGCCTTTCTGTTGGTTTACTGGCTGTTAGGACTGTAGTTGAAAGTAGTGATTGCTGCAATGGGTTCTTTTGCACTCTTACTTCCTAGGATTTGGAAAATGGAAACTGCATGCCTGCTTTGGCATCCAAATTCTACTGGTGTTTGATTCATTTCAAAAGATGGCTTCCTCCTCCCTGTCCATGATGCTCTATTTTTCATCTTCATTCTGGTAGAAACCAATGTATCATGCATGTCATGAAGAATGACATATATGTTAATAGTAGCTTTTGCTGATTGTCCACTTTGCAGGTTCAACACGCCTTCTCAGACCTAGAGAGGTAAGTAGGTTGCTTTAAGCCTTTATACAATTAGAACTCCATGTACTTCTCTCTTTTTCCCCTTCTTGCATGCACAAATTACTCACTAGAAGTCCTTGTGTCGCTATGTAGCTACAAGAAGAAACACCCACCCTAATGTCGCTCTTTTGGATCTTATGGATGAGAGACTTACCATTGCAGTTCATTCTGTCTCTGTGATATTCTTGATTAGATATCTTAGTTTTTTTCTAGTTACGACGCTGCTCTTGCTTATTTGGTTTAGCTAAGATCTAGACATGTTAAGTATTGCATGCTACCAATGAGTAGTCAAAACAATGCTTGGAAGGTCCGATTCATGACTCATCAGAGGACACATTTTGTTGGTCCAACTGCTGTGTCCGTAGTTAGACTGCAATCAGTATGTGGCATGTCTGCAGTCATTTGAAAGGTCTTTCTTTCTCTTTTTTGGCAGGAATCGTGGGTACCTTGTTGCTGATGATGTATACGAGGTAGCTCCAAACATGATCTGTTATTCATTATGCTCACTTAAGTCATGGGCTCTTTTTGGCCATTGTTGTCAGACTCTTAAGTGCATCCACCTACTATAGCTTCAATGTTGATTCCATGTTTGCAGGGATTAGTAAAAGTTGGTTTCTCCCTCGACTCACCGTCTTTCTACACAGTGTGTGAGGTAATTCAGCCACTCGATCTCCGAATTTTACTGAAGTTAAATGTCAAATTACTTGCTAAGATCAAATGTATCATACCAAATGTTTGTGATAAGTTTCTGGGGTTCTCTCAGAGCTTTGATAAGAAGAAGGATGGAAAATTCCGTCTGGACGACTTCATTTCTCTCTGTATCTTTGTACAGTCAGCTCGGTATGTTTCCCCTTCAAGACAGAAATCCAATTGCTTTTGCTAACTGGGATTCGACATATGGTGATGCTTCATACCTTATTGTAATGACAGGAACCTTTTCAATTCCTTCGATACAGCTAAGCAAGGCAGAATTAGTCTTGATCTCAACCAGTTCATCTACTGCAGTAAGCAGTCACAGCAAGCTTCTGCCATCTTCTTTATAGTTCCTTTTTCCTCATAATCATAGTTTGTCAAATCCACAATCCAACTATCTGTTCTTTGCCATTGCAGCTGCCAATTGTAGAATATGAAGGAGTTACATCAGCCATTGCTCCTTCCTCAACCAGTGAACACTTTGAGCTTGATTCTTTACCCTACTTATCTCTCTTGTGTAGTTTCTTTCCTGGGAATTTGGTTATGCTAAGCTCCATTCATGAGCATTCTTGTTGATGTAATGTGTAAGCGACATTCTCACGATACCCTACTTCACGAAACAAGATGAAAAAATTGATTTCATGAAGTTATCTTCCCTCAACCATGATGAACCAAATGGACATCTGAGAAGAACTATACCTTACCAAATGAGATTCGTGTAACGTCCGAAATTTTCACATCTCTCGTCGCAAAATTATTTCTCTTCATCTTGACTCATGTCTAATGACATTATTAATATAAGCAAGGGTATAATGGTGGACAATGGTTCACATTTCACACGCACTTGATTGTAAGATCAAGCTATACTATTTGAATGTGTTTGTAATTCAATATCGATTTGTACTTTTCTTTCTCTTTAAGGGCTTCCCTAGATGTGTTCTCTCTCAAGGGTCCTTTTTCTTATGAAAAAAAGATACAGGCACTAATCGATAAAGTTAGCAGAGTTGAGGGACTTGTAAGTAAATTTCTTCAGAGAGTAAAATAAAGAAAATAGAGTTCCGAGGAGGAAAAGGGGAAAAGGGAAAAAAAGTCGATGTCGTACGAGAGGAAAAAAAGAATATTCCGCGAAACGTAAATAACAACAAGCACACAGCAATTGCCCTTTTCATCAATCCCCTCTCGAAATTGCGATCCCTACCCCTTCCGCAAGACAGAGAGAAGAAAGAACTCTTCCGATTCTCGTACAAAAACCCTTTTCCTCTCGTTTCAATTTTCCGCTCCCCGATTTCCATTCGTCCGCGCTTTTTTTTTCTCTCCATCGCCGCTGATCAGCCCCGATCGACGATTTGGGTTGGTTTTTTTAGGGTTTGTTCGATTAGTTGGGGAGTGTTTTGTGTATTGGATAATTGATTAGAGAGATGGGAGCCGAAGGAGACTCGAGTAGCTCGACGAAACCCGCCGGAAGTGAGGCAGGCGGTGGTGATCAGCCGCCCCAGCAGCAGCAAGGAGGGGAGGATTTGGTCGTGGTTAATGTTAGATGCTCCAACGGCACCAAATTTTCGGTGAGGACGAGCCTTGAGTCGACTGTGCAGGCGTTTAAGGTGCTCTTGGCCCAGAATTGCGATGTGGCCGCTGATCAGCAGAGGTTGATTTACAAGGGTCGTATACTCAAGGACGACCAAACCCTTGTTAGCTATGGTGGGTAATTTTAATCCCAATTTCATTTATCTTGGAATTTTCCCAGTAATGTGTTATTCTTGCTTGGTTAGCTTCTTTAACTGGGTTCTGGCCTGGATCTTCCGTGGATTGCATTAGCATTTATTTGGTTCAGTGCAGCTATTGGCACTTGAGTATTGAGTCGAGTGGGTTGATTAGGCAGATTGTTTCAGTTGGTTAACTCCCTACGTGTGATTGAATGGAGAGATTGCTGGGGATGCCTTTCTTCTAGTAATTTTTGTTAATGATCTATTGATTTCTGCTGTTTTTAGAGCACGTATATTTCCAATTGCTGTAGATAAGTGAAAAGGGGGGGAAAACTGAAGGGGAAGTGATCTCTGTTCGGGCGTTTTGGCAGTCCTGAAATGATTATGAGATGGGATGATGTGTAGTAAATTTTCTGTACCCTTTCAGCCGAATATTACTTGGGCCTGAGATTTGCGGATTAGACGTTGGAGATTAGGTGCATTGGCACTTGCTATACACTAGATTCTAGTTAAATTGCAATATGAACCCTGGGCTTCATCTCATGATAGACACAACTCTTTGGTCTATTTTTTTTGCTTCTCGAGGTTGACCCTTTTCTATTCGTGTTCTTTCTTTGGGTCGAAGGTCTGCAGGCTGATCACACAGTCCATATGGTTCGTGGTTTCTCTCCAGCTTCATCAACTCCTGCATCTGGTGCTGCCCCCACACCTGCAGCAAATCCCGCAAGTCAGAATACTACACCAGGCGTTACAAGGGGTGTGGGCTCCAATGAAGGTGGGCCGTTTGGTGGTGCTGGGCTCGGTTCATCTCTGTTTCCTGGACTCGGATTGAATATGCTTGGTGGTGGTGGTGGTGGTGGTGGAGGCGCTGGTGGAGCTCCTAACTTGTTTGGAACTGGGCTCCCAGAGTTTGAACAAGTACAGCAGCAGCTGACACAGAACCCGAACATGATGAGGGAAATAATGAACATGCCTGCTATCCAGAGCCTGATGAACAACCCTGATTTGATGCGGAGCTTGATTATGAGCAATCCTCAAATGCGTGAAATCATTGACAGGAACCCCGAGCTTGCACATGTGCTCAACGACCCTAGCATTCTCAGGCAGACTCTTGAAGCTGCTAGGAATCCTGAACTCATGCGAGAGATGATGAGAAACACCGATCGAGCAATGAGCAATATTGAAGCTTCCCCCGAGGGATTTAACATGCTCAGGCGTATGTATGAAAATGTCCAGGAACCATTTCTTAACGCAACCACAATGGGTAATACTAATGCTGGGAGTAACCCAAATTCAAACCCGTTTGCTGCACTTCTTGGGAACCAAGGTGGGACACAGGCCAGGGATGCATCAAATAACTCTTCAGCCACCGGTGCAGAGGGAACCCCGGGTCTAACTGTTCCAAATACAAACCCACTGCCTAATCCTTGGAACAGTAATTCTGGTAAGATGGTGGTTTATGCTCTTAAGAAACCTCCTCTGTGCAATATTCTTGCTTCATCATAGGTATTTGATACCTAAGTACTATTTATCTCTCATATTCTCACTTTGTTACCTCGTATTTATATATTGCATTCAACTAAGTGATTCTACTTCGCATTCAAGATTTTGTTAATTAGGCTCTAAGACTGGAACTTTGACTATATGAGATTCTACTGTTGTGATTCAACTTTTCCTGCAAGGTTGTATTTCGAATGACGGGTTGTGATTGAGTTCAACTATTAGGTTACTATGTATATGCATACCGTACCTGAAGCGGGCATTTATATTTTCTCTTTTACCATATTTGAAAGGTGGAAGCCAGACGACCACTACAACAAGGTCAGTTCCTGCTGCTGGGGATGCCAGGGCAGCTGGTCTTGCTGGACTTGGAGGGCTTGGTCTCCCGGGAATGGAACAAATGATGGGGAATATGCCTGATGCTGGTAATTTGAATCAGTTCTTGCAGAATCCAGCTGTTTCACAGATGATGCAAAACATGCTTTCCAACCCTGAATACATGAACCAGGTAGTGACCAATGTTTGGTTGGTGGATTCATTTTTGAGAGTTCATGATTCTTAGATTTTTAGTTTCGTTCTTCAGTTGTCATAGTTGGTATTCTCTTACTTCTAACCTGCAATGAAGACTAACACACATTCTTGCTGAGGGATGATGACAGACATCCCAAACCAGTTGATTAGCCAAGACATTGTATATTTCATATACTAACATTAGGTGTACATCGATGGTCATTGTGGTCGTGTGAAACATCATTCATTGAAGATTTACGTGTGACTAGCAATGCGGTTATATTTTTCTCAGTATGTTTGCCCTTGTCTCACAGTCCTTCCTTTTATGTATTTGTAACAGATGCTAACGCTGCAGCAGTCACTTATGTCTCAGATGAACCGGCAGCAGTCAACCCAGTAAGACGACCCCCCTTTGGAATACCCAGTTTCCGATCGTATGACTGCCAAGAAGATGTCGTTCTCTCTCTCTCTCTCTTGATACTTACCATTTTATTTTGTCATTTGCAGGGAATCTCCGCAGACGGGTACTACCCCAGGTACCCAAGAGTTGCAAAAACTTTTCTCAACACTGTAGTTTACAGGTTCATAAAAAAAAAAATTTGTCTTGAATGTCTTCTTATGTGGCAGGAATGCCTAATGCTGCTAACCTAGAGTTGTTGATGAACATGTTTGGCGGCCTTGGTGCTGGAGGTTTATCTACTCCGAACCAACCAGATGGTATTATATAATATAACCTTCTCATCTCCTTCACTTATTTGGGTCTTTACTGTGGATCTGATTATTGAAACTTCCTCACCTGCTGCATATAACAGTGCCACCAGAAGAACTATACGCGACTCAGCTCACCCAGCTTCAGGAGATGGGGTTCTTCGATACCCAGGAGAACGTCAGGGCGTTGCGTGCTACTGCTGGTAACGTTCATGCAGCAGTGGAGCGGCTGTTGGGTGGGAACAACGGACCTTGAGAGATCTTCTTGTTCTTCCCTCCTCCTCCCTTTGAATCGAAACTGCTCTCAACTTTTCCTCTCCAGTCTCTCTTCTTTTCTTTCAGATAAAAGTTTTTGTAAGTTTTATCTGACAGTCCAATCATCATCAGCGTCGTCATTGTCTTCATCGATCATGTATTACTACTAATACACACCCCAGACTACTGCTGCTGCTACATCTTTCTTCTTCGGGTCAAAAAATTGTATTTGTAAAATTGTTGGAGATAAAAGAAGTGATCATTATTATCATTGATGTTTAGAAAGGTCAGATGATTTGAGTTTGTTTTGTGGGCTTACTTTGTGCTCCCTTTTGCTTATCTCCTTCATCGTCCTCCCATTCAGTTATCCACCCATTTAGAAACTCGTCATTGTAGGTTAAATTATCAATACAATTTGCCAACTTGGAGGTTCCAAGTTTTCGAATTCGTTAGTGTAATACTAAAGGCAAACTATTCTATTTCACTCTTATTAAAGAAACAATGATCAATACAAGTCTTTCCCTTCTACGCTGTTTGTTGCAATTCTATAGAACTCGAATTAGAGTATTTCTACCATGCTTTAAAGTATTAGTATACAATTCTGTAGAACTCAAATTAGAGCACTTTTATTATGATTTAAAGCATTGGTACATTAAAGAAAAACTTTAACATGTATTATAACATTAAAGATACTGTCACGACTCTTTTGTTCGGATCGGGAAATTGGAGGATTCAACAATACAAGAATACGAAAGCACACACACGACACACAATTTACGTGGCCCACTAACACAATGTGTGTTAGCTAGTCCACGGGTAGCAAAGAGCAAGTTTCACTATACTTTTAAGAGATACAGATCACAGAGGAGTATGAGAAGTATTTTAGTACGTCTTTTGGTTCTAACCCTAATCAAAGCTAGTCCACGGGCAGTGAGACCCCCGTGACTTCCAGTCCTAGCGACTGATAGTCTGATTCAAGTCACATCAACAGGTACAAATTGAAGTTGTACCATAAGAGAATTTGCAACTTTATGTTATCGTACAACTTCAAATTGTATAATAACATAAATGTACAACTTTAGTTTGCTCCATAAAAAGATTTATACAAAAGACTATAGGTACAACCTAAAGTTGTATCATAAAGGCAAAAAATCAAAGCACCATTGCTTTAAAGCATTGTAAACTTCCTCCTCGGATTAAAATTGCAGTGTCGTTTGGAGTCTTTGATTCATTCAATTAGTTGGTTTCTGTTCATTTTGGTGTGCATCTTCCTTGTGAGTCCAAGTAAAATAAGCGGCATTTTCAGGTGTTTCAAGGTGAAAGAACCCTGATCAAGGATTGTATCGAGCTTGGAAGATTTGTTTAGTCCGGTATCACCCCAGCTCCAAGGTACGTATGTATCTATGGTATCGTCTTACTGATAATTATAATCTTTCTAGCAAGCACGAGGCGGGATTCATTGATTTCAGGGGAGTTTCAAAAGTGGATGTTACGTTCGAGATTGACGAGAATGGAATACTCAAAGTGACGTCAAGGGAGAAGATCCCCGGAGCAAAATCTCAGTCCCTAACCATCACCAACTACAAAGGAGGTCTGACGCAACAAGAGATTGAGAGAATGATCAAAGAAGCAAAGGAAATGGCAGAGCAAGACAAGACAGTCAAGGCACGTTTGGATGCCAGGATCGTGTTGGAGCGCTACGTCTATGATGTCAAGAATGCCATCTTTAGTAGTGATGCGCTGCAGCAGGTGGGCGATGAGAGGAGAAAGGAGGAGATGAGCTCTGTGCTAGCAACTTCACGTTGGTTGGACGAGAACCAAGGGGCTGCCAAAGAAGATTACGATAAGAAGCTGAATGAGCTGAGAGGCGTTTGGGATCCTATTCTGAGCAAGCGCAAGAAGATGTGAGCTGTTCAGATCCTACTCTTAACCAAACTTGTGAATGCCTGGGAAGTCCTCTTCTAATTTCTAGTTCGCTCGGTACTCTGATTTTGTTTCTCTTCTTATTGTGGGTTTTCTTTGTTTTGGACGTAATTTTGTGGTGATCCAGCAGAAACCCAGAAACTGGTGATTGAAATACACAATCTAGAACAAGAAATGCTTACTGGGTTGCTAGTAAAGACTGTAAAAATTCAGTCTTTACACTTTGGTGGAACCAAAGGGGAAAACAGGGGAAATGAAGGAAGTAACAATTGGAGGACGATGGTTCCTTTTTTATGATTATCCAATGTCTCGGTAGTCAGTACACTCAGTTTCTGTTCCTCAAGAACGTCGACGCCGGCGCTTCCTCCTTCTCCGTCAAAATAGTCGGCACTATTCTAATTCATCCTCCGGCGATCTCCTGATCCGATCCGGATTCCGGACTCCGTTGCTGTCGCCAAATGCGTTCGCGGGGCATTTAAATCTGGCCCAATAGCACCCAATGGGCCGCAATCCGAAGCCCACTTCTCGATTTTCTATTTCCTTAACTTAGTTGTGTGACCATTTTGGTATAACTCCATAGTTGCGTGACCGTATTGGCATTTTTCAAAATAAATTATTCTCCATAAGTCGGAGGAGTAAACAAGATAAAATCCTAGACTTCGTTTTGTGAGAGTAGAGAAAGAGAGAGAGACAAGGCAATAAGGCATTGTTCTTTTGAAACCCCTCTTCCCCCTTTCAATCTCTCTCTTCTTTCTTCCCCCTCTTTCTCTCTCTCTCAGCTCTCTCCGAATTCAACGAGCTAAGCTTATCACGGTAATGCTCTTCGCTCTCTGTTTTTTCAGATTCGAATCCTTGTTCTTCGTAATGCTCGGCTTTTCATTTCTCTTTCCCCTTCCCTGTCGAAGATAACTTATTTGCAGCATGCATTCATTGCAGGGTATGCTTGATTTCCTTCGACAATCCTGCTTCTCAATTTGATGGGTGTTGTTTATTTCAGGTGATTACTACAACCCATCTCTTGAAATGTTGTTGGTCTTTCCTCTTTGTCAATTCCGTGTTCTATTTGGTTGCAGAACTTGCTCTAGATGTTCAATTGCATTTGGTTAACTGATGACAAACCTTGCCTTAGCTCTAGGGTGATGTGAACTGATGCTAGGTTTGTGAACGGTTGCGCTAAGTATGGCTTCGATTTATGCTTTTGTATCAGTTGATTTCCATGGATTATGATGTTTTGACACTTGTAGTGCCAAGAATGGTATAGCTTAGTTGCTTAACATCATGCATTTTCCATGCTATATATGTGTTCCATGGATCGATTACCATCTGAAATGGTGGTTGCATCTGACCTAATCAGCTGAAAACTACTATGCTTGGGTTTAGATTTCTGGTTTTCGATTATCGATCTTTTCATTCTGCAAGCAAAGATATTAAACCTAGTTTTGGTCCCTGATGTATCTTTACTGTAAAAATTGGCTAGTAGTTGATCTGAGATAGTTTGAAGTTCTGTAGATCAATTACAATCGCAATGGTGGCTTTATCTGATTTAATTACCTGAAAACTACAGTGCTTGGCTTTAGTTTTCTGCTTTTAAATTTCCAATCTTTCTTACTTCTGCAAGCAATGATAACATACCTAGTTTGGTTCCTGATGTATACAGTATATATATTACAAAAGTAGGCTAGTAGTTGATCTGCGAGAGCTTGAAGTCTCTGACTTGCTGATTAACCACCTATTGGGAACTTTCACATCTTGCAGCTTTACCCTTTTCCTTGTTTAATTTGAATGAGTCGTAAGTTTTAAAATCGTTTGGAGTGTCTAGCTGTTGATTCAGAACAACCTGATCTGTCTTTCAGATGGTTCAGCAAATGATAGACTCCAAATTCGTTGAGTATGGGTTGGCCACAACCGAGCCAAACTTGACGACTGCTGGTGATAAACAGTTTCCAGTTGCTGTAAAGAAAGCAGCTTTGCGAGATGTTCAGAATCAAAATAGGGCTCACAACTTCATCAGCAACTCTCCATTGACTAAGAACAGTGGACAAAGTATGGATCCCATTAATAAGGTTTCTGGTACCAAGAGGCCCTCTCCCGAGAGTCCAATAGCACATAACCAGTCCCCAAATGGTAATGCTGCAAATGCTCAACTAGTTTATGTGCGCCGGAAAGCCGAAGCTGAAATTGCCAAGATTAATGCTAACTCCCCCAATCAACAAGTTGGGCACTCTGGGGAGACCAACCAGCCAAAATCAATGACTAAGGAACAACCAAAGGTTTCTCAATTTTCAGCATTCATGGCACCTATGCCCGTCGGCACCACAATAAGTACATCGAAGCCTTCAGTTTCCCTTCCTATAACACAGTCTAGTACTCCGAGATTTGCATCGGTGCAGCCCACTTATCATCCCTTTTCTGCTTCTGCTGTACCTGTGTCTGATAAAGGGAAGGGGATGAGAGTTATGCACTGGGAGGAACGATATTACCAGTTACAAGTTCTGTTAAAGAAAATAGATCAAGCAGACGAAGAGGACTACATACAGAGTAAGTTTTTCTGTCAAGTCAAATACTTATACCATGTTAATTCTTGACTGACTGTTAACGGCGTGTATTGTGTATTGTCATCTCAGTGCTCCGATCTCTTTCTTCAGTTGAGCTTAGCAGACATGCAGTCGAGTTAGAGAAGCGATCCATTCAGCTTTCTCTGGAAGAAGGTAACATAAACCTGTTAGAACACGTGATCTCTTTTGCCATATCGGATAAAACCTGAATCTAAACACTTTTAACCTATTTCTTCTTAGCGTCAGTTGGCTAGTTATTTTACTTAGATGCTCCAACTATTTATGATTAGTCTTGCCTTGCTTACATTCATTGCATATTTGATAACTCGAAAAGCCTGCTAATTCTACCAATAAGGATAAAGGAAGCTTTGCCCGACAACCCGAAAGTTGAATGTTGTTTTGTTAAGGCTAGACTTCGTTCTTGTATGCATCAGAACCATGCTACCAAATACTAGTTTAATGGAATCACTCCACTTATGGTCACTTTAATCTCTGTCTGCTCATGGGTTGTCATCAGAATGAGTTAGCACTGTCCATAAGGTTGAATGTATCCCACAAACATATAAATGCATTGCTCTCGATCTGCACAATATATTCTTTTATTGCTGGTCGATTAAGTTGCCATGTGAAGATAGCTAAAGACATCATAAAATGACTGGCTCTGTCTCAATGTTGATTGCTTGCTACAGCGAAGGAAATACAGCGAGTGGCATTCCTTAACATACTGGGGAGGAATCTCAAAGCACCACCCACAATTCAGCAGAGGAAATGACACCCTGTGTTCATACGGATCTCTTTCGGGTTATATCTACTACTACTCTTACCACTGTGGTCATCATCGTCATCCCTTTGTTCAATCGCAATTTTGTAAGCTGTTGTATGCTAGTTCGCTCTATTTGTCTCTCATAATTTTTAACTGTAAGTGTTGTATATTTGAAGTGAGTACTAAACTAATTCAAGGAGGGGGCCATGGGAGGAAGGTAAATTAGGCAGTTCCCTAACTTGAATGTTTTTGAGACAGAAGTTCACGACTAGCTAGCATTTTTATCAGAAAGAAGTGTGTTGTTATCGATTTGGTGTAGAGGATTGGATTAAATCCTTATCTTATGGGCAGTTTTTTCTGTCCAAGATTCAGACATGATATCATTGTTTCTGTAATGAACATGGCAGTTATCCTTTTTCTCGTTTATCTGATAAAACAGTTACCAAACCCAAATAACAGGAACTTAAAATGAGGAAAACGTGCTGATTTCTCCACATTGAATGTTCTTGCTCCGCTCTGGACTTTGCTATACGCAGAAGTGATCGCGGATTATTATATCGGAGTGTTACCTATATGAATTCCAAGTAAAAAAAGATCAAATAAGATCCAAAACTTTGACCAAAAATAATTTTGTTTTCATTCGATTCTTTTCGATCCAAAGTGTTCATCGAATTGAACTCGAAAAAATCACATATTTGAGAACCAAATCGCAATGTGAGTGTCAATTAGGGGAAGATGGAACTTGGCCACCTCTAACCATAACCCTGAAATTCGTTCGTTTTCCCACCTTCCTTCTTCCACTCCCCCATGTTCCGAAGTTAGTTTACCACATGACCAACGAAGAAGTCCCGAACTTTTTTATTTCTTGGTGCCAAAGCTATGAACTTTGAACTGTTTGAAGGGTGTTCTTTCGTATTTCCCGCGCAAATAGGGGCAGTATGGTAAGTGGACTAGTGGAGAAGGTGGGTTCCTCTGGATAATCACGAACAAACGACCATTACCCCCCACTAACTGTAAACCAAAGGGCAAAACCGCCATGTTTGTCTCACTTACTCTCCAAATCGGTAACCGTTTTTCTCTCTGAGTTTCCTTCTTCTTCCCCACCACTACATAAGCAAAGCTTCCCCCTTTCTTCCAACTTTTTCCGCCTGTCTTCGTTTCCTGATCACACCCTCTGTTTTTCCTACCTTCCCCTGTTTCCCCCCTAATAATTCCCAAGTTTCACCAGAGTGATTCGCGATAATGACCAACCAAAACAACGCGAATTCCAACCCCATCTTCCCTTCTTCTTCGTCGTCTCCTCCTTCCCCACTTCCTCCGCCGCAGATTTCTTCCCTCCCGAACCCTAACCACCATCGGAAGAAGCGAACGAAGTTGAACAAGATTCTGCTCGAACCCTCTCCGATTCCCCCGCCAATTTTCCCCAATCCGTTTGCATCCCCTCCTCCCGCTGCTTCTTCGTCGTCGTCTTCTTTGCCGACCCACAATGCGGCTGAGGCGGCGGCGAGTGGGAGCGCCAGGAAGAACAAGGGCAGCGGCGGTGGGGGGAAAAAGGCGGACCCATCAGCGCCGAAGACCAAGCCGTGTACGGAGTGCGGGAAGATGTTCTCGTCTTGGAAAGCTCTGTTTGGTCACATGAGGTGTCACCCTGAGAGAGATTGGCGCGGGATTAACCCTCCCCCAAATCACCGCCGCCGCCCTCCTCCGCCGCAGATTCCCCTTACGATTTGCCCTCCCTCACCGCCGCCGCCGCCGCACCTTCACGGGACCCACATCGGGGAATTGATGACGATGACCGCAGCGGATCACGAGGTGGCTGATTGCTTACTCGCCTTGGCCAATTTCACCGTCAGTCACCAATCCCCTGTTTTAGCAGCGGCAGAGCGAAATTGGGGAAACAGAGCATCCTCCGCCGCCGCCGAAGGAGGCGAATTTGGCGGCGCAATTGTACCTTTCCGAGATCACAATCGAGAAGGCGAAGGAGGGGATTCGGTTCGGTTCGAGTTATCCAGTAGCAAGAAGGTATTCGGGTCGCAACAGGCGCTAGGAAGTCACCGCGCCAGCCACACACTTTTTCCCGCGGACGATTTTCGGCAGAACAGTTCATTAGCCGAAAGCAGCAGCGCGGGTTGTGGTGATGTAAATTCAGCAGAGACGACGACGGCCGCGGTCGTGTTGGCCGGAGGAGATGGCAGTTCCGTAACCGGCGGCAACCACAAATGTAGCATTTGCCTTCGAGTTTTCCCCAGCGGGCAGGCGCTCGGCGGGCATAAGAGATGCCATTGGGACAATCAGAGAGCCAATCAGCAGCATCAGAATCAAGGATCTCAATCTTCGTCTCCGATGTTGATGGTGGACCTGAATTTGCCGGCGCCAGTCCCATCGCCGGCTGTGATTCCTCCGGCCAAAGATGAAGAGCATGAATGCTCCTCCTCCTCCCCGGTCTCTCTGTCGTCGCCCCCAACTCTGGACTTGAGGTTGGGCCTTTGATCTTGGGCCTGTTCTCTTTTGGGTCCATCGCTTTTAGGGCCCATTTTTTCCCGTATTGGGATTATGAACACTAATCATGTTTAGTTTAGATGATTAGGAGATTGTGTTAGTGTCGCCTGGATATTTGTTTGTTCATATGATGATGTGATTTGTGAGATTGTAAAACTTATTGCGCCCTTATTTGAGAGGCGGATTAGGTTAGTGTGGTTGTGTAAGAAGATTATATAGGTGTAGAAGTTTGTGATATACTAGACATTCTTGTGTTAATAAGTCGCGATGTAACTTTTTTTTAACCCTTAATGGTTGTTTGTGATGAATGTTGATGATAATAATGATAGTGTGCTTATGTTAATGTTGTAAGCTTAGTTGCAATTGAGGAAGCAATTGAGAGGTCTTGCCGGATTTTTATCGTAGTTGGACTAGTTGATGTTTCATGCTATCACTTATCAATAATGTTATATGTTAAGTTAGTCGAGTTTAAAAAACGAAGGGCTATAGTCCAACTCAAAATTATTATCCATTCGATGAATATTTTTTTTCTTTTCGGATATAGAGTGAGTCCATGCCAAAGCTCCTTTGCCCAAATCTAAGAATTTATCCACGAACTCAAGGAAGTTCAACCCATGTTCGATTGTCTATCGATTCACGTGATTACTGTTGGAAAATTATTTTAAGAGGAGTACATAAAATCATAGGAATTCGAGACTCGACTGAGCTCGAATATTTAGAGAGAGACTCGTCATTGTTTAGCAGCATAGTAATGGACACGAATGTCGGTGACACCCTGGCAAAAAAGATAACCACTCTTGAGATTTCATTCACGTCAATGAAAAAATCAACTAAAGTGATTAAGACGTAAAACTCATCCGAGAAACTCATGTTGAATAGCAGATCGCGATGACGAGGAGAACAAGTAGAAATTTGTTTGCATGATTGATGAGTTTAGAAGTTTCTTGGATGCCTTCATTTATCTTTAACTAATTGTTTGTTTAAGGGAGAGGGAGAAAGTGATTAAAGAAGATGCGGAAAAATGACTCCTTGAGTGAGTGAGTGAGCATCTACTAGGCAGTACTTGTCTTTGTATTAATAGTTCTAACCATATTGGATTATTGGTGGTTTTTGTGAGTCCCACAAACCCTAATGATGGTGCAACTCTCATCATCCATTTCCTCTGTATTTTGCTTCTTAAAAATTCATGAAAAATGTATTAATAAGTTTGTCAATTATTGTGTGTGTTGATTTATGCCATCATCCCCCATGCAGATTTGTGTTAGGCTACTTGAATAATTTAAGGCAAAAATTACCTGGCAGTATTATTAGTTTTAGTGTGTTTGATACGATGGGGATTAGGTCATTTATTCTTATCTATCTGTCGTTGTAGTTTATGTATACAAATGAACCTCAAATAATCATCGATCAATTTTATTTCACTAAAAAATTAACATTTTGTATTAGTTCATACATACATACATCATAAAGTATTTTTTATCCTAAATTCATATTTGAAGAACACCTGGTTGGATTTAACGAGTAAGATTACACATAATGCACCAAAAAATTTATATAAGTAGGCTATTGACTATGGTATCAAATTCTTAATCAAAGGATACAAATAATCAAATCTGGTTTGCTAAACTGCCCAAAATAGAAGTATTTAAAAAGGTTATCAACAACAAAAATGACAAACAAAGCCATTGCCTTTCTTTTTAAGGAAAGTCAATCTACAAATAAACTAGGAAATTCATCCAAAATAATAATGAAACAAAGTCAAACTCTATCAAATCTGTTTATTTTATTCCTACAAAAAAAAAATCTGCTTATTTTATGATTTTGGTTGAAATTCGTCCAATTTAGTTGATCATATATCTCAACCAAAACTCAGACGTAGCCATTATTAATTGATTTGTGTTTCCTATTTTGGCGATGACGACATAATTCACTTCAGCCTGATAAATTGCTTGTTAAAACACATTAGTAAGTTAGATGTTGATGATGATATAGGTGGGTTCAATTTGGATTCATTTCTCAACCCCAACTGAATAATTGAGACACATAGTTTGTGCATTTCAGGGTTAGGATGTAAGCTTGATCATAACTTAACACTATAATTATATGATCTTTGTCACTTTCATTGATGAATGTGCCAAGAAGTAGTAGCTGCATAATTAATGACTAAAATAGTTGTAGATGTAGGCCATTAAGTTTCTCAACCAACATTAATTGGCTTGGTCTATAAACATTAGTTATTTGACGAAGAGAAAAACCAATAGGTGGAGATGGTAAAAGCATAGATTGTGGGTTCTTCGAGATTCATGGGAGTCGGGATTTATCATTTTTTACGGATTTCTCTCGTATTTGAATAATAAAAAGAGAAGGCAAGAATAATTTTAGTTAGCGAGAAGAGACGTGTAATCATAAAATTAGCGAGAAGAGAATACAACTTAAACGTCAAGATAATATACAATTCTTGCAAGTCACAGAAAGGACTCGTTATTTGTTTCCCTATTTCTCATAAAAAAATGTATACATGTAAGTTAAAAATAATGTGCCACTAGTAACTGAAAATAAGAGAGTGAATACCAAACCCTAACCCTAAATATTTCTAGTTAATAACCTTTATATATCATGATGTCATCACTTTGGGCTAACCCATTTTATAACCCAGAAATAATGAATGTCTGAGGTAATTGAAAATGATTGAAGTAGTTCATCAGCTGATGAACCATCATACATTTACAAAATAAGAAAAAAATTATATACACTTAGATGTTTTGGATAACTCGTTGTATGGAACCATTTGGTTTTATTGTAGGTTTGGTATGGTTGATTGGTTTTCTCTAGAGCTTAATTATTTTTCTGACATATGAAGTTGGTTCGTATTAAACAATAACGTAACTGGATATTATAAGTACACATAAAAACTGTATTTTAAAAGGGTTGTAAAAAATAACAAAAATGATAGTATTTCTTATTATCTCTATTATCTCGACGCATCACCTCCTCATACCAAGCTCTTAAATCATGACCCACAAAGTAATTGCGCGATCGAATAGTAATTACATCACATTTAATAATAGATTGAGGGTTAAGTCCCGTTAAATATTGAAAGGACTCTGAAATTTTCACATATATTTTTTTTTCTGGAAACCCAACAACTCATTACAAATCATAATCAAACACTTCTGATAATATTATATGATGATTGGATAACATCCTTCAATTACTTTAATTAACATCTGAAATAATAATAATTATTATAAGCATATAATTTTTGCTGATTGTAATCAAACTCTATATTTACAAGATAATAAATTGTGCACTTTTGTGTCAATTTTACATCACTTTCCAGTTTCCACCCTCTTGCTAGAGCCTAGAGGGGGCTTATCAGTTATCACCACCACCACTTGCTTATATCCAACAGGTCGGCTATAACATAATAATAAAACCATTGATTGATTAATTTAATACAATACATGTACCCATCAAAATGACCTATAATTGGCCCACCATCTATTGAAAAATTGTGTTAAGCAGCTTAATTAATAATATAATTGTAGATTGTGGGATCCTCTAATTCATAGCTTAGCTGATGGTATCATTGATGTGGTGATTAATTTACTATATAATTATTATTTGTGAGCATAGGGTCTACTTAATAAATTATATGTAATAATTACAACAAAAAATTCAGTTTTTGAATTGGTTTTGCTTAGCTCAATGTTCTGTAGTTGAGATTGTTCCCTATAAAGCAACAAAAGTAGGCCATGTTGCTTTTCCTTCGAGCAATGAGATCACACCTCCCTCAAGGCTTTTGTCTAGTCACCCTTCTCTTACTTACAAATTTCTAATATTCTCGAATTGTACAAATCCTTTCTCGAAACTCCTCCGTCTCCCAACAACTTAATTTATTGATCAAACAAGTTGGATTTTTTGTATTAAGAATCAATTGATTTCGATAAACTGAGTTGTTAAGAGATTTTCAATTATAGATCTTATATCGTTTGCTGCCAATTATGAGAGCTAAAATGGAGCACTTGAGGTTCTGCTGTAGGAGATATGACTAACACGCCCTCAAACGAGTGCCAACCCATGCAGACTTGAAATTTGCACAGGTCTGAATACCATGTGCTTAACATTGGGGGGTTGTCATGATTCGGACACAAGACCTCTCGGTCTTCAAAAACTCTGATATCATGTAAAAAACCAATCGATCTCACTAACTCGAGTTGTTTGAAGGTATTAAATTATGGATCTTTTGTACTTATAGCTAAGTTTTCTCTTCAATTTCCGAAATACGAATAATTCAACTTCACAGCGAATACTCAAACATGAGACCTATATAGATCACCGTTCACTATCAAGAAACTTACAAGCTCCTCTAAAAACTAATTGAATGCTAATCCACTACAGAGATGGTTTGTGTGCAGCTTCGTTTACGCGATTCGATATATTATGTCCTTTGGTTTGTTATTAATGATTGGAATCACAACCCAAGAGCAGATTTGACTGCATATGATGTGGATTCCATGATTTGTCTCTGACCAATGGTATTGGTACACCTCTCACTTTAATCACGATTGAGCCCTATACTTAATTATACTAATCCCCATCCTTTAATTATACTTAGAATCGTGTTAATGAGGTGATGAGACGCGACGAATTGGAGATATGACTGTAAAGATTCAATGGCCCCTTGGGAATCTTAGAGGGGCAACATAACCCATAAATTGTGCCAGCAATCCAACAACCTTGCAACAGATTGGATGACTCCTAAAAGCTCCCATTAATTAGGCAAAATAAATCACTTTTTGTATGTATATTCTTGAATATTCAGAAAATATTTTTTTAAAAAAGTAAGGTTAGATACATCTAGGGTTTTTGGATATCAATGTATGGGGATGATCTCATCACCTTAATTGTCACTTTTTGATGGACAAATAAATTAAGCTTGATTTGTTTTTTTGTTTTAATGTGTGGTACATAAGTGAAACCAAGAGTGGAACCTATGAGGCAATGGAAAAAACAAATTTAGGCTAATATGCTTGTATAGGCACCTCTGTGATTACTACGGGTTTATACAGTTAGATTTGTGTTTTTTCATGTAATTTCAGTTGTTAGATATATACAATGGCGATTTTATAAAATAGAATCGTAGTTGCTGTAATTTAATGATTGGGATCAGGAGACAATCGAATAATGTTAGTTTGCACTTGCAGATAGAGGTCACATATAGATTACATTCGTGGATTGGATTCATGAATTCAAGTAGCTTCTAAATTCTGGATAACTGTGTGTATTTTGAAATTTTGTTATACTAAAATGCCACTATAAAAAAATTAGGTACCAAATGTAGTTTTGAGTAATATTTTTCTATTAAAAATTAAGATTTAGATATAACATGTATGGCAAAGCACATGCATGGTAAAAATGAATTTTCTCAGCTTTTGATATAGAGAATCTTTTACGTGGGCTTGTTAGAATAGTCAAAAAGTTAAAGGAAATATCATATTGATAGGAGAAGGAAAGTGCAAATGGGTTTTAAGTTTGCTTTCCATTCTAGCTTATTGGATAAAGTGGTTAGTGGGTTTTTGGAAAAAGTGTGAGCTATTTAATTAATTACCAAAATTATTTTGATTAATTAATTCTGGATAATTAATTGATTTATGACTTTTGTGAAACGACGTAACCCTTCGAAGGGAATTGTCGTTTTCACAATAAAAGGCTTCTGCAGCCAGATTTTTCATCCAACGCTCATCTTCTTCTCCTCGTTTTCGTTCTCCAAAAACACAAACACAGAAGTCACGAAAGGTGCTGCTTTCTGACTTTGATTAGAGGGACTATGGGGGTGGTTTGCCTAAATCCTACCAGCAACAACGTAGTAAGGGCAAATAACACTCTAAGTAGAGTGATCAAAATCACGCTTGCAATCTCTTCCTACCGTTTTCCTTGATAATACCTAACCCTTTGTCCAGATTCTTTGTTCCCAAAGAGAATATTTCTTTCTTCGTAAATGAAGGCTACATTAGGAATCCTTTTTCCCTAAAACTGACAGCTCCTCTTGCCTCTTATTCCATGCCATACATGGCTCCCAGCTTTTCGCAGAAAAGAAAATGCTTGGGAGGACAGAATGCAGAGAATATCTGAAGAAAGGTAGGAGAGAGTGACAAGTACAAAAGCTAGCTAGGTGTTTGGATGCCGATTCTGTACTCAGACTCGTTTGCTTTTATCTAAATTAAATTTAAATTCTTGATATAATGTTGTTTTCTTTTTGAACTTGAGTTGTTTTTAGTATTTTTTATAGGGGTGATACAGGTTTAAATTTTTTGTGATTAAAGTACTATTCAAGAGATTCGAACATGCGAACTATAGGTTCTAAACCAGTGATATTGTGATTAAGACCACAAGACCAAATCCTTATTCGTGTTTTTAGTTCTTTCTTTGGCTTGTAAATTGTGTTGCACTAACAATGAGCAAAAAGAACATGACTAAAAAGATTCAAGCACGAGATCTCTCTAGTTTATCCGAACCAAATCGGTTATAAGTTTATATTGTGCTTACCTAGGTGCAGAATTGCTGATAAATGCCCACAAGAGGCAGAGGAACGTGGACAAAAGTTCTGAAACTAGCAACAATTCTTTGCCTTGTGGCACCCACCCACTCATTTTTCTCGTTTTGTTTTGTCTTGGATGGGTCCTATGTTCGTTTTGTGTTCGGGAAGGAAAGATTCTTCTCAGTTCTCATCCACTCGCACAGAAAGGGGAAGAAAATGGAAAAATAACGCAAGCAAGCACTTGATACCTCATGTTAAAAAGAAAATAAAAAGTAACGATGATAAAAATGGAAGGCCAGAAGTCCAGAACACAAAAAGCTTTCGTCTTTTCGGTTGATGGTTAAAAAGCTCCCAACTTTCTCCGAGCCCTGAAAGAATTTTTCCTCTGAATTCACGGTTTCCTGCTCCATCTGTTACTCAGAGAGACTTTGATTTGCTCATTCCGGGCTGGTGGCACTGCCAGTTCTCACGGTTCATAAACTGATTCCTTCTGCAAGAGAGTGAACTCTTCACTTTGCAAAGTGAGTTCTTATTGGGTTCCTTAATTTCCCCCTCTTCACAGCTCCTCAGCTTTTTCTCTATGTTGCTTGAATTGGGTTCTGGCTAGGAAAAGGATTAGAATTTAGAACCCAGTGGTTTTTGTTTGAAAGTTACTTCCTTTGCCATGCCCTGTGGTTTTTTTCATACTGTCTTCTAACTTTGCCTTGTGGTGATGGTTTCATGAAAAATCTCCAATTGGGTCATCCAGAAAGTTGTAGTTCTTGACAAATAGACAAGTGTTTCTAGTCTGTATTGTTCTTATGTGACTTGGTGGTGTCAGTACTTGAATGAATGGTTGGTTCTCCCTCTAAAATGGATCTGTGATTGCAGTTGAACTTGAACACAGCACAAACATCACTTATTTGATTGAGCGATGTTGCTGCGAGTGGGGCGTGCTGGGTATTCGGATATGAGCAATACAAATCCATCCTGGAAGTTCCTCTTTTTGTTTTTCATCTTCACTGTTCTCTTGTGCTTTGGCTCATGAATCATGATGATGAGCTCTGAGTAGTTTAACCAATTTTCGGTTTGGTTATAGCTTTGTTGCACACTCTGAAGCGAAAAGGTACTGGATATGGATGATGATTGTGCCAACTCTACCTATGGGAACTTCCCATCCACCACTAGCACCATGGATTTGGATTTCATGGAGGAACTCTTTGATGAAGGAAGTTGGATGGGGACTCCTGATGGATTCACCTTCCCACAACAGCAGTACCCTCCGACCAACGATCTATATGCCCCGTCGAGATTCTTCCCCTCCCTTGATCCCTTCGCTGCTCAACAAAAAATCCACCAAGAAACTGACTTTCATGACGACTCAACTGCCAAAGGAGCTCAACCTGTTGAAATGGATTCCAAAAAGGGCTACAATGTCGCTTCAATCTCGTATATAGCCGGGTACAAGAGCCGTTCATCGATCAAAGACCGATTGGAGTATGCTATAAAGAAGTTGAAAGAGTACACAGAGCATAGAGATGTCCTTGTGCAGATATGGGTGCCCATATACCGAGGAGGCAAGCATGTCCTTACCACCAAAGACCAGCCTTACTTCCTTACAACCAAGTGCATGAACCTTGCTAGATATAGAGATGTCTCAAGTGAGTATCAGTTTGGAGCTGAGGTGGATTCCAAGGAGTTGGTTGGGCTACCTGGTCGAGTTTTCTTGGGGAAGTTGCCGGAGTGGACACCAGATGTTCGGTATTTCAAGAACGAGGAGTACCCACGAAGAAACTATGCAGCTCAATATAGCATCTGTGGCTCTCTTGCATTTCCTGTTTTCGAACGTAGCAGTGGCAGTTGCTTGGGGGTTGTTGAGGTTATAACAACAACCCGAGATATCAAGTACCGCCCTGAACTAGAGAATGTCTGCAAAGCTCTTGAGGTTGTCTCTTCTGTCTTCCTTTTCGGTCTTCCATTGGCTTTACTCATTAAAAATGTACATCATTTCATTTCTTATGCTATGCTTCATTTTGCAGATAAGAAATGTTCACTTATTATAAATCTTGCAACTTGACTATCGTAAAATGGCCAAAGCGATCTACTTTTAGATAGAAAGATGAAATTTGTTTTAATGAAAAAGTAATGATGAAATACGCTTTTGCCCATTAAATCTTAGATACACCTCACATGGATCTCGATTTCGGATTGTGTTCTTGTTATTTCCATGATCATGTAGCATTCTTGAACTTGAAATTTGCATCTCGTTGCTTCATGAAATAGCTTCTACGTTCTTGTTTATGGTCTTCATGGAAGAACTTCTACCTTTTATGGAGGTCAATTGTCTCTAGAAAGGCATATTAGCATATGAACTTTCTGCATTTTCTTTCCTAATGAGCATGGTTTCGTCTGCAGGCTGTTGATTTAAGCAGTTCAAACGACTTTGTCCCTCCTAATGT
The DNA here is from genome assembly GCA_946122785.1 of Linum tenue. Taxonomy (NCBI): domain Eukaryota; kingdom Viridiplantae; phylum Streptophyta; class Magnoliopsida; order Malpighiales; family Linaceae; genus Linum; species Linum tenue. The sequence goes on along the minus strand of CAMGYJ010000004.1, from coordinate 63,691,586 downwards.
AAAGGTAACCACAACTAATAAACTCCATGTTTTAACCATCTTAACCTTGTTTATAACCAACTGATGTCATATCACTTAGCTTTCTTTATACAGGGCTGTAAGGAGTTCTGTCAAGCCGCAGTTCCTGAACTGCAAGACATCTTGGCATCCGTCTGCAACACTCACAAGCTACCTCTAGCTCTAACATGGGCCCCATGTTTTAGGCAGGGCAAAGGTGGATGCCGCCATTTCGACGAGAGCTATGCTCACTACATCTCCTCCGTGGACAAAGCCTGCTCCGTGGCCGACACAGAGCTCCTCGGGTTCCTTGCTGCTTGCTCCGAGCAGTACCTTTTCCTCGGCCAAGGAATCGTTGGCAAAGCATTCACAACGAACAAACAATGCTTCGCAAATGATGTCACGGCATTCAGCAAGTCAACCTATCCCCTTTCTCACCAGGCCATGGTGTTCGGCTTAAACGCTGCTGTGGCAATCCCACTACAGAGTCAAATTGGTGGTCCAGCCGATTTCGTGCTGGAGTTCTTCTTGCCAAAGGATTGCCAAGACAGAAAGAAGCTTCGAGACTTGCTTCCCCTGACTGTTCAGCAGGCTTCTCGTAGCTTACGTGTTGTAATGCAGAAAGAGGCAGAGGAAGAGATGGACCAGCAAGCTTCAGTTCCAGAAGAGTCTTCTTGGATAAGCATATTTATGGAGGCTCAAGGGAAAGGTGACACTTTTTCTTTCTCAAAGGAATGTGCAAAGGAAGAACCTCAAGAGGAGTTCAAGGTAGTGAGATACTGGGAGACCAATCAGAAGGAGATGAACCATAGGCCTGTCTCTATCAAACATCAATCATCGAGCAGTATTAGAAGAACGATCGAGAAGAGACGGACCAAAACCGAGAAGACGGTTAGCTTGGAAGTGCTGAGGCAGTACTTTGCTGGGAGCCTTAAAGATGCTGCTAAGAGTCTTGGTGGTAAGAAGCATATAATGCTGTAGTTAGTTACTAAGTTTTTTTTTCTTTTCTTTTCAGGAATTTAATTTTGACCATAGATTGATTAGGGGTCAATCACATAGATGTCACTAGTCAGTAACTTTTGTCTTTGATTACTCCATTAGTGCACAATTCCCTGCCCCAGTACAAACTATTGCTTGAAACTGCACTTTCTATTAGATCATTTACAACTAAACTAAACCATAAACCTCTTCATTTGCAGTGTGCCCCACTACTCTGAAAAGGATATGCAGGCAATATGGCATCAACCGATGGCCTTCTCGTAAGATCAAGAAGGTTGGCCACACTCTGAAGAAGCTCCAACTTGTAATCGACTCGGTGCAAGGTGCAGAAGGCTCCATTCAAATCGGTTCCTTCTACACTGCTTTCCCCGACTTGACATCTCCGAAGGAAGCCGATAGCAGCATGCTCTACAATGTAACAGCAGCAGGAACCGCTTCGAAATCAACATCCACGTCCAGCAGCCAAAGCTCAGGTTGTAGTTCATGCCAGCAAGATGCATTTTTTCTAACCGAAGACCCAAGCAGTTTGCTCAAGAGAACACACAGCGATGCAGAATTGCTTGTATTGAACCGTCACGAGGAACCAACAAGGCAGCACCACCTTTCCCGATCACAGAGCCACAGGATGCTGGCAGACTGTCCTAAACCCTGTTGCAGGAGGTTGAAAGAAGGGAATGCTTTCCGTGTTAAGGCCTCTTTTGGAGAAGACACGATCCGATTCAGCTTGCCATCCAGCTGGGGGTTCATGGAGTTGCAGCAAGAGCTTCTGTCCCGGTTCAATGTTGATACAACCTGCAGAATCGATCTCAAGTACTTGGACGACGATCACGAGTGGGTGCTTCTCACGTGTGATGCGGATCTCGAGGAGTGCAAAGATGTTTACATGTCAGAACAGCGGCACACTATCAAGCTTTCGGTCCATCGTTCGGTGCTAAGAGCTGGGACAGCAAGTTCAATACAACAATGAACGAGCAGTTTTTCTTCTTCTAGTGATTAGAGATATAGTTTTGGCTACTGTTTCTCTTAGCATGTGTTTGTGTATGCAACAGTTCTACAGATCTACCCATCTTGTGAAAATACAAAGGTGGGAGATCAATTTTACTGGGGGGGAAGGTTTGTAGTTCTGATAAAACTGCCACTGGGATCTTGTTTTATAGATCACTGGCAATAATCTATAGTATGGATATATGACAGTAGAACAACCATTGGTTGTTGCATCATCATATGTGTACCAGGTTTGTATATTAGTAAAAAACTGGTAATCTTTGCAGTAAGAACTCGATCTTGAAGCAAAAGAAAATGAGAAGTGAGAAGCAAGGAAACATGGGCTTAAGAAAGTATGGGAGTCGGTTAAGTTTATAGTAAACCACATGGCTCAGCGGGCCGATGGTTAAAGTGGGCCTCACTTGCCAACTTGAGAATGGTTCAGTTGGGCTAAAGAAAGCCTAAAATCCTAACACGGGCCGACCAAGCCAAACTTTTCTAAACGAGGATCGTTTGGAAGTTGTGATTTCAAATGGTGTATTGATCCAATTAATGTATTTGTGAGATTAAGTCGTTTTTTTGGTTTATATAGAACTAGAATACATGCATTTACTTTTTGGAGGCTCCACCACAATCACTCAATATTGAGGGATTTACAATCTCTACTTTTTGTTGAGATTATTCACAATCACTCAATACTAACTTTTTTACCTTTGGAACAAAAACACAATCTAAACCTCCAAACAAGATATTTACCTAATACATCAATTGACTCAATCCATCAAATGATAATACACTAATTGTCCCAATACATCAATTTGAAGAATCACAACTTCCAAACAACCCCGGGAAGCAATGTGTGTATTGTAGAATCCATGTAATTGTAAATTTCATCAACAAACCTAAAATACTTGTTGGTTAAGGGTCTCTCTTTACCAAAAGGGTTGGTTAGGAGAAATGGTTAAATACTTATATAACAAACATTAATCGGATTGTGAAGTCTGTATATATTCGTCATGCTAAGCATATTCTTGTCAACTATTTATGGAGTCCTATCTTTCATATCTAAGCCACAATGTGGTAGTGAGAACAACATTATCTTGCTCACCTAAACGTCGTATTTCAGAGATTTTTGTTGTCTTCTATTTTAGAATTTTTGTATGGTTCTGCTTACATTTTCCCAAGTAGTGAGATTCGATATAAAATGTCTACATATTAAGATCCTTTTTGTAACGTATCTCTAGACACAAATTCAACAATTCAGGAAACACATGCCACCACCCACTCTCGGTCCTTTTTCTCAACTTTGTGAGCCAATAGACAACGAGGAAAAAAAAACCCCGAGTAGACATGGAAAAACTCCTAAACATTCCTTCAATTTTTTCTTATAAAAAATAAGTTTTATACGAATTAACTTGTTTCTAATTAGACCAATCAATCGTTTGCGACCTTAGATACGATTTAGATTTCAAATCTTTTCACCTTTTGTAGAGGTTGGGGAGGGGGGTCCTACCTCTTTTTTCTTGGACTAATTAAGCTTGTTTAGTGTGTGATTAGTAGGTGCATTTATTGGTGGTCATTTCAGAAAATTGTCAGGTTATATATGTCAATGGGGTGAGTAAAATAGTTTGAAAAAATGAGTAAAACAAATGCATTTCATTTTTCAAATTCGAACATTTTCCCTCAGAAACAGAAATTTTGTACGTTTGATAGCACTAGCATAACAAACGGATCTTTGTGTCAATATCCAGCTCCCTTTAATCTTCACTACCCCTTGCTTTCACCTTTTGTATCGTCGAGTAAATACGATGATATGAATATTTAATAAATATATAAAAATGAATTACTAGAATTAACGACTTTGTTGTTAGATTTTGTATTTGACACGTATCCATGATTGATAAGCATCACACATCTTTGCAAGGAGGAGTTAGAATCTTAATTTCCTCCTCATGAGGTTTGTTGCAAAACTTTCTGAATTTAAGAATGCCCAAGCTAGTTGCGATGAGGAGTTAGCTAGAATATTAATTTCCTCCTCGTGAGGTTTGTTGCAAAACGTTCTGAATTTGAGAATGCTCAAACTAGCTTGTAGGTAGTTGTGTTTCAAGTCAGTTTACGGTTTTTTCTTAGTCTCTCTCATGCTAATGCACCAAATCAAGAGTAACTAACGACCACGATTTAGGAATATCGAAAAGTCCTCTATACATTAACCTAATGAATGTCAGGATACTTATAATAGTTTGGCTACTAGGGTTAGTTTTGCCATGTTCTCTCTTTGGCCAGATGTATAATATGGATATAAGAACATACATGCGTGCCTTCTACAACAAAGTTTGAGATATGTCATTACTGTATATTCACATGTCTATCATATGGAAAGGGACCAGCCATTTGTTAATTTCATCTCATATATAGTCCCCAATTATTGGAAAATAACATCAACCGCGAACGCTTTCGATACCATATTTCACGATATTGGATTAGATCAACTCCCAATTGATTGAAATACACGATAGAGGTATACTGAGCGATAATGCTACATATTTTACCAACTTATTGTTATTGAACTGGACCAACTACCAAGATATTTAAATTAATATACAAATTATCCATTCATTTTGATTGATAAATTTGTTCCTATGATGGTCATTGATATATTCCACACAATTGTTTTGTTCATTGTTATACAACTAAAGGTTAATTGAGATGGTTTTGATACAAATATAACTATCAAAATGACGATTATGATCATATTGCTATGCAACCAACATTAAGGGTGTAAATGCTCTTAGAACAAATTCAATAAAATAAAACAAAAGGCTAGGGCATCCTTGTTCTTTATGTATGACCTGACAATCAAAATTGGTTTGCGTGTATAGGGTAATACCCTATAGCTTTGACAAAAAAGGAAGAAAAGTTACCAACTAATTATCCATCATCTTAATTAGTTTAATCAAAGTTTAGAGGAGAAAAATGGATTAGTTAAATATCAAACAAACTTAGAGAAGCTTAAGTGTGTGGGAAATGAGGATTAAGGACAAAAAGAGGGCATCACGTTGGGGGCCAAAGGCATGGAAGAAAGATTAATTAAAGCTAACTAAGTGGTCCAACAAAATTAAATAATTAAAAGCATGCAAATCCCAAATGATCACTAACTAATAATCTCACTCTTGTTATTAAAAAAAAAAACTCACTCCTACACATGGCAACCATATACTTAATGCATAGTCCGTTATAATTAACACTTTTAGGTGGTAATACTATGGCTAAGCCTCCATTACTAGCTAGTTAGCTTCCATTTAGCTACATAACTCTTGGATGTAAAGGCAGAGATTCGCGTTTGATTTCATGAAATTATTCTAAAACTACTTAATTTTTCAAACTAACAAAATTCCACTCTTAATGTTTATCCCTTCAAATAACCATTCACAATTTCATTTTGCTCAATTTGAAGGTTGATCAACTGTTGCATTGCTAAAAAGTTTATATCAACATGTGTATTGACTAAATGAAGCAACAAACTAAACATAGTTACATAAACAAATACATTGATGGAAACCAATTTTCCCCTGTTATCATAGAAAGTTTAATGTTTTGCTCTAATAATATGCACCTCTTACCCATTGTGATAAACTATACTATATTACTGTAGAAATTAGTGAGTAGAATTAGGTTATATAAGTGATTGTGGTTGTGATGGTAAATAGTTGGCAATTAACATTAAAATTTGAGGGTTCACATTTCATTATTGGTATATTTATACTACTATGTTTTGTGTATTCTCCAAATCAAAAGGGTTTCATGGAACCCCCTTTCATAACTCTAGCTCCGCCCCTGCTACACGATAAACATGAAATAATACTTGCTAACGAAGTTGTGTCTTGGATATATATTAGATCTTGGTATGAATTGAGTATTTTTCGTCTTCTTCATATATGACCAAATTAACTAAACCAATTAACCCGAATGTTACTATATGATTTTATCGCCTCTTTTAATATTTGAGATCGTTAATTACTAGTATTTCAACATAAGATAATATACTCTGATACCATGTCACCCGTCAGTCCTAATAATTCGAGTTATTGCGATAGATCCAATAGTGAATCTTGTACCATTAGTTCCTTGCAAAGTTTCCTCCTTTTGAATCTCCACATGTACCTTCACCCCCAAATTCCATTTCCACTTCTTCCCCATGCTGTCGTTAAGGTTAATTACATAAATCAAAGATGCATTATATTAATTAACGCAGTGGCGGGCACCTGGAAAGTAATTAACAGGCTTGCTTATGTACTAATTACGAATAAACATTATAATGTAATTAGCTGGAGGTTCTTAATATGGGATCTGTGATCTCACTAATACCCAACTAATCACCAATGAACTGCTAATCATTCTTCCACTAGTCCAGCCATTAATTGACACGAATCGAATCTGTGGAGCTCTGGTGTAAATCCTGACAAATCCGTGGAAATGAGTTGGTAATAATGTGGAGAGAATCGATCCCTTTATGTTTTTGTTAATCGTCACCTTTTTAATTAATCGTCACCTTTTTAATATTTAAATGAGGGAAAGTGTGTTACAGGTTGATGTATGGAATCGAATCTTACTACCAAAAAAAAGAAGATTTTCTGGTTCAGAATTAAGGGGCGTTTAAGGGTTCAATGTTCTCATTAGTTGGAAATAAATAGAGGTTTAATCAAGTGAAAGTATGGCGGCCGGTTTGGTTTGAGGGAACTAGATAGGTTTCATGATTAAGCATGAGATGGATGGTTATAGTTTCCTGATGGCCTTGGGAGTTTTAGGACATTGTTTAGGTTGATGATGGCGTTGATAAGATTTGAATTAGATTATCTCTCGTTGTTATCTGGAAGTTATGGGAATTCGTTGTATAGTGAAAATGATGTGGTTTTTGTAGCTTTATTATTTACAAGATTGGATTAGGGTTAGGTCGTATGCACTTTGAAAAATTACTATAAATACTTTTCATGTTTCTCTGTAATCTGTATCTCCTCAATTATAGTGAAATTGTCTCTCTCATGCCCATTAATTAGCTAACACACATTGTGTTAGTTAACCACGTGAATTATTTGTGTGTTCTTTACTTTCTTGCATTGTCCATTACCCAATCCGTTTTAACGATTGGTTTGTTGAAATGAGCATATTGCTAACCAAAATTTTTATATGGGAGGATTCATCGAACGTCAGAATGTGAGGCTAGGGTTATGAGAAAACGGAAGAATTAGAGCTTGTTCTAAATGGAAATTCTGAAAATGAGAAATCGAGCTCAACAATTTCACAACGATCTTCATTATGATAGATGTGTAATCTTTGGAATTTGAAAAGCTCTATATTTCTAAAAGCGCTCATGTACATTATATGCGATGTCTTGTTTTGCTCATCATAAATTCTCATCCAAACAAGGTTTTAATTTGTTTGTGCGATAATAATGGGAATATTCCTAAATGATAGTTGATTGCTTCATCATTGCACTACTTTACTTGCTTTTTATAAGAAAATACGTCTCCATATAATAATAACCCGATCCTCCTCAGGAGAAAAAAGCAACTACGCCGGCGACGATCTTGCCGATTAATGCTTGTTCGTATCTACCCAATTGGACGCCGGAATAATTGGACATGTTTAGTGACAAACTAAGTGGTTATTTAAATTTTAATGTATGTCACCATAAGAAAAGGAAAAAAAAAAAAAAACTAGTGCATTCATCCCTAATGAAAATTATGGAGAAATTTCAAAGTAGCCACTAAAATGTAAATATGTTCAAATTGACTATTAGATATTGAAATAGGTAACTCAACAATTACAACCAATACAGTGATGGAGCCAGATGTGTGAATAAGAATAGCTTATTTGAAATGTTGTAATTGTGGAGGCCGGAGGGGCTAAAACCTTACCGAATACTCTATTTCTTAAATTTGCTACGAGTTTTGCATCTAATTTTACCTATATTCAAAATTGAGAGAGGGTTATAGCCCCTCGCTTTAACCTAACTCCTTGTAAAATCATAGTAGATATTATATTAACCTAACTCCTTGTAAAATCATAGTAGATATTATATTAGAAGTAGAATACTTTGTGCTGAAATCATAATTCAATAATTTATATGGCTAAAAATCGCTTAATAATTTAACCTTCAATAATTCCAGTCAGACCTCGTACATGGTTTCACAAAACCGTGGTAAACATTTCCACCATTTATACTCATTATTCATTCCAACTTTTATTTGCCCTTTAAAAAATATTTTTCCGCCACAACATTATTTCAGGAGGTTATGGAAGTAAGAATATTAAATTTGGTGCAATTATTTGTGATGAGTACTCTAGGTCACTCAGGATACCATAGTTTGGTATATATATATATATATATATATATGTTGACTCAATTAGCTAGCATTTTGCGCTTTATTTACATTTACTTTTACTAATTAATCATGACAATGACAAGGGAAACAAAAATTAATGGATTAACTAATTGCATCACATAGACGAACAAGGGATTGGTCTAGTGGTAATATCACTAGCCATGAACCTGGAGGTACCAGGTTCGAATTCCTTCAGTAGTACCTAATAACAAAAAAAAAAAACCTATATCACCCTTATCTAAAAAAAAAGAACTAATTGCATCACATAGATACACCTATATGCTTAAACGAGCTTTACCTTGTTGGATTATATAAAAAGTATCGAATTTATCGAAATCTAAAAAAAAGAACTAATTGCATCACATAGATACACCTATATGCTTAAACGAGCTTTACCTTGTTGGATTATATAAAAAGTATCGAATTTATCGAAAAGAGCTTGTAGACTGACGATATATACTAGTGTACTTTTCAACCAGAAACGATTTTATTCGAATCTTACATTAACATAATTAACTTTTCAAGATAGTTAGACGAAAACAACCTTATCCACAAGATATCCACAATTCAATCAATGCATGTGATAAGATACTTTAGGGGTCGTTTGGAAGTTGCATATGTTAAATCGTTGTATTGTTATAAATCACTATGATATAAATGTACGCATTGATACAATAGATGCATTTTGAAATTACATTGTTTGGTTGTTGAAATTGTAATTTATGAATCGATTGTTATAAAGTTACTTTATAAGGAAATGTCATATTTGTCCTCCACTTTTAATATAAAACAAAAAGAACTATGGACATAATTGGAAAAAGTAGATGTGCTCAATTATTAAACCAACAATCAGAACAATCTCAACTTTTAACAAATACAACACTAACAATCGCAACTTCCAAACGACCCCTTAATTTCTTAACCACATTTCCCACATCTCCCTCCTCAAAGAATCATCAATCATCATCATAATACCTTATTAATCAAGACTTACCATATACTTATTGAGTACTACACAAGAGAGACAATGGCGTGCTATCATTGGTTCCCACATGTTGACTAGTACAAAGTTTTTTTTTTTTTTTTTTGGAGTGGCAATTGAGTATAGTAACTTTTATTGGTTATGGGAACCAAGTACCAACCCACCAAAAGCCCAATTCGAAATTTTGGAAAAAGGAATAGTCATAGAGAAATGGACCATACTCAAATCTTTCTTTTTATGATTAACAATAATCATGCCTTCTTCCTTCATATAATCAATAAATTAACAATGCTAGTGAGATGGAGAGAGAGGGTGAATACATTGATTATGACGAGAGTTCCTTGATTTCTTCCTCTTCCTTTTGACTTATTGTTCATGCTCTTAAACCATTCACTCTTCCCTCGCAAGATTCATACCTTAAAGAAAAAGTGGGTTCGATGGTGAATGAAATAGAAAACTTGTAGGTACATTACATGGACTTTATATGGTTGACTTAATGCGTAAATGTGTGAACTCCCCTTAGTCTTGTGAGTCAAAAGATGAGAATTTTAACTATAAGTATCGAAAAATTTATGCAAGAACGAAACCATTGAGATAATCCCGACTAACCAATTACTAATTCGTATACCTATTCTCTTACAACTCGAATGCTCTAGTCTTATACACAGCTTTAAGAGGCCTCCATCAAATTCACCATAACCTGCCCTATTCAAAGTGCAAACGCTTCATTGGAGGAGTCTCAAATCTATTGTCTCATGTTTCTTAATAAGGGTGGCGGGTCGGTTTTGAGTTTTTGATTTTAACCGAAACCAAATATTATTATAGACTTATTAGTTTCTCTTAACGGATAAAATTAAACCAATAATTATGAACTTCATAATCCAAAGCCACCTCAATGGCTTTCAGCCGTTCTACCATCAATCTCTCAGCTAGGCTACTTAATTAATTAATCGGCGGATATTAATAATGGGTTTTGATCTTTGAAAGCTCTAAGACTGCCGACTATCTAGAAATCATTCACCTAATTGCCTAACCACTTCTCATATATTGTTTCATTTCTATTCCTTCTTTGTAACAGTTTCTATTTATCCTTAATTATGCCAATTGGAAACTAGCAGGCTCTATTCTAAGTAATTAATTGTCTCCTAAACTACTTTTAATTAATTGTTGTTTGTGTTCTTTTGGCCGATTATTGCATGTCTCAAGGAAAGCGAAAGCAAGATTGACTATTAATTAATTTTGCCACCTTCCATTTTTCCTTTCCTGTTGTCTGTGACCCATTTAATTGGTTTATAGTCTTTTTGGATTTAGTGTTACAACTTACAAGAGACTTTTGCGAGTGAGTCTCCTGCATAACAATCCTAATTCCCGAAGGAATGCCAGTCTTTCAGCACAAGAATTACAATTTTCATCCCGCCTAAAATTCAAGGAATTGATCTCTTTCTCTGCTTTTAGCCAAATTCAAGTTTAGGAAAGAAAGTAAATGTCATCGTTTCATCTGCCCTTCCACTTTTTGAGCTGACCCAACCTGATCGAGTCAAGGCCATTAAGAACCTCGAGCCGACTCTCGTTTACAGGATTCGTGTGTCAGGCTTTCAGGCTGTGGGGGTTTGAGGGTGGTTTTTGCTTAATTTGGAGCAACCTAATCAAAATGATCATACCGTGTCGGGATATTATGTACTGAAATAAAATATAGCTAACATCATAAGCTATATATTGAAATAAAATCTTGACCAATGGTTAACGGCTCGAACCAACGTATATGTAGTTCTTTATATATGGCTCTAGCAAGGTTATTAGTGTGGTTTAAAATGGGTCGTCATTTAGCTTCAGTTTCTTAAATTAAGTTGAATTGTTAATTCAGACAATTTAGATGGAGGACGTGAATAATATAGATGACTAAAGTTGATTATTATTGTTTCCCCGTTAGTTTAGTCCAAATTTCAATGACAAGTTGGTTAAATACTAAAATTTGATAACACATTTATTAGCGATCTTGGACTTCGGTGAACATTTATGTAATTGACCCAAAGAATCTACAAAAATTGATTGTTGGATCTTTCCTACATTATATAAATCCTCAACATGAACTGGCTGCTGTTATTTTACAGCTAAATTGAACTAGTTGTTAATAACATATTAAAACCCAAAAATATCAGTTTCTAAAAAATACAAAAATTCAGGGGTAATATTTGCCGCCCATGATTTTGTTCCCAGGATTTTCTGACAGATATTTCCCCTAATTAATTACTTCACTATTTTAATATATAAGATGCAGCTTAATTAATTTATCTCCATAGGGAACAAATTATGGAGAACATCCAGTAGCAATATTACAAATGGCGTTCGCATCTGCATGTAATGGTTGATAGTAGTTTGTTTTGGTGGAAAAAATAAGACAGAAAATAAAGGTGTAATTCTAATGTTTAAAAAAGGGTTTTCACATTTCCTCAAGGTGAAATGAATGAAAATAAGTTGCAATGTGGTACATAGTGATAGAGAATAATGTTTTAGCTGAACTAGATTTGTTTCCCAATCATGCTACGAAAAGTAATAATCAGTTGTAAGTCTAATTGAGTGTCCCGAAGGTTTCGTACGAGTGTTTTTTTACTCATTTCGGACTTTGTAAGAAGGAGGGTTAGACGATTAGGCGAGGTTGATTCTAACAAGGGGTGGAAATCACTACCTTTAGTGTAAGCTTTGGCAACCCATTCAGTAAACGTTTGAGAGTAAATGACACATGAATGGCAGATAATACTAGGAATCGATGATTCTATAGTAATGGAATGGATCGAGACGTCCTCTACATTTCTAAGACCACAGCGAGAACGAGTCATCAGTAACAACTCTAGTCAAATTCAGAAGAAAAAAAAAAGCCATAAATGGTAACGATAACAAAGAGTCGATATTCATTTTTGTCAACATCAAACACATAATATGGAGAAACATGAAGGTTTCTACTTGGACCAACAGTTTAGCCGTGAAAAATGGCAGCTCTGCCCAACTTTGAGACACACAAAAACTTGTTCATCATTTTAAGTTCACATTCCACCGACCGACAGTTTATACATCTCACGAGGTGGGATTTATATTACTTTAAGTCAGGGCGGGTATTATGCTGCATGTTGCAGTCAAACATGACTCAGAAATCGAAACAAGAAACACAACCACCTTATTATACAACAGTCGAAAGTCAGTTACAACTTACAAGTGTTAGAAAAGAGAGGAGTAGAGTAGGGGTGGGCATGTGGTTCGGTTTTACCGAACCGAATAAAAACCGAACGAAACCGAATTTTATCTTATTAGGTTCGGAGTTCGGATGAGAATTTACAACATTTCGGGAACCAGCTTCAGTTAAACAGAATCGAAAACCGACCGAATTTCCGAAATTAAAAAGGCCTAACCCAACTCTTTTCAGACTTCAGCAGGCCTACTCCACACCTTGACCCAACTAAAGCCTAAACCCAATACCCAAGCCCAACCTCCTTGCCCCAAACCCCTAATTAAAGCCCAATTCCAAGCCCACAACCGAGAAAACCCTAGGAAGTAGAAAAAGGAAGGGAGTTTGGTTTCTGTCTCTTGAGACAGAGTTTCGAGACCCTCCCCGACTCCCTCCGCCAGCCTCCTGTGACCTGGCTGCCTCCTCCCCCTACACAGTATACACGAAGCAGCAACAGGCAGTAGCCGCCAGCCAGCGCCCAGCAGCGGCGACTCCCCGACACGACGCCCGACGGCCTCTCCTAATGGCGTTTCGCCGTTTCCCCGACGCCCAAAGGCCTCTCCTCTCCCCGACCCTCGACTCGACTTCTCCCACCCTCCATCTCTCTCTCCCAGTCTACTAGTGGTCCAGCGCCACTCGCCGCCTCCCTCCCAGGCTCCCACAGATGGCAGACCTTCTCTCCCGCCGACAACAACATAAATTTCGGTTCTGGCTGGGAAAACCAAACCGAGCTATAATTCGGTTGGGATGTATGTAATTTCGGAAATTCGACATGTACCAGTTCGGTTCGGTTAATCGAACCGATCGAACGCCCACCCCTAGAGTAGAGGACGGTGCTAGTGTTGTGGTATATGATCCACGATTGAACCTCTCCCAACAACTCAAGTTATTGGGACCAACTGGTTCTTGACATGGTATCAGAGCCTTCTGTGACCGAGAGGTCTTGTGTTCGATTCCTGGTGACCCCCATTTGTTAAGCACATGGTATTCTTGTCTTCAGACCTGTGCAAACTTCAAGCCCTTGTGAGTGGCTTTCGTTTGAGGGGGCGTGTTAGTGTTGAAGAAGGGCAGTTGGGGGGTGTTAATGAACAGCTTGGGGTTTTCCTGGCGCCGGGTTGAGAGGTAAACACCAGTTACCACCACCACACTTCATGCTTCGCCTAGTTGGAAATGACTAGCTAATTGTACGCGAAATAAGTGTACATAGAGTGGATGTGTTCAATTTTCATAGCTAAAAAAGCTTGTCAAACCGACTTATATCGTTTTGTGGATTTAACAAGTAGTATGTTCGACCGGTGGTATAATCGGTTTATGCCAGTTCATGCTTGTTTGACAAGTGTTATTATCTGACCGATGATACATCTAATAACTTTCTCGGTGGAGAACAGCCTCGGGCAGAATCCTTGATCTGTAGCCTCCAAAATCGAAAGAAAATGCAAAGTCAAAAAAACCGTACGAAATCTGTGATGGTACCCCTTTGGAATATGCAAAAAACGAACCCAGAAGATATCCGCCCAAATCGATGCTTAATGAACTTAATCATCGTTGAAGAATAGCCTCAGGTCGAATCTGTGATTTGTAGCCTTCGAAATTCAAGGAAAATGGCATTTCGAAAAACAATCGCCCAAATAATTACGAAAATGCCAAACAAAAATACATTCGCCCAAATCGGTGCTTAATGGCTTAATCATCGGTGGAGAATATGATCAGTAGACTTCATTATCGATTGAGAACAGCCTCGGGCCGAATCCGTGATCTGTAGCCTCCAAAATCGAAAGAAAATGCCATTTTGGAAAAATTGCCCGAAATCTGTGATGGTACCCCTTTGTAATCTTCCAAAAACGGACTCAGATGATATCCGCTCAAGCCGGTTCTTAATGGACTTAATCATCGTTCAAGAATAGCCTCAGGTCGAATCCGTGATCTATAGCCTTCAAAATCCAAGGAGAATAGCCATTCAAAAAAAATCACCCATATAATTACGAAAATGCCAACCAAAAATACATTCGCCCAAACTCGGTGCTTAATGGCTTAATCATCGGTGGAGGATAGGATTACTAGACATCATAATTGGTGGAGAATAGCCTCGGGTCGAATTCGTACTATGTAGCCTCCAAAATCTAAAGAAAATGTCATTTTGGAAAAATCGCCCGAAATATGTGATGGTACCCTTAGGAATCTGCCAAAAATGGACCCAGAAGATTCCGCCCAAATTAGTGCTTAATGGACTTAATCGTCGTTGAAGAATATCCTCAGAGTGAATCTGTGCTCTGTAGCCTTCAAAATCCAAGGAAAATGGCTTTTCGAAAAAAAAATCACCCAAATAATTGCGAAAATGCCATACGAAAATAAATTCGCCAAAATCGGTGCTTATTGGCTTAATTATCGGTGGAGAATAGTATCAGTAGACTTCATTATCGGTAGATAACATCCTCGGGCCGAATTCGTGATCTGTAGCCTCCAAAATCAAAAGAAAATGCCATATCGGAAAAATCGCTTGAAATCTGCCAAAAACGGACCCAGAAGATATACACCCAAATAGGTGATTAATGGACATAATCATCGTTGAAGAATAGTCTCGGCCCGAACCCGTGATCAGTATCCTTCAAAATCCAAGCAAAATGGCCTTTCGAAAAAAATCACTCAAATAATTACGAAAATGCAATACGAAAATAAATTCGGCCAATTCTGCTTTTAATGGCTTAATCATCGGTGTATAATAGGATGAGTAGACTTCATTATCGGTGTAAAACAGCCTCGGGCCGAATACGTGATCTGTAGCCTCCAAAATGGAAAGAAAATGCAATTTCGTAAAGATCACCCTAAATCTGTTATGTTACCCCTTTGAAATATGCCAAAAATGGACCCGAAAGAGTTCCTTCCAAATCGGTGCTTAATGGACTTAATCATCATTGATGAATAGTCTCAGGTCGAATCTGTGATCTGTAGCCTTCAAAATTCAAGGAAAATGGTCTTCCGAAAAACAATCGCCCAAATAATTACGAAAAATGTCATATGAAAATAAATTTGCCCAAATCGGTGCTTAATGGCTTAATCATCGGTGGAGAATAGGATTAGTAGACTTCATTATCAGTGGACAATATCCCCGGGCTGAATTTGTGATCTATAGTCTCCAAAATCGAAAGAAAATGTCATTTCAAAAAAATCGTCTGAAATCTGGGATGGTACCCATTTGGAATCTGTAAAAAATGTAACTGAAAGATATCCTCCCAAATCAGTGCATAATGGACTTAATCATCGTTGAAGAATAGCCTCAGCCCTAATTCGTGATATGTAGCCTCCAAAATTCAAGCAAAATCGCCTTTCGAAAAAAATGCCCAAATAATCACGAAAATACCATACGAAAATAAATTTTCCCAAAATCAATGCTTAATGACTTAATCATCTGTGGAGAATAGGATCAGGAGACTTCATTATCGGTGGACAACAACCTCGGGCCGAATCTGGGATCTGTAGCCTCCAAAATCGAAAGACAATGTCATTTCGGAAAAATCGCTTGAAATCTGTGTTGGTACGTACCCCTTTGGCATCTGCCAAAAATTCACCCGGAATAAATCCATCAAAATCGGTGCTTAATGGACTTAATCATCGTTGAAGAATAGCCTCAGGCCGAATCGGTGATCTGCAGCCTTCAAAATCCAAAGAAAATGCTTTTCGTCGCCCAAAAAATTAAGAAAATGCCATTTGAAAATAAATTGGCCCAAATTGGTGCTTAATGGGCTTATCATCCAGGGAGAATATGATCAATAGACTTCATTATCGGTGGAGAATAGCCTCGGCCTGATTTCGTGATCAGTAGCCTCCAGAATAGAAAGAAAATGGCATTTCGGAAAAATCGCCCGAAACTGTGATGGTACCCTTTTGGAATCTGCCAAAAATTGACCCAGAATAAATCCGCCCAATTTGGTGCTTAATGGACTTAATCATCGTTGAAGAATAGCCATATGCAGAATCCGTGATCTGTAGCCTTCAATATCCAAAGAAAATGGCATTTCGTCGCCCAAAAAATTACGAAAATGCCTTCCGAAAATAAATAGGCCCAAATCGTTGCTTAATGGGCATATCATCCCTCGAGAATAGGATCAATAGACTTCATTATCGGTGGAGAATAGCCTCGGCCTGATTTCGTGATCTGTAGCTTTCAGAATAGAAAGAAAATGACATTTCGGAAAAATCGCCCGAAATATATGTTGGTACCCTTTGAAATCTGCCAAAAATTGGCCAGGAATAAATCCGCCCAAATCGGTGCTTAATTGAATTAATCATCGTTGAAGAATAGCCTTAGGCCAAATCCGTGATCTGTAGCTTTCAATATCCAAAGAAAATGGCCTTTCGTCGCCCAAAACATTACGAAAATTCCATCCGAAAATAAATTGGCCCAAATTGGTGTTTAATGGCTTATCTTCCCTGGAGAATAGGATCAATAAACTTCATTATCGGTGGAGAATAGCCACGGCTTGATTCCGTGATCTGTAGCCTTCAGAATAGAAAGAAGATGGCATTTCTGAAAAATCGCTCGAAATCTGTGATGGTACCCCTTTGGAATCTGGCAAAAATTAACCCGGAATAAATCCGCCCGAATTGGTGCTTTATGGATTTAATCATCGTTAAAGAATAGCCATATGCTGAATCCGTGATCTGTAGCCTTCAATATAAAAAGAAAATGGCCTTTCGTCGCAAAAAAATTACAAAAATATCATCCGAAAATAAATTGTCTCAAATCGATGCTTAATGGTCTTATCATCCCAAGAGAATAGGATCAAGAGACTTCATTATCGGTGGAGAATAGCCACGGCCTGATTCCGTGATCTGTAGCCTCCAGAATCGAAATAAAATGGCATTTCGGAAAAATAGCCCGAAATCTGTGATGGTACCCCTTTGGAAGCTGCCAAAAATTGAGCTGGAATAAATTCGATCAAATCGATGCTTAATGGACTTAATTATCGTTGAAGAATAACCTAAGGTGAATCCATGATCTGTAGCCTTCAATATCAAAAGAAAATGGTCTTTCGTCACAAAAAAATTACGAAATGCCATCTGAAAATAAATTGGCCCAAATCGGTGCTTAATGGGCTTATCATCTCTGGAGAATAGGATCAATAGACTTCATTATCGGTAGCCTCGGCCTGATTACGTGATCTGTAGCCTCCAGAATAGAAAGAAAATTGCATTTCCGAAAAATCGCCCGAAATATGTGAGTGTACCCTTTTGGAATCTGCCAAAAATTGACCGGAAATAAATTCGCCCAAATTGGTGCTTAATGGACTTAATCATCGTTGAAGAATAGCCTCAGACCGAATCCGTGATCTATAGCCTTCAATATCCTAAGAAAATGGCATTTCGTCGCGCAAACAAATACGAAAATGTCATCAGAAAATAAATTGGCCCAAATCGGTGCTTAATTGGCTTATCATCCCCGAAGAATAGGATCAATAGACTTCATTATCGGTGGAGAATTGCCTCGGCATGATTCCATGATCTGTAGCCTCCAGAATTGAAAGAAGATGGCATTTCGGAAAAATCGCCTGAAATCAGTGATGGTACCCCTTTGGAACCTGTCAAAAATTGACCCAGAATAAATCCGCCAAAATCGGTGCTTAATGGACTTAATCATCGTTGAAGAATAGCCTCAGACCGAATCCGTGATCTGTAGCCTTCAATATCCAAAGAAAATGGCATTTCGTCGCCCAAAAAATTACGAAAATGCCATTCGAAGCCCAAAACGGTGCTTAATGGGCTTATCATCCATTGAGAATAGGATTAATAGACTTCATTATCGGTGGAGAATATCCTCGGTCTGATTTCGTGATCTATGGCCTTCAGAATAGAAAGAAAATGGCATTTCGAAATATCGCCCGAAATCTGTGAGGGTACACCTTTGGAATCTGGCAAAAATTTAACCGGAATAAATCCGCCCAATTTGGTGCTTAATGGACTTAATCATCGTTGAAAAATAGCCATATGCGAATCCGTGATCTGTAGCCTTCAATATAAAAAGAAAATGGCCTTTCGTCGCCCAAAAAATTACGAAAATGCCATTCAAAAATAAATTGGCTCAAATTGGTGCTTAATGGGCTTATCATCCCTGGAGAATAGGATCAATAGACTTTATTATCGGTGGAGAATTGCCTCGGCCTGATTCCATGATTTGTAGCCTCCAGAATCTAAAGAAAATGGCATTTCGGAAAAATCGCCTGAAATTAGTGATGGTACCCCTTTGGAATCTGTCAAAAATTGACCTGGAATAAATCCGCTGAAATCGGTGCTTAATGGACATACTCAGCGTTGAAGAATAGCATCAGGCAGAATCCGTGATCTATAGCCTTCAATATCATAAGAAAATGGCCTTTCGTCACCCAAAAAATTACGAAAATGTCATTCGAAAATAAATTGGCCCAATTCGGTGCTTAATGGTCTTATCATCCATGGAGAATAGGATCAATAGATTTCATTATCGTTGGAGAATAGCCTCCGCCAGATTTCGTGATCTGTAGCCTCCAGAAAAGAAAGAAAATGGCATTTCGGAAAAATCGCCCGAAATTTGTGATGGTACCCCTTTGGAATCTGCCAAAAATTTAACCGGAATAAATCCGCCCAAATTGGTGCTTTATGAACTTAATCATCGTTAAAGAATAGCCATATGACGAATCCGTGATCTGTAGCCTTCAATATAAAAAGAAAATGGCCTTTCGTCGCCCAAAAAATTACGAAAATGCCATTCAAAAATAAATTGGCTCAAATTGGTGCTTAATGGGCTTATCGTCCCTGGAGAATAGGATCAATAGACTTCATTATCGGTGGAGAATAGCCTCGACCAGATTTCGTGATCTGTAGCCTCCAGAATTGAAAGAAAATGGCATTTCGGAAAAATCGCCCGAAATCTGTGATGGAACCCCTTTGGAATCTGCCAAAACTTGACCAGGAATAAATCCTCCCAAATCGGTGCTTAATGGACTTAATCATCGTTGAAGAATAGCCTCAGGCCAAATCCGTAATCTGTAGCCTTCAATATCAAAAGAAAATGGCCTTTCGTCGACCAAAACATTACGAAAATGTCATCCGAAAATAAATTGGCCCAAATTGGTGCTTAATGGGCTTATCTTCCCTGGAGAATAGGATCAACAAACTTCATTATCGGTGGAGAATAGCGTCGGCCTGATTCCGTGATCTGTAGCCTCCAGAATAGAAAGAAAATGACATTTCGGAAAAATTGCCCGAAATCTGTGATGGTACCCCTTAGGAATCTGGCAAAAATTGACCCGGAATAAATCCACCCAAATTGGTGCTTTATGGACTTAATCATCGTTAAAGAATAGCTATATGCCGAATCCGTGATCTGTAGCCTTCAATATAAAAAGAAAATGGCATTTCGTCGCAAAAAAATTACAAAAATATCATCCGAAAATAAATTGTCCCAAATCGATGACTATTGGTCTTATCATCCAGAGAGAATAGGATCAATAGACTTCATTATATGTGGAGAATTGCCTCGGCCTGATTCCATGATTTGTAGCCTCCAGAATCTAAAGAAAATGGCATTTCGGAAAAATCGCCTGAAATTAGTGATGGTACCCCTTTGGAATCTGTCAAAAATTGACCTGGAATAAATCCGCTGAAATCGGTGCTTAATGGACATAATCAGCGTTGAAGAATAGCATCAGGCAGAATCCGTGATCTATAGCCTTCAATATCATAAGAAAATGGCCTTTCGTCACCCAAAAAATTACGAAAATGTCATTCGAAAATAAATTGGCCCAATTCGGTGCTTAATGGTCTTATCATCCATGGAGAATAGGATCAATAGATTTCATTATCGTTGGAGAATAGCCTCCGCCAGATTTCGTGATCTGTAGCCTCCAGAAAAGTAAGAAAATGGCATTTCGGAAAAATCGCCCGAAATTTGTGATGGTACCCCTTTGGAATCTGCCAAAAATTTAACCGGAATAAATTCGCCCAAATTGGTGCTTTATGAACTTAATCATCGCTAAATAATAGCCATATGCCGAATCCGTGATATGTAGCCTTCAATATAAAAAGAAAATGGCCTTTCGTCGCCCAAAAAATTACGAAAATGTCATTCAAAAATAAATTGGCTCAAATTGGTGCTTAATGGGCTTATCATCCCTGGAGAATAGGATCAATAGACTTCATTATCGGTGGAGAATAGCCTCGACCAGATTTCGTGATCTGTAGCCTCCAGAATTGAAAGAAAATGGCATTTCGGAAAAATCGCCCGAAATCTGTGATGGAACCCCTTTGGAATCTGCCAAAACTTGACCAGGAATAAATCCTCCCAAATCGGTGCTTAATGGACTTAATCATCGTTGAAGAATAGCCTCAGGCCAAATCCGTAATCTGTAGCCTTCAATATCAAAAGAAAATGGCCTTTCGTCGACCAAAACATTACGAAAATGTCATCCGAAAATAAATTGGCCCAAATTGGTGCTTAATGGGCTTATCTTCCCTGGAGAATAGGATCAACAAACTTCATTATCGGTGGAGAATAGCGTCGGTCTGATTCCGTGATCTGTAGCCTCCAGAATAGAAAGAAAATGACATTTCGGAAAAATTGCCCGAAATCTGTGATGGTACCCCTTAGGAATCTGGCAAAAATTGACCCGGAATAAATCCACCCAAATTTGTGCTTTATGGACTTAATCATCGTTAAAGAATAGCTATATGCCGAATCCGTGATCTATAGCCTTCAATATAAAAGAAAATAGCATTTCGTCGCAAAAAAATTACGAAAATATCATCCGAAAATAAATTGTCCCAAATCGATGATTAATGGTCTTATCATCCAGAGAGAATAGGATCAATAGACTTCATTATATGTGGAGAATTGCCTCGGCCTGATTCCATGATTTGTAGCCTCCAGAATCTAAAGAAAATGGCATTTCGGAAAAATCGCCTGAAATTAGTGATGGTACCCCTTTGGAATCTGTCAAAAATTGACCTGGAATAAATCCGCTGAAATCGGTGCTTAATGGCCATAATCAGCGTTGAAGAATAGCATCAGGCAGAATCCGTGATCTATAGCCTTCAATATCATAAGAAAATGGCCTTTCGTCACCCAAAAAATTACGAAAATGTCATTCGAAAATAAATTGGCCCAAATCGGTGCTTAATAGACTTCATTATCGGTGGAGAATTGCCTCGGCTTAATTCCGTGATCTGTAGCCTCCAGAATCAAAATAAATTGGCTTTTCAGAAAAATCGCGCGAAATCTGTGATGTTACCCCTTTGGAATCTGCCAAAAATTTAACCGGAATAAATTCGCCCAAATTGGTGCTTTATGAACTTAATCATCGCTAAATAATAGCCATATGCCGAATCCGTGATATGTAGCCTTCAATATAAAAAGAAAATGGCCTTTCGTCGCCCAAAAAATTACGAAAATGCCATCCGAAAATAAAATGGCCCAAATTAGTGCTTAATGGGCTTATCATCCCTTGACAATAGGATCAATAGACTTCATTATCAGTGGAGAATAGCCTCGGCTTGATTTCGTGACCTGTAGCGTCAAGAATCGAAATAAATTGGCATTTCAGAAAAACCGCCCGAATTCTGTGATGGTACCCCTTTGGAATCTGCCAAAAATTGACCCGGAATAAATCCGCCGAAATCGGTGCTTAATGGACTTAATCATCGTTGAATAATAGCCTCGGGCCGAATCCGTGATATGTAGCCTTCAATATTTAAAGAAAATGGCCTTTCGTCGCCCAAAATATTACGAAAATGCCATTCGAAAATAAATTGGCCCAAATCGGTGCTTAATGGGCTTATAATCCCTGGAGAATAGGATCAATAGAGTTCATTATCGGTGGAGAATAGCATCGGCCTGATTCCGTGATCTGTAGCCTCCAGAATAGAAAGAAAATGACATTTCTGAAAAATCGCCCGATATCTGTGATGGTACCCCTTTGCTATCTGCCAAAAATTGAAACGGAATAAATGCGCCCAAATTAGTGCTTAATGGATTTAATCATTGTTAAAGAATAGCCATATGCCGAATCCGTGATCTGTAGCCTTCATTATAAAAAGAAAATGGCATTTCGTCTCCCAAAAAATTACGAAAATATCATCCGAAAATAAATTGGCTCAAATCAGTGCTCAATGGTCTTATCATCCCAAGAGAATAGGATCAATAGACTTCATTATCGATGTAGAATAGCCTCGACCTGATTCCGTGATCTGTAGCCTCGAGAATTGAAAGAAAATTGCATTTCGGAAAAATCGCGCCAAATCTGTGAATGTACCCCTTTGGAATCTGCCTAAAATTGACGCGGAGTAAATCCGCCCAAATCGGTTCTTAATGGACTAAATCATCGTTGAAGAATAGTCTCAGGCCGAATACGTGATCTGTAGCCTTCAATATCAAAAGAAAATGGCTTTTCATCGTGCAAACAAATACGAAAATGCCATCTGAAAATAAATTGGCCCAAATCGGTGCTTAATGGGCTTATCATCCCCGGAGAATAGCATCAATAGTCTTCATTTTCGGTGGAGAATTGCCTCAGCCTGAATCCGTGATCTGTAGCCTCCAGAATAGAAAGAAAATGGCATTCCGAAAAAATCGCCCGAAATCTGTGATGATACCCCTTTGGAATCTGCCAAAAATTGACCCGGAATAAATCCGCCGTAATCGGTGCTTAATGGACTTAATCATCGTTGAAAAATAGCCTCAGGCCAAATCCGTGATATGTAGCATTCAATATCCAAAGAAAATGACCTTTCGTTGCCCAAAAATTACGAAAATGCCATTCGAAATTAAATTTACCCAAATCGGTGCTTAATGGGCTTATAATACCTGGAGAATATGATCAATAGAGTTCATTATCGGTGGAGAATAGCCTCGACCTGATTTCGTGATATGTAGCCTCCAGAAAAGAAAGAAAATGGCATTTCGAAAAAATCGCCCCAAATCTATGATGATACACCTTTGAAATCTGTGATGGTACCCTTTTGGAATCTGCCAAAAATTGACCGGCAATAAATCTGCCCAAATCGGTGCTTAATGGAATTAATCATCGTTGAAGAATAGCCTCAGGTCGAATACGTGATCTGTAGCCTTCAATATCCAAAGAAAATGGCCTTTTGTCACGCAAACAAATACGAAAATGCCATCCGAAATAAATTGGCGCAAATCGGTGCTTAATGAGCATATCATCCCTGGAGAATAGGATCAATAAACTTAATTATCGGTGGAGAATTGCCTCAGCCTGAATCCGTGATCTGTAGCCTCCAGAATAGAAACAAAATGGCATTCCGAAAAAATCACCAGAAATCTGTGATGGTACCCCTTTGGAATCAGCCAAAAATTGACCCGGATTAAAACCGCCCAAATCGATGCTGAATGGACTTAATCATCGTTGAAGAATAGCTTCAGGCCGAATTCGTGATATGTAGCCTTCAATATCCAAAGAAAATGGCCTTTCATCTCTCAAAAATTATGAAAATGTCATCCGAAAATAAATTGGCCCATATCGGTGCTTAATGCGCTTATCATCCCTGGAGAATAGGATCAATAAACTTCATTATCGATGGAGAATAGCCTCGGCCTATTTCCGTGATCTGTAGCCTCCAGATTATAAAGAAAACGACATTACGAAAAAATAGCCCGAATTCTGTGATGGTACCCTTTTGGAATCTGCCAAAAATTGACTGGCAATAAATCTGCCCAAATCGGTGCTTAATGGACTTAATCATCGTTGAAGAATAGCCTCAGGTCGAATACGTTATCTGTAGCCTTCAATATCCAAAGAAAATGGCCTTTTGTCGCGCAAACAAATACGAAAATGCCATCCGAAATAAATTGGCGCAAATCGGTGCTTAATGGGCATATCATCCCTGGAGAATAGGATCAATAAACTTAATTATCGGTGGAGAATAGCCTCGACCTGATTCTGTGGCCTGTAGCCTCCAGAATCGAAATAAAATGGCATTTCGGAAAAATCACCAGAAATCTGTGATGGTACCCCTTTGGAATATGCCAAAAATTGACCCGGATTAAAACCGCCCAAATCGATGCTGAATGGACTTAATCATCGTTGAAGAATAGCTTCAGGCCGAATTCGTGATATGTAGCCTTCAATATCCAAAGAAAATGGCCTTTCATCTCTCAAAAATTATGAAAATGTCATCCGAATATAAATTGGCCCAAATCGGTGCTTAATGGGCTTATCATCACTTGACAATAGGATCAATAGACTTCTTTATCGGTGGAGAATAGCCTCGGCCTGATTCCGTGATCTGTAGCCTCCAGAATCGAAAGAAAATGGCATTTCGGAAAAATTGCCAGAAATCTATGATGGTACCCCTTTGGAATCTGCCAAAAATTGACCCGGAATAAATCCGCCCAAATCGGTGCTTATAGGACTTAATCATCGTTGAAGAATAGTCTCAGCCGAATCTGCAATCTGTAGCCTTCAATTTCCAAAGAAAATGGCTTTTCGTCGCCCAAAAAATTACAAAAATGCCATCCGAAAAAATTTGGCCCAAATCGGTGCTTAATGGGCTTATCATCCCTGGAGAATAGGATCAATAGACTTCATTATCGGTGGAGAATAGCCTCGGCCTGATTTCGTGATCTCTAGCCTCCAGAATCAAAAGAAAATTGCATTTCGGAAAAATCACCAGAAATCTGTGATGGTACCCCTTTGGAATATGCCAAAAATTGACCCGGATTAAAACCGCCCAAATCGATGCTGAATGGACTTAATCATCGTTGAAGAATAGCTTCAGGCCGAATTCGTGATATGTAGCCTTCAATATCCAAAGAAAATGGCCTTTCATCTCTCAAAAATTATGAAAATGTCATCCGAATATAAATTGGCCCAAATCGGTGCTTAATGGGCTTATCATCCCTTGACAATAGGATCAATAGACTTCTTTATCGGTGGAGAATAGCCTCGGCCTGATTCCGTGATCTGTAGCCTCCAGAATCGAAAGAAAATGGCATTTCGGAAAAATTGCCAGAAATCTATGATGGTACCCCTTTGGAATCTGCCAAAAATTGACCCGGAATAAATCCGCCCAAATCGGTGCTTAAAGGACTTAATCATCGTTGAAGAATAGTCTCAGCCGAATCTGCAATCTGTAGCCTTCAATTTCCAAAGAAAATGGCTTTTCGTCGCCCAAAAAATTACCAAAATGCCATCTGAAAAAAATTTGGCCCAAATCGGTGCTTAATGGGCTTATCATCCCTGGAGAATAGGATCAATAGACTTCATTATCGGTGGAGAATAGCCTCGGCCTGATTTCGTGATCTCAAGCCTCCAGAATCAAAAGAAAATTGCATTTCGGAAAAATCACCTGAAATCTGTGATGGTACCCGTTTGGAATCTGCCAAAAATTGACCAGGAATAAATCCGCCCAAATCGGTGCTTAATGGACTTAATCATCATTGAAGAATAGCCTCAGGTCGAATCCGTGATTTGTAGCTTTCAATATCCAAAGAAAATGGTCTTTCCTCGCCAAAAAAAAAAACCAAAATGACAATCGAAAATAAATTGGACAAATCGGTGCTTAATGGGCTTATCATCCTTGGAGAATAGGATCAATAAACTTCATTATCGATTGAGAAAAGCCTCGTCCTGATTTCGTGATCTGTAGCCTCCAAAATAGAAAGAAAAGGGCATTTCGGAAATATAGCCCAAAATCTGTGATGGTACCCCTTTGGAACCTGCCAAAAATTGTCCCGGAATAAATCCGCCCAAATTGGTGCTTTATGGACATAATCATCGTTAAAGAATATCCATATGCCGAATCCCTGAACTGTAACCTTCAATATAAAAAGAAAATGGCCTTTCGTCGAAATTTTTTTTACGTAAATATCATCTGAAAATAAATTAGCGCAAATCGGTGCTTAATGGTCTTATCATCCCAAGAGAATATGATAAATAGACTTCTTTATCGGTGGAGAATAGCCTCGACCTGATTCCGTGACCTGTAGCCTCCAGAATGGAAATAAAATGGCATTTCGGAAAAATCGCCCGAAATATGTGATGGTACCCCTTTGGAATCTGCCAAAAATTGACCCTGGATAAATCCCCCCAAATCGATGCTTAATGGACTTAATCATCATTGAAGAATAGCCTCAGGCCGAATCCGTGATTTGTAGTCTTCAATATCCAAACAAAATGGCCTTTCGTCGCCAAAAAAATTACGAAAATGCCATCCTAAAATAAATTGGCAAAAATCGGTGCTTAATGAGCTTATCATCCGTGGAGAATAGGATCAATAAACTTCATTATCGATTGAGAATAGCCTCGTCCCGATTCCGTGATCTGTAGCCTCCAGAATAGAAAGAAAAGGGCATTTCGGAAAAATCGCCCAAAATCTGTGATGGTACCCCTTTGAAATCTGCCAAAAAATGACCCGGAATAAATCCGCCCAAATTGGTACATTATGGACTTAATCATCGTTAAAGAATATCCATATGCCGAATCCGTGATCTGTAGCCTTCAATATACAAAGAAAATGGCCTTTCGTAAAAAAAAAAATTACGTAAATGTCATCCGAATATAAATTGGCCCAAATTGGTGCTTAATGGGCTTATCATCCCTGGACAATAGGATCAATAGACTTCATTATCGGTGGAGAATAGCCTCGGCCTGATTCTGTGATCAATAGCCTCCAGAATCGAAAGAAAATGGCATTTCGGAAAAATCGCCTGAAATCTGTGATGGTACCTCTTTGGAATCTGCCAAAAATTGACCCGGAATGAATTCGCCCAAGTGGGTGCTTAATGGACTTAATATTCGTTGAAGAATAGCCTCAGGCCGAATCTGAAATCTGTAGCCTTCAATATCCAAACAAAATGGCCTTTTGTCGCCCAAAAAATCACGAAAATGCAATCCGAAAATAAATTGGCGCAAATCAATGCTTAATGAGCTTATCATCCCTGGAGAATAGGATCAATAGACTTCATTATCGGTGGAGAATAGCCTCGACCTGATTCCGTGACCTGTAGCCTCGAGAATCGAAATAAAATGGCATTTCGGAAAAATCGCCCGAAATATGTGATGGTACCCCTTTGGAATCTGCCAAAAATTGACCCGGAATAAAACCACCCAAATAGATGTTTAATGGACTTAATCATCGTTGAAGAATAGCATCAACCCAAATTCCTGATCTGTAGCCTTCAATATCCAAAGAAAATTGCCTTTCGTCGCTCAAAAAATTACGAAAATGTCATCCGATAAAAAATTGACCCAAATTGGTGCTTAATGCGCTTAATCATCGTTGAAGAATAGCCTCAGGCTGAATATGAAATCTGTAGCCTTCAATATCCAAACAAAATGGCCTTTCGTCGCCTAAAAAATTACAAAAATGCAATCCGGAAATAAATTGGCGCAAATCAGTGCTTAATGAGCTTATCATCCCTGGACAATAGGATCAATAGACTTCATTATCGGTGGAGAATAGCCTCGGCCTGAATTCGTGATCTGTAGCCTCCAGAATCAAAAGATAATGGCATTTCGGAAAACTCACCCGAAATCTGTGATGGTACCCCTTTGGAATATGCCAAAAATTGACTCGGAATAAATCCGCCCAAACCGGTGCTTAATGGACTTAATCATCATTGAAGAATAGCCTCAGGCCGAATCCGTGATTTGTAGCCTTCAATATCCAAAGAAAATGACATTTCGTCCCCAAAAAAATTACGAAAATGACATCCAAAAATAAATTGGCCCAAATCGGTTCTTAATGGGCTTATCATCCGTGGAGAATAGGATCAATAAACTTCATTATCGATGGAGAATAGCCTCGAATTGATTCCGTGACCGGTACCCTCTAGAATCGAAATAAAATGGCATTTCGGAAAAATCGCCCGAAATATAACCGCCCAAATCGATGCTTAATGGACTTAATCATCGTTGATGAATAGCATCAGCCGAATTCTTGATCTGTAGCCTTCAATATCCAAAGAAAATTGCCTTTCGTCGCTCAAAAAAATACGAAAATGTCATCCGAATATAAATTGGTCCAAATGGGTGCTTAATGTGCTTATCATCCCTGGACAATAGGATCAATAGACTTCATTATCGGTGGAGAATAGCCTCGGCCTGATTCCGTGATCTGTAGCCTCCAGAATCGAAAGAAAATGGCATTTCGGAAAAACCGTCTGAAATCTGTGACGGACCCCATTGGAATCTGCCAAAAATTGACCCAGAATAAATTCGCCCAAATCAGTGCTTAATGGACTTAATCATCGTTGAAGAATAGTTTCAGGCCAAATCTGAGATCTGTAGCCTTCAATATGCAAACAAAATGGCCTTTCGTCGCCCAAAAGATTACGAAAATGCCATCCGAAAATAAATTGGCGCAAATCGGTGCTTAATGAGCTTATCATCCCTGGACAATAGGATCAATAGAATTCATTATCGGTGGAGAATAGCCTCGGCCTGATTCCGTAATCTGTAGCCTCCAGAATCGAAAGAAAATGGCATTTCGGAAAAATTGCCCGAAATCTGTGAAGGTACCCCATTGGAATCTGCCAAAAATTGACCAGGAATAAATCCGTCCAAATCGGTTCTTAATGAACTTAATCATCATTGAAGAATAATCTCAGGCCGAATCCGTGATTTGTAGCCTTCAATATCCAAAGAAAATGACATTACGTCCCCAAAAAAATTAAGAAAATGACATCCAAAAATAAATTGGCCCAAATCAGTGCTTAATGGGCTTATCATCCCTGGAGAATAGGATCAATAAACTTCATTATCGATGGAGAATAGTCTCGTCCTGATTCCGTGATCTGTAGCCTCAAGAATAGAAATAAAATGGCATTTCGGAAAAATCGCTGAAAATCTATGATGGTACCCCTCTGGAATCTGCCAAAAATTGACCCAGAATAAATCCGCCCAAATTGGTGCTTTATGGACTTAATCATCTTTAAAGAATAGCCATATGCCGAATCTAGGATCTATAGCCTTCAATATAAAAAGAAAATGGCCTTTCGTCGCAAAAAAATTACGAAAATATCATCTGAAAATAAATTGGCGCAAATCGGTGCTTAATGGTCTTATCATCCCAAGAGAATAGGATCAATAGACTTCATTATCGGTGGAGAATAGCCTCGACCTTATTCCGTGACCTGTAGCCTCCAGAATCGAAATAAAATGGCATTTCGGAAAAATCGCCCGAAATCTGTGATGGTACCCCTTTGGAATCTGCCAAAAATTGACCCGGAATAAAACCGCCTAAATCGATGATAAATGGACATAATCATCGTTGATGAATAGCATCTGGCGAATTCTTGATCTGTAGCCTTCAATATCCAAAGAAAATTGCCTTTCGTAGCTCAAAAAATTACGAAAATGTCATCCGAAAATAAATTGACCCAAATTGGTGCTTAATGTGCTCATCATCCCTGGACAATAGGATCAATAGACTTCATTATCAGTGGAGAATAGCCTCGGCCGGATTCCGTGATCTGTAGCCTCCAGAATCGAAAGAAAATGGCATTTCGGAAAAACCGCCTGAAATCTGTGTTGGTACCCCATTGGAATCTGCCAAAAATTGACCCGAAATAAATTCGCCCAAATCAGTGATTAATGGACTTAATCATCGTTGAAGAATAGTTTCAGGCCGAATCTGAGATCTGAAGCCTTCAATATCCAAACAAAATGACCTTTCGTCGCCCAAAAAACTACGAAAATGCCATCCGAAAATAAATTGGGGCAAATCGGTGCTTAATGAGCTTATCATCCGTGGGGAATAGGATCAATAAACTTCATTATCGGTGGAGAATAGTGTCGGCCTGATTTCGTGATCTGTAGCCTCCAAAATAGAAAGAAAAGGGCATTTCGGAAAAATCGCTCAAAATCTGTGATGGTACCCGTTTGGAATCTGCCAAAAATTGACCCAGAATAAATTCGCAAAAATTGGTGCTTTATGGACTTAATCATCGTTAAAGAATAGCCATATGCCCAATCCGTGATCTGTAGCCTTCAATATAAAAAGAAAATGGACTTTCGTCGGAAAAAAATTACGTAAATTTCATCTGGAAATAAATTGGCGCAAATCGGTGCTTAATGGTCTTATCATCCCAAGAGAATATGATCAATAGACTTCATTATCGGTGCAGAATAGCCTCGACCTGATTCCGTGACCTGTAGCCTCGAGAATCGAAATAAAATGGCATTTCGGAAAAATCACCCGAAATCTGTGATGGTACCCCTTTGGAATCTGCCAAAAATTGACCCGGAATAAAACCACCCAAATCGATGTTTAATGGACTTAATCATCGTTGAAGAATAGCATCAACCCAAATTCCTGATCTGTAGCCTTCAATATCCAAAGAAAATTGCCTTTCGTCGCTCAAAAAATTACAAAAATGTCATCCGATAAAAAATTGACCCAAATTGGTGCTTAATGCGCTTATCATCCCTGGACAATAGGATCAATAAACTTCATTATCGGTGGAGAATAGCCTCGGCCTGATTCCGTGATCTGTAGCCTCCAGAATCGAAAGAAAATGGCATTTCGGAAAAATCGCCTGATATCTGTGATGGTACCCCTTTGGAATCTGCCAAAAATTGACCCGGAATAAATTCGCTCAAATCGGTGCTTAATAGACGTAATCATCGTTGAAGAATAGCTTCAAGCCGAATCTCAGATCTGTCGCCTTCAATATCCAAAGAAAATGGCCTTTCGTCGCCCAAAAAATTACGAAAATGCCATCCGAAAATAAATTGGCGCAAATCGGTGCTTAATGAGCTTATCATCCCTGGGGAATAGGAGCAATAGACTTCATTATTGATGGAGAATAGCCTCGGCCTGATTTCGTGATCTGTAGCATCAAGAATCAAAAGAAAATGGCATTTCGGAAAAATCACCCGAAATCTGTGATGGTACACCTTTGGAATCTGCCAAAAATTGACCCGGAATAAATTCGCCCAAGTGGGTGCTTAATGGACTTAATCATCATTGAAGAATAGTCTCAGGCCGAATCTGAAATCTGTAGCCTTCAATATCCAAACAAAATGACCTTTCGTCGCCCAAAAAAGTATGAAAATGTCATCCGAAAAGAAATTGGCGCAAATCAGTGCTTAATGAGCTTATCATCCGTGGAGAATAGGATCAATAGACTTCATTATCGGTGGAGAATAGCCACGGCCTGAATTCGTGATCTGTAGCCTCGAGAATCAAAAGATAATGGCATTCCGGAAAAATCACCCTAAATCTGCGATAGTACCCCTTTGGAATCTGCCAAAAATTGACCCGGAATAAATCCGCCCAAATCGGTGCTTAATGGACTTAATCATCATTGAAGAATAGCCTCAGGCCGAATACGTGATTTGTAGCCTTCAATATCCAAAGAAAATGGCCTTTCCTCGCAAAAAAAAAATACAAAAATGACATCCGAAAATAAATTGGCCCAAATCGGTGCTTAATGGGCTTATCATCCCTGGAGAATAGGATCAATAAACTTCATTATCGATTGAGAATAGCCTCGTCCTAATTTCTCGATCTTTAGCCTCCAGAATATAAAGAAAAGGGCATTTCGAAAAAATCGCCCAAAATCTATGATGGTACCCCTTTGGA
Organism: Linum tenue; assembly: GCA_946122785.1. NCBI lineage: Eukaryota > Viridiplantae > Streptophyta > Magnoliopsida > Malpighiales > Linaceae > Linum > Linum tenue. The sequence continues at coordinate 63,659,446 of CAMGYJ010000004.1, read as the reverse complement.
ATCTGCCAAAAATTGACTCGGAATAAATTCGCCCAAGTGGGTGCTTAATGGGCTTAATCATCGTTGAAGAATAGCCTCAGGCCGAATCAGAGATCTGTAGCCTTCAATATAAAAACAAAATGGCCTTTCGTCGCCCAAAAAATTACGAAAATGCCATCCGGAAATAAATTGGCGCAAATCGGTGCTTAATGAGCTTATCATCTCTGGAGAATAGAATCAATAAACTTCATTATCGATTGAGAATAGCCTCGTCCTGATTCCGTGATCTGTAGCCTCCAGAATAGAAAGAAAAGGGCATTTCGGAAAACTCGCCCAAAATATGTGATGGTACCCCTTTGGAATCTGCCAAAAATTGACTCGGATGCTTTATGGACTTAATCATCGTTAAAGAATATCCATATGCCGAATCCGTGATCTGTAGCCTTCAATATAAAAAGAAAATGGCCTTTCGTGGAATAAAAAGTACGTACATATCATCTGAAAATAAATTGGCGCAAATCGGTGCTTAATGGTCTTATCATCCCAAGAGAATATGATCAATAGACTTCATTATCGGTGGAGAATAGCCTCGACCAGATTCCGTGACCTGTAGCCTCCAGAATCAAAATAAAATGGCATTCCGGAAAAATCGCCCGAAATCTCTGATGGTACCCCTTTGGAATCTGCCAAAAATTCACCCAAAATAAACTGCCCAAATCGATGTTTAATGGACTTAAACATCATTGAAGAATAGCCCCAGGCCGAATCTGCGATTTGTAGCCTTCAATATCCAAAGAAAATGGCCTTTCGTCGCCAAAAAAAATACAAAAATGACATCCGAAAATAAATTGGCCCAAATCGGTGCTTAATGGGCTTATCATCCCTAGAGAATAGGATCAATAAACTTCATTATCGATAGAGAATAGCCTCGTCCTGATTCTGTGATCTGTAGCCTCCAGAATAGAAAGAAAAGGGCTTTTCGGAAAAATTGCCCAAAATCTGTGATGGTACCCCTTTGGAATCTCCCAAAAATTGACCCGGAATAAATTCGCCCAAATTGGTGCTTTATGGACTTAATCATCGTTAAAGAATAGCCATATGCCCAATCCGTGATCTGTAGCCTTCAATATAAAAAGAAAATGGTCTTTCGTAGAAAATAAATTATGTAAATATCATCTGAAAATAAATTGGCGTATAGTGGAGTTGATGGCCCTACGGGAGGCGATCTTGTGGTATCGGGCGATAGGGGTCCAGGATGTCTGCTACCAGGGGGAAGCTAAAGTCGTGATTGACAAAGTGGTGGCGAGGTGTACGTGGGATTCCAATGGGGGTGCTGTGCTGCAGGAGATTCAGCGAATGTTGGCGAATGGTTCGGGGGAGATGCTTCGATTTGTAGGCAGGGATAACAATAGGGTAGCCCATAGGGTGGCTAGGAAAGCCCTTTCTTTGTATCCCGCTCTTATTGAGGGGTTCGATTTTTGCATTTGGCTCCATTCGGAGATGTAATCGTTTGTGATATTTTCTTCTTGGTAATGCAAGCTATCTTTTGATAAAAAAAAAAGAAAATAAATTGGCGCAAATCGGTGCTTAATGGTCTTATCATTCCAAGAGAATATGATCAATAGACTTCATTATCGGTGGAGAATAGCCTCGACCTGATTCTGTGACCTGGAGCCTCCAGAATCGAAATAAAATGGCATTTCGGAAAAATCGCTCGAAATCAGTGATGGTACCCCTTTGGAATCTGCCAAAAATAGACCCGGAATAAATTCGCCCAAGTGGGTGCTTAATGGACTTATTCATCGTTGAAGAATAGCCTCAGGCCGAATCTGAAATCTGTAGCCTTCAATATCCAAACAAAATGACCTTTCGTCGCCCAAAAAATTACGAAAATGCCATCCGAAAAGAAATTGGCGCAAATCAATGCTTAATGAGCTTATCATCCCTAGAGAATAGGATCAATAGACTTCATTATCGGTGGAGAATAGCCTCGGCCTGAATTCGTGATCTGTAGCGTCGAGAATCAAAAGATAATGGCATTTCGGAAAAATAACCTAAAATCTGTGCTTAATGCACTTAATCATCATTTAAGAATAGCCTCAGGCCGAATCTGCAATCTGTAGCCTTCAATATCCAAAGAAAATGGCCTTTCGTCGCCCAAAAAATTACGAAAATGCCATCCGAAAAAAATTGGCCCAAATCGGTGCTTAATGGGCTTATCATCCCTGGAGAATAGGATCAATAGACTTCATTATCGGTGGAGAATAGCCTCGGCCTGATTTCGTGATCTGTAGCCTCCAGAATCGAAAGAAAATGGCATTTCGGAAAAACCACCTGAAATCTGTGATGGTACCCCTTTGGAATCTGCCAAAAATTGACCCGGAATAAATTCACCAAAATCAGTGCTTAATGGACTTAATATCGTTGAAGAATAGTTTCAGGCCGAATCTGAGATCTGTAGCCTTCAATATAAAAAAAATGGCCTTTCGTCGCCCAAAAAATTACGAAAATGCCATTCAAAAATAAATTGGCGCAAATCGGTGCTTAATGAGCTTATCATCCCTGGGGAATAGGATCAATAGACTTCATTATCGGTGGAGAATAGCCTCTGCCTGATTTCGTGATCTGTAGCCTCCAGAATCGAAATAAAATGGCATTTCGAAAAAATCGCTCGAAATCTGTTATGGTACCCATTTGGAATCTGCCAAAAATTGACCTGGAATAAAACCGCCCAAATCGATGCTTAATGGACTTAATCACCGTTGAAGAATAGCCTCAGGCCGAATTCGTGATCTGTAGCCTTCAATATCCAAATAAAATGGCCTTTCGTCGCTCCAAAAATTATGAAAATGTCATCCGAATATAAATTGGCTCAAATCGGTGCTTAATGGGCTTATCATCCCTGGACAATAGGATCAATAGAATTCATTATCGGTGGAGAATAGCCTCGGCCTGATTCAGTGATCTGTAGCCTCCAGAATCGAAAGAAAATGCCATTTCGAAAAAATTGCCAGAAATCTGTGATGGTACCCCTTTGGAATCTGCCAAAAATTGACGAGGAATAAATCCGCCCAAATCAATGCTTAATTTACTTAATCATCGTTGATGAATAGCTTAGGCCGAATCTGAAATCTGTAGCCTTCAATATCCAAAGAAAATGACCTTTCGTCGCCCAAAAAATTACGAAAATGCCATAAAAAATGGCCCAAATCGATGCTTAATGAGCTTATCATCCCTGGTGAATAGGATCAACAGACTTCATTATCGGTGGAGAATAGCCTCGACCTAATTTCGTGATCTGTAGCCTCCAGAATCGAAAGAAAATGGCTTTTCGGAAAAACCGCCTGAAATCAGAGATGGTACCCCTTTGGAATCTGCAAAAAATTGACCCGGAATAAATTCGCCCAAATAAGTGCTTAATGGACTTAATCATCGTTGAAGAATAGTTTCAGGTCGAATCTGAGATCTGTATCCTTCAATATCCAAACAAAATGGCCTTTCGTCGCTCAAAAAATTACGAATATGCCATCCGAAAATAAATTGGCGCAAATCAGTGTTTAATGAGCTTATCATCCCTGGGGAATAGGATCAATAGACTTCATTATCGGTGGAGAATAGCCTCGGCCTGATTTCGTGATCTGTAGCCTCCAGAATCGAAAGAAAATGGCATTTCGGAAAAATCGCCTGAAATCTGTGATGGTACCCCTTTGGAATCTGCCAAAAATTGACCCGGATTAAATTTGCCCAAATCAGTGCATAATGGACTTAATCATCGTTGAAGAATAGTTTCAGGCCGAATCTGAGATATGTAGCCTTCAATATCCAAACAAAATGGCCTTTCGTCCCCAAAAATTACGAAAATGCCATCCGATAATAAATTGGCGCAAATCGGTGCTTAATGAGCTTATCATCCATTGGGAATAGGATCAATAGACTTCATTATCGGTGGAGAATAGCCTCGGGCTGATTTCGTGATCTGTAGCCTCCAGAATCGAAATAAAATGGCATTTCGGAAAAGCGCTCGAAATCTGTGATGGGAATCTGTCAAAAATTGACCTGGAATAAAACCGCCCAAATCGATGCTTAATGGACTTAATCATCTTTGAAAAATATCCTCAGGCCGAATTCGTGATCTGTAGCCTTCAATATCCAAAGAAATGGCCTTTCGTCGCTCAAAAAATTATGAAAATGTCATCCGAATATAAGTTGGCCCAAATCGGTGCTTAATGGGCTTATCATCCCTGGGGAATAAGATCAATAGACTTCATTATCGATGGAGAATAGCCTCGGCCTGATTTCGTGATCTGTAGCCTCTAGAATAAAAAGAAAATGACATTTCGGAAAAACCGTCTGAAATCTGTGTTGGTACCCCTTCGGAATATGCCAAAAATTGACCCAGAATAAATTCGCCCAAATCAGTGCTTAATGGACTTAATCATCGTCGAAGAATAGTTTCAGGCCGAATCTGAGATCTGTAGCCTTCAATATTCAAACAAAATGGCCTTCCGTCGCCCAAAAAATTACGAAAATGCGATCCAAAAAAAATTGGCCCAAATAGGTGCTTAATGAGTTTATCATCCCTGGTGAATAGGATCAATAGACTTCATTATCGGTGGAGAATAGCCTCGGCCTGATTTTGTGATCTGTAGCCTCCAGAATCGAAAGAAAATGGCTTATCGGAAAAACCGCCTGAAATCTGAGATGGTACCCCTTTGGAATCTGCCAAAAATTGACCCGGAATAAATTCGCCCAATCAGTGCCTAATGGACTTAATCATCGTTGAAGAATAGTTTCAGGTCGAATCTGAGATCTGTAGCCTTCAATATCCAAAGAAAATGGCCTTTCGTCGCTCAAAAAATTATGAAAATGTCATCCGAATATAAATTGGCCCAAATCGTTGCTTAAGGGGCTTATCATCCCTGGACAATAGGATCAATAGAATTCATTATCGGTGGAGAATAGCCTTGACCTGATTCCGTGATTTGTATCCTCCAGAATCGAAAGAAAATGCCATTTCGAAAAAAATGCCAGAAATCTGTGATGGTACCCCTTTGGAATCTGCCAAAAATTGGCCCGGAATAAATCCGCCCAAATCGGTGCTTAATGGACTTAATCATCGTTGAAGAATAGCCTCAGGCTGAATTCGTGATCTGTAGCCTTCAATAACCAAAGAAAATGCCCTTTCGTCGCCCAAAAAATTACGAAAATGTCATCCGAAAATAAATAGGCCCAAATCGGTGCTTAATGGGCTTATCATCGCTGGAGAATAGGATCAACAGACTTCATTATCGGTGGAGAATAGACTCGGCCTGATTCTGTGATCTGTAGCCTCCAGAATAGAAAGAAAATCGCATTTCGGTAAAATCGCGCGAAATCTGTGATGGTAACCCTTTGGAATCTGCTAAATATTGACCAGGAATAAATCCGCCCAAATCGGTGCTTAATGGACTTAATCATCGTTGAAGAATAGCTTAAGGCCGAATCTGAGATCTGTAGCCTTCATTATCCAAAGAAAATGGCCTTTCGTCGCCCAAAAAATTACGAAAATGCCATCCAAAAATAAATTTGCCCAAATAGGTGATTAATGGGCTTATCATCCCTGGAGAATAGGATCAATAGACTTCATTATCGGTGTAGAATAGCCTCGGCCAGATTCCGTGATCTGTAGCCTCAAGAATCGAAAAAAATGGCATTTCTGAAAAATTGACAGAAATCTGTGATGGTACCCCTTTGGAATCTGCCAAAAATTGACCCGGAATAAATCCGCCCAAATCGGTGCGTAATGAACTTAATCATCGTTGAAGAATTGTCTCAGGCCGAATCTGCAATCTGTAGCCTTCAATATCCAAAGAAAATGGCCTGCCGTCGCCCAAAAAATTACGAAAATGCCATCCGAAAATAAATTGGACCAAATCGGTGCTTAATGGGTTTATCATCCCTGGAAAATAGGATCTATAGACTTCATTATCGGTGGAGAATAGCCTCGGCCTGATTCGTTATCTGTAACCTCCAGAATTGAAATTATATGGCATTTCGAAAAAATTACCAGAAATCTGTGATGGTACCCCTTTTGAATCTGCCAAAAATTGACCTGGAATAAATCCGCTCAAATCGGTGCTTAATGGACTTAACCATCGTTGAAGAATAGTCTCAGGCAAAATTCGTGATCGGTAGCCTTCAATATCCAAAGAAAATGGTCTTTCCTCGCCCAAAATATTACATAAACGCCATACGAAAATAAATTGGCCCAAATCGGTGCTTAATGGGCTTATCATCCCTGGAGAATAGGATCAATAGACTTCATTATCGGTGGAGAATAGCCTCGGCCTGATTCTGTGATCTGTAGCCTCCAGAATAGAAAGAAAATGGCATTTCGGAAAAATCGCGCGAAATCTGTGATGGTACATCTTTGGAATCTGCCAAAAATTGACCTAGACTAAATTCGCCCAAATCAGTGATTAATGGACTTAATCATTGTTGAAGAATAGCCTCAGGCCGAATTCGTGATCCGTAACCTTCAATATCCAAAGAAAAAGGCCTTTCGTCGCCCAAAAAATTACGAAAATGCAATCCGAAAATAAATTGGCCCCAATCGGTGCTTAATGGCCTTATCATCCCTGGAGAATAGGATCAATAGACTTAATTATCGGTGGAGAATAGCCTCGGCCTGATTCCATGATCTGTAGCCTCCAGAATAGAAAGAAAATGGCATTTCGGAAAAATCGCGCGAAATCTGTGATGGTACCCCTATGGAATCTGCCAACAATTGACCCGGACTAAATCCTCCCAAATCAGTGATTAATGGACTTAATCATCGTTGAAGAATAGCCTCAGGGCGAATTCGTGATCCGTAGCCTTCAATATCCAAAGAAAATGGCCTTTCCTCGCCCAAAATATTACGAAAACGCCATCCGAAAATAAATTGGCCCCAATCGGTGCTTAATGGCCTTATCATCCCTGGAGAATAGGATCAATAGACTTAATTATCGGTGGAGAATAGCCTCGGCCTGATTCCATGATCTGTAGCCTCCAGAATAGAAAGAAAATGGCATTTCGGAAAAATCGCGCGAAATCTGTGATGGTACCCCTATGGAATCTGCCAACAATTGACCCGGACTAAATCCTCCCAAATCAGTGATTAATGGACTTAATCATCGTTGAAGAATAGCCTCAGGGCGAATTCGTGATCTGTAGCCTTCAATATACAAAGAAAATGGTCTTTCCTCGCCCAAAATATTACGAAAATGACATCCGAAAATAAATTGGCACCAATCGGTGCTTAATGGCCTTATGATCCCTGGAGAATAGGATCAATAGACATCATTATCGATGGAGAATAGCCTCGGCCTGATTCCGTGATCAGTAGTCTCCAGAATCGAAATTATATGGCAATTTGAAAAAATTGCCTGAAATCAGTGATGGTACCCCTTTTGAATCTGCCAAAAATTGACCTGAAATAAATCCGCCCAAATCGGTGCTTAATGGACTTAATCATCGTTGAAGAATAGCCTCAGGCTGAATTCGTGATCTGTAGCCTTCAATATCCAAAGAAAATGGTCTTTCCTCGCCCAAAATATTACGAAAACGCCATACGAAAATAAATTGGCCCAAATCGGTGCTTAATGGGCTTATCATACCTGGAGAATAGGATCAATAGACTTCATTATCGGTGGAGAATAGCCTCGGCCTGATTCTGTGATCTGTAGCCTCCAGAATAGAAAGAAAATGGCATTTCGGAAAAATCGCGCGAAATCTGTGATGGTACCCCTTTGGAATCTGCCAAAATTGACCTAGACTAAATCCGCCCAAATCAGTGATTAATGGACTTAATCATCGTTGAAGAATAGCCTCAGGCCGAATTCGTGATCCGTAGCCTTCAATATCCAAAGAAAAAGACCTTTCGTCGCCCAAAAAATTACGAAAATGCAATCTGAAAATAAATTGGCCCAAATTAGTGCTTAATGGGCTTATCATCCCTGGAGAATAGGATCAATAGACTTAATTATCGGTGGAGAATAGCCTCGGCCTGATTCCATGATCTGTAGCCTCCAGAATAGAAAGAAAATGGCATTTCGGAAAAATCGCTCGAAATCTGTGATGGTACACCTTTGGAATCTACCAACAATTGACACGGACTAAATCCTCCCAAATCAGTGATTAATGGACTTAATCATCGTTGAAGAATAGCCTCAGGCCGAATTCGTGATCCGTAGCCTTCAATATCCAAAGAAAAAGACCTTTCGTCGCCCAAAATATTACGAAAATGACATCCGAAAATAAATTGGCACCAATCGGTGCTTAATGGCCTTATCATCCCTGGAGAATAGGATCAATAGACATCATTATCGGTGGAGAATAGCCTCGGCCTGATTCCGTGATCTGTAGTCTCCAGAATCGAAATTATATGGCAATTTGAAAAAATTGCCTGAAATCAGTGTTGGTACCCCTTTTGAATCTGCCAAAAATTGACCTGAAATAAATCCGCCCAAATCGGTGCTTAATGGACTTAATCATCGTTGAAGAATAGCCTCAGGCCGAATTCGTGATCTGTAGCCTTCAATATCCAAAGAAAATGGCCTTTCCTCACCCAAAATATTACGAAAACGCCATACGAAAATAAATTGGCCCAAATCGGTGCTTAATGGTCTTATCATACCTGGAGAATAGGATCAATAGACTTCATTATCGGTGGAGAATAGCCTCGGCCTGATTCTGTGATCTGTAGCCTCCAGAATAGAAAGAATATGGCATTTCGGAAAAATCGCGCGAAATCTGTGATGGTACCCCTTTGGAATCTACCAACAATTGACACGGACTAAATCCTCCCAAATCAGTGATTAATGGACTTAATCATCGTTGAAGAATAGTCTCAGGGCGAATTCGTGATTTGTATCCTTCAATATCCAAAGAAAATGGCCTTTCCTCGCCCAAAATATTACGAAAACGCCATCCGAAAATAAATTTGCCCCAATCGGTGCTTAATGGCCTTATCATTCCTGGAGATTAGGATCAATAGACATCATTATCGGTGGAGAATAGCCTCGGCCTGATTCCGTGATCTGTAGTCTCCATAATTGAAATTATATGGCAATTTGAAAATATTGCCTGAAATCTGTGATGGTACCCCTTTTGAATCTGCCAAAAATTGACCTGGAATAAATCCGCCCAAATCGGTGCTTAATGGACTTAATCATCGTTGAAGAATAGCCTCAGGCCGAATTCGTGATCTGTAGCCTTCAATATCCAAAGAAAATGGCCTTTCCTCGCCCAAAATATTACGAAAACGCCATACGAAAATAAATTGGCCCAAATCGGTGCTTAATGGGCTTATCATACCTGGAGAATAGGATCAATAGACTTCATTATCGGTGGAGAATAGGCTCGGCCTGATTCTGTGATCAGTAGCCTCCAGAATAGAAAGAAAATGGCATTTCGGAAAAATCGCGCGCAATCTGGGATGGTACCCCTTTGGAATCTGCCAAAAATTGACCTAGACTAAATCCGCCCAAATCAGTGATTAATGGACTTAATCATCGTTGAAGAATAGCCTCAGGCCGAATTCGTGATCCGTAGCCTTCAATATCCAAAGAAAAAGGCCTTTCGTCGCCCAAAAAAGTACGAAAATGCCATCTGAAAATAAATTGGCCCAAATTAGTGCTTAATGGGCTTATCATCCCTGGAAAATAGGATCAATAGACTTAATTATCGGTGGAGAATAGCCTCGGCCTGATTCCATGATCTGTAGCCTCCAGAATAGAAAGAAAATGACATTTCGGAAAAATCGCGCGAAATCTGTGATGGTACCCCTTTGGAATCTGCCAAAAATTGACCCGGACTAAATTCGCCCAAATCAGTGATTAATGGACTTAATCATCGTTAAAGAATAGCCTCGGGCCGAATTCGTGATCTGTAGCCTTTAATATCCAAAGAAAATGGCCTTTTGACGCCCAAAAAATTACGAAAATGCCATCCGAAAATAAAATGGCCCAAACGGTGCTTAATGGGCTTATCATCACTGTAGAATAGGATCAATAGACTTCATTATCGGTGGAGAATAGTCTCGGCTTGATTCAGTTATCTGTAACCTCCAGAAACGAAATTATATTGCATTTCCAAAAAATTGCCAGAAATTTGTGATGGTACCCCTTTTGAATCTACCAAAAATTGGCCCGGAATAAATCCGCCCAAATCGGTGCTTAATGGACTTAATCATCGTTGAAGAATAGCCTCAGGCCAAATTCGTGATCTGTAGCTTTCAATATCCAAAGAAAATGGCCTTTCGTCGCTCAAAAAATTATGAAAATGTCATCCGAATATAATTTGGCCCAAATTGCTGCTTAATGGGCTTATTATCCCTGGACAATAGGATCAATAGAATTCATTATCGGTGGAGAATAGCCTCGGCCTATTTTCGTGATCTGTAGCCTCCAGAATCGAAAGAAAATGTCATTTCGAAAAAATTGCCAGAAATCTGTGATGGTGCCCCTTTTGAATCTGCCAAAAATTGACCCAGAATAAATCCGCCCAAATCGGTGCTTAATGGACTTAATCATCGTTGAAAAATAGCCTCAGGCCGAATATGGAATCTGTAGCCTTCAATATCCAAAGAAAATGGTCTTTCGTCGCCCAAAAAATTACGAAAATGCCATAATTTTTTTTTTTGCCCAAATCGTTGCTTAATGGGCTTATCATCCCTAGAGAATAGGATCAATAGACTTCATTATCGGTGGAGAATAGCCTCGGCCTGATTTCCTGATCTGTAGCCTCGAGAATAGAAAGAAAATAGCATTTCGGAAAAACCGCCTGAAATCTGTGATGGTACCCCTTTGGAATCTGCCAAAAATTGACACGGATTAAATTCGCCCAAATCGGTGGTTAATGGACTTAATCATCGTTGAAGAATAGTTTCAGGCCGAATCTGAGATCCGTAGCCTTCAATATCCAAACAAAATGGCCTTTCGTCGCCCAAAAAATTACGAAAATGCCATCCAAAAATAAATTGGCGCAAATCGGTGCTTAATGAGCTTATCATCCCTGGGGAATAGGATCAATAGACTTCATTATCGGTGGAGAATAGCTTCGGCCTGATTTCGTGATCTATAGCCTCCAGAATCGAAATAAAATAGCATTTCGGAAAAATCGCTCGAAATCTGTGATGGTACCCCTTTGGAATCTGCCAAAAATTGACCTGGAATAAAACAGCCCAAATCAATGATTAATGGACTTAATCATCGTTGAAGAATAGCCTCAGGCCGAATTCATGATCTGTAGCCTTCAATATCCAAAGAAAATGGCCTTTCGTCGCTCAAAAAATTATGAAAATGTCATCCGAATATAAATTGGCCCAAATCGGTGCTTAATGGGCTTATCATCCCTGGACAATAGGATCAATAGAATTCATTATCGGTGGAGAATAGCCTTGGCCTGATTCCGTGATCTGTAGCCTCCAGAATCGAAAGAAAATGCCATTTCGAAAAAATTGCCAGAAATCTGTGATGGTACCCCTTTGGAATCTGCCAAAAATTGACCCGGAATAAATCCCCCCAAATCAGTGCTTAATGGACTTAATCATCGTTGAAGAATAGCCTCAGGCCGAATCTGCAATCTGTAACCTTCAATATCCAAAGAAAATGGCCTTTAGTCGCCCAAAAAATTAAGAAAATGCCATCCAAAAAATTGGCCCAAATCGGTGCTTAATGGGCTTATCATCCCTGGATAATAGGATCAATAGACTTCATTATCGGTGGAGAATAAGTTCGGCCTGATTCCGTGATCTGTATCCTCCAGAATAGAAATTATTTGGCATTTCGAAAAAATTGCATGAAATCTGTGATGCTACCTCTTTTGAATCTACCAAAAATTGACCTGGAATAAATCGGCCCAAATCGATGCTTAATGGACTTAATCATCGTTGAAGAATAGCCGCAGGCCGAATTCGTGATTTGTAGCCTTCAATATCCAAAGAAAATGGCCTTTCGTCGCCCAAAAAATTACGAAAATGTCATCTGAAAATCAATTGGCCCAAACCGGTGCTTAATAGGCTTATCATCCCTGGAGAATAGGATCAATAGACTTCATTATCGGTGGAGAATAAGTTCGGCCTGATTCCGTGATCTGTAGCCTCCTGAATAGAAAGAAAATGGCATTTCGAAAAAATTGCCCGGAATCTTTGATGGTACCCCTTTGGAATCTGCCAAAAATTGACCCGGAATAAATCCGCCCAAATCGGTGCTTAATGGACTTAATCATCGTTGAAGAATAGCCTCAGGCCGAATTCGTGATCTGTAGCCTTCAATATCCAAAGAAAATGGCCTTTCGTCGCCCAAAAAGTTATGAAAATGCCATCCGAAATTAAATTGGCACAAATCGGTGCTTAATGGGCTTTTCATCCCTGGAGAATAGGATCAATAGACTTCATTATCGGTGGAGAATAAGTTCGGCCTGATTCCGTGATCTGTATCCTCCAGAATATAAATTATATGGCATTTAGAAAAAATTGCCCGAAATCTATGATGCTACCCCTTTTGAATCTGCCAAAAATTGACCCGGAATAAATCCGACCAAATCGGTGCTTAATGGACCTAATCATCGTTGAAGAATAGCTTCTGGGCCGAATGCGTGATCTGTAGCCTTCAATATCCAAAGAAAATGGCCTTTCGTTGCCCAAAAAATTTCGAAAATGCCATCCGAAAATAAATTGGCCCAAATCGGTGCTTAATGGGCTTATCATCCCTGGAGAATAGGATCAATAGACTTCATTATCGGTGGAGAATAAGTTCGGCCTGATTCCGTGATCTGTAGCCTCCAGAATCGAAATTATATGGCATTTCGAAAAAAATTCCCGAAATCTGTGATGGTACCCCTTTTGAATCTGCCAAAAATTGACCTGGAATAAATCCGCCCAAATCGGTGCTTAATGGACTTAATCAACGTTGAAGAATAGCCTCAGGCCGAATTCGTGATCTGTAGCCTTCAATATCCAAAGAAAATGGCCTTTCGTCACCCAAAAAATTACGAAAATGCCATCCGAAAATAAATTGGCCCAAATCGGTGCTTAATGGGCTTATCATCCCTAGAGAATAGGATCAATAGACTTCATTATCGGTGGAGAATAGTCTCGGCCTGATTCCGTGATCTGTAGCCTAAAGAATAGAAAGAAAATGGCATTTCGGCAAAATTGCGCGAAATCTGTGATGGTACTCCTTTGGAATCTGCAAAAAATTGACCCGGACTAAATCCGCCCAAATAAGTGATTAATGGACTTAATCATCGTTGAAGAACAGCCTGGGGCCGAATTCGTGATATGTAGCCTTTAATATTCAAAGAAAATGGCCATTCGTCGGCCCAAAAAATTACGAAAATGCCATTCAAAAATTAATTGGCCCAAATCGGTGCTTAATGGGCTTATCATCCCTGGAGAATAGGATCAATAGACTTCATTATTGGTGGAGAATAAGTTCGGCCTGATTCCGTCATATGTAGCCTCCAGAATAGAAATTATATGGCATTTGGAAAAAATTGCCCGAAATCTGTGATGGTAACCCTTTTGAATCGGCCAAAAATTGACCCGGAATAAATCCGCACAAATTGGTGCTTAATGGACTTAATCATCGTTGAAGAATAGCCTCAGGCCGAGTTCGTGATCTGTAGCCTTCCATATCCAAAAAAATGGCATTTCGTCGCCCAAAAAAATTATAAAAATGCAATCCGAAAATAAATTCGCCCAAATCAGTGCTTAATGGGCTTATCATCCCTGGAGAATAGGATCAATAGACTTCATTATCGGTGGAGAATAGCCTCGGCCTGATTCCATAATCTGTAGCCTACAGAATAGAAAGAAAATGACATTTCGGAAAAATCACGCGAAATCTGTGATGGTACCCCTTTTGGAATCTGCCAAAAATTGACCCGGACTAAATCCGCCCAAATCAGTGATTAATGGACTTAATCATCGTTTAAGAATAGCCTCGGGCCGAATTTGTGATATGTAGCCTTTAATATCGACAGAAAATGGCCTTTCGTCGCCCAAAAAATTACGAAAATGCCATCCGATAATAAATTGGCACAAATTGGTGCTTAATGGGCTTACCATCCCTGGAGAATAGGATCAATAGACTTCATTATAGGTGGAGAATAAGTTCGGCCTGATTCCGTGATCTGTAGCCTCCAGAATAGAAAGAAAATGACATTTAGGAAAAATCACCTGAAATCTGTGATGTTACCCCTTTTGAATCTCCCAAAAATTGACCAGGAATAAATCCGCCCAAATCGATGCTTAATGTACTTAATCATCGTTGAAGAATAGCCAAAGGCTGAATCCGTGATCAGTAGCCTTCAATATCCAAAGAAAATGGCCTTTCGTAGCCCAAAAAATGACGAAAATGTAATCCGCAGATAAATTGGCCCAAATCAGTGCTTAATGGGCTTATCATCCCTAGAGAATAGGATCTATACACTTCATTATCGGTGGAGAATAGCCTCGGCCTGATTCCGTGATCTATAGCCTCCAGAATAGAAGGAAAACGACATTTCGGAAAAATCGCCCAAAATCTGTGATGGTACCACTTTGGAATCTGCCAAAAATTGACCCAGAATAAATTCGCTCAAATCGGTGCTTAATGATCTTAATCATCGTTGAAGTAGCCATAGGCTGAATCCGTGATCTATAGCCTTCAATATTAAAATAATGGCATTTCGTCGCCCTAAAAATTACAAAAATGGTATCCGAAAACAAATTGGCCCAAATCGGTGCTTACTAGGTTTATCATCCCTAGAGAATAGGATCTATAGACTTTATTATCTGTGGAGAATAGCCACGGCCTGATTCAGTGATCTGTAGCCTCCAGAATACAAAGAAAATGGTATTTCGGAAAAATCGCCCAAAATCTGTAATGATACTCCTTTGGAACCTGCCAAAAATTGACCCGGAATAAATTCTCCCAAATCGCTGCTTAATAGACTTAATCATCATTGAAGAATATCCTCTGGCCGAATTCGTGATCTGTAGCCTTTAATATCCAAAGAAAATGGCTTTTCGTCGCCCAAAAATTTACGAAAATGTCATCCGAAAATAAATTGGCCCATATCGGTGCTTAATGGACTTATCATCCCTGGAGAATAGGATCAATAGACTTCATTATCGGTGGAGAACAACCTTGGTCCGAATCCGTGATTTGTAGCCTCCATAATAGAAAGAAAATGCCATTTCGGTAAAATCGCCCGAAATCTGTGATGGTACCCCTTTGGAATCTGCAAAAAAATGGACCCAAAAGATATCCGCCCAAATCGGTGCTTAATGGACTTAATCATCATTGAAAAATAGCCTTAGGCCGAATCCGTGATCTATAGCCTTCAAAATCTAAGCAAAATGGCATTTCGGAAAAAAAAATTGCCCAAATAATTACAAAAATGCCATACAAAAATAAATTCGCCAAAATCAGTGCTTAATAGTTTAATCATTGTTGGAGAATAGATTCAGTAGACTTCATTCCAAATATCCATGAAAGTTAACTGAAAATTATGTCTCCCATAACTTACATTGTAATCTAGAATCAGACCACCTTAACTTAAAATGTTTGTTTCAACGAATCCTATAATCTTAATTAGAATAAATCCCAAATCAACATGAACATTTCTTTCTAGCTTCCACCATCTCCATTCCTTCATTTCTCAAAAACCACCCACAACTAATAAAGCACCTAGGCATGCACCTTTTTGCAAGAAAAACAAAAGGGTCCATAAAGCCCAAAACAACAAGAAAACAACACATCATAAAGAAGAAAAAAGGGGGAAGCAAAACAACCAACAAGAGTGAATGGGCACGATCAGCAGCAGAACCCTCAAAACCCCATCGGTACAGGACGTGCTGCTTACGCGTTCATGTCTCCACTGTATACATATGAAATGAAACAGTGGAATCGTGGGGTTTCCATTTGGTCAAAATCCCTCTGCCTGCCTGTCTGCCCTTCTTCTTCTTCTTCTCCAATCTCAGTACTACTGAATCAGTGTGCGTTTCTCTGTCGGGTGAGAAAACCTCTCTCTCTCTCTCTCTCTCTCTCTCTCTCTCTCTCTCTCTCTCTCTCTCTCTCTCTCTCTCTCTCTCTCTCTCTCTCTTCTGCAAATCTTCATCTTCAGTCACTTTCTTTTGTATGTTTTCTACACTACAAGCAAAATGCCATGCATACCATGATCAACATATCAAGTCATTGCGCTTTCAACAGTTGTTTTCCTTCTCTATCGCAGACAGTGAATTGTGTGTGAGTTTGAAAGCATGGGAACAAAAGGTGGATGACAAATGGGTTAGTGTGTAGTGTTGACATATGTAGTTGTCTCCATGGTAGCACGACTTTACACAGATGTCTTCATGTGTACCTTAGCATTCGCTCGCTCTCTATCGATAAAAGTTTCGGATAAGTACTTGATTTAAGAAAAAAAATATGGAAGGTACTTGACCAAAATAACCTCTCGTCGTTGCGTGTACTTGTTAAAAAAATCTTTGGGGTAAACCACCCGCTAATTTGACAGAGTGGAAAGTAATCCTATATATGTTTATAAATTAGTACCGGAGGCCGAATCTATAAAACTGACCGTACAGATAATAGTAAAATTATAGGATAGTTCATTATGAGATCATATCGATTTGGGTGTGCAAATCTAACTCCATTTAAACCATGCACGATGAAAACCTATCACAATGGTGATTATATATTGAGTAAATAGTAAATGATTTACTCATCCAATTTAGTAATGCAAAATATAATATAATTAAACCCTCACCAGTTAGCAACCAAGTTAGGGGTTTCAAGTACTGAATTTCTATTTAACGCCCTAAGTTTTTAAATAAATCGTCCTAAACTATACTAACGGACGATTTTGTCCCTAATTAAAAAAAAAATCAACCCTAATCACGTTGGCGAGCTTAATCGCCCTAATCCCTAAACCGACGACCACCGCCTCCCTCTGCTATTGCTCGCCTCGCCGGATACTGGCGCCGCCGTCTTCCTCTGCTCCTGCTCTCCTCCCCGATGATCGGTGCCGCCGCCCTCTGCTTCCTTTGTCTGGCCAGTCAGACGACCACCGCCGCTCTGCTTCGCGCGCTGCTTCTGCCTCTTGCCACCCAGCCTACGGACAACGACGACGAGTAGATAACAGGGCGGGTTGAAAACACACCGTCATCGGCTAGATTTATGGACCTGTGTGCAACTCGCCGGCGACGGGTTTTCAACCCGCCTCGTTGCGGAATAGAGAGGGTGGGGATGACGTCCACAGCGACGGCGGGGAGCATCGGCGGCAACATGTATAAGGGTTTGGGTGTGGGGGTGGGATTGTTGATTTGAGATTTAGGTTAGAAATTGGGCTAGGGGTAAAGGTGTCCGTTTTTCAAACTTAGGGCGAAAATTTTAAATATTTAGGGCGACAAATAGTAACTCCCAAGTAATATGCCTTCGAGTCACGACAAGTACTAGCCAGTCCTTACTATGATGTCAGATCAATTAACGAGATTTTTTAGCATAAACTGATTAATGTATTCGTGTTTTTATATCGATTTAAGAATTGACATTTTAACTTTTTTGAAAATTTGATCATAACCATAATGAAAATTAATGAAACGACTAATGTTATTCTTGATTCATGCAACCAACTTGTCACAAATCAAAACTTAACGACTGATTTGTCAATTACCAAAAAGTTAAGTAACCATTTATTCAATTGACCCGCGACTGAACTGAGCGAGAAGCCGAGAACGCAAGGTAAATAAAAAAGCGAGAGCAGACTGCAGAGTGGGAAAGCAAGAAAACCAGAAAGAGGAAACAGAGAGAGAAAAATGGCGGTGAGGCTATGGAGGTTTTTCCCTTTTCCCTTTTCCCTTTTGTTTTCTTGTTCGCAATAATAAACCTCCACAAGCAGAGGAAAGAGACAGAGAGGAGTAAGAAAGGAAGGAGGAGACTTTCCAAACCCCTCTTCTCTTTCTTCAATCCTCTACATAAATAAATGTCACAAGACGAAGATCCGACTGAGCAGTGGAAATGGTCCGAAATGCAAGGCCTTGAGCTCGTCTCTGCCCCTCCCACTCCTTCTCTAGCGCCCAATTCATCTTCCTCGCCACCGGAACAAGGCAAACAATCCGCCGCCGCGGAGAGACGAGGAATGGAAAGCGGCAGCAATAGCAATGGTACTAGTAGTAGTAGTAGCAAGAAGGAGAATGGCGGCTCCGGCGCCGGCGCCGGCGATGGAGGGGAGAAGACAGGGGAAGTCGCCACCGTCGGGTTCAAGGAGCTATTTAGATTTGCGGATGGATTGGATTACGTGTTGATGGGAATTGGGTCCGTGGGTGCTTTCGTCCACGGATGCTCTCTTCCCCTGTTCCTAAGATTCTTCGCCGATCTCGTTAACTCGTTTGGGTCTAATGCCAATGATATGGATAAGATGACTCAGGAAGTCTTGAAGGTAGAGACTGGAGAGCTGGCTGCCAGAAAACGTTGCAAGTTTCAGAATGCCGTCATAAAGCTTCGAACTTTAAGTTCTTAATGCTCTGTTTTTTCTGGGTTTTTCTTTTTGCAGTATGCTTACTATTTTCTGGTTGTTGGTGCTGCAATCTGGGCGTCCTCGTGGGCGGGTAGGGGGGGAATTTTTTCTGGTTTTGATTCTATGGTGTTCCATATTTGGTAATCTTCAAGGTCAGTGAATTTGAGCTTGAATTGGGATTGTTTTGCTACTTTGTGCAGAGATTTCATGCTGGATGTGGACTGGTGAGAGACAGACGACGAAGATGAGGATTAAGTTTTTGGAAGCAGCTTTAAACCAGGACATTGAGTACTTCGACACCGAAGTTCGGACCTCCGACGTCGTCTCAGCAATTAACACCGATGCAGTTACAGTCCAGGACGCCATTAGCGAGAAGGTGAGAGAAATGGGGAAAAGGAGGAGGAAAACAGAGGAAATTTGCTCTGTTTCTGTTACTGGAATTTTTCTTCTTTTACTAATAAAAATAGTTTCTTTCTTGTTCGCAGCTGGGCAATTTCATTCATTACATGGCGACATTGGTTTCCGGGTTCGTAGTGGGATTCACAGCCGTGTGGCAGTTAGCTCTCGTCACTCTGGCCGTCGTTCCTCTCATTGCTGTAATCGCAGCTGTTCACACGACTACGCTCGCTAAGCTAACCAGCAAGAGCCAGGAAGCTCTGTCGGAAGCTGGGAATATCGTCGAACAGGTAGAGTGCAGTTCGAATTTGAGCCCGATTTTGGATGATCTTTTCTGTTTTGTTCATCTGGGTGTGTGCTTAATTTTGAGCTTGGAAAAAAAAAATGCAGACGGTGGTTCAAATTCGGGTTGTTTTCGCGTACGTCGGAGAATCGAGATCGCTTCAGGGCTACTCGGCGGCGTTGAGAGTCGCGCAGAAGCTGGGCTACAAGAGCGGAGTGGCGAAAGGACTTGGACTCGGTGGTACTTACTTCGTCGTCTTCTGTTGCTACGCACTTCTTCTCTGGTACGGCGGGTACCTCGTCAGGCATCATTACACCAATGGCGGGCTCGCCATTTCCACCATGTTCGCCGTCATGATTGGAGGACTGTAAGTGTGCTCTGCTTTTCTCTCATCATCCAAAATTTCCCTCTTTCCTTTTTCCCGTCCTCAAATTGCAAAAATCTGCAGGGCTTTGGGACAAGCTGCCCCGAGCATGAGCGCATTTGCGAAAGCCAGAGTCGCCGCCGCGAAAATCTACCGCATCATCGACCACAAGCCGGCGGTGAATCGGAACAGCGAGTCAGGGGTGGAGCTAGACTCAGTCACCGGTTTAATAGAGCTGAAAACCGTGGATTTCTCGTACCCATCAAGGCCGGATGTTCGGATCCTCAACAACTTCTCGCTCACTGTTCCCGCCGGCAAGACCATAGCTTTAGTCGGCAGCAGCGGCTCCGGCAAGAGCACGGTGGTTTCCCTCATCGAGAGGTTCTACGATCCTGAATCAGGTAAACAAAATTTCTCTCATTCCTTTCCTTTTTATCATTTCGTTTGTAGTGCACACCATGTGTTCGACAAAATGAATGTGCATCTGCCGAACTGCTTGCTTGCAACTGGAGATGTTTTTGGTCCTGATGGCAAAATGGGTTCTTTCTCTTTTCCATTTTTCCCTTCTGGGTTTTTTGTGGGTTAGGCCAAGTTATGCTAGATGGACACGACATCAAGACATTGAAGCTGAGATGGTTGAGGCAGCAGATAGGGCTAGTGAGCCAAGAGCCAGCTCTGTTTGCAACCACCATTAAAGAGAACATACTGCTGGGAAGGCCAGATGCTGATCAGGTCGAGGTTGAAGAAGCTGCAAGAGTTGCCAATGCTCATTCATTCATCACCAAGTTACCAGATGGCTTTGACACTCAGGTAAAGCAAATCTAAATCCAATTATGTCATTCTGGTTGTCCAAAGCACGATTGATTTGATTCAAAACCGTGATTATTAGGCTGATTAAGTGCAAGGTAAACAAAATTATTGTCTTTTTAGGGCAGTTGGAGAGGTGGAGAGGGTGGAAGGGTGTGGGGTAAAGTTGGTCTCTTTGGGATGGTGAAATGAGATGATGGGTCTCTTTTGACCAATTTGTAAAATGGGTATATAATTTTTTATTTAATAATTAAATTTATGGGGGTTGTTTTCAAGGATATTATTTTATATTAGTATCCTTGTAATCAAGGGGAGATCAAAATTTTGAAATTGTTTATATAGTCAACAAACTATGGACCTAACTTGTATTAAAATTGGTTTGTTAGGAAGTCAAATGTGGGGGATGTGATTTTAGGCCCTGCATGCATTTAGAAGGTAACATGTTCTGGTCAACATTGCATGTGCTGAAATCAGGTACTACTGTATACTAATGGCAGAAGCCAGAAGCAAAGGAGAGGGCCCAGAAGCTTACAAAATTTGTAGGGTAGAAACCAAATTAAGAAATAGGAGGCTGATTGGAATCTTATTAGCAGTTAAGATGCTGATAAACAAGAGATGTTTAGAGTAAACCCAACTGATTATTCGTTAAGTTGGTGGTCGAGATGACATCTTTCCAGACAAGAAAAGAATAACAATTTCTGGTAGAAAAAAATAGGAGAATCTCAATTAACCTTCAATGTTATTCTCCTTCAATGGCAGGTGGGAGAGAGAGGGCTGCAGCTCTCAGGTGGGCAGAAGCAGAGAATTGCTATAGCGAGGGCAATGCTGAAGAACCCTGCGATTCTTCTCCTCGACGAGGCGACGAGTGCATTGGACTCCGAATCAGAGAAACTCGTCCAAGAAGCTCTGGACAGGTTCATGATAGGAAGGACCACCTTGGTCATTGCTCACCGGCTCTCCACCATTCGGAAGGCTGACCTCGTAGCTGTTCTACAGCAAGGTTCTGTCACTGAAATTGGGACCCATGATGAGTTGTTTGCCAAGGGAGAGAATGGCGTTTACGCCAAGCTCATCAGGATGCAGGAGGCAGCACATGAGACAGCGATGAACAATGCTAGAAAGAGCAGTGCCAGGTAGCTAGCTAACCTTTCATCCCCAACTCATCTGCGGTCTCTAATTGGTAAGTTTGCTGATAAATGTCGTATTGTTTTTTGTAGGCCATCGAGTGCCAGGAACTCCTTGAGCTCGCCAATCATTGCACGGAACTCCTCCTATGGCCGCTCCCCATACTCCCGTCGCCTCTCTGACTTCTCCACCTCGGACTTCAGCCTCTCATTAGACGGCATGCACCCAAGCTACCGCCACGAGAAGCTCGCCTTCAAGGAGCAAGCCAGCTCCTTCTGGCGACTCGCCAAGATGAACTCCCCAGAGTGGGGCTATGCATTAGTTGGCTCGATAGGCTCAATCATCTGCGGGTCCCTCAGTGCCTTCTTTGCATACGTGCTGAGTGCCGTCATGAGTGTCTATTACAGCCCCAGCCATGCTTACATGATCAGAGAAATTGCCAAGTACTGCTACTTGCTGATAGGCCTCTCGTCGGCTGCCTTAATCTTCAACACTCTGCAGCATTCTTTCTGGGATATTGTTGGAGAGAATCTGACCAAGAGGGTGAGGGAGAAGATGCTGGCAGCTGTACTTAAAAATGAAATGGCATGGTTTGATCAAGAGGAGAATGAAAGTGCTAGAATTTCTGCGAGATTGGCTCTCGACGCGAACAACGTTAGATCGGCAATTGGAGATAGAATATCGGTGATTGTGCAGAATACTGCGCTCTTGTTGGTTGCTTGCACTGCAGGTTTCGTCTTGCAATGGAGGCTTGCCCTTGTGCTCATAGCTGTCTTTCCCGTGGTTGTTGCAGCCACTGTTTTGCAGGTAATGTATGTCTAATTAGTAATTACTCTTTTCATCAAAATCTTTAAAGTAGTTGGTTGCAAATGACATGACACGAGTGTTGTTTCTGATTGTTATTTCAACAGAAAATGTTCATGCAAGGCTTCTCAGGGGACCTAGAAGCAGCCCATGCCAAGGGCACACAGCTGGCAGGGGAGGCCATAGCCAACTTGAGAACAGTTGCAGCCTTCAACTCCGAGTCCAAAATCATCGGCCTCTTCTCCAGCAACCTCGAAGTCCCTCTCCGGCGATGCTTCTGGAAGGGACAGATTGCTGGAAGTGGATACGGCATAGCTCAGTTCGCTCTTTATGCATCTTACGCTCTCGGCCTTTGGTACGCATCTTGGCTTGTGAAGCACGGCATTTCAGACTTCTCCAAAACAATTAGAGTCTTCATGGTTCTCATGGTCTCTGCCAATGGTGCCGCCGAGACCCTCACTCTAGCTCCGGACTTCATCAAGGGAGGAAGAGCCATGCGCTCCGTCTTCGAGCTACTTGATCGCAAGACCGAGATCGAACCGGACGAAGCAGACTCCATCCCTGCCCCTGACAGGTTGCGTGGAGAGGTGGAGCTGAAGCATGTTGACTTCTCCTACCCTAGTCGCCCTGATATCCCTGTGTTCCAGGATATCAGCTTGAGAGCTCGAGCTGGCAAGACCCTGGCTCTCGTAGGACCCAGTGGGTCTGGCAAGAGCTCAGTCATTGCATTGGTACAGCGTTTCTACGATCCATCGTCAGGGCGGGTGATGATTGACGGGAAGGACATCCGGAAGTATAATCTGAAGTCTTTGAGGAGGCACATTGCTGTAGTGCCTCAGGAACCATGCTTATTTGCCACCACCATTTATGAGAACATCGCCTATGGCCACGATTCGGCCAGTGAGGCGGAGATCATCGAGGCAGCGACTCTAGCAAATGCCCACAAGTTTGTCTCTTCGTTGCCTGATGGGTACAAAACCTACGTAGGGGAAAGAGGGGTGCAGTTGTCAGGCGGACAAAAGCAGAGAATTGCCATTGCCCGTGCCTTGCTCAGGAAGGCAGAGCTCATGCTGCTCGATGAAGCAACGAGTGCATTGGATGCAGAATCCGAGAGGTCAGTCCAGGAGGCTCTAGACCGAGCTTGCTCGGGAAAGACCACAATCATCGTGGCTCACAGGCTGTCTACTATACGAAATGCTAGTACAATTGCTGTGATTGATGATGGGAAAGTGGCTGAGCAAGGGTCTCATTCGCATCTACTGAAGAACTTCCCTGATGGGATCTATGCTCGGATGATTCAGTTACAGAGGTTTACACAAGGACAGGTGATCGGAATGACATCCGGTTCGAGTTCTTCGACTAGGCCTAAGGACGATGAAGACAAGGAAGCCTACTGAGGTTCAAACAGAGAAAGCAAAATGCCAGTAAGAGTACATTTCCCAGATACCCCATATGCAAATTTTCCCTCTCTTTTGGGCTTCAGTTCCTGAGTAGTATGGTATAGCAGCAGTATGGAATGTGTATTATCCAATTTTTCTTTTACTTATATAATATATGGTCTAATCTTCTGAGAAAAAAAATTCTTTCATGGGTAAATGTTCAAACATGAAGAACTACTTTTTGACAAAGAATGCAAATATAGTGAGTGATGTATTTACTATTTACTGTATGAGGTAGTGTGGTCCAATTGAAGTTGTATGAACTCCACAGAAAGACAGTGACTTTGGGATGTGATTGGGAAGGAATATGGAAGGGTGCATTGTTAGGATTCCATCATTTCCCTAAAACAGTGATGGGTGATGGAAGGGAGAAGCAACAATAATGGAGATGGGTGACCTTGGAGCTTACAAAGATGACAACTTTTTAGTCTGGAAAATTGATTGATACCAAAATCAATGTTTTCCTGAGATGGGTTTTCTTTTTCCTGGGGGCAATTTTGAGATTACCCAATCCTAGTCCCGTATGGATTACCAACCCTGTTTCAGATGCTTGTTGAGGAAAAACAAATTATTGCAGGAACTTTCATTTGGTGGGTGCACACAAGAGACACAAAAGTGTTCTGTGTTTTGAAAAGCCAAGATAGTAACAGAAGAATAGAGGGAAAATGAAAGGGATTTATGGGATTGAATCATGTTGTTGGAGACAAGCGTGGGAAAAGAGGAAGGTGATTTTTGTTAAGGAAAGCGATTGGGGAAATGACAAATGAGATGATGATGGAGATTTCTTTTGGGCATGGGGTGAGGAAAAGGGAAGGAAGGAGGCTGTGGTTTTCATGGGATGCTTCTTTTTGGAGGTGTGGTGGGTTGCCACCACATCTCATCTCTTTTCTTTGGTTGAATAGACAAGTGAGAAGAGGAACATGTGAGGAGTTGACAAAGAATTTGAGTTGATAAGAGGTCTTTTCAATTTTAATCAAGATGTTAGGTTTGGGAGTATAATCTTTGTTGATATGGTCCCAAAATTTGAAGCTTTGAACATTGATAAATTAGGTGAAAAAATTCTATTATTGCATTTTAAAGTCATCACAATGTTTAGGTTACTTAAAAGAAAATTTAGTTATGGTGCTTTCAATGGATGTGTTCCCTGTGAGCACGTTCTCATACATGGTGTCGAATTACTTCAAACCAATAGAAACGAACTCTTTGAACTACCAAATCCAAACAACAAATTTTGATGGTTATCATAGAAATTACCAACAATTACAACAATCTCAACTCTCAATTGAAACTTGAGATTGTACAATCATTTTGAATGATCGTTTCTGTCACATCTAGCAAACAATATACTTATTTTTTGTGCCTAAAAATATAAACAACAGAATACAAGTATTTTTAAAACTATCCGATTCCAAACCAACCCTAGTCTTGTTATGATCATGATTCATCGATGTATAATATCTAGTCTCGAAGAACCCTAAAAATTACTTCTTCAGGTTTCAGATCCGGCAAGACCATTACCAGGAATCATCTCTTCCATGAAGGATTCCACCAGCGCCAGGCATGAACAAGGTCCCGAGCTTGTTCCCCATGTGATCCAAGAAACCAAAATACAAGCTTCTCCATCTTCGGTTAACAAAAATTGGTACAACCACGCCCCAAAACCCAACCAGAAACCCAAGCACAATGCTGATGGCGTACCACTCCATATCATCACAGTGATCTTCATTCTCTTCACAGTAAGAACCGACTGGCTCAGAGTTGTTTCTGTTGCTGCAGTTCGCACTCAATGGAAGGCCACAGAGTCCCTCGTTGCCCATGAAGCTGGGTGCACCAAAGCTCTGCAGTTGAGTGCTTGAAGGAATTCGCCCACTCAAGCTGTTGTACGACAAGTTGAGGTGATTCAGAAATGTCAGGCTCGCCAAGCCTGGAGGGATTGCTCCAGATAACTTATTTCCAGACAAGTCCAGTGATTCCAAGGATGTCATGGAAGCTAGATCCCCTGGGATTCCACCCGAGAATGAGTTGCGCGATAAGTTGACATATTTCAGGTCCCCAAGCCTTGTGATTTCTTCTGGGATTTCTCCTGACAGGTTGTTCCATGAAAGGTCCAAACTCCTGACATAGTTCAATATTGTGCTGTAAGCCTTGACCTGTCCTTGTGCCACCAGAACTTGGTATTCGACAAACATTTTGGCTCCGCCAAAGAACAGGTAAATCACTGCTTGATCATCATCATAATTATCGTCATTTCTCGAACCAGACATGGCACTGAGGTTACCCACACACTGTGGCAGGTTCCCAGACAGAAAGTTATGTGAAAGGTCCAGGATCTGCAAATGTTGCAGAGAACAAATCTGCTCAGAAATTTTTCCCTGGAACTTATTCCCGCGCAGATTTAAGATGGACAGCTTCCATAGCCCGCGCTCCCCAATCCAATCTGGAATGTTGCCTTCCAGCACATTGTCGGCTAAGTCGAGGGAGACCAAGTTTGAGCAGTTGGCAAGGGATGAAGGGATTGCACCACTCAGGCTGCTGTTCTGAATGCGCAGCGACAGAAGGTTGCTTAAGCTTCCAATGGACTCTGGGATCTTCCCTTTTAAGTTGTTGTTGCCCAATCTTAAGACCTTCAAGTTCTGCCAACTCCTCCAGCAATCGGGTATCTCTCCGGACAATAAGTTGCCGTGAAGGTCCAGAAACTCTGTCTCCCTTGCCTGAGATGGATTGAAGCACAAGAACTTGAGCAAGTTGCCGGAGAACAAATTGTTGGAAAGGTCCAAGAAAGTCATGTTGGAAGAGATAACTGGCAGGGGACCCTCCAAGCTGTTCCAACTCAAATCAAACAATGAGTCAAAGTAACGAACTGAGATGAAATTTGGAAGCCTCCCAGGGATCTGATTGTGAGACATGTTGAGATAGAAGAACTGAGAACGCATGCCCCAGAACCAATCAGGAATGGGTTCTAGAATTCCAGAGTTGGAGAGATCAAGGGACAAGAGATGCTCGAATTCTCGGAGCCATACGGGGAAGTGAGGCCCAACATACCATGAACTTAAGTCCAGTACCTCAAGCTGCTTGGGAGGAACCCAACCTGGTTTCGCTTCCAACACTATCTTGTTTTCAGCTGCGCAGAGACTAGCCAACTTGGTGAGCTTGGCAAAGTGAATGTCAGAGGAAACAACACCCTCAATTGAGTTCTGAGAAATGTCAGCATTTATCAGCTCTGCTAGTTGGCCAAAACTCGCAGGAAGAGTCCCATTTATATTGTTTCCTTCCATTCTCAAGTTCTCCAAGGATGCCATGCCCCCAAATGACGCTGGAAGGGGACCATTTATGGAGTTGTTAGAGAGCACCAGACGGTTTAGTCTCTTCAACTTGCCAATGTCATCAGTCAGCTGACCAAATAGCTGGCAATTCCCAAGAGTCAGTACCTGAAGTGTTTCTGAAGGGCAGTCTCCACCAAGGATTTCAAGTACATCTGATACACTATGCTTTACAGTTATACCTGATAGAGAGAGCGAGCTCAATTGGCAAAGCCCTCTGATTGACGCTGGAAACCCTCCTTCAAATTCAAGGTACCAGTTGATTGACAAGTCGAGGTCGACAAGAGAGGTCAAGTTCCCAATTGAGCTTGATATTTTACCAACCAAATTGTTGCCAGAGAAATCTATGTCCTCGAGGTGGGGAAAACTGAACAGCCAGTCTGGTATGGAACCATTGAAGTCGTTGAAAGACAGTTGAAGAGCTCTTATGGAGGTAAGGTTCTGAAGCTCATCAGGAATTGGACCTCCGAGATTGTTGAACCTTAGATCCAAAGACGTCAGGCTTTTGAGATGAGAAATCCAGACAGGAAGCGAGGTTGGAGCAAATTCATTGCGATACAGGTCAAGAACAGCCAATGATGAAAGGTTGACATTCATCAAATGTGATGGAATGTGGCTTATTCGACAACTCGAAAGATAGAGTTCCGAAAGGGAAGGGAGAGTGTTTATCATGCTGAGCCAATCGGAAGCTTTGCTGAGATCAACCTCTCTCAAGTTAAGATATCGTAGCGAAGAAAGACCAGGCAGCCACTGCAAAGTATCAGCATGTAGTACATAGCCATGACCAGCTCGCAGACTAAGACGTTGCAAGTTTGAGAGGTTGCCAAGTTGATGAGGGATGGCTCCAGCAAATCCAGCTCCACCGAGGAAAAGAGCATTCAAACTGCTCATGGAGCCTAGAAAACCTGGAATTGGAATCCCTTGAAAGTCGTTACCTGAAAGGTCTAAATATCTCAGATGCCTCAACCCAAGCAAGGAAGGACTTATCTTGCCCTTGAACATAGAATTCCCACCACAACCAGGACATCCGAGTTGAAGCTCAATGACATGGGCAGTAGTGTTGTGACATTCAACGCCATGCCATTTGCAACAGTCTCCGTTGCTGTCATCCCAAGAAGATAGCCGGCCTGAAGGGTCTTGGATACCGATTTTGAAATTTATAAGGGCTTCTCTTTCAGCTTGACTGCAGCTGCTGCTACCTGCAACACACATCCAGCTCAGCAGAACACATATGACAGCGGGAACAATCATGGAGCAGATGATCTTTAGTTGCACTTGCAGAGGTTGCTACTGTGTAATACCTCAATCAGCGCCTAGGATGATGTATTACTCATGTACTTTATTGTCTTTGTTGTTGAACTTACATATATTGTCCTGTTGTGGGTTGATCTTGGAATAATCTAATCTGCCGGACTTGGGCAGCTCGTGTCGATTATCAAAGTGACCATTCTGATGTCGCAGATAAAACCATTGGACAATGTTTGAGGTTTTAAAAATGACGTTTTGTCAGATTCCCATTGACAACTTCAGTAATTGCTTGCAGGCTAACAGGTCAACCCTCATCTTTCTTCTTCTGCAGTAGGATGCCAGGTTCTTACAGCTTGTTTGCATGGGACATATGGATGAGACATTTTGCCTTGTAAGGACACGTGGAACTTAGGAGGACGATGAACGAGATACACGCAGCCCAACTACTAAGACAGTTGAATCAATTGCTTCTTTGTCGCCATTGGAAGTGGCAGAACACTGAAAGACATTGAATAACTGGCAAAAAGAACCAGGTCCCTCCATAATGCACGCACAACCACTCCATGTCGCAGCTCATGATTGTTTGGTGCTCTGCTTTTTAAAACAATGGAGGTCAGAAGCCATTGATGAGGACCAGGGAGATGGTCCACCTTGTATTCCTGTTTCAACAGTTCTTGCGGCCACAACTTCACCCCAATATTAGGCAGGCATGATAAAGAGGGAGAGTTGCTTGTTTTACATCATGTTTCTCCATGGATTGTTGAATCATGGACAACAAAATGGCTGGCAGAGAAGACACAGGGACTAAGCCACACGATTCCATTGAATTGAAAGAGCAGAAAGAGACAACGCCATTCATAAAACCAAGGAGGAAACAAGCATGCCATTACAAATGTGTAGAGGCGAGGTAAAGGTAGATTATTCGCACTTGGTTCGTACTTCAAGTGGGTGGCTAATTGCCATTTGTATTGATGCAGTAATAGGAGAAACACTACAGGGGTCACTGATGTTACAATGCGGCAAGTCCCAAACAAGTTAAAAAGTGACCTTGAAATGCTAGCTTCTAAAAGAACTCTACAGAAAGGGAAGCTGCGAGGAAATGTGAAGGAAAGAAACCTTGTAGTTTCACATTGACATAAGTTTAGGACCGTTGTCTGGCATTCCCATACCACCTGCTAACTCAGCATCAAGTTGAGTGTGTGGTTTAGGACCATTCAACATCTTCACCCTGTAAACAACAATGGTTAACATCAGACGCTGCCACAATCTGGACATGCATGAAAATAAACATTGCATGTATATGCAACAAAAAAGTAAGGGATGCATGAGTAACAACAATCTGGGAAGAAAAAAGTTATGTTCAACCTTAATGTCCAATTCATCATTGTTTAAAGGAATATACAAACATTCTAATCCTCCAATTCATGCCTAGGTCATTCCCCAAATGAATCAGGCTATCTAATGAACTTGCTGATATTGAAGTCCGATAATACTAAACATTACATCGACTGATTCTCAATGTTTAGCATGCCACTTGGATACAAGTACAACATGACTGGTATCTAATGTTAGTGCAAACAAAATAAGAAATGGTTCTAATATCTTAACAGAATGAGTTCTCAGCTAGCTAACAGCATAAGACTTGGATACTTAAACGCCAAGTGGTACCATAGAAATTGCATCAACCAAGATGAAGAAGCTAGGGAGGCGCTCGAAGAGGCATATACTGTGTGGCTAGAAATCTTACGCTGCAAACATTTCCCTAAGCAGCTCTCAGAACAACCAAATATCAGCATGAGAAACCTTTCCTTCTATCAAATATGCACGTCTAAAGAAGACTACGAACACCAATATATATGATCAGGATGTCAACAGTCACTTACCGTCTCCTATGCTTCTTGGTCTTGAAATGCTCGTCTCTAACAGTCACGTTGGCGAAAAATCGGCTGAAAAGTGAAAACACACCAAATTTAGCACAATGGCCAAATCAAGTAAACCCAAAAGGACGAAAACACAGTCCATAATAAAGATAAAACCGAAATACCAAAATATCAAAGTCCTAACCTTTCACTTATTTACAACAATGGAAAAACCATTTCAAATCCCCGGTATACATTCCTTGATCCTTTTGTATGGATAAACAGTAAAGTATCTTAACTTCCCATAACAATCTCATCATCACTTTAAGCCAAACATCCGCCGAACCGCCCAACAAAATTGAAATTGAATACCCAGTTATATATAAGTTCAACCCCAGAGATGGAATTTACTTACTCGCAGTGCAAGCAGTAGTGCTGTCCCATGCCAGGCAAATCCTCGTCGAAGGGCATCGGTTTCCTAACGGCGTCGGGCTTCTGCAACTGATCGTAGACCGCGTCGTCGCCCATGAGTTCGAATTTGGTGCGGCGAGCCTGCTTGTGAGAGAACCTTCTCTTCTTCACCTTCCTGCTAGGACACTTGCCTCCCATTTTTTACTCTCTTCACTACTTCTCTCGGAGATTGGTTGGCGGGCTTCGGGTGGGAGTTAGCGCCGCCGCGAAAGAAAGAACCCTAATGGTGGGACGATCGGTG
Organism: Linum tenue; assembly: GCA_946122785.1. NCBI lineage: Eukaryota > Viridiplantae > Streptophyta > Magnoliopsida > Malpighiales > Linaceae > Linum > Linum tenue. Next base: position 63,628,585 of record CAMGYJ010000004.1, on the reverse strand, counting down.
ATAAAGGAGGCGCTGGAACTTGAAAGAGTCGGTTGGAGCAAGAATCGACGTCGCATTGCTGATATATAAGTTGGGCTCGACATGTGCTCTTCAGCTTCATTGGACAAAATGCGTTACAAATTGGGCCCTACTTCGGCCCATTGGGCTGCAATAATAACGGGCTGTTCTCTCCCGTCAAGAGCTTTGGGCCTGGCCGACTCAAATTGCAGGGGAAGTCTAATACAGCAACACCGTCGGATTCATTGAAATTGAATACCAACAGTAAATGGATCTTTCATTGTATGGATTACGTCACGGTTAATCAAGTGGTCATCGGGTAAGTTGGGATTTCTGGAAAGGGTTGTCTATCATTTGAGTTGGTAGAAATGAAGGTATTCTACTAAAGTGCTTATTTTTTAAAATGAAAAAAATAATAATGTTATGATTCTTTTCTCGACTAATAATACGTTTGACATGACATATTCTATTCGATCTGTGTGGGATCATGTTATACTAGCTTCATGAACGAGATGTAGCAACTAGCAAGCATGCATCTTCCTTCCGCCTCCTCCTATTCTTGACCCATATTGTGTACTTTATATAATGTTTTGTCAAATTAATTATAACTTTGACTCTTATTTTTCGAATCCTAATGTAATTACCATCAAGTGAAACTCTTATCTATCAAAAAATTTTACTTTTATTAATCATGCCATCCTCCCCATTTTTATATAGCAAGTGTTATTCCACGTTCTTTCTTATAAAATAATTGACCTATTATGTTTTCGCTTCTTTAATACGCATAAAAAAATGGATCGGCCTGCGACATACCACAACCCGACATACCCGACCTGTGCTTGACAGGTCATGACCAAGTACTCGTCCCTAACTTGTACTGATTGTCATTCCTACCAAACGGTCTAAGCATCTAAACCTAGTCATGGCAATGGGGTGGGATGGGCACCTTAATACCTATACTTGCCTCGCCTCGCCCTAAACGCGTGTCAAGTAATACCCGTGTGAGTACATATTGGGGCAGGTCGGGCCGTTCTTATAAATAGTTTGAAGAAAATGCTTATTTTTAACGATAAAACAAAAGAAAATAGTTCATAAATGAAAAATAGTTGAAAGATGAAGTCTTGCACTTTATCTAAAGTACCATTATGTAGAAAATGTGGTTTAAAATATGAGAAAATAATTAAATATTGAGATAAATCAAGATAAAAACATGTCAAGAACAGAGAGAAGCGCACCGTGGCATACGTTGTGTCCATGTCCCACCCCATGCTACTGCAGATGGGGTCTTACCCGCCCTAACACGAATTAGGTTGAATAATACCCAACGAGACAGATTCATATTAATTGCCAACACTATTTAACCCTTTTAACATGTTAATGCCAAAATACCTATTTGACCCTTTTCAATATATCTACTGGAATATCCTATCAAATATTTATTTCCTTCTTTATATGTATATTTTAAATCATATTTAAATTAATTATATGCCTAATAATGCATTAATAGTCATAAACATATGAAATTAATATTTTTAAAGATAATTAAATGTGTTATACATATTTTATATGTGTTTAGTACGGAAAGTAAAAAAAGGAACCATAAAAAATGAGATCATTCCGTAATAGTAAAGTAATACATTTTATGTCAATACACGAATTTTTAGCGGACTATTTACTAACTATAATATCTCCGCTGGAAAAGAAAAAGAAACAAGAAAATAAAGTGAAATTGATGAAAGGAAAAAAGAAAGGAATGATATTTGAGATTTCAATAAAAACAATAGGTTCTTCCATCAACAAAAGCAATAGAAACATACATCAGGAAAAATGTAAAACTAATAATAATACATTTTGCAAGTAATAACCTCTTCTCACACAAATATTTCGAAATGTCACATTTTTTCTCATACAAACACAAACTTTTGATCCAAATCACACGCTATATTCTTACAACCATACATTTTAAAAAGTATCAAAACAAAAAAAAAATTACATGAACATGAACTTTTTATTCAAATTCCACGCTATACTCTCACATCCAAACTACGAATAGATAATAACTTACAACATAATCCAATCGAGGGAAACGCTAGATGAGGTCTTAACTTCAGGATTGGGGAGTGTCATGGAGTGCGGATCTGGTGACTAAGGGGGGGTGCTTAGTCACTTGACTAAGCCCCTCCTAGCCATTAGATCTGGACACTTCAATCCAATGGTTAAAAAGTAGGAAGGACTATTTAATTAATGGCAGGGGTAGTTTGGGTATTATGAAAAATTACGAAGTATACAAACCGGATTTACAATCAGTACAAACCATACAAACATACAAACAGTACAAACTAGAGCGACAAAACATACAAACAGATTTACAAACATTACAAACGTATGAACTGTACAAACAATACAAACTAGACCGACAAACAATACAAACCATACAAAAAGAAAAAACAACCGGGTTGACTTTTGAGGCTCCATCCCTATATAGAGGGGCTCCTTCCCAAAGTCAACCCGGGTGTTTTTTAGACATACAAATAGTACGAACATGGTGGACAAAAATGACAAACTAGACCGACAATCCATACGAACGGGAAAAAACACCCGGGTTGACTTTGGAGGCTCCATCCTTATATAGAGGGGCTTCATCCAAAAGTCAACCCGGGTGTTTTTTAGACATAAAAAACATTACAAACATGGTGCACAAAAATAACAAAGTTTACAAACATGGTGCACAAAAATAACAAAGTTTACAAACATTACAAAAAAACCGACAAACATTACAAAATAACAAAGCATACAAACATTACAAAATATGTCAACAAACATCACAAAATCAGCACTGTCGCCGGGAAATTCTTCTCCGACGACGATGTTCGCCGGAAAAAATCTCCGACTAGAAAATCTCTCTCTCTCTCTCTCTCTCTCTCTCTCTCTCTCTCTCTCTCTCTCTCTCTCTCTCTCTCTCTCTCTCTCTCTCTCTCTCTCTCTCTCTCTCTCTCTCTCTCTCTCTCTCTCTCTCCCCGCCAACAAATAATTCCAATCATCCATGGCCTCTCTCTCTCTCTGCCAACAAATAATTCCCATCATCCATGGCGCCTTCAGAAGCTTCCTCCGCCGCTATAATTCCCATCAGCCAGAAGAAGAATTCCCCTGGGAACGGCAGCGTGGGTTGGGGATCCGCCGGGTGAAGAATAGAATTAGGTTTTTTTAAATTGCTAAATAAATTAATTATGTAATTACTACATTACCCTTCATTAAACTAGATAGATCTGAACCATTAGATTTTAATGAGGTTCAATGGTTGAGATTGGTTTAGTCATGTGGCTAAGGGACCCCCCTTAGTCACCTGATCTTAGCCCGAGTGTCATGAGCAAACTATCATCTTCCAGAGAGTAGACACGTAGAAACTTGTCATTGGGCTCCAAGAAATAGATGGAATTGGGGTCAATTCCCGCCGCGGCGACCGGGCCGCACAAAACGCTGTCGTTTATGTTGTACATTCCAGCAGTTTGGCCGAGAAGCAGCGTTCTTCCCGCTAAATCCCCGAGCTCGAACACCCTGTCGGTCTCGAATTTGTACTGTTTGATGATGAAGGTACATAGCTGCTGGATCGGTTCGTTGTGGCAGTACATCCGGTAAACCAGAAACAGATCGCCGGCGGACTCGAAGAACTGGAATTTGTAGCCGTATCTGATCGAATGCTCTACGGAGTCGAAGCGCGTGACCTCGGAAATCGCGACCGAGTCGAAGTCGAACCTCACGAGCAGCCGCGAGTTGAATCCGCCCGCCTCCGGCATCACCTCCGCCGCCAGGTACAGCTCGCCTCGCCGGATCGCCGCCCCGATCAATTTATCGCACGCAAGTGGGACGAGGTCGGTTTTGACGAATCGGTCGCCGCCGGGGTCGCAGAACCAGAGCCCGTCGGGGTGTACGTGGATCACTCGGGCAGGCGGGCCGCCGTCGTCGTCGGAGAAATACAACAAGCTGCAGATCCGGCGGAGGGCGAAGGGCTCCGCGGGGAGTTGGATTGCTGCGCCGCTGTGGAGATTCGACAGATGGCAGAGGCTCGATTTCGTGTCCATGAGGAGCAGCCATCCACGCGATGACGTCAGAGTTCGATGGCCCGGCGGCACGATTCGCCGCTTGGGGGGGAATAGCTTCTCCTGCGATAAGCTGTAGAAGGTTGTTGTGGTGGTGGGTTCGCCGCCGTCTTCTGTGATTGCAAGCCACGGGTACGTTTGATGAGGTAAGAAATCAGTACTCTCTTTTAGTTCCGCCATTGTTGAAGACGGATTGCTTTCTCTAGCTCTTCTTCCTAACTTATAACAAATCGGTCTAACTTATGGCTTTGTCCGAATTTGTGTAGGACTAGAGCCCTTTTGTCATTCCTAATACGAAAGGGTTCTTGATTGTTGGCTATACAGGCCACCATTGTTGTACCTAGAACATGGATGAATTGTAACGAAGGAAAAGAGTTCAGCTTGGTGGTTTAGCCATGGGGGAATTGGTGAAAGAAGAAGGTCATAGTGGGAAGACCGGAAGACAAATCGGGTTCGAGGATCTCCCTCCTGATTTGGTGTGGAGAATATATTCACTCTTTTTTGCCATGGATCCCGGGGCAGCTGGGTTCATGGGTTCAGTGTGCAAGTCATGGAGGGATATTGTTGTTCATGGCGACAATGATGTTGGAGGAAAGCTGCTGGAGAAGGAGAAGAAGAAGAACAGAGTTCCGGAACTGGATTGCCTTTCGCAGTTGGATTCAGTAGCGAATCACCACTCACATATTCCGCTCATGATGACACTTAACCACCGAGATGGGTGGTGTTTCTTCTCGCACCCTTTCCATATGTTTACATACTTGAAATACTGCCCCGAGTTGGCAAATGCGACCATCCGCTACTCCAACCACGGCTGGCTGCTCATGACTCGCAGGTTCGTCGATGTGGAGACCAAGTTGCTGGACTGCACCAACTTCTTCTTCAACCCGGTGACCATGGAGAGCATTGAGCTCCCTCAGGGAATCATCAGTCCCCATGGACAACAACAACTACAACAAGATCTCCCGGGGCACCGTGTTGATTGGACCGTGTCCATGTGCTTCACCTCTCCTCCCACCTCACCAGACTGCTGCGTGATTGCAGCTGGCCAGTTCCCCGATTTCGCGCTCTTAATTTGGAGGCACGGGCTAGATCATTGGGAGATTTACAGACATCTGGGGACGACAGGAGATGGGGATACTTTCCCCATCGCCGGTTCCACCAACCCTGTTGTGATAGGACAAAGGTATTGCTGCTGCCTAGCTATCGACGGGAGGGTGGGGATCTTCGACATCGATCGCAAGTTATTCTCCCTGCACGAGTCGCCTTTCCCCAAACCGCAACTCGATGACCTGAAACGAAGCTTTCTGCTCGAAGACAATGGCGAGTTGCTCGCTGTGTTCGATCCAAATCCCAACAACCCAGGGGAAGGAGATCAGCTGGGAAGTGACATCTATGCCATGACCATGAACATTAACGGTGGTGGTTCATCGTCGTCCCTGGCGTGGGAGCCAGTGGTGGAGTTTGGCAGGAGGCTGGGAGACAGGATGGTGTTTGTAAGCAACTGTACAGGTAGTTTTACTAAACCGGCTAAGGTGAGGTCTGCAGGGAACAAGATCTACTTCCCCAGTAGCAGGAACATCTATTACTCTCTGGCCACCAAAAAGTATCATGCTTTTCACCCTTTCCTGGGACCTCAGTTCTCAAGTAGCTGCCTTTTGGGCTTGAAGGAATACCCGATCAATGCTTGCTGGATCGACTCTGTGGGTGTGGTACCTGTGTCTGATGAACAGGGGAAGCTCATCAGTTTGATCCGAGATTCTCTCATGTAAAATGATATTTGATGTTTCACAGGAACTGTAAACCAAGATAAGCTGCATGTGAAAATGTAATGACCTACGGTGTGGAATGAATGCAATAAGTTAGTGCGAATATTGGTTTGATTGTGGTTGGTGCATAAGTTAGTACAGCATTTGATTCCAATATTGAACTAATTTTGGCGGGAATGGTTCAAAACCTTTTGAGGTACCAAGAAATAGGGTCAACCGCCTAGCTGACCATCGTTCATTTGAACCACATAGTGAACTGAGAAGAAAAACTAAACCCCAACACAACACACAATGCAGGGGTTAGAATGTAGGATACAATTGATGAATATATGGAATTATAGTAATCCAATTCATTATATATCCCAATAAAACATTCAGATCATGTAAGATAGCTCTCTCTAATCTCCATGCCTGACCAGATCCTCTGGGTTTCCCCGCCTAAACAGCACCATAAAGTAAGATAGCTCTCTCTAATCTCTACAACAATCCTCAGGGTTTCGCCGCCTAAACAGCACCTGAAAGCTAACCCGCTTGCGACTTAACCTACCCTCTAATCATCTACTACAATGATCACCATCGTCAACAACAAAGGGCACTTTTCTCTAAGCCATTGATTACTTTACATGGATATGCACAAAAAAGAGGATCGGTCTAATTGAGAGATATCATTCGCCAGGTCAGTGCTCGTGCTTTGCCCGTGATTTAATGATCCCAGGAATGGGCGGCGAAGTGGGAGCAGGCCTGACTGGGGTAGTTGTGACAGTAGCAGGAAGCAAATGTTGTTGCTGTTGCTGGAACATTCGAGATCCTTGTTCATCTAAGTCGATGACCATGTTTGGTGTTGAGGAGTCGTTATCACTGAGTTTCATTGCTCTCAGAACGTAGTTATCGTCGTGGAGCTCGAATGGGGTGCTGGAACAATAAAGCACCAAAATGACATGTTACAACAGAAGCAGAACATATAAAGCAACTAGTAGTAGTGGAGGTTTGTTTGGGAAAATTGCTGCCTACTAGAAAAGTTGCCAGCTGAAGCAAATAAGTATAAGCAGAGGCTAAGGGTTTTTTACCTGTTGAAGTCGAAATGGACGAGCTGCATATCCTCTGATATTTCTACCTCCACAGTTGCATGGGGTCGAGTCTACAGTTGGCCAAATGGCCATATTTGTCGAAGTAAGATCAGATGTTAAGGAGGCTACCAGAAGGAATGCCATTAAAAAAAGGAAGTCACTGATGGTGAGAGATTCACAAATGTAGTCACTAAATGATTTACCTGCACCAGAATAAAAGGCAGTGACACACCCCCACTTGGAGCATTTCCAGAGCTGTATAGGTGCTCGTTTCGTTGTATCAAATTCTGAAGCCCTACATGCTAGACAAGGAAAGAGAGTAGTTAAGAAACTCTACCTTCAAATGATTCATTACACACTCAAATAAATATAGGTGTTATTTACTTGTTCCTTCAGTTCTTGCAAATAGTGTGCTTTCTTTTCATTCCTATTTCTCAATGAGAGCTGTTCGGCCTGCAATAATCACATTTGCAGTATCAGATATGTCTACATTTGACCTGCAAATGGCCAATCGACATAAAAAAAAAAAAAATCAAGCCACTCATATCTATATAAGATGTTTTGTACATTCAGTTCCTCAATGTCACTCAGACTGGTCCGAGGAAGGCCTTTCCATTGAATTTCTTTTTTATCTTTAGATATGATATCCAAAGCCATGAGGACATTCAAGGCATCATACACCCTCCGCCGTATGTTTTTCTCGTCATATTGTTGCTGTGAGTTCACATATGAAACAAAAAAGGAACAGTTAGCAGTTAGGGTATAAGTGCATTTCCTCTAATGAACAAATTAGAAAGCAATGACTATGAACTGGTTAATCAATACAACGACCTGGTCTGGGCCTGCTGGAACAACACCACCAGGATCAGCAAACTCTGCTACAAGTTCATCTGCCACCTGAGAAAGAATGAGAGCTCATCAGAAACCCGAATCAACTTATTGGAAAGGGAACTTATAGACGCTGCAAAACAAATCAATGCCTTTGGTTGCTTTGGTCCTCCTCTATCAAAGATAAGCAGTGGTTCAACAAGTGCTCACATAACAGTCAATGAAGCACACGAGTATACAAAATTTAAGACAAGTACCTAAGCCATTGCACCGCGAAAGAAAAAACAACATGGAAAGCAAGAATGCCAAAGAACCCACTGACCTCATTGTAAGTGGTTGTGCCTTTGCTTTCTACTTTTTCACACACTGCAAACAGTACATAAAAAAGGCTTAGTCGGTATGAACTCGTGAATGTTGGATGTTCACTGAACTCACTGCTCATCAATCTGCCAAGCTTTGGCAGGACATAGATAAGAAGGCAAGATCGGATTACCTTTCATGCTAAATTGTCGGAGACCTCTACCGCTTTTATCAGCTCCTACTACCCGTTGACCTCTTTTCTTTTTCTTGTTACTGTTCCATAAACCAATTCGTAATGAGGAATTTTACATGAAAGAAGCTCCATTCCATTCCATAAAGAAAGAACATCCGCAAACCCCCTTACCATTTGGTCAAACTAAATGTAACTAAAGAACATGGCAGCATCTAAAACTATAAATCACAGCTGCCAAGAAGCAGAAATAATTGAGACTACTGTAAATCTGGCATAAATATGCAAATTGACATTTCTAAGGCAGAATTTGAACTGTTTCCTCGGCAATCAAAACAATGTTTAACCCAATCTAGATGCATCACAAACAATCAATCAACTCAAGTACCAAAACAAATCGATAGCCCACCACTAGATTCAGCTCCCCTGTAGTATCTATATCAAACAAGCAAAAGAGAGGGAAATCGGAGAGGTCACTTACGCCGCAGCATCCTGGGTAGCGGCGTCGTCGGCGTGAATGTCGAGATGGTTCAGCCGTAGGTAAGTGTTGTCGCTGGCCGGCGTGGCGATGGCCTGCTCGCTCCTGCTCGACGGAGACCCCACGCTGCCACTCGTTGACACCGATTGACCGCCCGAGGCGGTGGTTGTTCCCCACGACCTGGCCCCTCCACCCCCGCCGCCACCTCTAGACGCGACGGCCCCACCACCGCCGCCAGCAGCAGGGGTAGCAGCGGAGAGGGTCTTGTCACCTTCTTCCTGGTGGGCTCCGGGTCCACCAGTCGCCATTCTTCTAGACGGAACCCAATTCACCGAATTGGAAGAATCAATCCCCAAGACCCCAGAGGGACGGAAAATTCGTGAAACGCGGGAAAGTTTCAAGTGGGTGAGTGGGTTTTTCTACGCCGGTTGAGGTTTCTTCCGGCTGGTTCGCCGGAAGGTTTCTCGAGATTGGGATTTGGAGATTGATCTGTGTGTGCGGAGAGAGCGGGTAGGAGAAGGTCGAAGAAGGGGGAGAGGGGTGGGTTTGAAGCTGATGAGAAAAGAGGGAAATTTGAGGTTTAGACTTTCTAGTGAGTAAACCTGCTCTTTTTTAATATTTATATTTATTTTTTCCCTCTTTTTTTTTGGGCCTTTAGCCCTGTAGGCTGTAGCAATTTGGGTGGTAAGATTTTGTTAACTTAATTACTTGTCTAGTCTGTAATTATTGATCTAGTGGTGATGGTTGAACCAAGTATCAAGTTCTGATCTGTTAACACAATATAAAGAAAGAGGATAGACGAGAACTCAACACTAAATTTAGAGAAATCAAATACTTTTAACAATCATAAATTACGAGATAAAGCGATTGAAGTTATTTGAAATTGTGTTCTATGGAAAAGGAGTTTGACGGCCAACGTGGTATAGATTGAGATTGTTTGTATGTTTGGCACTAAAAGTCCATCATATACTTTGTTGTCGATTCTATAGACTTAAAAATGGCACAACATCTTATATCGAAGAATTAAATGTGAATACATCGTAGACACAAACAAAATTGTTAGACACTAAAGAAAATAAGAATAAAAGAGTCAAGAAGTGTACACAAAACTCATCTTCGGGATCAAAGCAATTGCCTCAATGAATCCTTTCTTCGTTATAGGGAAAATTAAGAGGTAAATCAATAAGCTATATCATATTATCATACAGTGCAATTTTATTGAAGGGGCGGTTCCATTGTATTTGGATATTTGGAGTTGAAGTTAAGTGAGAGATGAACTTCCTTCTAACACATTAGTTACGATATCACCTATCTTAGGTGGATTACTACTGAAATAAACCAACAATCAAAATTTTGGCCAAAAATAGTGTATGTATATTCAACTATGTAATATATTGTATTGTTATCTTAAATACATTGAACAATTTCGTTCTCCAAATTAAGAAATGATATAGTTAAAGTCAATATAGTTTATAATTTATACTATAAACTATTCTTTACTATTCAATTGAGAAATTACTATTAATTAATGTTTATGGGGTTCCATTTGGTCTGCCCTAGTTGCACAAAGGACATGCTTTGTTATTACCCTCCAAATTTTGCAACAAGTTAGCTAGTACATAAGAAAAGCACATGTAACGAAGCTCAAAATTGACAAACATGGTGGGAAGTTCCCCAACATACACACATGACATGAGAGGACACTGTTCTTCATTTCACTTTTGGGAAATGAGGATGCTTGAGCTTCAAGGAAAGGTTAAAAATGTGATGAGGGGACAAAAGAAGGTTACAACAATAATAATTGATGTTCTTTGAAAGTTGGTGTCTTTTTACTTTGTGAGAATAACAAGCACCACAAGTCACAACTATGGATACAAAGAAAAAGTGGGTCAAAGTCCAACTCTATGCACATGGCAAAAGCCAAGTAGATCTCATGGGCCATGGCATGTGTAAATCAACACCCTTTTCTTTGGGAAGCAAAGCACACAAGTAAAGAGAGAAGTTTTAGGGTTAGGCCTCATGAAGTCAAGAACTTGGAACTTGACAGGGCAGGGCAGCAAGCATGAAAAGGTTCATATGTAGAACATGAGCTCTCGTTTGTGTTGTGTGATTCATGAGTGGGATGAAAACTTATATACTATGGTGTATATGGTTTCTAGCTATTCTCTCATCTCACAATCTAATTTTCATTGTGGTGATTGATTGGTGTGACTTTCATATTTATATATATGAATGTAATCAACATGATTGTTCAATATATACTAGTATTGGGTGATACCCAAAGTCTCAAAAATATTAGAAGCTAGATATGTGTTGTTTGAGAATTTCATATTTCGAGAAACTACGCTATTTGAGACGTTGGAGTAAACTAAATATTTTGCTACTTGGATTTTCCACTTATAACAACAAGTGATTTTTCACACTCTCTTTCATGCATTTTCAACTCCACTTGAGAGAGTTGTTTATGGCGAGAGGGGGACAAATGTGGTGATGGAGGCGGCAGATCTGCTCCCATCAAGAGAACCCTATCGTTGAAACTAAGAGGAGAGAGGGAATGGAGATGACAACGCCAGAATTATGGGTGGGGGGTAGGGGTGTGCAGCGGAGCGGTCCTACCAGACCCGAACCGAACCGAATCGGCTCCAAGACCCTCACCACATCGGATCGTTAGTCTTTTGGTCTGGGGCTTGGTCCCAACTTGAGACATTTCTCGGTGCGTGGTCCGGATCCGCCCAAAACCGACAAAATACCACCAAAACCGACCGGGACCGTAAAAACTAGGTTTATTCATATTACGTTCCGTTTAGGCCTTCCCTACCCTACATAATTTATATATACTTAGACTCTTTATCTTCTACAATACTTAGAGTCAGCCGTCAGTCAATAACAAACAGCCAAAAACATATCCTCGTGTGGAGCCCGCCGTCGCCAACCATTGTCGTTCGTCTTCACTCTTCAGCAATCACATACCTTTGAAGGACAAGGTAACATATGAAATAGTTGGCTCAAGTTTTGTAGTTGCTCGTGACTGTTGAAAGCTTTGCCTTCTTTGTACACGTTTAATTAGTAGTTTACTCGATAGATAGAATTAAAATAAACATCACAAAAACACATAAGCAATAGCTCTCTACAATAGGTGAGGAAAATGTAAACATATAATAGTTGAATAGTTTATTTGCTCCTTTGCCTTTTGCCTTTCAGGGAGCTTATACATTTGTAATATGTTAATTATTCTCGTTTTAGTAGCATGCCATTTTCAAGAATGAACAAAATTATTAATGGGCTATGGGATTTGTATATGCAGATGTCACACCATTTGCAACATACTGATCAAGGTCAGAATGTTCCACAAACAAGTCAGCCTACTGAAATAGCGAGACAAAGAGCTGGTATCGTGGAAGGAACTCAACCTCCACCTCAAGGGCAAGAGGAGCCTATTACTAGAAAGGTTGGGAAAAAGGGAAAAGGCAAAGCACCAATTCAGAAATCTGATGTTTGGACCCAGTTTAAGAAGTACAAAAATGAAAAAGGAGAAATGGGAGCTACTTGCAAATATTGCGGTAAAGATTATGCAGGAGATACCGTTAAGAATGGAACTTCAACCATGAAGAAGCATATGAAACCGCCAAATGCTTGCAATGCTCAAACTAATGGTGAAGGTAACACCCAAAAACTTTTAAGTTTGAAACCAATTGGAGATGGTGATGATAGTATAACTGGTTGGAAGTTTGATCTGTATAAAATAAGGAGGTCTCTCGCTCGCATCATTATCATGGATGAATTGTCATTTAAGTTTGTTGAGCTTCTTAGATTCAAACTTTTTATGTCAGATGCATGCCCTAGGTTTAATATACCTTCTAGATGGACTATCTTTAGAGATTGCTTTGCTTGGTATGTTGAGGAGAAGAACAAACTGAAGATGTTGTTAAAGAGCTCTATGGGAAGTAGGAGTGTTAGTTTAACTACTGACACTTGGAGTTCACTGCAGAGAACTAATTATATGTGTCTTACTGCTCATTTTATTGATGATAATTGGAAGATATCGAAGAGTATCATTAACTTTTGTTCAATCTTCAGTCATAAGGGGAAAGACATCGCAGAAGACATTGATACATGTTTGGTTGAATGAGGGATATACAATGTTTTTACTATTACAGTTGAGAATGCAAGCTCCAATGACACTGGCGTTGGACATTTGAAAGCTATGTTAGCTAGACGAGGATCATGTGTTCTGAATGGGAAATACTTGCACATGTGTTGTGTCGCCCATATCATCAATTTGGTTGTACAAGAGGGATTGAAAGATGTATACATTTCAATCAAAAGAGTAAGAGAAGCAGTTAGATATGTGAAACAATGTCCTTCTCGGTTGTACTTGGTTTCTTGAGTTTGCTTCACTTCAGAGTCCAAAGAGAAAAAGTGGGTTGTCTCTTGATGCTCCTACTAGTTGGAACTCAACAAATATGATGTTCGCAGCAGCTGAGAAGTATGAGAAAGCTTTTGCATTATATTTTGTATCTGATCTGAACTTCAATGCTGATCTTCTTCAAAATGAGGATAAAAATGGCATACTGATTGGAGCTCCTGGACCGGGTGATTGGGCTAATGTGAAACTTATCCTTCCCTTTTTGAAGAAATTCTATGAATTCACAATGAAGATTTCAGGCTCCTTGTATGCCACATCAAACATATTTTTCGATGAAGTTGGTAATCTTTATCGGCTGCTCAATAAGTGGGAGAATAGTGATGAATCTGGTTTCTCCGAAATGGCATCAAGAATGAAGAAAAAGTATGAAGCATACTGGGGAAATGTGGAGAAAATGAACAAAATGTTATATGTTTCAGCTATTCTGAATCATACTTGTAAGTACAAGTTTGTTGAGTTTGCTTTGAAGAAGATATATCATGTGAATGGGTTGGGAGAAGAACTCGCAAAGCAAGTGAAGGCTGCTGCATCTGATCTATTTGAGTATTACTGGAATATGCTTTGCTAGTAAGGTTGGGATAATGAAGTCTATTTGATCTAACTCTTGTATACCTCTACGACTTTACTATTAATATTGTTCTAACCATTTTCATTCAACTTATAGCTATGCATATGAAGGACAATAGTGTTGATGGTGTTAATAATCAAGACAAGAATGCCAAAGATGAACAAGGTTAAATAACTTCTACTTTGGATGATGAAATTAATTCACCTTTCTAGTTTATCTTCTTCTTTGTACAATTTCATTTGCATTTTACAAGGATCGGAAGAGGTTGATATTTGTAAGAAGGTGCACAAGATTGATCACAAGGTGTTGCCATGGTGGAGAATTTGAACTTGCAGATTTATGATCCAAGAAAGACAATTTTTCATTTAAGCAACTTGAATTTGACAATTGATTTGTTTATTTTCCTCTTTTGATAAACACAAACGGTTGATTGATCTCTGTTGATTGGTTTGTTGGTACTTAGCTTTGATAAATTTGGATATTGAGATATGTGATTTTTAGAACCAATTTTTATTCTCCAAAGTCATTCTATATTTCATTTTATGGAGGATTATCGTTCATCATTGCTGCTACAGGTGGATGGGATTATCATGCATTTTTATGCAGAGCAGCAGGTAGCAACAAACTGAATTAGTGTAGTACTTGCTGATGGACGGTTCATGGGTTGGTCCATGCATTAGCCTTATTCATGGTCCGGTTCTTTTTCGGGTTGGTCTGGTTTTGGATCGACCCGATCCGCTGCACACCCCTAGGGGGTGCAGAGATGAGAGGACAGCAACAAAGGTCAATTTGGTATTTGATTATCATCGTGAACTCGAATGACATAAGTAAATGACAAAGGGAAGAAGATGTACTCCTCAATTGTTCGAAGAGAGAGAAGTTGCAGGGATAAAAAAAATGTAAAATTAAAAATGTATTTCTTAAAACCAATTCTAACCTATGTCCTTTTAATTGACTGTTAGATTTAAGTACACTTAAAAGAGCCGATCTAATTACTGGGAGAGAATTAGTCACTTGACAAAACGCCCCCTAGGGATTGGCTTCTATTGCCATTCCCGAGATATAATGGTAACCTTGTGATTGAGAGCGGACAATCGTCAAAATAGACAACGTTAGGGTTCAGAAAATAGACCAGACCATTTGATAAACCATGGACCAAACAGGACCGCAGAGTTTGGTCCGGACTGTAGACCGTTAAGAATGGTCTGGTCCATGGTCTATATTATATGATGTATTGATCTCTTGGTCTGGTCTGGTCTGGTCTAGTTCGCGATTTACCAGACCTAACCGTGGACCAGACGACTTCCCAATACGTGTTAGCAGGGTACTCGACCACTCTCCTGATTCCCCCAACAAGACTCAAGTCTCAACCCTAATTTTGAGAAACATTTCCCCTCTTTCATTCACAACCACATTTCACCAGAGTAGAGAGAATCATGTCTCCATATGACATTATGTTAATGTTTATGACATTATGGTGCAAGTTGGGATTGTTTGACTTTGTATTTTTGTTGTTTACTAAGATTTAGGGTGTCGAAATTCTTCATGCATGTTGGAGTTTATGTTTTAAGGCAAAAAACCAATTCTTTCTCGATTATTAATTCAATTTTTTTGTGTGGTTGACTAAGCCTATTCAAATAAACTGAAGCTCAAGGAACGAAGAACACCATGTTTTACTTTTCACCTATAGTTGAAGTCACAAGAATGCAATTTCAGATGATAAATTATCAGACCTCTACGCGATCCTATATGGCCGAACTTTTGAAAACTAATCTAATTCGTCAACCTTAATCTCATATTGTTCACCTGAAGCAAGGATTTTTACACCAACCATACCCTTTTCCCACTCTTTTGTGCCCACCAGTATAAGCCTTTGTGCATTTGCTCGTGCTGCCCGTTTGAAGACCCTGTCAATACGAGCACCATGTTTTGAGTATGAACTCCAGGATATGTAATAGAGACATGAATCGAGGAAACTATGGAGTTGATATATATACCATTTCAACGGTTTGTTTTCCAGGACTAGATCAGTGCTCTGGCCTTTCCCTCGGAGAATTGTAGCGATGGTTGCAGCTGCTCCTTGAAGGTCTTGATCAAGAGCGCACACTATGTTGTCTAATTGGAGGCTCAGTTCTGGTAAGAGATTCTTCTCCTTTAGAAGCTGGGGTGGTAGGCAAATGGAGGATTAGTCAAGAGAGTGCTACCATTGTCGAGTAACAAAAGGGAAGAGTATTCTTGACTTACTTCGATAATGACAGCATCCCCAAATCCAAAGCCACAGGCTGGAAGATCGTCCCCACCGAAGGTTGAGAGTAACCGGTCGTATCTACCACCACCACAAATGGCTCTCAACTTTCCAGCTCTATCGAAACCCTGATACGTAAAATAGATTTATCAGGCAACTGAAATCATCCACATCATGAGAACTGGGTTAGAATGATTATTTCCTAAACTGAAGAAATAGATAACTACTCCATGGGCAAGATTGTACAGTAGGACTGACCTCGAAAACAATACCGGTATAATAGGCAAGACCACGAACAACTGATGCATCGAATTGAATCCAATCAGAGTAACCAAACTTCTCCGCCAGAGAGAAGAGATGTTTAAGATCGGCAATGGCTTCCCCAGAACCAAGTATATCTAACCACAACAGAACATTGTACATTATTATATGACTTTTTACATCTTACCAAATGTCACGATGTCTGATTCTACATGTTCCAATCAGCTTTTCTTTTTATTTTTGTTCTTCTGAAGCAATGGAAGATTCATATTGAAAGACAAGCTCAATAAACACCAACAGAAGAAGAAAGAAGACAGGAAGGAAGAAGCAGATGACCACTTAACTTAAAGTTTGAAATTATGAAAAGATAAGTATTTGGTTCATACTAAATATAAGCATAATACTTTGCAAAAGTTAAGAACACGGAGATGAAAAGGGAAGCCTGAAGATGGTATGAAGACTGCAATCTACCTTCCAACTGTGTCAAGGACTTTACGGAAAGAACTTGTAGCAGCTCATTGATAACTTCTTCTGACAACCCAACAGATGACAAGTCTTTCTTAATTTCTTCAATCGGCATCTTCTCAATCTGTTACAGCATCCAGCAAAGCAACATCAGCTTAAAGTACCAAGCACAGATATGAGAACCAATCACAAGTTTAGCACTCTAAAGACTATCCGAGACTGGAATTTGATTATATAACAAGACATTGCCGGGAAAGAAACAACCTGCGGAGTTGAGGTGATCATATAAAAGATTATTAGTAACCAACCTTGTCAATTATGACGCAGACCTTGCCAAATGCATTCTCGGATATGGAGTAACGCCTCAACAATTCCTGCAAAACCTGTTTTAAACAGGAAGGAGAAAGTTCATCGTTCAGCCTGGTCATTAATTAATGTACTCGTCCAAATCATTGAACTAGTTGCCAGCAGAATTTGATTCTCAAATCACAGAGTGGTGACTGTAAATGCTGCATTAGACTCGAAAACAATTCCAAGCAACTAACGTTTGCTCTAAAATGAATCACCAGATTCTAAGGATAGAGAACCCAAGGTTACAAGTCAATTAAGGTAGAAATTCATCAGAATTCATGAGCTTCAAAAACCACATATCAAGAAAAGCCAATTTTATGTTGCCACATTAGAATAGTAATTATTGGAAGATCACAATATTTGCATATGACAATTTAAGACTCCAATAGTAGCTCAAGTGCAAAGGAAACTGTTAGTACCTTTCTGCTTGAAATCTTGAATCCAACATCAGAAGCTGTAATTCCAATTCGTTTGAAAAATGTGACAATAGAAGAAATAAGCTCTGCTTCAGCCTACAATATAAAAGTCCAGATTATCCATAAGTCGAATCACCTTCGAACACTGTAGGGAAAAACTCCTCTGAGGTAATGCTTATCAGCAGTAGAAAGAGAGAGAGAAAAATCTTCTTAGAGCTAATATAATAGAGAACGGTGTGGCTTACAGTGACTTCAGGTACACCAATAATATCCATATTCCACTGGTAGTGCTCACGTCGTCTTCCCTTTGTCATCCTCTCATACCGCCAACACTGTCCAACAGCAAACCACTTCAATGGCAACGGGGCAGATTTTCTGGACCAAAAAATGAACATGGAGATCAATTCTAGCATCTGTACCTGGATACAAAACAATTCAAGCAATACTTAAATCATTACACATGTTTTTAAATCTTCAAACGCCAAAAGGGCAATGCAGGTCAAGCAAAAAACCAAATAGAAAAAAGAAGAAATAGTGAATGCAGCTGAAGCTTGAATACCCTTTCTGAATGACCAGTCTTGCCAGTGAAGGAGTCAGCTCAGGCCTCAAAGCCACACGACGATTTCCGCGGTCTTCAAAACAGTATAACTTCACAAAGAAGGTAAACCATTAGGGGAAGGGGGGCAAAGAGGCCCAACCTACTATTCATTTTTATACTGTAAAGCATTGTAGACAAGAGCCCCAAGCATCAAAATTTGAGCAGAGCAATCACATTTCAGTTTACTTTTCCTTCACTCATCACACAAAATTGATTCTAGCTATGGCTGAAGACTCAAACAGTTTCAGTCAAGCATACCAACCTGGTCCCTAATTTCCTCTCCAGCTTTCCTAATGAACAAGGCCTCCGACTCCAAAACCGGGAAATCAACCTCTTCGAAGCCATACAACCGCGAAACCTTCACATGAAGAAATCCGGTGCAGAAAATTACACACAACAGAAGCCATTGCAGTCATTCTCTCTCCCCAATTCGACAGCTCTAGTTCTACTGTTACCTCTTTGAAGTTGTGGAAGAGCCAGTTGCGGAGGCGCATTTCCTCGGGAGGGAAATCTCTAGTTCCTTTAGGAGGATTGACGTCGATTTTCGTCACCGATTCTTCCTCCTCCAGCACCGGCGGTCCAGTCAGGGCGCCAGACCTCCCGCCATTGTCACGCGCGGCTGCGGTACACAGGAGAGCTCTAGGGTTGATTGGCGCGAAGAGCCTACGAGGCGAAAAAGCAGAGGCAGACAGCTGAGGGAGTGAAACGAGTAGAGGCTTCAGGTGGAGGACGATTCGCGGACTGACGGCGCGGAGTGAAGAAGTCATCGGCGGCAAGAACGCGGGTGAGCGCCGGAGGCGAGGATAGAGAGAGAGAGAGCCCGCCGAATTTTCCCCCCAGCTTAACTGAATCAGTCGTTTCGGCGACCAAGAGAATGCTGCGGCGGTTAACGCCGTAACGGCATGTGGTTAGTTTCGTTGCTTCGTTTAATCGTTTTGCCTTGTTGGGCCGGGCCCGAAGTGGTGCAGATTTGTTCCCAGCAACCTTTGGTCATCTAATGGGCTAATCGGATATGTAAGACTGGCCCATAGCTGGATAGAGTAGCCCGATTGTGACGAGGCCCAAGAGCGCGAGAGCGAACTTGAAACACATCCTGTTATAAACGCGTTGCTACGGATCGGGAAATAGCCGGAATCGATAAAGCAAGAATACGAAAGCGAGAATCGAAAAACACAGACACACGATTTACGTGGTTCACTAACCCGATGTGTGTTAGCTAGTCCACGGGCGAGAGAGAGCCAGTTTCACTATATCGAGGAGATTACAGATTACAGAGGAGTATGAGAAGTATTTATAGTGCTTCTCCATGTGGGTCTAAACTTAATCCAATATGGCAAAGGAAACGGTTACAGACCAGGCCCAGAACCCGAACCCAAATAACATTGAGCTCATACACCGCGGGCCGGGGGCGTTGCCCCTGGACCCCACTCGCTGACCAGGCAGAGAGACCCCCAACTACCAGTCGTAGCGACTGATAGTCCGATTCAAATCATATCAATACATCCCATTCGAAGTGCAATAAGATTCTAGTCTAATTGCAGTAGCATAGTGACGTCGTGTCGCCAGATATCGATTTTTTTTTGTAGAAACGAGATATCGAGTTTGAAGTCATGGAATATTTGCAGATAAAACTTTTCATTTAGTAGTGCCTCTATAAGTAATGTAGTTCTTATTTATCAACAAAACGAAAGATGAAGTAATGATGATTTTGGTTTAAATCGATAAAATATCAATCGATCTCCACTTTTGTATCTCAAAGTAGTAGTAATGTAGTTCAGGAATGACAATGAGAAGGTGAGGGTGAGTATTTCGATACTTATATCCGTCTCGTGACAGGTTGGGTAATTGGGATGTGGGTCAGGGAAGGTCGACACATATCCATTTAAAGGAAAAACATTAAAATATTTATTTTTTATTGATAAAATAAAGAAATAAATTATCACATGATAACTGTAGTTAAAAATATTTGAGAAATTGAGCTTCTTACATATTTACAACTTTATTATAACTAAAATATGAGGTAATAAAAGTAAAACCCGAAGTAATTTGAGTAAATTACATGTTATTTAGGCGAAAAATTAATCAAGAATAAAACAAGTCATGTCAAGAAGAGTACGCATGTCCGCCTCATCCCACCTACCTACTCCAAAATAGATTAAACAGTCAGAATCAAAACTTCCAGTCATAGTGCTCCAAAAACTGTTCAGCCATCTTCACAAACAGGGTCCAATCTTGTGCTATGATATCCTTCTATCCTATGGTTCAAGTTGACCAACGAACAATGAATTGAGTTTAAGGTAATATAAGGGTGGTTTGGATGAAGTTGAAGGGAATTGTAAAATGTAGAATTTAAGTTCAAATTTCCCGCATGCATACTGCTATTCTGATAGCAAATTCGTCAAAAAGGAGGGTTCTCTATTTGGAGCAAATTAGACTAACTATAGTCACAAAACATGTTCTTGGAAATTTCCAGTGCGCAGCCTATTGCGATCATATACCCCAACAGTATTACCCGCCGAGAGACTGGAGAGGTCCCGTGAAAGGGAAAAAGAGTGCCACAATCTAAGTTAATATCGAAATCGCTTTAGGCTTAGCCATCCATTTCATGACAAACTTTTCTATTAATACTATTATTATTATTACCATTAAACTTTTGTCATAGCCATATGTTAGTGGGATGAAGGCGATGTTTGATTGATCTTTTCAAAATTCTATGGGTCGTGGGATTTGTGTAGATTGTGTAGCGTTAGTTGATTTCAATAATTCGTGTTATTAGAAAAATATTGTAGAATGAATCTGATTTGTCGTTGTTTTACAAGTTCCCTCAACCGAAATCCATGAGCTTGAACGACATCATACCTACTAGTGAATGACATATGATCCACACTTAGCTTGAACCTCTCCTAAGAACTTGAGTGATTGGGACCAAATGGTTATGGTTCTTGACATGGTATCAAAGTCTTTGACAAGGAGGTTTTATGTTCGAATCCCGATAACTCTCATATTCTTGCAAGCATATGGTGCTAGGAAGTGTGTAAAATTCAAACCACATATGAATAGGTTTTCGTTTGAGGGGGAGGGGAGGCTGTGCGTTAGTGAATGACATATGATTCATACTTGAAACTCTCCCAACAACTTGAGTTATTGGTACCATATGGTACTTGACAATACTTTATGCTTAAACTAACCAGTAATATTATGGATCATGAGAATTCAAACATAAGGACTCTTAGTCATCACCCCGGCTCTGATACCATGTTAATTAAGGACTAGTTGATAACTTGATATTTTGGGAGAGGTTTCATAATAAATCATATTTACACCAGTCCCTTACAAATAGTACATACGATATACCGACAAAATAATCATCTTTACTACTATTAGCTGTGCCGACTTTGATATTCCATGAAGTGTTACTCGTAAGCGAATGACGTAAAACCAACACATTTGTCGTCATAACCTATCGACTCTTCACATGGTATCATGCCTTCTGCTTGACCCCTACAAATATGCAACAAACTCATGAGAACAGACGATTCGACCGTAACTCTACCGACAGCCACCACCAAAAAATTCTTCTCTTTAATGATATGATTTTGGAGAGTGAATCTAATACAACACACCATACCAAACCCTATAATTTACTACTTATTAATGAGAAAGACTATGGTACAAGTACAAATACAAATCCAAAATTGTTAAACCTAAAAACTTCATATATATCTTACCTCTCGGTTACGATCTTATTAATTGTGGTATGATTCGTATCAGGATAGTAAAAATCTAAAGCACTAGTTTTGCAGCCACTAAATTTTGTACAGGAACTCACCCCTTATTTATCAAACCGTTAATGATTATAATCCTAGAAATGGGATTTCTTATTAAGGAATCAACCATGAAGGTGTCTTGATGGTCGTTGGTTTCATGAATACCCCACCCAACACCATTGGTAACCGCCGCTTCCATCTGGTGGGCTCGAGCTCGAACAGAACAATCAAAACTATTTTTCTTCCCTTGGGGGAGGTGAAATGGAAAGGGATAATGGATAAATTCAATTTGGTTATAATCATTTTGCATCATGGATTACGTAAGCAAAGCATAAAATCTTCCTTATCCTGATAACCAACGCTGTCAAATTCCTTTCGTTCTAACATTTCCCCCGACTTTGGACACATTTGTCAATATGTGAATAATAATTATTATTGCGTGGATGTGTGGCTGATTAAACCCCTGAAATCGACTTTGCAAAAATTAAAATATGTTTCTTGTTCAATGAATAATAAATTTAATAAGTGTGTCTCTAGGATTTTTCGATACTTATGGGAGTTTTTGGCCCATATATAGGAAACCACTAAATTGGAAGGTTTCAAACATAGGAATTAATAAGAAACCGTATTTGTATGTTTCAATAAGTTTCATATGTAAATAGTAAGAATTTACAGTTGGTTTTTATATGGTATTAGATCTTTCTATGATTGAAAGATTTTTTTGCTCGAATCTTGATGATCACCCTCTATTTCTATTAACCACATCGTGTCCGGACTTGTGTCTGTGCAAATTCCAAGCTTATATGAGTGGCTTGAGTTTGAGATGGTGTGTTAGTAAATGGTATATGATCCACAATTGAACCTCTTCCAACAACTCGAGTTATTGGGATCAGTTGGTCTATATCATGGTATTAGAGTTGGTTTGTCCTTGAGATCACGTGTTCAACTCCTCACAACACCCAATATTAACAATTTATTAAAGTACAAGGTATGGCGATCGTCTATGCAAACTTCAAGCTCATGGGTTGCTTTTAGCACATGGGTTGGCCTCAAGGACAAACCAGCTCTGATACCATGTCAATAACCAATTGATTCCAATAACTCGAGTTGTTGTGAGAAGGTTATTATGAATCTTATGTCACTCTCTTACAGAGGTCGCACATATTATATGTGTTTTAATAATTTCGACGAATCAAAATCATTGATTTTTATTTTAAAATTAAATTAATCTTATGATTTGGGTTAAAGAATTGAGAACTAAGGTTCACTATCAGAGGTTAGCTAGGTATAGTATTATATCCCAAACTCCGATTAATTCATTATATAAATTAGAACATTTAACGGACATACGGTAAGGTAATCGTACGTATTGAAATGCGAGATTTAAAAACATATTTATCCGTGGCACCAGTAATAAGTACTTTATGGTTTGGGTCTTTAGCAGGCCTATTGATAGAAATTAATCGTTTTTTCCTTGATGCGCTGACATTCCCTTTTTGAATTTTAGGTATTAATGCCTAGAGCTGAAGAAGATTAGTTCGTCAGGTTGTATCTTGCCTGCCTATGAATTCAACAACAGTTTAAAAAATTGACCTATTCGGAAATCTCTGAATCTACGCTTATTTTCAACTCCCCGAAGTATTTTATCGCACCTACGCCCTGACCTGAACCATTATTATATATGGATGACCCCAAATTGCATGCATGGTTTATAGGGAAATTTAATCCAAAACTAGTGCATGAAAACAAATTCGATTTTTTATCTAATTAATGGTGGTTGGTGTCATTACTTTTTAATTGCTCTCTAATATATATACCCCAAAATTAGCAGAGTCCAAATCTCTATTTCATTTTCACATCTAACTTGCGGGGAAATAGATAAGAAAACCTCAAAAGGCTTAGGAATTATCCATCTTTGTGTTTTGCATAAGACGGCCGGATATGAGCCACACCAAGTCCAAGGTATTTTTCTTAGTTTGTTCCATCTTCACCCGAGGGAGGTCTCTCTTGGTCACTACAACTACAAGTGTAAACATATATATGGAGAATCCATGTGAAATCCAAATAATTCTAAATTCTAAAGATTTGAATTGTGATACACCCTTATATCCAACAATTGTGTTAGTAAACTCACGTATTTCAGACTTAGCTAATATGATTTTATCATGGTATACTTCATATAGAATATTGTACCGGAAACCATCATCATTTTGACCCGTGTTATCCCAAAGAGTTTGAAGGAATCACACAGTTTGTTTACAAAGTAAAAAAAGGTTTTCGATATAGTGTGTCAGGACCTGCTAATCATGATATTAACGAGAGCTAGGGTTTATTTCAATGAATAATGCTCTGATTGATTATTTAAACTAAATCAAGAATAGAGCAACATAAAGTATTAAACTCGTTCCACATGAGAAAACCCCTCATCGACGACCTTTCGGGTGGCCTTATCCACTTTAATGTTTGGACACATTAACGAATCGCTCAAACCCAACGAAATTCATTCAGTTGCTTGCAATGCCTTTTCTCGATCCTCAGATCTTTACCCTAACCAAACGCCCCAACCAATGCTTTATACGAGCGCACCCTTCCACTAAGAGGAGGCGGTTTCACCTTTTTCAACCCTCCGATCTCTCGATTTCTCATATCTAGATAGTGAATTGAGCAGCAAAATTACTATCACATGAAATCAGAAGATACCGCGCGAGCAATCTTGAAAATATCGAGCAGTAACTATCGCACCCAATGATTAATTCAGGCGATTTCGCAAGAGAGAGGTGGAAATGACGAGAGTGCCCCTCGACGGGTCAAGTTGAAGAAACCCCCTCCATCCAACAAATGGTTTTTGTCATGAAGCCGTCGTTTCAAGACAACCATTAGTCCAACCAGGCGGCATGCCCCTTGCCCCCTTCTCCCGCCCACTCATCCTGACCTCCATACCATTATAACCATACATACATACATACCATAACGCATACTCTCTCCTTCTCCAGCAATCATGGTTGTCATGCCGGTGGCATGCCACCCGGTTGAACCTGTGCCGGTCATGAAACCGGCATGACACCACCGGTATGCCGGTATGACCGATTTACGTATGCTAAGTAAAATGATATCATTTTAATGAATTTAATGAATACAAAAATTAATTTATTATTCATTTTATGAATGTAACAGTTAAAAGTTGATGATATTTGTTGGATTGTAACTCAATTGTCCACAAATATGTTTAAATACATTGGATATTAATTGTTTTCACATTTTTTAAACCGGCATGAATCGACACAAACTAGTTATATCACCGGTCGTACCATTCCACTTACCAAACCGACACAACGATATAAACCGGTTTGACACCCTTGCCCGCAACTAACCTCCAAAAAGTGAAAACCCACGCGCCCACGCCCACCGCCTTCCCAGTTCCCCCTTATATATTCCCACCTTCCCTCCTCCCCCTTCAGCTCCCTTCAAATAAACAAAACTTCCTCGAAAATCCTCTGTTCTCTCATCTCTCTCTATTACTACCAAAACAGAGTCCCAAACTCCCAATACTCCACTTTACCTCTATCCAAACATCTACAAGAGAAACTCCGATGGGCGCCGAGGTTCGTTCTGCTTCCTTTCCGTTCGTCGAATTCTGGAAGATAAATCGGTTTCTCCGGCTGTTTTCACTGTAATTCTGACGCGTTTGTTTTTTTTGTGTCCCGTGTTTGCAGAAAGACGGAGGAGGGAAGGGCGAAGGCGAGAAGAAGCCCGCCGCCGCTGCTCCTGCTGCCGGCGGGGGTGGTGAGAGGAAGGACGACGGCGGAGGGAAGGTCGTCTCTGTCTACAAGATGGACATGCATTGCGAGGGGTGCGCCAAGAAAATCCGCCGCGCCGTCAAGCACATGGAAGGTAAAAATTCAATTCCATTCCTCCCCTCTATCGATTCGAGATCTGGATCGGAATTCGGTTGTCAATTAATTAAAGAAATCGAGATTGTGAGAATTAGATTCAAAATCGGTTGCTGTGAGATGGCTGAATTTTTGTTTTTTTGGTTTGGCAGGTGTGGAGGATGTGAAAACGGACTGTTCGGCCAACAAACTGACGGTGACCGGGAAGGTGGATCCCGGCCGGGTGAAGGCCAGGGTTGAGGAGAAAATGAAGAAGCAGGTGGATATCGTCTCGCCCCAGCCTAAGAAGGAAGGCGGCGGAGCTCCTCCCGCCGGCGACAAGAAGGGCGGAGGCGGCGGAGCTCCTCTCGCCGGTGACAAGAAGGGCGGAGGCGGCGGTGGCGAGAAAGCCGAGAAGAAGGCGGAGGAGAAAAAACCGGAGGAGAAGAAGGCGGAGGAGAAGAAACCGGCTCCACCTAAAGAGGTAGTTACTTCATACTAATTGCGTCAATAAATTAATCACTGCCAACTAATACTAATGCCAGCCGTTTTATTGAATTAATTGCCGTAAATCCGCGTTTAATTGCTAATTAATCCTCTGCGGTTACAGAGCACCGTTGTCCTGAAGATCAGAACCCACTGCGACGGCTGCATCCACAAGATCAAGAAGATAATCCTCAAGATCAAAGGTCAGCTTAAAGCCTTGAACCCTTAAAGTTAATTATTAAATTGTAATTGGGATTTTAAAATATTGGTAGGTGGTTACCATTTCTTGAAAGTCAGATTTAGTTGGCAATATTTAAAAAATTACGGTGATGATGATCTGACGTGGCGATTCTCGATTCTTCCTAATATACAGGAGTAGACAGCGTGGCGGTTGACGGAGCTAAGGACTTGGTAACGGTGAAAGGCACGATGGACGTTAAGGAGCTGGCTCCTTACCTCAGGGAGAAGCTCAATCGGACGGTGGATGTTGTCCCACCGGCCGGCGAGAAGAAGGACGCCGGCGCTGCCGGAGGTGGCGGCGAGAAGAAGGAGAAGGGGAAAGAAGGAGGTGGTCAAGCGCCCAAGGGTGAAAAGAAGGAAGGAGACGGCGGAGGGAAGAAATCGGACGGCGCCCAGGCTGCCGCTGCCGCTCCGAAGATGGAGGTGAACAAGATGGAATACTACGGCAGTTACGCGCCGACGGCGGCGCCGAGCTACTGGGCCGCCGGGGGATCGTACGGGCAGAGCAGCTACTACGCGGAGCCGCATCAGCAGCAGCACCACTACGCCATGGAGCCGCAGTACGTCCAGCACGGATACGCTCCGGCGACGATGAGCCACGGTGTGGTCGGCGGCGGTGGGTACGGCTACGGCGGACACCATCAGGAGTCGTACATGATGGCGCCGCCGCCTCCGGCGGGGTACCAGATGGTGGGGCCACAGCACCCCGGCCACGCGCCTCAGTTCTTCAGCGACGAGAACCCCAACGCGTGCTCCTTGATGTGATCGCCGGCCGGACGGTGAAGAATTACACGGTTAAATAAAAATTTAAATTGTAAATAATATAATAAGAAAACAAAAAAAAGCTGTACGTAATAGCGGAGGAAAGAAGAGTACATACGGAAGCTTCTAAATGAAGATGAGTAGAGTACTAATTTTGGAATCATCGATGGATGGATTAATTAGGACAGAAAATAGAGATTAATCAGAGGCTTTTGTTATTTTTAGTATAATGATGGTGACCGGCCGGCGATCTGGCGACCGGCCATCCTGTCGTGGCCGGTGAAGCTATTGTTGATATGTTGCCGTTTAGTTTTCTTTATTGTTATTATTATAAAGTAATATTAATTAATATCCATGTTATTTGTCGTGACGGAATTCAAGAATAAGTTTGTAATGACTAATGAATCGATTAATGGAGAGATAATGATAGCGATTACGATTAGATTATAATAAACTATCGTTTATGTCGCGGTTTTTTGTTAATTAATTAGTGGGATGGATGCTGATGTTTAAGTTTAAGCAGTAATCTGTGTTAGTTGGTAAACAAATGGCGGGTGTTTATAGGGAGGAGGTTCCAATGCGCATGGTATATAATATCTACTAATTAATTATAGGTTTTGAGCTAATGTTTACACTAATTAATTAGAAGGTCTGATCAACACTTGGCCAATATCGTGCTATTTGGTCCAATATTTGGATAATCAAATGTTAATTAGCAACAAGTTGTATCTTTGAGCGGCGAGATGACATCTTAGATGGAGATTCCATTCATACAACACAAGTTATAACGATTATTTGGGGTAGTAATTTCCAATAGCTAGGCATTTGGCTTCAAAATTTGAATGTAACTTATGATGTATTGGTTATACAATGTCTCGAATCCGGCCCACAAATTACTACACATCTACGATATTAGTGTATGACTTTGTTTTTATGAGTTAATTACGTACATATCAAGAAAGAACGATATCTTTAAAATCAGTTGGAATTGCAATCACGTACTTCTCAAAGCATAAGTTTCCCCCAGTATTTTCATTCGTTCATGTAATCCCTAATTATGAAGTGACTTATCTTATGCTACGAAAATTCATCTACTGCTCAGATGGTCTGGGCGATTCGGTCACAAAATGAAAGGAGTATTTATGGTGGTGGACATGTATAGGGGTGTGCATCGATCGATTTGGTTCAGAGCCATATTGAATTGACTTATGGCCGGATCAAAACTAAGAAACGAGGACCAGAGTCGGACCAAAATCATGTTTGGTTCATTTGGTTGAGATTCGGTCCCGGTCCAAATTCAAATCTAGTCCATATCTTCTTCATACATAAAAATAATCCATAAAATCAAAACCAAATCAAAAGTATGTTCAATCAGATTCCCTCCAAACATCGGTTCGTCACAATTCGATCCCGTGTGAACCGGATCATCTCCCACCCTAAGACATGCATGATTACCCCTTTTGAACACTTTGAATCCGATTGGCATTTTTGTTCTTTTCTCTCGATCTAAAGCTTTCTTTTCAAAGTCTCGACTTTAATTTCTTGGAGGTTAGACAATGAATCATGATTGTGCCATTTGGTGGCCAAAAGGTCCACGTTTTTTAGTGTCCATAAGGCCTTGATCGCGAACCCTTTTCACTTTGAGGAAGTAGGGGCCATTTGGTGTCGGTAGTGGTCCGGTCCTTAAAAGATCACAGCTAGCTACGGCTAGACAGTGTTTGGGTCCATTACCGCCTTCCTGCCCAAGTTACTTTCTTCCCAAGGGAAATTTAAGATATGGAGAAACAAAGAATATACGGCTAAAATGATGTACGTAGGGAGGCCAAAGTTTCTTTAGATTTGTGGTCGTCGGGTCGTGCGTAGACATTAAAGGTGTTGGTTGCGAAAGGCCAAAGGGGTTGAATTGAGCAATGATTATGTGCAACGCGTGAGTAGAATGCCTCTCATCTTTGACTCTTGTGATTCATTCCAAAATTACACAGGAGTATTAGGTTGTATAGGAAAAATCGAAGAATACGATATTTTCTGTTGAAATTATTGTTCTATTGTCTTAAACTACTGTGTATGTATGTTTTCTTATACATATCAACAAAAGGGATGGTCGATTATTTTTTTTTTCCAGAAGATGACCAACTCATACCGACTTGTACACAAAACCATGGTGGACCGTGTTGAAATTATTGATCACAATAACTTGAATTGTTGAGAGAGGTTCAATTATGGATCACATACAATTTATTAACACATTTCCTCAATCGAAAACCGACTCATATGGTCTTGAAATTTGCATATGTTCAGACACCATGTGATTAACAGAACATATATGGGTCATCGAGATTCGAACAGAAGACCTATCGATCACAAATGACTGTTAGTATGTCAGAAACCAGTTGATTTACTCGAATTGTTGAGAAGAAAATGTACGTTAAGTTACAAATCATATATCATTTATTAGCAATATGTACTCTCCAATGAACCCTACTCTCAATAAATCCCATTGGAAAATAGAAAACAAGGCATAAAAATAGCACGAATGACAAACAAATTTTCATGCCACTCACACAACAAAAAGGAAACGTACTCATTTACAAAAGAAAAGATTTTCTATTTTGGGTAGATTAGGTGTTGTGTCCTCTCCTCGATCGAAAGCTTTGTTGTTGTGTGATGTGTGTATTTATATATGCAGAACGACGACGTCACTTCCCCATGAAGGATACAAAACACTACACCAATTGGTAGTCATCTCCCACCACCAAGTGCTACCTCCAAATTAAAACGATAATTTTCTAAAAAAAATCCATCAAGAAAAGGAGCTAATGGACAAAAAAATACATTAGCTAATAGTAAAAATCCAAACGCGCAATTAGATGATGGGTTTGTTTAGATTGATTAATTAACGTAGTTTTTTAGGTTATATGGTGTAGGAGTCATCTCCGGTTTTGGTCTTTAATTAATTAGTGTCGTTATTAAAAAAGACAGCGGTGAATGATTTATAAAAGAGACA
Organism: Linum tenue; assembly: GCA_946122785.1. Classification (NCBI taxonomy): domain Eukaryota; kingdom Viridiplantae; phylum Streptophyta; class Magnoliopsida; order Malpighiales; family Linaceae; genus Linum; species Linum tenue. The sequence goes on along the minus strand of CAMGYJ010000004.1, from coordinate 63,598,404 downwards.
GCTAAAAAAAAGGAGATAGATTATGGATGATAATCAAAACCATGACAATGGCCTAATTTCTGTAATATTATTTTTAATGATTATGCTTTTTTTTCGTCACCAAGAGTCACTACAACAACCCCAGTTTTCGCAACCGATGCGAGTAGTCACTAAAAGCACGGTTTTGGTCACTAAATTATTTTGTTAACAACCAAGTTAAGCAAAAGGCCTATATGATGGTAAAAGATAATTTCATCTTAGTTTACCATTAGGTTTGGGTCATTGGGTGTCATGCCTTTAATTTGGACGTGAAAGTGGGTGATTGGTCAGTATATAATGACGAGTGATTTACCTAGCTAATTTTAGTAACCATTTTTTCAAGTAATCATAATTTGATTCTGACTTTTGATCTGATATGACTACCAGAGTTGAACTAACATGATTCAGGTTCATCAGATTTTTTCATTAAAATTGTCGTCAAATTTTAATATTTTGTATACATGTAATTTAAAATTAGGTTACACCTTCTTGAGCCCACCGGTTAATTATATCAAGCTAGGTTGGAAAAAGATGTAATATTTGGGTATTCTCCAAGAACAATTTATTACGCGTCAAATCAGATATGAGTAATTATACTTTTGAGGAAGGCTCATATATCCAACTTTTTAGTTTGGATCTAAAATATACCAATAATATCATGAATACCCAATTCTAATGCATTTTTGTCATTTTTTTCTGTTATGAAACAAACAGAGAGGTGAAAATACCAACATTAAAAGTGCAATTTGGATTGAAACCAGTTAATGAGATTGTCGATATTATCTTTTTGTGTTTACAATTATTTGGAGCCAAATACACTTATTAGAATCTAACTCAAATTGAACCCAATTCAAACGCAACCAAAACCCATAATTATTAAAGTTAAAGTAAACTTAATTTCATTTGAGTAGCCCAATACTTTTTACGGGTCATGACAATTGAATCAAATTAGCCGACACAGCGACCCATTAACATCCTACTGGATAGTGGATACCCTTCATCCTGGAGGTAATTAATTAGTAATTGCATCATCAAATACAATAATGTTAGTAGTTAAGTGATCAAATTGCAAATTGCATACCCCAATTCTGCCTATCTAGCTAGCTACAGCAACGACCAACCCCCACTATTCATCACCGCATTTTCTCTCTATATTTTACTCCTCGAAGATTAATTCAATTTTTGCTATTGGTTTCGACTGGTGTGTATACTTAGTACCGTTAACAAGATATGGTTTGGTCAAATTAGTTGCTTAATTAATTTCTCAACTTTTTAAGGTCTCCAATAGCTGCCCCTAGAACTAGCACGTCGTGTTTAATATTTTATAATTAATTAATTGGGGTAATTAGGCTTAGGGGACATATATACAACTGGTCATTAAAAAGGTAATCCGGCTTTTCCCATCCTAATAAGGCTGCGCTCGCTCTAGATATAGCTAGTTAATTACTCTAGGTTTTTATTAGTTAGGTAGAGAGTACTTGGTGTGTACACTCTTGTGAGAATAAATGGCGGCTAATCAAGCTTTGTTAACTAGGGTCAATGGTAATTTGCTTAATTAATTGGCTTATAGCTTTCTCAAACGAAGTTGATTTAATTTATATGTATACAAAATTTATGTGGGACATTTGTACATAATCATGTTGTGATTTGTACATATGATGCATGCATGTTAGTATATTGTACACATATTTACCACCAAGTACAAGACAACATTCACGACTTCATTATTACACATGATCATCTCATGTCATATGATATATAAACATGCACTCATCGTAAACCGAATTCATCCACATTCGGTGCCCATTGATCTATACGCATTCCCGTGATTAATAGTTCATAATCTTGTGCATCCTTGCTCCAAATTGTTTCGTATACTCTCTGTGCAATCAGGATGAACCTAGTCCAGGGCTGGTCGATCGACTAGGATTTCTATCCTGCCTTCGTATGATCATGTCACGAAGGAATAGGATTGTGATATGACTCTAATTAAAACACAATCTTGTCTATGTCTCTGCCTTATGATTGAACTTTATATATATGAACAAAGCTAGCTATGTCACCACCATATATGAACAAAGCTAGCTATGTCACCACCATATATGAACAAAGCTAGCTATGTCACCACCATATATGAACAAAGCTAGCTATGTCACCACCATATATGAACAAAGCTAGCTATATGCCACCATTTTTTTTTTTTTTGCTAGCTTATCACAAGAATGACTACCTCATCACTCCATTATTGTTGTAGTAATCAACCTTTTCCTGACGATCAGCCGCTATGATCACCTTTAACCAAAAACAACTCCACTTTGATCAGTCCAAATTAACAAACGACGGTGACGTTAATCTCGAGGCAATCGACCATGGCCATATAGCTAGTAGCTAGCGAGCTTTTCACGACAACCTTTGCATCTTTTACACATGGAATTCGATTAATTAACAAACGACGACGACTGTAATTGTGACACATATTCGATTCATGGTTTATAATTACTTGTGGAACAAGCATGGAAAGTCTATGATTCTCCCATATCTTTTACACATGGGTGTTGAAATGATATGCAGGCGGGTTATCATCTCAAGGTGCACGAACATCCGAATGAAACAAAACGAGTCAAAGGAATTAGGGAAGAATGAACACAAAATTAAGCAAGCAATCAATCAAACATCGACTTTCTTAATTAAACTAATTGGTCAAGTTAAGTGGGGAGGGTAACGTTGAAACGATGAACTAAAAATCATTAGCTAGGTCAAGCGAAAAACAAGATATATTAATTTGTGCTTATCGGTGGCTTACTAGAATGGCGATTTCCCCGTTTTTTACTGACATTCATGCATTGCATACACGAGAACGATTATCAGCTATGTATCTTGAAGTTAATTATTCATGTTAATGATAATTATTATGTGAGGAAAAGGATTAACTAGCTTTCGAGTACTAATCATAGTTATCACTTCATCCATGGACCATGGATCTCCCCCCAGCTGTCCGACCTTCCTTGAACAAGCAACAACGTAAGCTGGGATGGAACTGATTAACTAAATCACTTAATTAAAAAATTGATTAGCATTATTTAAGTATTATACAGGGTGACGTCACTTATGTCTACGGTGTAAAATATTATTCATGCAAAAGGACAAAATCTTATTGCTGGTGGGAAAGGCCCAATGATTAAAGACTAAGAGATAAGAAAGCTACAAGGCACGTACGTGACGTCATTATTAAATAATTATTTTGTTGATACATCTGTGTGTATGTGATCGCTCGAGCGGTTTCGTTGCGGCCTTTATGTTGCCATTAAAGCTGTCATGTATTTATATATATTGATTGATTAATCAATCAATTAAAAATTGTGCTTAATTAGCTAGATAAGGATTGTTTTCCACCAAAACAAAGCTAGATGCTAAGCATTGTTTTTTTATGCTTATGGTTAAAGCAAATATCCTATGGATCAATCCATTGATAGACATATGGGCTGAAAATATCATGTAATTTTCATACGGCTGCTTGTCCATTTAATTCAATTCACGAATGCAACATGATGAAACTCTCGATCATGCCAACTTTACCCTACAAAAAATGTTTGAGATCGACTGCCTTCATGTATAACTCATGTATTACTATTCCTAGATACTAATCCATGCAAACGACATGGAACGAGTTAATTTGATAAACGGAAAAGTTGTACATGAGACTAAGAATATCATATATAGTTTATGTGCGTATGAAATTTCATTCAATTTGATTCACAAATATGGCATGATCATGGTACTCTCGACCATATGCTGATTTTGCCCTAGAAAAATGCGAGATCGACTACATACATCAGGATTACTATTCATTTCCTTTTCCTGCATGAATTCTAATCCATGCATATGATAATATTGTTAACTGGGTAACGAGGAAAGTTGCATATAATTGAACGCACACATTCTTCTTGTGGACAAATGGATGATCAACTTTCTTCTTCTCATTATTCTTTCTTATCTGCCTATTCATTGATATTGGAAGCTTCTAATACATATGAGTACAAAGAAAATGTTGACCATTAAGCCTTCTTGGTGCTCCAATATTATTAATTAGTTAAGTCGAGGCATTAGCTAGCTTAGGTGTGTATGACGCATGGGATCACGATTAAATCGAATTTTCATGGTTAGTTTGTACCATTTCCGACTTGTGAAGGATGGAACGTTCGTCTAGTCTTAGAGACGTAAAAACATGTTCAAGAAGTAAGATGACCAAAGACATTATCGTTCTAGACCCGACACAAGGAGGGTAATAAAGACATTACCAATACCATGCAAGATTACCTCAATCAATCTGAACTTCTTTGCAGTACCATATGAACTCGATTCTCACGCGATTCATTTATACTATTAGTATAAAAAAAACATATGAAAATCGATCAGATCGGTTCCCATTTCTCTCATATTTTGTGTACTACTTACTACCAACTATATATATTTTCTCTCATATTTATGTGTATATATGTTTTTATATTTTTATGAGGTTAAATATATCGACCTAGGATTCTTTCTCGAGGTAACATATACAAAACTATATATTTGAATGAATTGGAGTCTTTGTCAAAAGAAAAAAAAAAAAGAATTGGAGTCCACGTCATAGACAGATGTGACTAGCAGCTAAGAAATAATAAATTAAGTTCATATTACATAATTAATTTGGGGGAATATATATAACAATGAGGTCACACTTGATCCAAATTAGCCACCTAACTACACTAAGCTAGCTTAGTGTGTATTTTTGTATCGTCTTCATCTATAATGACAATTTCTTTCGAGAATTAGTGCATACCACATATAATCCTTAACTAAATCTCAATCTAATTTTTGTGAGCACTAATTGATCCTTTACCTAATTAAAATGTGTGTAAAAACGCTATTAAATCAACAATTATGAAGAAGATCATAGTGGGAGTGACCCAAAGAAGATCAATTATCTCCAATTATTGGCAACAATATGTGATTCTCGCGAAGGCGATTCAGAAGTATCGTTTTGACGCGGCTTGCTCTTGGATCATGGTCGGATGTGCTATTAGAACATGGTCGTCCTACTCTTCGAGATGGTTTTCAGATGATAAATTACTCCAGATGTTGGTTTATAGGTCAGTGTGATCCCTGGTAGCACATACCAACTAGACTCCGCATAGAGTGATGCACAAAGTCCATTCTCTGTCTTGTTTAGAGTTGTCTTCATTTTCACAATAAACCTAGTATCTGCATGTGATCGTAGATTTTTTTTTAATTATTTAATGTGTTATTTCCACGCTCAAATATCACGCAAATAAAAGAAAGTCCAATGAAGAGATAGGTACTCCAACAAATGAAACTTAATTATCAACCATCTAATGACATTGTTGTATCATTAGAGGCTAATAAGTAATAATTAAATATCTAATGACATTGTTGTATGACTATGGATTGTTATACCATTATATCTAGGGCAATGTCTATTTTTTACCCAAACCTTTTTCAGATTCTTTTATTTTAACCAAACCTATTGAATTCCTAAAAATTATCCAAACGTTAACTCTCCGTCAACTTTTCTGTTAGTAATGCTGACTAAGTATGACCATAATGAGTTGACTTCCTACGTGGCGGTCAGAATACCATCATTTACTATTTTTAATAAAAAGATTATAAAAAAAACAAAACAAAATCCCACCCTCACGTCGACGAAATAAGTAACGGTAACAGAATGAATGCCCAAACTTTGATAAATTATAATACGTTTGGATAATAAATAGAATTTCTATAGGTTTGGTTAAAATAAAAGAATCTGAAAAAGGTTTGGGTAAAAAATAGACATTGCCCTTATATCTAATCCAATCAACCATTTGACTTTATTTCTCCTTTCATTTCCCTCTCTATCTTTATGATAATGAACAACTATTTGACTTTGATATGACAACAACATCTCAGAATTCAGAACGACCACACAATACTCTATCCAACCAAATACCTTCAAATTTGGTGTATTATTAGCTGTAGGTTATGATAAGGATGACGACTCTTTTGCTGCTATAGAACTGAACCTAGTTTTCAACCGCCATATTATGCTAATAAAGAATAATTTGCCTCTCTACTCCAGTACTCCCACCCTTTCCAAAACAGAAACGAAGATGGGGAAGTTTAACCTTCCAGAAGGCTAGCTAACTTAGCTCAGATAAGCTTTTTTAATATTCGATGTCTTCGAGATTCGAGTACGCGAAATCCTCCAGATTACCAAACTTTCTAATACCATGTCAATTAGGTTTCATTGGATTGGACCTGCAGGCACTAGAGGATAACTTAAACTAGTGGGGAAGTGTGTAATTAGAATAACAATTATGCAAAAGGAGGGTTTCAGGAATCAACAGATTTTGATTGTGTGCACTTTTGTGGAGATTCCTCTTGAGATGCAAGATTCCTCGCTCTTACCAGAAGATCCACTCACATCAAACCCCCTTCTTCTACCTCCCATTATGCATCTATGTGCTTTGTATGCTGAATTATGAAGTTAAAGCCGATCATATTGGAACTTATCCTTTGCATCTCATATATATCATACCATCATCTAGTACCAACCAAATCATGGATCCATCCATCGATCTCCGGAATTACAAATACATATGCACGAAAAATTGCGAGATCGATTCAAATACGAAAAATGACAAATTTTACAAAACTTCCAGCCTCGACTGATAAATGTATCGATAAAGAATAAACATAATCGCGACCCGATATTGTCGGATTATACAACGCGTTGACAATCTATAGATCATATCATCAGACGATATACATGAAAATATTGTTTTTGTAATTCACACTGACGATTACCCCTATCAACGCGCGCTGACAAAATCCGATAATTTTGTATACTTTTTTCTTCTTCTTTTGGTTAAGAGGATAAAATTTGTGTCTAGTGTATGATGTGCTTTATTTCTTGTGAAGCAAGAGAGGAAGGTGAGTCATGGATCATGGAACAAGGTTTCCCACCTCTCTGACTCAGCCATGACTACTCAGATTATTATTTTTTTAATATTAAAATCATGATGCATGCATCCACCATCATGATGAAGAAGATGATCATCCCATCATGGTCATCATACCATTATGGGAAACCAAATCATGTCACCAAACACAAATGTGAGTTGCCAATATGGTCACCAAATTTTGGAGCCATTGGAAATTGGTCATCCATTTTTGTTTTGTTTAAAATAGTACAAAAATTTGAACTAATTAACATTCTAGTCACTATATCTATCCTTGTCGAATTGTCTCTCTCAAATGGCTGGTCATGATGTCAACTTAATCAAATTAAATTGACGGCGAAAGTAATAACTTAAGACCCTATTTTATCACATGGACATCCACTTTTTCTTTTATAAAGATGATTATTATTGGTCCTGACATTTTAAATATATGATGTGTGAATATTATCATTTCCATATATACCACAAGACTAATCACTTGGGGTTATACGAACGTCTGTTTAGCTCGTGTTTATCCATTCCATATATACCGTAGGATTTCTAAGAAAATTGATTTTACTCTAATACCAGTACGTACCTTTAGGGCTGGGCATGCGGGCGGATCATCCACGGGTTTGGGCCGACCCATCAGCATTTGACCCAAATTTCGTTAAGTGGGTGGGTTTGTGGGTGGGTGACGGGTTGCGCTAGGAGCCATCCGCCGGGTGGTGGGTGGGTTGTGGGTGAGTGTGCGGGTGACCCGCTCAACCCAACAGCAAAAAAATCAAAGCCGTTGGCGCTAGAGAGAGGAGAGTGGAGACGTTAGATATAAACTCGGACTGCTCCTGGAGTTTGAACCTCAAAGCCAACCTTCCAAATAGAGATCCCCTCTTCTTCCCTTTTCTTTTTCCTCTAATTCTTGTGCCTAGATCAACGCTCTTTCCTTTGTGGAATTATTTTCCTTAGTTCCTTGCATCTAATAATCGTCTCAATCTGTAGAAAACTCTTTCATAATAGAATTTCTATCCAATTTAAGAACTAATTCGACATTTTTCGCCCTATTTCAACTTCTGGTTTCCCTCGATGATTCTCTTCACCTATTATCATTTCAAGTTGACTCCTTTATATTATATAAATTGTGATGTGGGTGAACCCACAAACCCACCCGCATCATCCACCATCCGCCCGACCCAACCCGAGACTAAATGTGGGTGGGTGGTGGGTTAAAAATTATCAATCCGTTTAAGCGCGGGTGGGTGCATTTTATGGTCAAAATCCACCCGACCCACCCAATGTCCACTAGGGCTGGCTATTTGGACCGGGACCGGATGAAAAACCGGAAACCGGACCGTATAACCCGGACCGAGACCGGACCGGGACCGGATAGTAAACAATCCAATCCAATCTTTGGGCTTAGATTTGAGGTAAAAAACCGGATAAAGACCGGATAAGAGAGCTCAACACCCAAAACTTAAGGGTAATTTGCATAAACGGTCACAAACCTTTACACTTAGTACAAAACTTAACCAACTCCTCACCCTTTTAGGCCTTAGGCCACTCAAATTTCCACAATCTCAATATAAAATCAAGACCGAATTGGGACCGGACCGGGTCAAGACCGGACCGGATCAAGACCGGACTGTATCCAATCCAATCTTTGGTCCTTATATTTTAAAAAAAACCGGACTGGACCGGATCAATTTGGGCCAATTTAACCGGACCGGACCATATAGCCACCCCTAATGTCCACCCCTACGTACCTTATATAATCAAGTGTATAAAATATGAAACGGGTAGCTCACATCCGACTTTCCCAATAGAAAAAAAAGTTTAAAGTCCAAGAAATACTGAGCTTTCTCTTCTATCTTCCACACATACAAATTGAGTCCTAGTCAATATAAAAATAAATGGAGTCCTAGCTAGCTAGTTTCTCAAACGTGCAGTTTCGGCGCCCGGCCCGCCCGCCCGCCATGGCTCCAGCCTCCAAGTCTTGTTGGTTTTCCAAGTCCAGAATGAATATTCAACGGTCTCTTTCTCTCCCATGTGTGCAGCCGCTTTGTTGAACGTCATCAGAAGAAGAAGAAAGGAAATTAGGAAATTAAACGAAGACTTTCGAAACCCTTAGACGTCCAAATTCATCCAAATAGCAACAAAATTCTACCCTCGTGATTTTGTTCGTGTTCCCTTTTTTTCCGGTTCGAATGATGCAATGAATCTTGCCTCATCACTTTTGGCACACTGTTGGTGACTTAGTTGCCTTTTACCGGCCGTCCCTTTTCCCTGTTACAGCGACGAGCCGCCGCCGCCGCCGGAGTTAGATAGTGAGTTTAATGTTGTATATTATCAAGAATTCACGGCCAGGAAACCTTTAGAGGACCAGGCCGTCATACAAGGCCTGGGCTTTACTATACCCCAGTGGGCCTGGAGTCCAATTATTCTGGAGACGCTCACGAGGGGCCCAATAGTCCTCGGAAGAATATCCATAGCTAGCGCCATCTCATCTCACAAACTAGATGGGACAAAGCCCATATTATATTAGGTGTCATAAAGTGGGGTTGGGATTTTGGCCCAGGTAGGTGTCATAAAATACAATATCCTCTTCATAATTGTCACCCAAGTACAGATTTTGTTCTCTCTTGTTCTGAACTTAGGTCACGTACAATTGTTGTTATCGAGCCATTGTGAGTCTTTTGGCACTCATGTTTTGAAATGGTCCATGTGTAATTAGAACCATACACCAAAAAGCTCGAGTTATCGCGGGAGCAGTATTCCAGCAACGATTTAGATTGAGTAAGTCATCTAATAGGTCTCTATCCACTAAACCAATGCTCCGAAGGGACATTTGTTGGTATGGTCCCTGCCCACGATATATAATAGATATTACTCTATTAGCGTTAGGCAATATTAATAAGATCGCGGCATTACAAATAATGTCTACGATGAGAACATAATAGAATACGAGTCGACACCGTAATTAATTATTAAACACTTTCATTATTTAGTACGTTAATACGACCACGAGTATTGTGTCTCTAGACACGAAACTATACATTTATAGACAACAATCAACGAGCTGTAATCAAAAGACAATTACTGTTAAATGTAGTTGATATTGGAAGCACGATGTAGCTAATAAGTTACTACTCTTAAGTCTTTAACCATCAACGAAGGTGGCAATGGCAGCCTTAAGGCCAGCAACTTGCTTCCTTTCGGCAGCAAGCAGATTGCTCGTCTTCTCCATTTCCTTCTCCTTCTCTTCCACCGACTTCCTCAGCAACAACTCGATCTCCTCCCCTCTCTTCACCTTTTCCTTAGCCAGCTCCATTTCCTTCTCGTGCATCGCCGATTGCATCTTCACCACTCTCTCCACCTCCTTCTCCTTCTCTTCCACGAACCGATTCAACAGAGACTCGGCCTCCCCGCTCTTCTTCACCATCTCTTTCGTGCACTCCAGCTCCTTCCTGCACACCGCCAGCTCCACTTTCACGTCCTTCTCCTTCTCCGCCGCGACCATGATCCCTCGAACGTCCACCACGGTCGCTCCATTGTACATGTCGCACCTGTAAGAGATTAAAACGCTTAACAAACCCTTTTCCCAACAACTCGAGTTATTGGGACCAAGTGGTTATAAGTTCGTTGACATTAGGGGTGACTGACTATTTGGTTCGGGTTTACCTGAAACCAGACTGTATAACCTGGACCGAGATAGGATAGCAAACAATCTAATCCCATTTTCGGACTTAGATTTGAGGTAAAAAACCGTTTGGAGCCGGACCAAAAACCGGATAAAAGAGGGCAACACCCAAAACCTAACCAACTCCTCACCCTTATAGGCCTCAGGCCACTCAAATCCCCACAAGTTCAATATAAAATCAAGACCGAATTAGGACCGGACTGTATCCAATTCCGTCTTTGATCCTCATATTACCAAAAAGATCGTACCGGGATCGAATCAATTCAGACCAGTTTAACCGGACCGGACCATATAGCCACCCTTATAGCTACATGGTATGAGAGTCTAAATTCGAAAGGTCATGATTTCGAATACCCTCATTTATTTCCATTTGTTTAGTACAAGGATGATATATCCAACCTGTGCAAATTAAAGCCTCGTGATTTTTAAGAGATTAAAAGACTTAACATACCCCTTCAATAACAACTCGAGTTATTAGAATCAAGTGGTTAGTTCGCTGACAACTACCTGTTCCACATGTCGGCGCTCGTGAGTTCGGGCAGTTTCACGCCGTACTTGGACCAGCCGAAGCAGTCGTGGATCCTGAGCATCGCGAACGACGGCGGATCGTTCACCCTGTCGAGCAGGCAACAGCCTCGACGATTCACCACGAGGCGGAAGGTCTGGCCGTTGTATCCTTTGAGGTTCAAGTCCCACACGAGCTCCGTGAAGAGATTGTCGCTGATGATGACGCCGAACACTTCTAGGGCCTTGAACTTGGTTTGCTGAGAAGGGCCGATTATGACTCCATCGCTGGACCATGGCTGTCCCGGCCGGATGATGGTGGATTCGTTGAGGTCGCCGAGGTACTCGTACACGTAGAGGTTTGGATCGTCTTTCAAGCCGGCGACGAATTGCCTGTCGGAGGTCAAGCTAAATGCTGCCATGTTTTGTTGAGGTTAGTGGAAGGAGGAGGAGGAGGAGGAGGAGGAGGGGGGGGGGGGGGGGGGGAGGAGGAGGAGGGTGTTACGTTGTAAAACATGGCATGCATGTGAAGGGGTTTTATTGTACCATTGATGTGATGGATTCTTTGTGGGATCCATAAGTAAGAATAAGATGGAGATGAAGAAAGTTCGTAGTTTGAAGGTAAGCATAGGCATCTAGTAAATTTGGGTTATTCTAATATATACTTTATGCGGATTCTTGTTGTAGTTAGGGAGGAAATGAATTCCAAGAGAATGTCTATGCCTCTACGGTATGAAATAGGGGTGGCTATACGGTCCGGTCCGGTTAAATTGGCCCAAATTGATCCGGTCCAGTCCGGTTTTTTTTGAAAATATAAGGACCGAAGATTGAATTGGATACAGTCCGGTCTTGATCCGGTCCAGTCTTGACCCGATCCGGTCCCAATTCGGTCTTGATTTTATATTGAGATTGTGGGAATTTGAGTGGCCTAAGGCCTAAAAGGGTGAGGAGTTGGTTAAGTTTTGTACTAAGTGCAAAGGTTTGTGACCGTTTATGCAAATTACCCTTAAGTTTTGGGTGTTGAGCTCTCTTATCCGGTCTTTATCCGGTTTTTTACCTCAAATCTAAGGCCAAAGATTGGATTGGATTGGATTGTTTACTATCCGGTCCCGGTCCGATCTCGGTCCGGGTTATACTGTCCGGTTTCCGGTTTTTCATCCGGTCCCGGTCCAAATAGCCAGCCCTAGTATGAAATTAGGTAAAAGGTAAAGGCTACATAGGGTTTTCAGAAGTAAAGAATTATACAATGAGAATATACGTATCTGATGTAAAGAGCAGTATTCACGTAGTTAAGTTGTTGATGAACTCAACTGAAAGAAGTATGAAATTCGAATTGACTTCCCAACCAGAGTTCCTTATATATGTATGGGGTTGATGGGAAATTTTATTTGCTTGTTGTGGACCTCAATCGAAGTAGGATTTTTTTCCCCTCTCCAAACACACCATAGTTACTAAATCCTCACTATATAGAACTGACACTAATTAAAAAAATTTGCTCGTCGATTTAATTTTAGATTATAAGACTTGAGAAAAACAAAAAATATGTCCACATTGAGCCCACACGTACAATTCTGTCAAATCCTAACGTTACAGTCTTAGAGAGTCTTGAGATTTTTAGTGGTAGTTTTGTTTTTATATGGCTTGGTTAGGGTATGAAACTTGTTAGTTTTGTAGTTTTACAAAATCTTTTATGTATGGATGAGATTGAAAAATAAGAGATTTAATGGCCATTTTGATAGGAGGTTAAGAAGGAAGGTAGAAAATAAGGGAGAAGGCTGACTGGGATATGTGGATTGGGTGAATTATTAAGTTAAAAAATTTGCTTATTTTATTTATTGTAATTAGAAGTAGTCGCACCTTGGTCAAGAGACAATGGCTCAAATTTCAACAATAGACGATCATCAGACGATTCATATTGAACACAGACCCATAATAAATTACAACAAATTTCACATGTTTTCATTGTTTTGCTACAATGAACTTAGTTTGGTGTGCACAAACACAAAACTACATTTATTGACAACATGATATAAATTTAAAATAAAAGAATTACACTACAATTGTAGCGATGGAAGCACAATGTAGATCGATGAGAGAGACGATTACTACTACTCGTAACCATCAATGAAGGCGGCAAGGGTGGCCTTAAGCGCGGCCACTTGCTGCCTTTCCGCAGCAAGCAGATTGTTCAGCAACAACTCAGTCTCTTTTCCTTTCTTCACCGCTTCCTTGGTGAGCTCCAATTCCTTCTCACGCACCGCCGATTCCACCTTCACTCTCTCCACCTCCTTCTCTTTCTCTTCCACCAACTTATTCAACAGAGACTCAGCCTCTCCACTCTTCCTCACCAACTCTTTCGTGCACTCCAGCTCTTTCTTACACATAGCCACCTCCATCCTCCCGTTCTCCACCTCCTTCGCCTCCTCCGCCGCGAGCATGATGCCTCGAACGTCCACCAGAGTCGCGCCGGTGAAGAGGTCGCACTTGTTGCACACGTCTGCGCTGGTGAATTCGGGCACTCTCACGCCGTACCTGCAGAGGCGTAGCCAAAATTTCATCTAAAGTAGGTCGGACATGATGAGAGAAAAAAAAAAATTGAGGTACATTTCAGAACGTGTTTTGTGGCAAGAACCAGTTGATTCCAATAACTCGAGTTGTTGGCAAATGTTCAATCGTGGGATTATATACAATTTATTAACATTTTGATCGTGTTCTAAAACAAGCTGTTGAAATACATTTATCGTGCAAATTATGAGGGATATGTTAAGATACCCCACTGGAAAACTATTCATGATCTCATTACTCATCTTATTTTCGAAATGTTACTTCACATTGTTGAGTGCAGTAAGTGCTCTTTCAAACACTTATAGTCACAACTAGTGGCAACAAACACCCCTATAATAAGTTTATGTTTATATTAAATTCAGTTACCATGAATATGATTATTTTCGATAAAGTTGCTTACATCGATATGGGAAACTTGTATTTAATTCATAGTTTCATAAATAAAAAAAATTTACTACGCTTTTTCTCTAGTCATGGTGGTGCAAAATGACCTATGTTGACCTCAAGTGACTCTGCCACTACGTACCTGGACCAGCCAAAGTAGTCGTTGATCCTCAACCTCACAAGGGACTTGGTGTTCACCCCTCTCAGAAAACACAACCCACGACGGTTCACGAACAGGCGAAAGACTTGGCCGTCGACTCCCTCGACCTTCAAGTCCTTCGCCAGGTCGTTCCAATGGTTTCCTTTGATCGTGACGCCAAACACCTCGAGGGCGCCGAACTCTGCTTGCTTCGAGGGCCCGACTCTGACTACAGTGCTCCAGTCGTTACTGCGACCCTCTCGTCGAGTGATTTCGAAATCGTTTGGGTCGTAGAAATACTGGAACACGTAGCAGTCCGGATCGTCTTTCGTGTAGGATGCCATGATGAAGTAGTTGTCGGACGATAAACTGAACACTGCCATTTTTGGAATGTGTTGATGTTTTGAGCGGAATGAGAGAATGGAAGAGAGGGCTTTATATATAACGGAATGCTCTCATCTTGAGAGTCCCAAGAATTGAAGCAAGGTGAGATTGAAGCTATTGAGTTTCACTCATGTTTTTTTGGTTCAAGGCAAGAATGGGAATGAAGTAAAAGTTGGACATGCAAGAACTCATCTTTGTGGAAAGGAATAAAGTAAGCTTGATGTGTCCAAAACATTTATGTGGTGTAATTGGGAAAAAAAGAAGGTTCTTTTTTATCATCGTAAGAGCTTAACGTTTGAAGTTGTTTATTTTCCAAGAATTGTAAAATTTTACGGAGGGTTGTATGGGTTAAGTCCACGACACGGTATTTTATTCTGAAACCCTAATAAACTATTAATAACAATCATTGACGACGTTGGTCCTTTCATATTTATGAACCCCACACATCCGACTTATTTATTACACAAGAATTCGCAATACCTTGCATATGTGTACAAAGATCTAAAATATAAAATTGTTCAACACACATAAAGAAAAGTCATAGAAAAGAAATCAAAGCAAAAACACCCATTACTTAATTTATATTCTTTTCCTAGATAATCAAATCAAGGACTCCCGAGGATAACCTTGGATAACTTCCGCTAACTTATTCAGTAACAATTCAAACTCTACACGCTTTCCACCATTTTCTTTCCGCAGCACTCCAAATCCTCGTTGTTTCCTTGCTCCTCTTCATCATCACCACTCCCTTTGTGCACTCCAGTTCCCTCTTACACAGCTCCAGCTCCAGCTTCGCGTTCTCGACCTCCTTCTGCTTCTCCTCCAGACTCTTCCTCAGCTCCCGAACCTCAGCCTTCGCTTCCTCGCTCTCGAGCACGATTCCTCGAACATCCACCACAGTTTCTCCACTGTAAATGTCGAATATGACGTTCCACACGTTTGGATAACCGCCGAGACTGCTTTTCGGTAGCTCCACTCCGTACTTGGACCAGCCAAAGCGGTCGTTCAGCCTCAGAAGCCTGACGGAAGGAGCGTTGACCTTGTTGACGAAGCACTGGCCGAGCCGGTTCACGACCAGGCGAAAAGCCTGGCCGTCGAATCCTTCGAGCTTCAGGTCCTTCATCAGCTCCCTCCACTGCGTCGACGTCCCTTGGATCGTGACGCCGAACAACTCTAGCGCTCTGAAATCTGCATGTTCTGACGGCCCCACTCTAACGCCGTCAGTCTCCCACCCATCGCAGGATTGAGTGACTTCCAAGGCATTCGGATCGCCCTTGTACTCGTACACGTAGAGATCTGGATCGTTTTCTGCGTACGATGCTACGATGAACTGGTTGTCGGACGTCAAACTGAACGCTGCCATCAGGAAGAAGAAGAAGAAGACTCACAAGTGTAGAAAGATGATCAACACACAAGGGAAAGTCAACTGCCTGAGTTTCTCCTCTATAAATTGTCGCTTGTTTGAGTTGATGATTCTGAACAAAGCAAATGGAGTGGCTTCTTTTTTTTATAGCGGTTTTGAGCCATCACCATCTCAGCTGACAAAGCAAATGGGAAAACCCATAATAGGTGTCATGAATTGGTTGGGGTTTTGGTGTGAAAATGAACAAAAAGGTGATTGAATAATGTGGTGAAAATTGACCACGAACGGGGATGTGAATTTTTTTAATCAGTACCTAACATGTCACAGTGTAACATATCATTGAAAGATTGCCTGGGAATGGGAAGTGTTTTTTATGTTGTTAAACTTAACTTGTTATCATCTGGTATTCTTTCCTTGCAATTTTCTACCTTAATTTGATGATCAGTGTGTGAAGTTAGTACCTAACCTGTAGTCTTTTTTTATATAAAGTTCCAAGTCAACTAGTGAGACGTGACCTAATAATCATGGTACATGTGTTTTGGTTATGTCACAATGAGAATTACTGATGACATGAAGATGGGGTTATGGCTGTGTCATAAGAATGATGTTTTCATATATGATTACTACAATTATTGGGGGGAAAAATGAAGTGAGTGAAATATTGCTTCTTATATAGAAGTCGACCATGCGAAATATGTTTGTTTGTGATATCATACCAACTGTGATCGTATCGTCTAGTATCAGTTGGATCGATATGATATACATAATATATGAGAAAATTCTCTCTACTGTATCGATTGCTACAATACGATCAACCTGCATGTCTGTAAATTTTTTCTATTTTTTATCGGTATTGATCTAGTAGATGGGTTGAATATAGTATTGTTCCATTATAAAAAAAAATATTATTTTAACTATGATATTTTATTAATATGCTATCTATTAAACTATAGTTTGTATACTACTAAATAGCATTTCGTTGACTTGTACTATGCAATCTTTGAGAAGAACAAGAGCATTGGTAACACTCGAGCATAATAATGTAGTTCATTAGTCTCGCTATTCTTTGATTTTTTAATAATAGCTTTACCTCAAGCGCTTTGTTGCTTAATTAATTATACTTTTTTTTTTGACGAATTAATTAATTATACTTTTTGCAAGCGTTTTGCTTGTAATGTAGTAAAATCATACCAGGTAATTATTTTTTAGAAAAAAAAAAATCAGTGCTATAGTATTTTGTGTTTAAATTGTGGTTCAATAATTTCATACTGTTAAAATCACTTATCGATTTAGCTTCTGCGAGACGATTTTTCCGATCGGACGATGATAAGATTTGCAACTAATTAATAAGAAGGCGGTTGTACGTTTAGATGAATTGGACTAATGCGACTTCCAACACGATGACCAATTAATCGAAACACCAACTCCGCCAAGAGAAAAGATATATGTATACACATTGCTCATAATGTGATAATAATTTAAATAAACCTAGTAAATCAATGCTTGCATAACATCCATGAGCTTACCCAACTGCTTTTCCTTCTCTTGCGATGACTCTCCCACATGGATTCCACTTCTTTGTTTCTCTCCATTAACACAGCCAGCTGCTTATCCTTCTCTTGCACGGATTTCTCCCACATGGCCAACTGCTTATCCTTGTCTTCCACGGATTTCTCCCACAGAGATTCCACTTCCTTGTTCCTCTCCACCAGTTTCCTCATAACAGACACTTCCTTCTCCTTCTCGTCCAGCTCCTTGCTCTTCTCCTTCACCATCTCCTGGTAGATCCAAATGGCAAATTATCGTTTGGTACTTACAACTTTCATAATCTACATTTCGGTACCTAAAACTTTATTACCTGCATCTCCTTCTCCTTGTTCTTCAACAGTTGCACTATATCCACCAACGTGTCCCCGTTGCTCAAGTCACTCTTGTTCCAGATCGTCGACGTGCTGATTGGAGGTTTGACGCCGTACTTGGCCCACCCGAAGTAATCGTTGACCCGCAGCCGCATGACCGACGGGCTGTTGACGTAGAGGAAACAGAGTCCGTTCCTATTAGCCACGAGACAGAACTTCTGGCCGAAGAAGTGAGGGTCAGGTCGTTCCACAGCTGGGTCAATCGGTTACCCTCGATTACGACCCCGTGAACCTCCAGAGCTCTGAATTGTGCGTCACCGGAGGGCCCGATTTTTATCCGGCCGCCGCGCCAGCGGCCGCTGTCCTTGTAGCGGATAAGGTCGGGGTCGTATATGTCGCCGGTGTAGTCGTGCACGTACACGTCGGCGGACGAAGAAGCGGGCCATGTACGGACGAAATAGCCGTCCGATGACATGTGGAAAACAGCCATTTTTTTGCTGTTGTTAATGAGGTGTTGGAGTTACGTTGGAGATCTTGCTTAATTATAAGCCGCCTGCCGATGGAATCACAGTAGCTAGCATTTATACCTTTAGTGGAGTCGAAGCAAAAACAAGTTGTACAAATTCCAAACGTGGAGAACTAATTATTCACTTCTCTTGTTTAGGGGGGAACTAATTAATCACAATATCCATGAATCATGATGTTGTAACTAATAGACTCAATCAAATTACTAATAGACTCAATCAAATTAATAAGACACGAAATTAGGTTGTCCTTATCTATCAGTTCTAGTAGGTTGAATAAAGAATCAACATACTTCAGTAAATCAATCAATGATTCATTGTTTTAAGATAGAAATAGGTTGTGATAAATGCAAACATAAACGTAAAGATCCAATAGCCACCACTCTCTATTGTACAACATTTATTTATTTATTTATTTCAAGAGGTATATGTTTCAACCAAAAATTCAATTTTAAATCCTCCTTATGCAACTCCATTAATTGAACTCCATTCTATTCGCCATGGATTGATATCGGAGTTGAAATCGTCTACTTGCCCAGCTTAAATTCCCAACAATAAAAACCATAGTGTCAAGAGTTTGTCGGAGATTGATTTTCAAATGCAGTTTTGTATTGGGAAGTGAAAGGGATGCAAACTTTTGCACGATGGAGGGAATTTTGGAGGAAGTAAGAAAGAAATAAGAACAAAGATAAAAGCACAAATTTTAAATTTAAATTGAGAAATACAAGGACACAACACGTAGTAACAAAATTAGTTTCTTCCATTTTAGCCAATTACCAAGCAATATAAAAGTAACATACTTTATGTGACTATTGTGCTACTAAAAGTAGAGTAGAACAATATTTGATGGGGGAGTTGAGAGTTGAGACAATATAATGCATGGGTTGCGTTGCGCAAATAATTTTGAAGGTGGGGTTCATAAAGAATACATGCAAATCTCCTAATTAATTATCTGCAGCCTGGAAAGCAAGAATCTGATTGTTCTGCATCATCTCATTCACCTTCTCCTTCTCTTCCACTAACTTGCTCCACAGCAACTCATTCTTCCTGCTCCATTCCAATTCCTTCCTGCAAGCCGCCAATTCCACGCTCTTCTCCTCCGCTTCCTTCTTCCATGCCTTCAATTCCTTCTTGTGTGCCGTCAACTCCACGTCCCTCTCCTCCTTGCTACGATCCAACTCTTCCTTACATTCCTTCAGTTCCGCGCTCTTCGCCTCCAGTTCCTTCTTGCATGCCTCCAGCTCCACGTTCCTCTCCTCCAAGCTCCTCCTAAGCCCATCAGATCCGACGACGATTGCGTCTTGATGAGGCAATTTCACGCCGTATTTGGACCAACCGAATCGATCGTGGATCCTCACATTGTGCGTAGATGAATGACCAAGTCCATGAATTATGCAGTGGCCAAGACGATTGACAAGAACAGATAACCCTCCTTTCGCTAGTGCACTGAGCTCATCACACAACTCTATGAATTTGTAGCCCGCAATCGTGGTGCCGAACACTTCTAGTGCTCTGAATAAGTCGCTTGACGTAGGGCCAACTGATGTCGAAGAGCCCCAGTTATCATCAGACCAGCAATTAGTTGCTCCAAACATATTAAAATCATCCGCATATTCACCCTCGTAAAAGTACACCACAATATCTCCGCCAGCATCTGCAGAGATGAATTCATTGTCGAACATCAAACTGTATACTGACATTCTGATCGCCGTTGGGAGAGTTCGATCTGTAGAAATTTATTTGTTGAGAGATAATATAATGCTGTGAATCATCCATTGATGGCATTGTTCTATATTTATTTATATATACGTACGCATTGGTGACACTTGAATAGCCGATAGATGCATTGAAGAAAGAGATCTTCATGCATCGATCGAATATCTCCACCAATCAAAAGATACGTTACCATTAATTTTTTCCCTTCTGTGCATGGCGTGCTTACCCTTCTTTGGGAGAGCAAGTCGTGATTCCATTTCCAATAGTGAGTGGAGCTAGAAAACTTAAAATGGTCACTGTCAACGAGGAGCCATGCATGCATAAATGTTTCTCCGTAATCCCCATTTTCGTTCTTTTCGAAGTTATCAGCCATCTAATAAACATAATCAGTATTTTTTTTTATTTTATGGTTTCCATTTTCCCAAGGGAACTAACCAATAATTGATCAGCGACCAATGGGCGCAAGTTGTACAAATTCCAAACGTGGAGAACTAATTATTCACTTCTCTTATTTAGGAGAATTCAACCTACTACTACTTTCTATTGCTCGAAACAAAGCTAATTAATGCGTCGTCTATTTTACCTCGTCGACACGAGTCATCGAGCAAACTATTGCAAACAAAGCTAATGGGCCTTTTTGGTATTGGGCTTGGTATTTCTCTGACTATTGTATCCAGACCTCGGTCTGGGTTTGACTAGGTTAAAAAGAAAAAACATGCAAAGGAAAAGAAAACTTGAATATTCCAAGCAACTAGGTAAGATAATGGGATATAGTTCTAGACAGAGATGAGTTCATTTGTGTCAACTTGCTTATCATCACACAATTATTATTACTAGTTAGAATTATTAAGCATCGAGTTTTTTACGATTACAGATGACAAAAACGGGATTACCTTTTTTAATTTTGGGATCACTATTCACATCTCTTTTTTTTTTAAAAAAATTCCCTACAACCGTAATTTGGGATTACCTTTTTAAATTTTTGATTACTGCATCGAGCCTTCGTCCACCAATTCACAACCCTTCTTGAAACATTGTCGGCGAAATCATAATAAGTTATCACTATCTACAATTTACCAATGCCGCTATCGAAGATCCATACCATATTTGCTATATGTTGACGAATTTTGTATCAGTACCAAGTTGCACCCACTTTATTTTTTTTCCCCTCTTTTTCCTTTTGGTTGAGCATGAAAATGCAACCCAAATTTGCTAACTAACCTAATTCAATCCGGTAAAACAGACTTGAACCTGATTTTAGGATTTTTAAATTGATCTTTTTTTCTTTTTTGGTGAGAATGAAAACGGGAAAGAGAGATGCATTATATAAGAAGGAAGGAAAAGACTAGAAACTGAAAGAGGAAAACACTAGAAACTTAAGAGGAAAACACTAAAAATGGAAAAAAGAGTTTCGCTCATTCCACGTCCTTGTGATGTGGCTTGAATGCAAGGAGTTGACTGTTCACCATCTCCACTTCTTTCTCCTTGGCTTCCACTAGCTTGTTAAAAAGCGACTCCATCTTCTTGCTCCACTCCAGTTCCTTCTTGCATGCCGTCAATTCCAAATCCTTCTCCTCCAGTTCTTTCTTGCATGCCACCAGCTCCACGTTCTCCTCCTCCAACTCCTCCTTGCATGCAGCCAGCTCCATGTTCGTCAATCCCTTGCCCTTCTCCTGCATTCATTCACGATAACAATCTCAAGTTGTCTGATAACGTAACGGCAAGAAGGTTTTGTAATATATATATATACCTGCATCTCTTTCTCCTTGTTATTCAACAACTGCCCTATATCTGTCAAGATGATAAGGAAGATGGAGCAGAGGTCCATGAAGACAAGGCAGCTGATGCAGAGCTGGAATGGACACATCGAGCTTCAGCTTGAAGAAGACAGTGAAACGCGTTCAGGCTTGAAGACGATTCGTTGTATGGGAAACGTTTCGAGCCTTCGCCTGAACGCGTCGTCGTTTTAGAGTTAGTGGAGTCTGTTTTATCCTTCCCGTTTTATTACTCACCACGTGTCAAGGTGAATTCATAATTCCGTTTATTTTACCGTTGGCAAACAGTAAATCTTGAACACTGAGTATAAATGGAAGGAACCCTGCAGCTCGTTGTTTTCTGCGGGTTTTCGATTAAGCCTTTGCCCCTCTAGATATTTCTACATGGTATCAGAGCCTCAGATCTGATTCTCGACGATCATGGCTACCGGCTCTCCCAATACGCCTCCTGGCGGCAGTGCTGGCTCCTCCGGCGGCGCATTCCAGTTTGGTAGCTTCAACGAGAATCAGGTTCAGAGTGGCAGAGGTGAGATCCAGTTTGGCAACCCTTTCTACCTCAATCCGAATGAGAATTTGTCTCAATCGCTCGTTGCTGAGGTTTTGGATGGTACTAACTATTCTATGTGGAGTAGATCTATGCGTTTGGCGTTGAAAACCAAGCATAAGCTGGGTTTCATTGATGGGTCTATCCCAGTTCCGCCTGTTGGCAGCGATACATTTCATTTATGGGATGGTTGTAACACCGTTGTTCTTTGTTGGATTGTTAATTCCCTGAAAAAGGAGATAGCTCGAAGTGTGATGAATCATGAGAATGCTCGCATTCTGTGGGAGGAATTGAAGAGACGATTTGGGCAACCTAATGCTTTGCGCATCATTAACCTTGAAGATGACATTCATGCTTGTAAGCAGGGTGATCGCACTATCACTCAGTATTATACTGAGATTAAAGGCTTCTGGGAAGATTATCTACAGTTCACCCCTATTGTTCCCTGTCCATGTGCCCCTAACAACCCCAATCCTTGTCCTGCTGTGGTTGCATTCCAGACTAAGCAAGAAACTGATTATTTGATTCGTTTCTTGAGGGGTCTTAATAAGGAATATGAGATTGTGAAGACCCAGTTGCTTATGATGAAACCCTTACCCACTGTTACCGCTGCTGTTGATGATTTGCTTCTTCATGAACAAAAGCTAAAAGGGGATCAAGCTAAGACCAAGAACAGTCAGTCTGTTGCACTTGCTGTTGGGAACCAAGCTGGCCGGGATCAGTATAAAGGGCGACAAGAGACAGGCTCTGGGAAGTTATTCTGTAGGTATTGCAAACGCACTGACCACACCATCAAAGATTGCTGGAAGTTGAAGAAAAAGGAACAAGAGAAGGAGGGTTTTTCTGGTTCTGTTTCCACAGACAGTGTCACACCTTCTTCTGAAAGTACTGGCAGCATCTCTGATGATGGGAGTAGTCCTTCCAAGGTTGCTCATGCTCTCTCCTCTGATGAGATAGCACGTCTCAAGAGTCTTCTTCAGTTTGGCATGGATGCTGGCCCTTTATCACCTGGTAGCTCACCAAGGATCAATTCTACAGCTTACTCTGTGTCTCAATACTTGCCTGCTTTCCCTAACCATGCTGGTAAGTTTGTTCTCTCCTCACACAGTGCTGTGGATAAATCTGTTTTGAGCACCATTTGGATACTTGACACAGGGGCCTCCGATCACATCACATGCTCTTTAGACCTCTTTACCCATTACACTGTCGTTCACAATTCCTTTGTCTACTTGCCTAATAACCAGAGGGTCTTAGTGAGTCACATAGGATCAGTTCATCTTCCTTCTGGCCTAGTGCTAGATAATGTCCTCCTCGTTCCTAGTTTCACTTTCAACCTCATTTCCATTAGCAAGTTAACCTCAAACTTACCACTGTCTTTGCACTTCCATTCTTCTGTCTGTGAAATCCAGGACCAACTGACCCAGAAGAGCATTGGTTTGGCAAGACAAAGTAGAGGCTTATACCTTCTTGACCTTTCCACCTTATTACCACTCACTCCAGTTTCTTCCCAATTCCAACATCAAGCTGCTTTCACCTACAATCTTCAGCCACAAGACATTCATTTATGGCACTGGCGCCTAGGCCACCCCAGTAGAGATAGACTCAAACTTATCATGAATCAACAGAATGTAACTCACAATGAAACTGTTTCCCATTGTGAGATTTGTCACCTTTCTAAACAGCACAAACTTCCATTTCCTGTTAATGAGATGTCTGCTAGTGAACCTTTCTTTCTTATTCATGTTGATATCTGGGGCCCCTTGTCAGTTAAGTCCTATGAAGGTTACAGTTACTTTTTAACTATTGTGGATGACTGTAGTAGAGCAGTTTGGGTTTACTTGATGCACACAAAGGGTGAAACACGTGAGTTGTTACAAGGATTCTGTCAGTTGGTTAAGCAGCAATTTGGAAAAACAGTTAAAACCATTTGTAGTGATCAAGGAAGTGAGTTTCATATGACTGAGTTCTACAGGGTTCATGGCATTGAACACCAGACCTCTTGTGTTGAAACACCTGAACAAAATGGTCGTGTAGAGCGTAAGCATCAACACATTTTAAATGTGGCTCGTGCTCTGAGGTTTCAATCTGGTGTGCCATTGAAGTTTTGGAGTGCCTGTATACTGCATTCAGTTTACTTAATCAATAGGCTACCCACACCTGTTCTTAAAAACCTGTCTCCATATCAGTTGTTGTTTAACAAGCCTCCTGATCTCTCCAATTTGAAGGTTTTTGGCTGTCTTTGTTATGCTTCTACCTTAGTTCATGGTAGAACAAAGTTCCAACCTCGAGCTTCCCAATGTGTTTTCCTTGGCTTTCCTACTGGTGTCAAGGGTTATACACTATTTCACCTTACTGAACAAAAGGTTTTCATTTCTCGGAATGTTATTTTTCATGAAACTATTCTTCCATTTCATTCTTCTACTTCTTCTCCTCCTCCTACTTCCTCTCACTCTACTCCTGTCCTCACTCCCCCATCTTCATTTGCACCATCCAGCATACCATTTTCCCCACCTCATACTTCTAACATTGAGGGATCAGAGGGGGCCAGTACCTCCAGTACCACTTCTCCCTCAATCCATATACCTTCTCCCATACCTTCTGGTTCTGGTTCTCATACACCTACATCTTCCCCTTTCCCATCCAGTTCTCACCAGTCACATTCACCCATTCCTGCTGTTGATAAACCTGTTCATCTGGAGGATTTTGATGATAATACTGATGATGGTCCTGAGCTAGAAGTTCAAGAGGAGTTTGAAGGCAGACCTATTCGTGTTAATCGAGGCAAAATGCCTGTCAAGTTTAATGATTATCAGGTTGGTAGTGTCAGCAAATATCCTATGGAAGACTACTTGGAACTTGACCAGTTATCTCCAGCTGACAGGAGTTATATTTTGAATGTCATGAATGAAGTTGAACCACGCACTTACCAAGAAGCAGCAGCTAGTGAACACTGGAATAGAGCAATGAATGAGGAAACTCAAGCTCTGGAAGAGAACCACACCTGGGATGTTGTTGTCTTACCTGAAGGGAAAAGAGCAATAGGGAACAAGTGGGTATTCAAAATTAAAAGGAGACCAGATGGCAGCATTGAGAGATTTAAGGCAAGATTGGTGGCAAAAGGCTTTACACAGGTATATGGTATAGACTTTCTGGATACCTACTCACCTGTAGCTAAAATTAATACTGTAAAGGCTTTACTTGCTGTTGCTGCTAACAAAGGTTGGGTATTGGATCAAATGGATGTCTCCAATGCATTTTTGCATGGAGATCTAGAAGAAGAAGTTTATATGGTGTTGCCACCAGGTGATCCAAGGGCTAAAGGTCCTGAGAAGCTTGTATGCAGGTTAAGGAAGTCCTTGTATGGACTCAAACAGGCTAGCAGACAGTGGTTTGCAAAGTTAACTTCATCACTGCTGCAACATGGTTTCTCTCAGTCTGCTTCAGACTACTCCATGTTCACAAAATGGGTTCAAGGACGTTTTGTGGTATTGCTGGTGTATGTTGATGATATAATAGTGGGAGGAGACAGCAGAGATGATGTGGAAGAGGTAAAGAAGTATCTTAGCAGGAGCTTCAAGATAAAGGATCTAGGGAAGCTGAAGTATTTCCTAGGTCTTGAGATTGCTAGAGACAGTAATGGGATCACAGTAAACCAAAGGAAGTATTGCCTGGAACTTCTGAAGGACACTGGATATGAAGATGCTAAGCCATGTGTTTCTCCACTGGATCCAAAAGTCTCTTTGAAAGCAAAACAGGGAGTTCCACTTGAAGACCCTGAGCAATACAGAAGGTTGGTTGGAAGGTTGCATTATTTAACCACAACTAGACCTGATCTGACTTTTCCTATGCAGCAATTAAGTCAATTTCAGAAGGAACCTTATTCAGATCACTTGCAAGCAGCTTTCAGAGTTCTTAGGTACATAAAGGGGTCACCAAATCAAGGACTTTGTTTCAAATCTGATTCCACTCTGAGGTTGTCAGGTTATAGCGACTCAGATTGGGCTAGCTGTCCAGACTCAAGGAGATCAGTTAGTGGTTATTGCACTTTCCTTGGGAGTTCACTGGTTACTTGGAAAGCTAAGAAACAGACCACTGTTTCACGATCATCCTCAGAGGCTGAATACAGAGCTTTAGCTCAATTGGTGTGTGAATTACAGTGGATGAAAGGATTGCTTGCAGAGTTGAGTGTGAAGGTTCAATTGTCAATTGCTGTGTTTTGTGACAACAGATCAGCGATACACATAGCTGATAATCCAGTGTTTCACGAAAGAACGAAACACATTGAGATTGATATCCATGTGACGCGTGAAAGAGTGAAATCTGGGTTAATCAAGCTGTTCTATGTTCGTACTGTTGATCAAGTTGCAGACCTATTTACTAAAGCTTTGAGCAGATACAGGATTCGAGAATTACTAGACAAGCTTGGAGTTAGCACACTCCAGCTTGAGGGAGGCTGTCAAGATGATAAGGAAGATGGAGCAGAGGTCCATGAAGACAAGGCAGCTGATGCAGAGCTGGAATGGACACATCGAGCTTCAGCTTGAAGAAGACAGTGAAACGCGTTCAGGCTTGAAGACGATTCGTTGTATGGGAAACGTTTCGAGCCTTCGCCTGAACGCGTCGTCGTTTTAGAGTTAGTGGAGTCTGTTTTATCCTTCCCGTTTTA
Source organism: Linum tenue (assembly GCA_946122785.1). NCBI lineage: Eukaryota > Viridiplantae > Streptophyta > Magnoliopsida > Malpighiales > Linaceae > Linum > Linum tenue. The sequence continues at coordinate 63,571,289 of CAMGYJ010000004.1, read as the reverse complement.
TTACTCACCACATGTCAAGGTGAATTCATAATTCCGTTTATTTTACCGTTGGCAAACAGTAAATCTTGAACACTGAGTATAAATGGAAGGAACCCTGCAGCTCGTTGTTTTCTGCGGGTTTTCGATTAAGCCTTTGCCCCTCTAGATATTTCTACAATATCGACCAACGTAGCCCCAGTACTCAAGTCGCACTTGTTCCAGATCGTTGACGTACTGATTTGCTGCTTCACGCCGTACTTGGCCCATCCAAAGTAGTCGTTGACCCGCAGCCGCGTTACGGATGGGCTGACAGGTAACAGATCCCGTTCCTGTTAGCTAGTAGACAGTACTTATGACCGTCTGATGCAGTGAGGGTCAAGTCGTTGCACAGTTGGGTCAATTGGTCGCCCTCGATTACGACCCCATGAACTTCAAGAGCTCTGAATTGTGCGTCATCGGAGGGCCCGATTTTTATCCGGCTGCTACCGCGCCAGCGGCCGCTCTCCTTGTATAGGATAAGGTCGGGGTCGTATATGTCGCCGGTGTAGTGGATCACATAAACGTCGACGGACGAAGCAGGGGGACATGTACGGACGAAGTACCCGTCCGATGACATGTGGAAAACATCCATTCTCGATCGGTACGTGTTCAGCGGATGGATGGGGGAAGCGAAGCGATATGAATATAATGAATGGGTTGGAGTTGCTGAAGATCTATTAATTATTTAATTTATATATGCATGCGCCCAATTGATCCAAACACAAGAATTTCCAAGAGATAAATGATATATATCAGTACTTAGGGGTCGTTTGCTTTAAGGATTTGGTACATGGATTTGGTATCAAAAAACCAACTATCAAGGATTTAGGTACAATCCGTTGTTTGCTTGCATCTTTTTTGGAGACCAAATCCGTGGGGCCCATGGATTTTAAGGGTCCAAATCCGTGGACCCCACGGACTTATAAATCCCACATGTTGATGTGGGATTTGGAATATGACATAAATCCTTGATGAGATTTTACCCATATACCCTCATGCACTTTTAATATTCCAAGGTTGCCCTTAAATTTAACTATTATACATTATAATTAACAATAAATGAATAATATAAACGTTCAATTAATGTGCAAACATGAGTTAGATTTTTTATATCATTTCTTGTGTTCTAGTTTTCTTTGACCTTTTCATGGAACGTGTAATTCTTTGTTCTCCCGATTCTATATATGTCCATGTGGCAACATTATGCTTATTAGTATGTATTGTCCTTGTTTTGTGTACATATCATAAACATGTCAAACATATAGAAAATGATAGTAAGGTAATTTTGAAGTTTTGTCCGTGTTTTGTGTACATATCATAAACATGTCAAACATATAGAAAAGGGCAGTAATGTAATTTTTGACTTCAAGTAGTAAATCTCACACCTTTAAATCCATGATAAAAACATCCCAACAAACAAAGGATTGTTACAAATCCATGATGCCTCAAATCCTTGATAAATCCTTAGGTTTTTAAATTACAAAACCCTCATTTTTAAATCCATTAAGCAAACGACCCCTTAGTTAGTGGAGCGAATGAAACAAGATGGTCACGGGGAACGAGGAGCCATGCATGCATGAATGTCTCTTCGTAAATCCCATGTTTTTCTTCATTCCAAATAATCAATAATCACTTTCCTTCTTCATTATTACAAGGCTTGACCTCCTATTGAAGTAAGGTATAGCCTTGAAACCAAGGAGTTGATTATTTGCCGTCTCCACCTCCACTCCATCTCTTTCTTGCATGTTGCCTGTAGTTGATCAAACAAGTCATCTATCCTGCCTCCTGGGCAGTGTCTCGTATTGTTGCCGCGGACCAATGCAAGCTAGGGGCGTCCCAATGATCACAATAGTAGTAGCATGTTTTCCGGAGAGACTTGAAATCATTCAAGTCACCCTTGTACCTGACCACTTGAATTCTTACACCAGCTGTTGTAATGAAAATAGGGCTCTTTGCAACCAACCTCACCGTTGGTAAAAGTCTTTTTTTTGTTGTAGTTGCGGTGTACGCTAGTTTGGTGGACCCTCATTATGTATGGTCTCATGATTTGAGATATGTATTTATTTTTGTGGATCAAGGAAGATTCGCGTTTGTCTTGCAAAATCAAAGGTTGATCTGTATCTGGTAAATCATTGTGTCGAGCAAAGTAACCGATGCAAGGTATCTGTTGATTAAGATAATCAATGAGGTGAGGAAAAAATTGGTAGTCTTTGTCTTGAGGGAAAAGGGTTATTATAAGATAATCCAAATACCACATCAACCGTACAAGGGAACGTATCTTGTAATTGTGTCCACCTAACTCATAAGTATGATGTTTTTGAGAATGACACACAAAAGTAAATCCGTGCGGTGTTGGATCAAAGCGGACAATATCGTACTAATAGAACAATCCGGTTTCGACAGGCAAACACAATGATTATTTAGTTCATCATTATCATTATTCTTTGATTCTTAATGATAACTTTGCTTCATGGGGTTTTGTTGCTTAATTATGTCAAATACGCCATTTGCATGGGTTTATTATACCAAGAGAGGGGAGATATATAGTAGTAATATTAAGATCGATACAAGCATGTGTAGTTATTTATACACATAATTAATGATATCTCGTGGCCGCTTGACCGTCCACTCTTTATTGAAACAAACAAACCAAATCTCATAAAGAAGACAATACCTTAAAATAACCATGCACACAGAACACTAGCAACTCATAATATGATGATCTCAAACCTCGTAAATCAAGGCTTGCATGGCATCCATGAGCTTCACCAGCTGCTTGTCCTTCTCTTGCACGGATTTCTCCCACATGGCCAACTGCCTGTCCTTCTCTTGCACGGACTTCTCCCACAGAGATTCCACTTCCTCGTTCCTCTCCATTAGCATAGCCAGCTGGTTGTCCTTCTCTTCCACGGATCTCTCCCACAGAGTCTCCACTTCCTTGCTCCTCTCCACCAGCTTCCTCATGACAACCACTTCCTTCTCCTTCGCCTCCAGCTCCTTGCTCTTCTCCTCCACCGTCTCCTTCTCCTTGTTCTTCAACAGCTGCCCTACATCCACCAACGTGGCACCACTGCTCAAGTCGCACTTGGTCCAGATCGTCGACGTGCTGATTGGAGGTTTGACGCCGTACTTGGCCCACCCGAAGTAGTCGTTGACCCGCAGCCGCATGACGGACGGGCTGTTGACGAGGAGGTAACAGATGCCGCTCCTGTTAGCTGTGAGACAGAACTTTTGGCCGTCCGGCGCAGTGAGTGTGAGGTCGTTCCATAGTTGGGTCAATTGGTTGCCCTCGATGACGACTCCGTGAACCTCGAGAGCTTTGAATTGTGCGTCAGCGGAGGGCCCGATTTTTATCCGGTTATTGCCCCAGCGGCCGTTGTCCTTGTATCGGATAAGGTCGGGGTCGTATATGTCGCCGGTGTAGTCGTGCACGTAAACGTCGACGGACGAAGAAGCTGTTGACAGAAGCGCGCTGAAGTCGGAGATTCAATTTGCCGCTGACCGTTGAGCGATCAGAGTACTCAGAAATGGAAAGATCAAAGAGCACCTTCCTTCCCTGGATTGCAACGGCTAGTCCCTGTGTCTATAAATTGAGTCGATGTGGTCATTGTAAAGGCACTTAGACATATAGTGGTACAGGTCTATTGGAAGGTCTAAGGGTTTTGGCAACTGGTGGTATAGGAATCAGTTGCTGGTGGGTTTCGAATCTGGGATTGGATTCGGGTCTTCTTGTTCAGTTTGTGTCTTGTAATTTCGTTATTCTTTTGATAGGAAAAACTTCAATAAAAAGAGAGTCTCTCGGAGTATAGCAGGTGCTATCTCCGGGACGAGGACGTACCCGTAGATTGGGGAACCTCGTTAAAATCCTTGTGTTCCTCGTCTACTCTTGTTTTACCTTTGCGTGCTTCAGCTTACCTTACTCTGTTCTCTGCAAATCTCTGTCGCTAAGGACTCTGTCCTAAGAGGAAGAAGAGATCAGCTTAACAGACTAAGGCTTTGGTGGGCTCATCTGATATCTAGCCCAAATCTTTTATGTTTAATTTGATTTCCTTCTCGGTAGACCTTCTTCCCATGCGTGGTGGGCTTTGATCATATAGGCCCATTACGAAGAAGAAGACTCTTTCCTCTTGCTTGTCCGCTGCTGTGTCTTTCCCATTTCCCTTTCCTTTCTCACCAGAGCAGAACGCCAAATCCCTAAATTCCCCGATCAATTTTCTGATCTCAAGTGGTATCAGAGACAGTCCTTGACGAGGCTCATCGCTGCCAAGGAGAAGATCCATGGCTACTTCTTCATTCGGCCAGGCCACCATAAATCACCCTCCCATTTTTACCGGTGCAAATTACACAGCATGGAAAAAACGCATGAAGCAGTTCATGTGGGGCATCGACGAAGAGCTGTGGCTCATCGTTCAAAATGGGCCGATCCCAATGGTCGCTGAAGAACAGGAACTCTGGTCGGCGGCACAAAAGAAAAGCGCCCAGTTGAACCAACGCGCGATGCATGTTTTGCAGTCTGCGATGACTCCCGATGAGGCTGATCAGGTGGAAGACTGTGAGACTGCTCAGCAAATCTGGATTGCTCTGCAGCACACCTATGAAGGTACATCCAACATTCGTGAGTCTCGTATTGATCTTTTGGTTCATGAGTATGAGGCTTTTAATATGTTAGCTGACGAATCCATTCATGATATGTACTCCCGCTTCACTATTTTGATTAACAAAATGAAGGGTTTAGGCCGTACTTTTCTGGTTAAAGACCTAAATAGAAAGATTCTTAGGTCTCTTCCTAAAGAGTGGCTGCCTAAGCGCACTGCTATTGAGGAAGCGCGAAATCTGGCTACTCTACCTATCAACGAGTTAGTCGGATCTCTGCTCAGTCATGAAAATGTTATAAAACAAGTGAATTTGGAAGATGAGAAACGCAAGAAAAATCTCGCATTTAAATCTAGGGCTGTCCTTTATGATTCAGGCAGTGAGTCCGAAACTGATTTTGATAGAGAGTTCGCCTTAGTTAGCAAGCGGTTTCATCGCATGATGAAATATAAGAATGATCGTCAAGCTAAGTCTGACGGTTCGAGGCAATCTCATTTTGATCGCACTAAACATGGTTCTCGAGAAAGGCTGCTTCCCCAGCAGACCAGATATGTGGATGCAGGTTACCCTGAGAAAGAACCCCAAGCCTGCTATAAATGTGGGAAGCACGGTCACATACGGGCGCATTGTCCGTTAACTATCAAGGCGAAAGAGAAGGCCTTAAAAGCTTCTTGGAGTGACTATGACTCTCAGTCCGAGTCTGAGCAAATTGATGAACAGGCATTTATGGCATTTACTTCACCAGTTGGTAAGGTTCAGGTATCGTCTTCTAAACCTATGTCTAACTCAAATTCTGACCATGTTTGGTATCTGGACAGTGGGTGTTCCCACCATATGTCCGGTAAACGTCAACTCTTTTCACATCTCACCACTAAAAAGGGTGGAAATGTGCTGTTTGGAGACAATGGTGTGGGTAAGATAATTGGATCAGGTACTATAGGTGCTCCTCCATTACCCACTATTCGTGATGTTCTTCTTGTTGATGGTCTGCATCATAATCTCCTGTCTATAAGTCAGTTATGTGAGAATGGAAATCGAGTTCTTTTTGAATCCACTCACTGCATTGTTGAACGTATTTACGACAAACAAGTTGTGTTTGTTGGAAATCGAATCAACAACATGTACACCATTGACTTGCATAATCTAGATGAATTTAATGAGTTATGTTTAACTGCCTCTTCACAGCAAGAAATCCTTTGGCATAGAAAGATGGGGCACCTTAGCTTTCAAAAGCTAGTTCATCTCTCTAAAACCAATCTGGTTCGTGGGCTACCGCCTTTAAAAGATAAGCGTGATTTCTTCTGTGATGCTTGTGTCTCCGGTAAACATAAGAAACGTAGTTTTACACCCAAATCTGACATCACTACTAAAGCTATGTTTGAGCTTATCCACATGGATCTGTTCGGACCATGCAATGTCACTAGTTTGGGGGGTAAGAATTATGTTTTTGTCTTGGTAGACGATTTTTCTAGGTATACTTGGGTCTACTTTCTCACTCATAAAGATGATACTGTTCATAGCTTCAGAACTTTTGTCACTTTATTTGCTGGAAAAATCAGAACCATTCGCAGTGATAATGGTGGGGAATTCATATCTGATGAATTTGAAACCATTTGCAACGAGGCTGGGATTCTTCACACATTTTCTGCCCCTCGCACTCCTCAACAAAATGGGGTAGTAGAGAGGAAGAATCGAACGTTAATTGAGTGTGCTCGCACTATGCTCCTAGAGTACAACCTGCCTAAGAACTTTTGGGGTGAGGCTGTCAATACAGCGTGTCATGTATTGAATCGAGTTCTTGTCCGTAAGGGTCTAAATATGACTCCTTACGAAGTCTTCAAGTCCAAAACACCTAATATCTCGTATTTTCATCCGTTTGGAAGCTGCTGCTATGTTTTAAACACGAGAGATAGGTTGGGGAAATTTGATTCGAAATCTGATAGAGCTATTTTTCTTGGTTACTCGGTCAAGGGCCAAGCATATCGTGTTTATAACAAACGCACTAAAAAGGTTGAAGAATCGGTCCATGTAATCTTTCATGACACTGATCTTCCTGAAAGTGCTACAACTGACAGTGTTCCTGTGTTTGATTTGCTTGAGTTGACTAACAGATCCGAGCTGCAGAAGGATTCTTCCGATCAGTCAACTTCTACACCTCCACCCTTGTCAATCTCATCGCCTCCTGACACTAGCACATCTGATGATATCCCTCCGATTGCAAATACACCAGCTGCCCCTCTCCACATTCAGCGACGTCATCCTGTAAATCAAGTCATTGGTGAGCTGAATGACGGGTTACGCACTAGAGGTAGGTACAAGCCAGGTCAGTACGCATTCCTTTCTCAGCATGAGCCTAAGAATTATAAAGAGGCATTAAAGGATGAATACTGGAATCTTGCTATGCATGAGGAAATGAATCAATTTGAGTATTTACATGTCTGGGATTTAGTGCCTCGTCCTTTGAATCAATCGATTATTGGTACCAAATGGATTTTCAGAAACAAATCCGATGAGGATGGGTTCATTACGAGAAATAAGGCTCGTCTAGTCGCCCAAGGGTACTCCCAAGAAGAAGGGGTTGACTATGACGAGACTTTTGCACCAGTTGCTCGTATTGAGTCCATCCGTTTGTTATGTGCTTTTGCCAGTTTTATGAATTTTCCTCTCTTTCAAATGGATGTCAAGAGTGCGTTTTTAAACGGTGTGATTCAGGAGGAAGTATACGTTTCACAACCACCGGGTTTTGTTGATCCAAATTTTCCTGACCATGTTTACAAGCTAAGAAAAGCGCTTTATGGACTTAAACAAGCTCCACGAGCTTGGTATGAGCGTCTTACCTCCTTTTTATGTGAACAAGGTTTCTCTCAAGGATCCGTAGATAAAACCCTTTTTATTAAACATGATTCGTCTGATCTTCTCCTAGTTCAAATTTATGTAGACGACATTGTGTTTGGGGCTACTAATTCTAAGATGTGTTCTGACTTTTGTGAAGCCATGAAAGAAGTGTTTGAAATGAGTATGATGGGAGAACTTCAGTTCTTCCTTGGTCTCCAAATCAAACAGACTAGTCATGGAACTTTCATTAATCAGTCTAAGTACATATCAAGTATGCTGAGTAAATTTAACTTTCAATCCTTGAATACTGCTCCCACACCTATGGCTGTTAATTTAAAGCTAGACAAGGACGAGACTGGTATTCCAGTTGATGAATCCATGTACCGTGGAATGATAGGCTCTCTCTTGTACCTCACTGCTAGTCGGCCAGACATCCAGTTTAGTGTATGTCTCTGTGCCCGCTTTCAATCGTGTCCCAAAGAGAGTCACCTATCAGCAGTAAAAAGAATTTTTCGTTATTTAAAAGGCACATCAGATGTCGGGTTATGGTACCCAAAACAGTCAACCTTCGATCTAGTGGGCTATAGCGACTCTGACTTTGCTGGTAGCTTAACAGATCGTCGAAGCACCACTGGCAGTTGTCAATTCGTGGGTACCTCCCTAGTGTCTTGGTCGTGCAAAAAGCAGGGGGCAGTTGCGTTATCTACTGCCGAAGCAGAATATATTGCTGCTGGTAGCACTTGCACTCAATTGCTCTGGCTGTCTTATCAATTATTAGATTATGGTTATAATTGCTCTTCCATACCCTTATTTTGCGATAATACGAGTGCCATCTGCATGTCTAAGAACCCGGTTCAGCACTCTCGAACCAAGCATATTGAGATTAAGTTTCATTTTATTCGTGACTTGGTTCAATCTGGCGCTATCTCGCTCCAGTATATCAGCACTGAATTTCAGCTTGCTGATTTATTCACTAAGCCTCTATCCTCTGATCGATTTACTTTCCTATGTTACGACATAGGATTGCGTTCATTGTCAGCCTTGCCAGAATAAAAGGAATCGTCAATACGATTCTTTCCTGTTGTATTTTTTTTCTGTGCTCGTTCTGTTTGATTGTTGTTTCCTTTTTTTGTGACTCTGGCGTCTGCCTTGGTGTCGTCTGAGTTATCTTTTCTGTCCTTGTTTGTTCTTGTTGATTGATTTTTTTCCCTTCCTTTAGTGTTAATTGATCTTACTTTCCTTGTTTACTTATGTTACCCGCTGTCAGTGTTGATTGTTTCCTCTTGCCTTTTCCTCTTCCGTCTCTTTCCTTTTTGCTGATTTATTGTAGCCTTTTTAAGTCCCTTCTGTCGAGCTTTTCCTTCATCCAACCCTGTTCGTTCCTTTCAATCTCCGTTCCTGGAAACCATGGCTTATGCTTTTGCCATCACCTTCTCTGGTACTCTTTTTCATGAGCCGATTCCCATCAATTTCCACCGTCATTCCCAGTCCTTTGCTTCTCGACCGATCTTGCCATCTCGTGATATACCCCTGCCTGATTTCATTGACCTTGGTCTTGATTTCCGCCATCTTGTTAACAACCTTGGCTGGGGTTTCTTACTCGATGATGTGCCCACCCTGGTGTGCCCTGCTGCAGTCCGGCTGTTCTATTCCAACTTGCGCCATTTTGGCCTCCACTCTCGGACTGTGACTTCTCTTGTGGCTGGGCATCTTATGACCTTACCAACTGTTGACATCGGTCATCTGCTTCACTTCCCCGATGTTGGCGAGAATCTGGCGGACGCTTCTGAATTCGGGCTGTTCAACTTCAACCTCGCCGAAGAAACTGAACGTCTCTCAGGGTTTCTTCCTGGCCCTGATGGCACAATTCCCTCCTCGGTGCTGCTTCCTACTCTGCAGGTTTTTCACTATTTTCTCTCCCGAGTGTTCTTACCTCGTCATACCCTGCTTGATCGGATCACACCTCTGGATGTTTGGATCATGAACCATGCCATCGCTGCTGTTCCTCTTGACTATTCTCAGCTGTTCTTTGGGGCTCTGCTTCCTTTTGTCAATCACAATTTTTTAGCCCCACTTCCTTTTGCGGCTCGCATCACTCAGCTTATGTTAGCCTTGCCTATTTCCCTCTCCTGGTTTCGCACCGAGTCTCCCACCCTGTGGCTCACTGCTGATGACGTACTTGACGAGCTGGAGATTGCGATTGAGGGGGAGGAGCTGCCCGTCAATGTGATCTGGATATCCGACTCTGACTCTAACTCAGACTCAGATTCTGGTGACAATGCTGGTGACGAAGTGCTGGAGCCGTTTGCAGTTGCTCTTCAAGAACTCTATGGATCCGACTCCGAGGAAGATAGCGTTTGATTTTTTGTTAGCTTTTCAGGGGGAGCTTAGTTTTCAGAGATGTTGCAGTAGACGGTTTTGTTCTTAGGGGAGTTCTGTTTTGACAGTTGCTGCTGTGGATGCTTTTTGACTGGTTGTTTTTGGGCTCAGGGAGCCTTAAACTGTGTCTGGTTTTGTCTCGTGATTGATTGTCTTGATTGTGGAGATATTTCGTAGTTTCTTGTATGGGTCCTGTGCTTGAATCTATTTTGCAGGTACATCGGCAATCTCAATCTCCAACTTAGGGGGAGATTGTTGACAGAAGCGCGCTGAAGTCGGAGATTCAATTTGCCGCTGACCGTTGAGCGATCAGAGTACTCAGAAATGGAAAGATCAAAGAGCACCTTCCTTCCCTGGATTGCAACGGCTAGTCCCTGTGTCTATAAATTGAGTCGATGTGGTCATTGTAAAGGCACTTAGACATATAGTGGTACAGGTCTATTGGAAGGTCTAAGGGTTTTGGCAACTGGTGGTATAGGAATCAGTTGCTGGTGGGTTTCGAATCTGGGATTGGATTCGGGTCTTCTTGTTCAGTTTGTGTCTTGTAATTTCGTTATTCTTTTGATAGGAAAAACTTCAATAAAAAGAGAGTCTCTCGGAGTATAGCAGGTGCTATCTCCGGGACGAGGACGTACCCGTAGATTGGGGAACCTCGTTAAAATCCTTGTGTTCCTCGTCTACTCTTGTTTTACCTTTGCGTGCTTCAGCTTACCTTACTCTGTTCTCTGCAAATCTCTGTCGCTAAGGACTCTGTCCTAAGAGGAAGAAGAGATCAGCTTAACAGACTAAGGCTTTGGTGGGCTCATCTGATATCTAGCCCAAATCTTTTATGTTTAATTTGATTTCCTTCTCGGTAGACCTTCTTCCCATGCGTGGTGGGCTTTGATCATATAGGCCCATTACGAAGAAGAAGACTCTTTCCTCTTGCTTGTCCGCTGCTGTGTCTTTCCCATTTCCCTTTCCTTTCTCACCAGAGCAGAACGCCAAATCCCTAAATTCCCCGATCAATTTTCTGATCTCAGAAGCGGGCCATGTACGGACTAAATGCCCGTCGGAGGACATGTGGAAAACAGCCATGTCAATTCTGTTATTCAGTGGATATTATATTGGAGGGGGAAGGGATGGGTTGGAGTTGCTGGTGATCTATTTATATATATATATATATATATATATATATACACGTGGCCAACAGAATCACGTACGGTAGCTAGTTAAATATATGCCTTTAGTGCAGTCAAAGCAAAAGAAGTTCGAAGCATTTTACAAATTCCAAACTTGGAAACCTAACTATTCTCTTCTCTTGTTTTGAGGGAACAAGTTGTACTGTTTATTCCTATTAGGACAAACAAGTTGTTCTTAAAGATGATACGTCTTTATACATATACGATACTAGTGTTGAGGCCGCATTTTAGTAGAGGGTGACATAAAGATATGATTTTGGTGGACTTTTGAATGTTAAATAAACATATAATTTTTTTTTTTTTTTACCCCCTATCATATGGGTGAACATCAACGGTTCTGTGACTGAAAAAAATAAAGAAAATGGCGAAAATCGAGTTGAAATCAACTGATGTGAAAGGTTATTTGATTTGTTTGGTGTGCATGGAATCTGAAGGTAAGAATATGCATGGAGTAGAGTTTACATAATACCCAATCGAGAATTTATGCGAATCTTCTATAGGTGGTAATTATGCAAGGAATGAATGTGCTCAATTGAGTCAAAGAGACACTTGGGAAGTGCATGCTAACTTTTTTTTCATAAACTTGATTCTTCATCATCTCATTTACAGTTTATTTAGGTCACGTTAACTTCTCATTTCGTTTTTATTTATTTATTTTGACAACAAAAAATGAAATCTAAAGAAAAAGAACCTGTAAATTTCTGAGGAACAATTATATTTTTGAAATTGTGATAATGGAATCTTGTTTAGGTGGAACTTTTGGTGAATCTTGAAACTATAATTTCTTTCAAAACCTGGAACTGAAATGAAATTTTTTTTTATTTGAAACTTAAAAGGAACACATTATCAATGGTAAATTTTGAATAAGCTAAGTAATGATAACGTTGTTACTTTTCGAATAAAATGTCATGTAGTTGTTGCAGGCTTTCTATGATTGATTTTGAATATACCACATGTTATTGTTACAAGATACACATTATGTGTTAATTAGTTACTAAATTAGTGTACATTTTGGAAGGTTTTAATTTAATTAAATTATAATGTGTTCCAAACATAATTGGGATAGCACTTCGGACATAGGAATTCATTTGAAAATGAATTTCACATAGTAATTCATTCTGAATTGAAATGATTTATTGATTTATTTGGTTTTAAATAGTATATAAGATGAAAATTATATATAATAAAAAGAGAAAATTTAGGTAAAATAGAAAAATTAAAGGACTAAAATAAATATACTAAAAAAATAATTGCGAGTAATATCATTCAAATATTGAACTTAATCAATAAGAAGGAAAAAGTTATGTCGTAGAAAAAGTTAACCGGCCTCATCGTCATTATATTTTTTTTTTTGTCTAAACTACGTGTAATTCTACTCAAATCACTGAGGATGTCAACTCGACAAAAGAGCTGCAATGAAATCATATGGTCGGACTTGGGGCTGAACACTGTCGATCCCTTCGAAGGCGTAATTCCATTTGTTGAGCAAAACGAAATCCGAGGTCAATGGGGAAGACCAATAGAGGCCTCGTAACCCCATATTTTCTTTAATGCGTAGCAAACTTAATTAATGCAGTTTTTTTTTTTTTTGTGGGACTCGGGACTTCAGAAACAATGAACGCATGCAAGATTAAAGAAAGTTGGCTCCATGTACCAATGCATATATGCATGAGTGTGAAAGATACTTAGGTAGTAAATGTGGCTAGGCTAGCTACAGTTCTTTCTGATGGATTATGGAGACTTTCTAGTTTCTAGAGCATTAGTGGAATGATGTCGAGAATCTGAATCCAATTTGGGAAGATATTTGCACATGATGTTTTTTCTTCCCACTCAATCTACTTGATTAGGCTTAGATAGTTAGATTGCACATAACCAAGTAAGGTTGATATTCAAGCTAGTGAGTAATATTTCACTTCTTCATGTGAATGTCAAAGATTGTATGGAAAATTTGTTTTAATAACTGGACTGGAGGAAGTAATATTGAACCCAAACAGTTAACCATTATCGGGACAAAGAGAGAACACCATGACTAAGAAAATCACAACGAAAGATTCATGACGAGAACAATATATTAGAGTTTCAGCAACCATTACTTGAAGAAAATAACAACAAAAAGAGTCATGACGAGAGCAATATATATTAGTGCTTCTACTCTTAATGATCAGTCAAGGATCGTAGGGCAGCCTTGAAAGCAACAAGTTGGTTCTTCAACATCTCCACCTCTTTTTCCTTCTCCTTCTCTTTCTCTTCCACTAACTTGCTTAAAAGTGACTCCATCTTCTTGCTGCATTCCAATTCCCTCTTGCACGCCGTCAGTTCCAAGTCCTTCTCCTCCAAGCTATGCCGCAGCTCCTTAACGACTTCATCGGCGCCGGATCTGACGATCCTTTGTACATCCATCATAGTTTGCCCGTTGTGCATGTCGAACTTGTTCCATACGGTGGACGAGCTGATCACGTCAAGAGGCACGTTGACGCCGTATTTGGACCAACCAAAGTAATCGTTGATGCGCATAGCTTTTATAGATGGATGCTCGATCTCAGAAATTATGCAGAGGCCGAGACGATTGACAAAAATCTCGATCCCACCCTCTTGAATTGCCTTGAGCTCATCAACCAACTCTTGGAGTCTGTCTCCTTCAATGGTGGTGCCAAATACTTGTAGTGCCTTGTATTTTTCTGCCTTGGGGCCAACACGAAGAACTGGGTAGCTCCAATGATCAGACCCATAGGTTGTTTGGGTAATCTTGAAATCGTTGGTATCGCCCTTGTACAATCGCACCCCAACATTTTGACCCAACGGCATGATGAATTCGTTGTCGGAGTTCAAACTATAGATTGACATTCTGAGAGTTTTAAGGAGTATAAGAGAGATTTCGATGGACAGCCTTTGCTGGGACGTTGTAGATCGATCGAGCACCCTGTATGTATTTATATAGAGAGACCTTAGCAAGCAAGCAAGCATTATTGTGATGCTTCAGTTGCCGAGGCGCCCTATATATATTTTCAATACGTGAAGCATTATTGCTATACCTGTCTGCCAACCAGCTTCATCAATCTCTTCGTATTCTCCACTTCCCATTTAATGCGGACAGTCGAAATTAAATGGGCAAAGCAAAAGCTTGCTATCGATGTCTCTTCGTAAGTCCCATTCTTTTCTCGTCTTCCTGTGTAATGTGTATTAGTTATCATCATTTGATGTTGCGGACGAACAACATGTATCTGATGAGTATTATGCAAGGTGAAACAAGTGTGCATATATATTTGCTTCATTGAGTGGTGACGCTATGTGTAATTCATAAGAGGCTACATACAATGCCCCGCAACTTTTTATCGAAGGTTATAAAATTATTATCTCTTTAAAAGAACAAGTTACAACTTTACTGTTTCATAGAGTCACATCCCGCCACTGTTACTTTTTTGCTTTTTACTTGTTCTCATCATTTCTCAATTGACTTTACGTTTTGTAGTTGGTCCTGTCACTTTCAACACTTTTACTCTTATCTCTCAAGCAGAGGAAGAAGAAGAAAAGAAATTTTGTAGATATTTTTTTCCTCCATACCTCTTTCCAGCCACAACTTTTCGTCTCCTTTCTCTTCTTTCTAGAGAAACCAATAACCCACTTGTTGCTCTCTCCCTCTTCTTATCATAAGACATGTCCTAATTCTACTGTTCCTTAGTGTCCCATCCAAAGGGTGACCTTTTCGTTATTTTCCACACACACGAGGACCAAAAATGTCATTAGGTTTAACTTTTTGTTTTTTTCAGTTTCCACATTCTCTCTCCTACGTTTACTCTCATCCACTTATCTCCCTTTTTCTCCCATAACTATCACACCCACCAAGGCACCAATCATCTCCCTCTCTCCCTCTCTTTTTGGAAGAAGACGAAGGAAGGAGGAAGAAGAGAACAATAGCCCATCTTGATCTCCAAAATCAGCGATGGAGCAGCGACCTTGCTAAGAAAGGTGTGTTGTTCATCGCTACTTCGCTAGATCACAAGTTTCCTGTGTGTCTCTGTTTTTCCGACGATGGCGATTAGAAACGCCGGCGATGGGAGGGTCGGCAATAGGCGCCAGTGATTGTCCCAGCGCCGGTGAGTTAGGAGCTTGTCATTTTCGTTTTGCATTCTAGGAAAAGTTCAGCAATTTAGGGTTTGTTCCTGGGTAGGTTGGCGGCGAATTGGAGAGCTATCAAAGGCGGCTCCTTTCGTATTCTTATTTATGTCTCTGCTCTTTGTGGCTTTCTCTTCCTACTCATTTTCTAGCCACATGAATTTTTCTCGTCTTTCTTTTTTCATAATGCAGGCTGAAATAATTCTCATTCAGATATGTCTTCTCCCCTTTTTGTCCAAGAACAAATAAGATATAGAAGGAGGAAGCAGAAAAGGAACGAGGAGAAGGAGAAGGAGAAGGAAAAATTACTTCCAAGTCGATCATCGTCCCCTATCTGAGTTATCTTCTTCTCAGAAGGCACTCCCCACTCTTGTCTCTTTCTCTTTTTCCACCACCGCAAAATCATGTCGCCGTAGAGGAGGGGTTGTCCAACGCCTAATCTGTTAGATGGTCAGTTTCTACTGTCTGCTTGTTTTTTATTTTAGTTCCTTTACGATTTTAGTTTCTATTGAATCACTGATTTTCTCAATAAATTTATTGGCTACGAAACTAACGGAAAGCAGCAACTCCTTTTTCAATAAACCCATCTTTACATTTATATTTCTCACTATGTCTTTCTTTGCTGAGTTTCCGCCTTTTCTCTTGCATTTTGATTTGCTTTGATCCAGATTCACGAAGGAGAGGCATCCAATCCCGTAGATCAGCAGCGCATTTGATGGACTTTTGGGTCTCAATGGAGAGCAAACCAATTTGTGGAGGGTCTTATATGCCCCATCTATTCTAGGAATGGCAGGACCTTGCTGGGTCGACGACATCGACAGCCGAGGAGGGAGCGACAGGTGACAACAAAGACTGGGGGAGTTTTGCACGCCATCAATTGGCCGGGGAGGGGACGACGGGCAGTAGAAAAGGATGAAGCGTTGTCTGTGTTTACCCGTGGCCAGCTCCACCAGTCGTCGTTCTCTACCACTGTTTTTATCAATTGTGATCCCCTAATATGTTATACCCTATTTGATATCATTGCCGAACTTGGTTTGTGCTCTCTTATTGCTAATTTTGGTGTTTGGTGTGATTCTAGGGTCACTTCAAGCTAGCTGAAGCCAAGAACATTCAGGTAAGTGCTGGTGCATATTAAGTTCTTGCTTTTTGTGTACTCTTGCATGTTTAATTGTCAATGCCAAACAGTGAATGGATACTCATCCAAAATCAATTTTGTGCTTTCTTTCAACTATTTGGTATTGTTTCCTTCCCCATTCACATGCAATTCTGTTATGATCTAATAGTTACCCATTTGACGGGTTCCGTTTGTTGCTATAGGTGTTTGCTAAGGACGACACCATGGAGCGCAGGGTATCTGTTCATGAATTTGAGATGCATGAGTGTGATTGATTTACCCAATGCCCATGGATTTCATAACCCAAGGTAGTATTTCAATTCCAACCTCTACTGCTTTTCAGTTTCTTATTCTATAAGTTCTGATATACCATTTTCATTGATTATAGAGCGTTCATATCAATTAAGAAATCTGTAATTTTTGTATATATTTTCTATTTTTGCTACTTCACTGTTTGTTGTCGCTTCGAACCTTCACTTATTCCCTTCCATATCAATGTCAGATTTTGCAGCGTGGGAATTGTATCCCTTCGATTTACCAGTTTGTCCTTTAGATAGATGTGCTTCGGTTAGATGTTTTGTGTTATGAACTTTTGTTCAGAATTTGTTGTAACTAGGGTAGAAGTACACGAAAACGAATACTTGCAGTAGGATTTATATAGAAATTCTCTGAAAAAATACATGTATTGCATTTGAGATCTTCTAAATTAAAACAGTGGAGTCATGCATTTTATCGGTTAGTATTATGTTCTTCGACTGTGTACTTTTTAGGCTGTGATGTATAATTTGCATACAAATTTGACTTGCAATGAATTCCTATATTTAGCAGGTGGTAATCAGATAGCAAACTTTCCAATTCCTTACTTTGTTATTTTCATGCTTTGTTCCTCGATTGATCTCGGCTCATGAAAAGTGAAGATTGGATTTTTCCTATATGTGTTAGATTAGAGTCTATAGATGTTATTATGGGAAGGAGATGATGTTTCCCTATATACGCTTGATTTACTGACTTGTGAATTGTTGGTTAGGGTGAGGGAATACAATTGATGTGTTTGTGGAAATCATGGACTTAGAGATGGGAGGAAGATTGATTTGGAAACTTGATGAAGGAGTCAGGGAACTAACTCAATTGGTATGTAAAATCCTTGATACCGATTTTCCCCCTTTCCTCTTTGTTTCATAATTCGGTGGGTTCTCTCTAAATCTCCTATTCTTTTGAATGGGAAAATCACAATTTGGTTGCTTTCTTTACAAAATTAATGGTGTTCGATATAATAATTGATTAATGTGCTTAACGTTTGCTTCTTTGAGTGCGAGAACATCTCGCACTCAACTTGCTTGCTATGTCTACGTGGTTCTCATATCCAGATTAATCAAGAAATCGAATCTCATCTTCAATTTAAGGTTGGTTACTGACTTCCTACGTTAAATTATGTCTGTAAATCCAGCTTTCTTTGGCTCTATAGAATTTTGAACTGGTTGGAATAATTACGTTCGTTTCATTGTATCCATCGGTTGGAATGATTTCGAGTTGGTTGATATGCTCTATGAATTTTAGGAACATTGGATGCCTGGATGTGAGTTGTTGGATCCCCGATGTTGGAGAGTTTCCCGATTTCTTATACGAAAAGGGTGGACATCCTTCCGTTCGAGGTAATTTACTGGTTTATTCAATATGAAAAGTCACTTGACTCTTTGTCTGGTTTTTATTGACACTTGCTTCTCTAAACTAAAAGTAACCAACTCATTCAGTTTTTATATGCTCTGACTTGATAATATGTTGTTGGGAGTAATGCTGCTATGATGTGTCATTGTTGAGCTTCTTTTGATTCTTGGGATGAGTAAATACCATGAATGGTTCTCATAAGTTGTTGGGATGTGAGTAACAGCCTGGTGCTGAACTCTTCTGTTGCTGAATCCTTAATTGTCTGTATAAGAGTTCAATTACAGCAGGTGGTTTGGCTATCTCAGGTTGTTTAGGAACGATTGGCCTTGATTAATAACTAAGTATGCAGAGATTTGAAAGGATACCATGTTGCTGGTTCTTATAGAGTTATATTCTGCCTTTGTTTTTTGTTTTTTTTTATTTTGCAAGGGAATGGCACAAGGGAGGTTGTTAGGGAAATGACGGAGGGTCATTTCTGGCCAGGGTAGTGGTGGAGTTAAGACTTGTGAATAGAATAGGGGAGTGAAGATCCATGGGATTACAAGGAGAACGCCTTAACACGACAACCATTGGTTTCCAAAATGGGATCTACAATTCGCTTAGAGGCTGAAATCGAAAGGTAGGTGCTGACCTTCATCTTCTGTTTTCAATTTCTACTCTCTTGGTCAGGGGAGTTTGTTTAATCTTCCCGTAGGAAATATTGTCTGTGGTATTACAGATTGCGCTCATCAGATGTCATTGTTGAATGCCTGCTGAAATTTCATTCTTAACCTTCATTCTCCAATTTTTCTGTGTTTGGGTTTGTTTTCCCATCTCTTTTCTATTGACGAATCCTTATTTGTCTGTATACTGAGTTCGATTACAGTTGGTGGTTTAGCTATCCCTGGTTGTTTAGGCGGTATTGACCTCAATTAACAACAGTATTTAGAGATTTTAAAGAATACCATGTTGTTGGTTCTTATAGGGTTATCTGATTGATTTGTAGCTTTGGTCTACAAAATTTTAAACAATTAAGCCATGCTACCTTCTTACTTCTTAGGGAGATGAAACTTTCAATGTTGTACCTGAGAAAGTCACGGTTGATTCCTTTATCTTCTTTACCTTATATTGCATTCTGTGTTGTTCGAATCACAAGATATTTTATGCATGGTTCCTCACCTCATTTTGCTTACATCACAATGAATACGACAAGGTTGGCCTAATGAAAATGTGAAGCTGAGAAGCAGTGTCTTTGATAATTAAAAAAATCCTACTTGCTTGATATTATTGTCGGCAAAAGAAATGTCTTGCTCCCTATTCCAGTTAGGTAGTCTTTCCTGCTTATTTTTGCTAACAGAATGTGGAATTGGAATCTTCTCATTGTTGGAATTAGATGGCACTGGGAACACGCATCGTGGGACTCTAAAGCTCATTAGTAATGATTAGATGAGCTGTATTTTTATCGAAAATTGCTTTTACTTATCCAGTTTCTATACATGTGCAGCAGGTGATGGGGATGATGTTTGTAGAGTCTTGGGTTATAAACCAATGTGGCCTGGAGTGCAGGATCATGGAAGCTGCTATATGTTTCAAGAGCTGTAAGGTAGGAAGACTGGGTTTTTTCTTCTATAATCTGATTGGGAATATGGTAATCAGTGAGATATGTAGAGAAAGAGGTGCAGGAGGCTGTACGGAGGAAGATGTATGCAATGTGTAGAACTGCTGAAAATGATGCAACAGGTTTTGGAGTGGAAGATCCTTGCCAGCTTGAAAACAGAAGAGTCTGCTCAAAGGAAGATGCTGTGGTTTCAGTATTAGATTGTTCCATTCTAATATCTTCATGTACATCTTAGGGATAGGGGTCCAGATTTGTATAAATTGTCCTATGTTTTTATGAGTTTAAACTGGTTGTAGTTTGCTCTCATGTGGAGCTTTTTTTTTATGAAATAAAGCCTGTTTTTAAAAAAAAAAAAAAAATTCTAAGACTCTCTCAGTCTTCAACCTCTTACACCTATTGGCATTGTCACTGAGCTGCCTCAATCTGGTGAATATGAACTCCACATTCATTCCCAGCTTCTGAAAAGCTAACAATGTGCTCTCATTTTCCTATACCAAACAATCTCACCATTCTACTGGTAGCAACAAGGAGAAACAACCGATTTCGAAATCCACAACAGCGTTAGTGTTTCTGAGATCCAAAAAAGCGTTAATCTTTTATAAAATCGAATTTTCTAGAAATTGAGTAATGTACCCCGCCGCGCAGCGCGGGCTCTCCGTTCTAGTCTCTTTAAAAGAACAAGTTACAACTTTACTGTTTCATAGAGTCACATCCCGCCACTGTTACTTTTTTGCTTTTTACTTGTTCTCATCATTTCTCAATTGACTTTACGTTTTGTAGTTGGTCCTGTCACTTTCAACACTTTTACTCTTATCTCTCAAGCAGAGGAAGAAGAAGAAAAGAAATTTTGTAGATATTTTTTTCCTCCATACCTCTTTCCAGCCACAACTTTTCGTCTCCTTTCTCTTCTTTCTAGAGAAACCAATAACCCACTTGTTGCTCTCTCCCTCTTCTTATCATAAGACATGTCCTAATTCTACTGTTCCTTAGTGTCCCATCCAAAGGGTGACCTTTTCGTTATTTTCCACACACACGAGGACCAAAAATGTCATTAGGTTTAACTTTTTGTTTTTTTCAGTTTCCACATTCTCTCTCCTACGTTTACTCTCATCCACTTATCTCCCTTTTTCTCCCATAACTATCACACCCACCAAGGCACCAATCATCTCCCTCTCTCCCTCTCTTTTTGGAAGAAGACGAAGGAAGGAGGAAGAAGAGAACAATAGCCCATCTTGATCTCCAAAATCAGCGATGGAGCAGCGACCTTGCTAAGAAAGGTGTGTTGTTCATCGCTACTTCGCTAGATCACAAGTTTCCTGTGTGTCTCTGTTTTTCCGACGATGGCGATTAGAAACGCCGGCGATGGGAGGGTCGGCAATAGGCGCCAGTGATTGTCCCAGCGCCGGTGAGTTAGGAGCTTGTCATTTTCGTTTTGCATTCTAGGAAAAGTTCAGCAATTTAGGGTTTGTTCCTGGGTAGGTTGGCGGCGAATTGGAGAGCTATCAAAGACGGCTCCTTTCGTATTCTTATTTATGTCTCTGCTCTTTGTGGCTTTCTCTTCCTACTCATTTTCTAGCCACATGAATTTTTCTCGTCTTTCTTTTTTCATAATGCAGGCTGAAATAATTCTCATTCAGATATGTCTTCTCCCCTTTTTGTCCAAGAACAAATAAGATATAGAAGGAGGAAGCAGAAAAGGAACGAGGAGAAGGAGAAGGAGAAGGAAAAATTACTTCCAAGTCGATCATCGTTCCCTATCTGAGTTATCTTCTTCTCAGAAGGCACTCCCCACTCTTGTCTCTTTCTCTTTTTCCACCACCGCAAAATCATGTCGCCGTAGAGGAGGGGTTGTCCAACGCCTAATCTGTTAGATGGTCAGTTTCTACTGTCTGCTTGTTTTTTATTTTAGTTCCTTTACGATTTTAGTTTCTATTGAATCACTGATTTTCTCAATAAATTTATTGGCTACGAAACTAACGGAAAGCAGCAACTCCTTTTTCAATAAACCCATCTTTACATTTATATTTCTCACTATGTCTTTCTTTGCTGAGTTTCCGCCTTTTCTCTTGCATTTTGATTTGCTTTGATCCAGATTCACGAAGGAGAGGCATCCAATCCCGTAGATCAGCAGCGCATTTGATGGACTTTTGGGTCTCAATGGAGAGCAAACCAATTTGTGGAGGGTCTTATATGCCCCATCTATTCTAGGAATGGCAGGACCTTGCTGGGTCGACGACATCGACAGCCGAGGAGGGAGCGACAGGTGACAACAAAGACTGGGGGAGTTTTGCACGCCATCAATTGGCCGGGGAGGGGACGACGGGCAGTAGAAAAGGATGAAGCGTTGTCTGTGTTTACCCGTGGCCAGCTCCACCAGTCGTCGTTCTCTACCACTGTTTTTATCAATTGTGATCCCCTAATATGTTATACCCTATTTGATATCATTGCCGAACTTGGTTTGTGCTCTCTTATTGCTAATTTTGGTGTTTGGTGTGATTCTAGGGTCACTTCAAGCTAGCTGAAGCCAAGAACATTCAGGTAAGTGCTGGTGCATATTAAGTTCTTGCTTTTTGTGTACTCTTGCATGTTTAATTGTCAATGCCAAACAGTGAATGGATACTCATCCAAAATCAATTTTGTGCTTTCTTTCAACTATTTGGTATTGTTTCCTTCCCCATTCACATGCAATTCTGTTATGATCTAATAGTTACCCATTTGACGGGTTCCGTTTGTTGCTATAGGTGTTTGCTAAGGACGACACCATGGAGCGCAGGGTATCTGTTCATGAATTTGAGATGCATGAGTGTGATTGATTTACCCAATGCCCATGGATTTCATAACCCAAGGTAGTATTTCAATTCCAACCTCTACTGCTTTTCAGTTTCTTATTCTATAAGTTCTGATATACCATTTTCATTGATTATAGAGCGTTCATATCAATTAAGAAATCTGTAATTTTTGTATATATTTTCTATTTTTGCTACTTCACTGTTTGTTGTCGCTTCGAACCTTCACTTATTCCCTTCCATATCAATGTCAGATTTTGCAGCGTGGGAATTGTATCCCTTCGATTTACCAGTTTGTCCTTTAGATAGATGTGCTTCGGTTAGATGTTTTGTGTTATGAACTTTTGTTCAGAATTTGTTGTAACTAGGGTAGAAGTACACGAAAACGAATACTTGCAGTAGGATTTATATAGAAATTCTCTGAAAAAATACATGTATTGCATTTGAGATCTTCTAAATTAAAACAGTGGAGTCATGCATTTTATCGGTTAGTATTATGTTCTTCGACTGTGTACTTTTTAGGCTGTGATGTATAATTTGCATACAAATTTGACTTGCAATGAATTCCTATATTTAGCAGGTGGTAATCAGATAGCAAACTTTCCAATTCCTTACTTTGTTATTTTCATGCTTTGTTCCTCGATTGATCTCGGCTCATGAAAAGTGAAGATTGGATTTTTCCTATATGTGTTAGATTAGAGTCTATAGATGTTATTATGGGAAGGAGATGATGTTTCCCTATATACGCTTGATTTACTGACTTGTGAATTGTTGGTTAGGGTGAGGGAATACAATTGATGTGTTTGTGGAAATCATGGACTTAGAGATGGGAGGAAGATTGATTTGGAAACTTGATGAAGGAGTCAGGGAACTAACTCAATTGGTATGTAAAATCCTTGATACCGATTTTCCCCCTTTCCTCTTTGTTTCATAATTCGGTGGGTTCTCTCTAAATCTCCTATTCTTTTGAATGGGAAAATCACAATTTGGTTGCTTTCTTTACAAAATTAATGGTGTTCGATATAATAATTGATTAATGTGCTTAACGTTTGCTTCTTTGAGTGCGAGAACATCTCGCACTCAACTTGCTTGCTATGTCTACGTGGTTCTCATATCCAGATTAATCAAGAAATCGAATCTCATCTTCAATTTAAGGTTGGTTACTGACTTCCTACGTTAAATTATGTCTGTAAATCCAGCTTTCTTTGGCTCTATAGAATTTTGAACTGGTTGGAATAATTACGTTCGTTTCATTGTATCCATCGGTTGGAATGATTTCGAGTTGGTTGATATGCTCTATGAATTTTAGGAACATTGGATGCCTGGATGTGAGTTGTTGGATCCCCGATGTTGGAGAGTTTCCCGATTTCTTATACGAAAAGGGTGGACATCCTTCCGTTCGAGGTAATTTACTGGTTTATTCAATATGAAAAGTCACTTGACTCTTTGTCTGGTTTTTATTGACACTTGCTTCTCTAAACTAAAAGTAACCAACTCATTCAGTTTTTATATGCTCTGACTTGATAATATGTTGTTGGGAGTAATGCTGCTATGATGTGTCATTGTTGAGCTTCTTTTGATTCTTGGGATGAGTAAATACCATGAATGGTTCTCATAAGTTGTTGGGATGTGAGTAACAGCCTGGTGCTGAACTCTTCTGTTGCTGAATCCTTAATTGTCTGTATAAGAGTTCAATTACAGCAGGTGGTTTGGCTATCTCAGGTTGTTTAGGAACGATTGGCCTTGATTAATAACTAAGTATGCAGAGATTTGAAAGGATACCATGTTGCTGGTTCTTATAGAGTTATATTCTGCCTTTGTTTTTTGTTTTTTTTTTTATTTTGCAAGGGAATGGCACAAGGGAGGTTGTCAGGGAAATGACGGAGGGTCATTTCTGGCCAGGGTAGTGGTGGAGTTAAGACTTGTGAATAGAATAGGGGAGTGAAGATCCATGGGATTACAAGGAGAACGCCTTAACACGACAACCATTGGTTTCCAAAATGGGATCTACAATTCGCTTAGAGGCTGAAATCGAAAGGTAGGTGCTAACCTTCATCTTCTGTTTTCAATTTCTACTCTCTTGGTCAGGGGAGTTTGTTTAATCTTCCCGTAGGAAATATTGTCTGTGGTATTACAGATTGCGCTCATCAGATGTCATTGTTGAATGCCTGCTGAAATTTCATTCTTAACCTTCATTCTCCAATTTTTCTGTGTTTGGGTTTGTTTTCCCATCTCTTTTCTATTGACGAATCCTTATTTGTCTGTATACTGAGTTCGATTACAGTTGGTGGTTTAGCTATCCCTGGTTGTTTAGGCGGTATTGACCTCAATTAACAACAGTATTTAGAGATTTTAAAGAATACCATGTTGTTGGTTCTTATAGGGTTATCTGATTGATTTGTAGCTTTGGTCTACAAAATTTTAAACAATTAAGCCATGCTACCTTCTTACTTCTTAGGGAGATGAAACTTTCAATGTTGTACCTGAGAAAGTCACGGTTGATTCCTTTATCTTCTTTACCTTATATTGCATTCTGTGTTGTTCGAATCACAAGATATTTTATGCATGGTTCCTCACCTCATTTTGCTTACATCACAATGAATACGACAAGGTTGGCCTAATGAAAATGTGAAGCTGAGAAGCAGTGTCTTTGATAATTAAAAAAATCCTACTTGCTTGATATTATTGTCGGCAAAAGAAATGTCTTGCTCCCTATTCCAGTTAGGTAGTCTTTCCTGCTTATTTTTGCTAACAGAATGTGGAATTGGAATCTTCTCATTGTTGGAATTAGATGGCACTGGGAACACGCATCGTGGGACTCTAAAGCTCATTAGTAATGATTAGATGAGCTGTATTTTTATCGAAAATTGCTTTTACTTATCCAGTTTCTATACATGTGCAGCAGGTGATGGGGATGATGTTTGTAGAGTCTTGGGTTATAAACCAATGTGGCCTGGAGTGCAGGATCATGGAAGCTGCTATATGTTTCAAGAGCTGTAAGGTAGGAAGACTGGGTTTTTTCTTCTATAATCTAATTGGGAATATGGTAATCAGTGAGATATGTAGAGAAAGAGGTGCAGGAGGCTGTACGGAGGAAGATGTATGCAATGTGTAGAACTGCTGAAAATGATGCAACAGGTTTTGGAGTGGAAGATCCTTGCCAGCTTGAAAACAGAAGAGTCTGCTCAAAGGAAGATGCTGTGGTTTCAGTATTAGATTGTTCCATTCTAATATCTTCATGTACATCTTAGGGATAGGGGTCCAGATTTGTATAAATTGTCCTATGTTTTTATGAGTTTAAACTGGTTGTAGTTTGCTCTCATGTGGAGCTTTTTTTTTATGAAATAAAGCCTGTTTTAAAAAAAAAAAAAAAAAAAAAAATTCTAAGACTCTCTCAGTCTTCAACCTCTTACACCTATTGGCATTGTCACTGAGCTGCCTCAATCTGGTGAATATGAACTCCACATTCATTCCCAGCTTCTGAAAAGCTAACAATGTGCTCTCATTTTCCTATACCAAACAATCTCACCATTCTACTGGTAGCAACAAGGAGAAACAACCGATTTCGAAATCCACAACACCGTTAGTGTTTCTGAGATCCAAAAAAGCGTTAATCTTTTATAAAATCGAATTTTCTAGAAATTGAGTAATGTACCCCGCCGCGCAGCGCGGGCTCTCCGTTCTAGTGTATTATTCATATACATTGTTATTTGGGATGTCAAATTAAGGTTGGTGGGGAGAGCTCGAGATTCTAGGTGTAGTAGTACAAGAAGGATTCCTCCTCAGTAATTTGTTTGAGCTAGCTTATAGTATAATTTGTATACATGCGAGCTTGAGAAAATGACTAAAGAATAGACTAATCACGTTCCTTTCCCTTGAGATTCATTTGGATCTATCGAGTGTGAGATCTTTATTATATTTAGCCACTACTGATCACTCCAAATCTGTTGGCTCCTACTCGATCTTTTGTGGGTGGTGACAGAAGCCAGGAAGATAATCTTAATTAACCTTGGGATTTCATCATGAGGTGGACAGTGGATAGCATGATCAAACGAAACAAAATCCAGAGAGCAACCAATTATCTGTAAACTTTGCCCTAATGGTCAATCAAGGAGCGTAAGATGTCCTTAAAAGCAAGGAGTTGATTCTTCATCGTCTCCACCTCCTTGTCCTTCTTTTCCATTAACTCGCTCTGGAGTGACTCGATCTTCTTGCTCCATTCCAGCTCCTTCTTGCATGCCGCCAGCTCCACGTTCTTCTCCTCCAACTCTTTCTTGCATGCAGCCAGTTCCACGTCCTTCTCCTCAAATCCCTTCTTGCATGCCGTCAGTTCCACGTCCTTCTCCTCCATTTCCTTCTTGCAGGCCACTAGCTCCACTTCCGTCTCCTCTAGTTCCTTCTTGCATGCCTCCAGCTCCACCTTCTTCTCCTCCTCCAACTCCGTAGCTCGGCTCATCCCTTGGGCATCAACCAACGTTTCTCCACTGTGCATGTCCGCTCTGCTCCACACGGTGAACTTGGTAACTTCTCGAGGTAACTTCACGCCGTATTTGGACCAACCAAAATAATCGTTGATCCGCATGGCCTTAATAGTTGGATGCCCGAGTCTACCAACTATACAAAGGCCCAAACGATTCACATAGAAATGGATTTTATAGCCGTCTTCTACCGACTCGAGCTCCTCGACTAGCTGTTTGAACTTGTCTCCCTTAATGGTGGTGCCAAAGACTTCTATTCCCTCGTATTCTTCTCCCGGACCAACCTCAACTCGAGTGCCCCAATCATCATCGGAGTAGTAGTCTGTTCCTTGGATAGTCCTGAAATCATTCACGTCGCCCTTGTAGCTGAGCACTTCAACACCTGTGTTATTAATTACTGTGATGAATTCATCGTCTGACGTCAGGCTGAACACTGTCCACATTCTGCTAGCTGTTGGAACAAGATCGATCGAGCATAGATCGGATGGAAAGTGGCTTTTGCTACGAATGATGTTGTGAATTTAGCAACACCATGGCACGCACCCTATATATTTAGTTAGCACACTGTGATGATTTAGCAGACGGAAGCAATGTATCTGTCTCTTGCGTAACTGTCATTTCATTTAATCGCCCAAATTCTAGATTCCTGAATGTTAAAATCCATCAAGAAAGTGATTCTCGTTTATTAAGGTCTGATGAAATAATTGTTTGGAAAGAAGCAAAAATGGGATTTACGAAGCGGCATTCATGCATGCATGGCAGCATGGCTCCTCGTTGCCCGTACGTGACCGTCTTGTTTCATTTGCTCCTCTAACTAAGTACTGATATGTCTCTTTGGGAGTTGGTGCGTTTCGATCAATTGGCCGCATGCATATATAAGTAGATCTTCCACTCCAGCCCATTCATACCGAGAATGGCCGTTTTCCACATGTCATCGGACGGCTACTTCGGAACGACTTGACCCTCACTGCTGCATCAGACGGCCAGAAGTTCCGTCTCGCAACTAATAGAAACGGGATCTGTTACCTCTATGTAAACAGCCCTTCCGTAAAGCGGCTGCGGGTCAATGACTACTTCGGGTGGGCCAAGTACGGCGTGAAGCCGCCAATCAGCACGTCGACGATCTGGAACAAGTGCGACATGAGCACCGGGGCTACGTTGGTGGATGTAGGGCAGCTGTTGAAGAACAAGGAGAACGAGATGCAGGAGAAGGTGAAGGAGATGAGAAAGGAGTTGGACGCGAAGGAGAAGGAAGTGTCTTTAATGAGGAAGGTGGTGGAGAGGTACGAGGAAGTGGAATCTATGTGGGAGAAAACCATGCAAGAAAAGGACAAGCAGCTGGCTATGATAATGGAGAGGAACAAAGAAGCGGAATCCAAGTGTGAGAAATCCGCGCAGGAGAAGGAGAAGCAGCTGGTTAAGCTCATGAATGCCCTGCGTGCCTTGCTTTGTGACGTCTAAAATCATCACCTTTGGCCCTTTCATCTATTATTTCATCGTGAAAAATTTCAAGAATAATGGTGTAAGATGAAGGGTTAATATCATTTTATATAATTTTATATCATTCTATATCCTTCTACTATTTTTAGCATTTATATATCCTTAATCAATCACAATATAAGAAATTTGTCTTCTCTCGGTATTTTCATCCAATAATCGTTAAAATAGATGGGAAATACTAATATGTCCCTTCCCTCTCACTTTAATTATTTCATTAGTTAGTTGTGTAAAATTATTATTTTAAATTTTCATCAACAAAATCTACTCTTTTAATTTACTGGATAGCTCTAACCCACAAACTCATATCTATTGGACCTGAAATGAACATTGTTTTTTCATTCAATTTCCCCGAGCACACATTAAGAATAAGTAAATGTTTACTTTATTCCTTTTACAAAGGTATAAGTTATTGGATGTCCAACTTTTTACTTCATTCCCATTCTTGCCTGGAATCAAAAACATGCATGTGTGAAACTTATTGGGAATCTCAAGGTGCATAGCATCCAATTATATATATAAGACCCTCATTTCTCTTAGATGCTCTCATTCCCAGTCCTAAATAACCTGATAATTATCTCCCCTCCTTATAAGAAGAAATGGCCGTTTTTAGTTTATCATCCGACAATTACTTCATCAGATCAGCTGACATGAAAAACGATCCAGATTTCTTCGTCTATGAGTATTTGCACGACCCATATGACATGGCGATTGTTCGACGAGATGGTCTCAGCAACGAATGGGGTCCCAGAGTTCGAGTTGGGCCTTCTACGCGAGCAAAGTTCGGCGCCCTCGAGGTTTTCGGCGTCACGATCCAAGGGAAACTACAATGGTCGGACCTGGCAAATGACTTGAAGCTCCCGGGAGATAATAATTATGATGGCGAAACAATGTTTCGCCTATTGGTGAATCGTCGCGGGCTCTGTTTTTTGGAAGGGGTAAGGACCGAATCCTTTACCGTATTGAGGATTAACGATTGCTTCGGTTGGTCCAGATATGGCGTCAAAGTGCCTGAATTCACCAGCGCAAATGTGTGCAACAAATGTGACATGTACACATTTGGAACCGTGGTGGACGTTCGAGGCGCTATGCTCGCGGCGGAGGAAGCCACGGCTGAGGTGAAGGTGTTGCGGAAGGAGGTCGAGAAGGGGAAGTTGGAGCTGGCCGTGTGCAGGAAGGAGTTGGAGTGCACAAAGGAGATGGTGGAAAAGAGCGACGCGATCGAGTCGTTGTTCAATAAGTTGGTCGACGAGAAGGAGAGGGAGGTGGAGGAAGTGAAGAATCAACTGGTTGCTTTCAAGGCTGCCCTCGCGTCCTTGGTCTCGAGCAAAGAGTAGTGACTTTTGGCTATGGTGTGATTTCAGTCTCCTAGACAGAATCCGAACAAAATATAAAATACGGCTACGGAATAAAGTTCATAACACTATGTAATTAAAAAAAATGTATGATTTAAATAATTGAATTCATGTTCCCTTACAACAAAATGTGAGATGAATTCATATTAATAATAACATTCTAAACTATTTTCGACAAAAGATTTCAAGTGTGTAAATCATGATGGTTCCCTGCAGAGTACTTACTGTCTTACTCTATTACCGGCTTCTGGCTTCGAAGGCATGATGGTTCCCTGCAGAGGGCAAGCTGCATTAGCATTACTCACCTTCTGCACTTGCTGACTTGCATTAGCCTAGCCAGCGTTGCCTTAGTCCCTCACCATCACTTATCCTGACATGGGCGGAAAAAATCCCAGAATACGCGAGTTATTAAAAAAAATTCCCTAAATACAGTACTTATAAAACTAATTCCCAAAATACAGCAGTTTCAACATCACTGTCTTTGTCTAAGACAGTGATGTTGATCACCGCTTTTGTCCAAAGCAGTGAAGCAGCGGGGTACGCATCACCGCCTTGGACAAAAGCGGGGAATGCATCATCGCTGTGGTCAAAAGCGGTGATACGTTCCCCGCTTTTGTCCAAGGCGGGGATTGTATCCCCGCTTTTGACAAAAGCGGGGAACGTATCCCCGCTTTGGACATCAACAGTGAAGCCATCACCGCTGTTGTCCACAGCAGTGATTGCCCCCACGTTTTACACAGCCCTGGTAGGTAGACAGGTAGGTAACAGCTACCTAGCCATCACCGCTGTTGACTAAGGCGATGATGGTTCACCGCCTTTGTCCAAAGCGGTGATTGCCTCCAATTTTTCCTATAAAAAGCCACGCCCCCTCTTCCCTCCTGCTGCCAAACACTCCTGCTGCCAAACAGAAAATTAGTACCAAAATTATCGTTTTCGCAGCTGGTTCCTCCGTAGTTTACTGCTCAAGAAACTCGTCGGGATTCGGTATGTTAGAATTATGTATTGTTTACATTTTGATTATGTGCTAGAATTAGGTATGTTAGAATTATATATTTAGATTAATGATATATGTTAGTTAGTTAGTACTGAATTTAGATTAATTTGTTTAGTTATCATGATAGATCGGGATTGAGTATGTTATAAGTATGTATTTTTTACATGTTGATGTGTTAGTAATTATACTGTTTGTATTTAGTGAATTGCGGTTATTGGAAAATATGTTATGATATTATTTAGTTTAATTATGATATGATAGATGTTAGTTAGCTAGTTATGAATTTAGATGAATTTGTTTAGTTTTCTCATAATAGATAAATTAGTTGCATTTTATTATCGCTTTGGATGATATTGTTTTTGTATCCATAATGTACTAATTATATACTATACTTAATTATTATAAATTGCAGACATGGGTAAATTTAAGAAGTTTCGGCTTATTATTTATTGGAATGGTCGGGTGACAAACTCGAACATTGGGATTGACTATGAAGATGGCGAATCCAGTTCGCTTACAATTGAGTCGAGATTCTCGTGGCAAGAACTCCATGACAGGTGTGCAGAAAGGACTTGTACGGGCGGGCAAATGAGAGTTCGTCAAATTACTTACCGGTATCCCAACATGAGTGCTGACGGAGTCATGTACGAAAGAGTTGACATAAATGACGATGACGACGCGAACATGATGACACAGTTCATATCTGAGAACGGGGTGCGGCTTGCAGAGGTGTATGTCGAGACCGAGCCGGTCGGTGAAACTCATTCTCACCAGTATTCTTATGATGATGGTTTTGCAGGAGGGTATGGCTGGGGTGGTAGTTCAAGTAACTACGGAGCAGGTTCTTCTGCCGGAGGGTATGGTTGGGGAGGTACTTCAAGCAACTACGGAGGAGGTAGTTCTGAAGGAGCTGTTGGGTGGGAAGAATACCTGCCACATGGTGGTGAGACTGCCGTCGATATCGTTCAGCCCGACGGTGATCAATGGCCTGCTTGGGGTCCAGAGTGGGGTGACATTGAAAACACCCTTCGAACTGGGCGTACTTTGCATGACCAAGAAGGCGATGCTGGTTATGCTGCTAACGATGACCCTCCTTCGCCGAGCTATCCATTCGCCTCCAGTGACGATGAAAGTGAGGAAGATTTGAGATCAGTCAGTGAGGAGGAAGATGCGGACGATAACGACGATATCGATGACAGTGAGGTGGCGTTCCGCCAGGCACCAACGCCTTACTACACAGAGGTTCCTGATCAATTTTTATATGGTCAGAACGATGCCCCTGACTATCGGCCCATGCCTGTGTATAATCCGACTGCTAATTTGGAAGTGGGTATGGCGTTCACTTCGAAAGCCGATGTGCAAGACGCTTTTAGCGAAGAAGCCATGCGGCGTAATTTCGAATGGAAGGTAAAATATTCTGACAAGGGACAACTGCATGTCATTTGTAAGAATGCTGGAGAGGGTTGTATGTGGCAACTTCGTGCTGCATATATGAAGAGAAAGGGGGTCTGGGTCTGGGTCATGCGGACAGCAGAGCGTCCCAGTCACCGAGGAGCATAGGGAACCACATGCCTTGTATCCACTTATTTGACTTGTCGGGGAACAGAAACCCACCAACCAAGGCAATTAGGTATACACGTGCATACCGCTCCACCTGATCTTCAGGAGTATCCAGGCCTATATTAACCTCCAATTGGATGTGGTCAACAAGCCACGGGATCGATACTTGCCCCGCATTCAGTGGTGGATGCCCAACCCCTTCGACGGGCGTGGTGGTCGGCATGTTGAACCCCAGACGTTCCTGAATCAATGGCCCCCAACCATCTTCTGGTTTTCTCGAGCTGTCGATGATGGCATCTCCGGTGATCGGGAGCCCGGTGAGGATGGCAACATCTTTGAGGGTGATCGTCATTTCACCCTCGGGAAAGTGGAAGGTATGCAGCTCAGGGCGCCATCGCTCTGCCATTGCCGTCAGCAGATCGTTGTCAATATCTAGCCTCATAAAGTGCCTCAAATTGTGCAATCCCGCCCTCTCTAGATAGGGATGCAGTCGAGGATGCCAACGGGGCAATCGACATGTACCTCGATGACTGATGGGAATAAGTGATTCCTACAAAACAAAAAACACAATATTGTCAGTCAATAGAAAGCAAAATAAAAACTTAGAAAGCAAAATAAAAACTTTAAAACTATTGAAATAATTGTAGTGTATCTACCGGATTATTGTTCCAAATTGAACGAGAGCGATGTTGATCTTGCCCGGTTAAATACCTTCGATCCCTTGGGCCAGGATCGATATACAATCTAGGGTCGTATATCTCAGCACCCATCTATAAAAAAATATGAAATCAAATCAATTTAAATTTTAGCACCCATGTAAAAAAAAATGCACAAAAGAATTAAATAAATTTACGTACTCTCAAAGCCTCTTCGTCCATTTTTTGCCGAAAAGCTAGCGAGAGTATCGACAAAACAACAAAACAAAAACTCTAGTAATTCTTTCTGATGCGGAAGATCGGACTTAGCCGCAACCACAGAGCATACTTAGAACGAAACTAGAGTGAAAAATGGAGGGAGAAAGAAGTATGAAGTGGTGGTGTGGTTTGGAATGAGAGGGGGGATGGGTATTTATAGGGTTTGGGGCTGGGAAAAAACCTGGCCAGTTATCACCGCCCCAAACAAACACAGCGCCATCACCGCCTTTGTTGGACGCGGTGATGTGCAGGGATCGCTGACGTGGCCTCTCCTGATGCGTCGGATTGTGGAGAAAAACCACAATCCGCGCATAACTGCATCCGACGGCAGCGGTGAAGGCGCGGGGTGGGGGGCGGATCGCTGACGTGGAAAGCGGGGCTATCACCGCTTTGGTCTTCAGCGGTGAAGTGCCCGCGCGCGTCCACGTCAGCGATCCGCGCCCCTTCACCGCTGTTGGATCCAACGGTGAAGGCTTCACTGCCTGCCACATCAACGGTGATGCCATCACTGTCGTCCTTGACAGCGATGATGGCATCACTGCTTTGGTTTAAAGCGGTGATAACATCACTGCTTTAGTCTAAAGCGGTGATGTATCATCGTTTTAGACCAAAACGGTGATCAACATCACTGTCTTAGACAAAGACAGTGATGTTGAAACTGCTGTATTTTGGGAATTAGTTTTATAAGTACTGTATTTTGGTAATTTTTTTTAATAATTGGTATATTCTGGGATTTTTTCCGACATGGGCACCATCTTCAACTGTACCATAGGCGCGCCACAGACTATCCCCGATTGTATTTTGCTGAATACAGGGGAGCATACTACTGGAGCAAAGGTTCTAGAAATGATCAGTAGGTTGAGCACAGGAGGAAAGAACTGCAGCTGAGCGAGAAAGACATGATCTGTGTAAAGAGATGACCCAACTGACCTTGACCATCCTTACTACTATTCACCTGTAATCAACACAATCATAAACAAGCAAAGCAGCTCTCACAAGTATCTATTATTGCTTAGCAATACCAGGTGCATTTGGACAAGATTATACATGTTCCAACAGAATGACAAATTATAGTCAGAAGCTGAGAAGATAAGCACTGCAGATAAGCACTTGCAGCGTCTAGGCAAAATAAAATACATCTGTAGACATCCCAGAAATGGAAACGTTCAGCCAAAACAAGCAATTTCTGCCATGAACTCTTCAGCCAATCAGCAACTTATTGTCCTCCAAAAAGGAATAGGTAGGCACCTCCAAGTTGTAAGGTGCTGGGCCCTTACGAATCCTACCAGAGATGTCGTAGTGAGATCCATGGCACGGGCAAAACCATCCCCCAAAATCACCAGCATTCGGCAAAGGGATGCAGCCCAAATGCGTGCACACCCCAATAACAATCAGCCATTCTGGGTTCTTCACCCTGGCCTCATCCGGCTGTGGGTCTCGGAGAGACGCCAGCTCGACACTGTTTGCCAATTTGATGTCATCTTCCGTTCGCCTCCTGATGAAAACTGGCTTCCCACGCCACTTCACAGTCACAGTGGTCCCCGGTTCGATGCTTGAGAGGTCAACCTCCAGAGAGGCAAGGGCCAGAACATCCTTACTGGCTGACATACTGAGGACGAATTTCAGGACGAGGAGACGGATGAGGGAAGCATACACAAATCGGCCACCAGAGAGGACAAAGTAAGCGAAAGCTCGTTTGCTAGGGTCACCAGGTGGGAGGCGCTCGTGGTTGTACTCATCGTATACTATCTTAGGTGAGGGATTCTTCAGAGCATGCACAGTTGCTAAGTAACCAGGAGCCATGCCTTCCTCGTCTACTGAGGCTAGTGGTCCAGAAGCAAAACCTGACATGAACAACATCAAAATGTTCTCTTACCATTACATCAGAACAATAAGCTGCAGGAAGATATAAGACCCACAGCGTGACTTCTACTTTACACAGAAATGGAAAGAATCAAGAAGTTCTTATTACAATTAAGTGAAAAAGGCAATAGTAACGATACAAGCTTATCATCTATTCACCTATTCACTCAGAGACATTCAAATCTTTACAAGAATCCATTACATCATAAAATGACCACTGTGGTATAAATTCTGCTCAAAATTTGAAGGGGAAACAAGAAAATAAAGCCCGGTCGAGAAGAACTTATAGCAAGTAAAGTTCATGTAAGCAGACAAGTATGAATTCCATTTAGTCACATCCCGTTTCAGGTCCAGAAGCAAAACCTGACATGAACAACATCAAAATCTTCTCTTACCGTTACATCAGAACAAAAAGCTGCAGGAAGATAGAAGACCCAGAACGTGATTTCTATTTTACACACAAATGGAAGAATCAAGAAGTTCTCATTACAATCAAGTGCAAAAGGCAATAGTAAAGCTACAAGCTTTATCATATTCACCACTGCGGTATAAACTCTGCTCGAATTTGGAGGGGAAACAAGAAAACAAAGCCCGGTCGAGAAGAACATATTGCAAGTGAAGTTCAGTTAAGCAAACAAGTATTAATTCCATTTAGTCATCACATCCCGTATCCACAAAGGATAAAGAGATCTTGTTCACTACTCAATTCAATAGGAGAGACTGCAATGCAAATTCACTAACCCTAAAATCAAAATTAAAAGCGAAATGAATCACCCCATGGCAACTAAAACCAAACGAGAGAAAGGATGAATCCAGTTTACCAAGATCACGAATCCAGCTCACAAAACCACCAATTTCAAACATCAGATGCCATAATCCAAAAGAAATCCGTCGGGATCAAACCGCAACTTCGCTCGGAACAAAGATTCAGAAAAGGAGACGAGCAAAAAAACAGAGAAATGAGGAAATCCTAACCTCTGTGAGGAACATGGAACGGAAAGTAAAAGCTTGCAAACCGGTCGGCCTGAAGCTCGTCGGCGGATGGCGATGAATCCCCAGAAACCCGGTGAAGGGGATTCTGCATCCCGATCGCAGAGACAGCATGGTTGGGCCTCAACGACGGGGAAGAGAGAGATGTGAGACGCCGCAATCCAACCCTCAACATCGTCTCCTTCGCTCCCTCGCTATTCAATGGTTTACTTCTTCACCGGCGACCGCCGCTAACCCGAGAGAGGATTTCGATTGAATTGAATTTTGCTCTTCCTGTTTCTTGCCCTACGCCTCTTCGCTCTGTCTTAAGCTTTCGGGAGTCTGGGCCTGCAACCACTGGGCCTTGACTTTTCCAAGAGTCTGGGCCTCCCGCCACGAAGCCCACTATAAGAAGGCGTAAAACTAAAAGCGAGGGACGGAGAGAACGGAGCAGACGACGAGAAATCGAAAGAGCGAACCGGTCACCGGATCTTCCTTTGGCGGCGGCGGGGATGGACGGTGAACGAGCCGAGGAAGCGGAGAAATCAAAAGAGGAGAAACCGATATTCGATGCGTCGGAGATAGAGTATGTGAGTTACGCAGGCGAGCATCACTTACCGCTAATCATGAGCCTGGTTGATCAGGAACTCAGCGAACCCTACTCCATCTTCACTTATCGCTATTTCGTGTACCTATGGCCCCAGCTTTGTTTCCTGGTAAAAGAATTCAGCTGAAAGTTTCTATCTTTTCTTGTGTGTTTCAATCTGAATTTGAGTTTTTGAGATTGAGAGCTCTTTGAATGTCAGGCGTTCCATAGAGGTAGATGCGTGGGGACGGTGGTATGCAAAATGGGGGAGCATCGAAACACTACGTTCAGAGGCTACATTGCTATGCTGGTTGTCATCAATCCTTATCGTGGGAAAGGCATTGGTAATCATACTTACACTCTCTAGCTCGACTGTACAACTACAAAAACTTAGAAAGATTGGACCTTTTTGGCATGTATGTGGATGGATGTGCTTGATGGAGGAGATTGGTATTGTATGGGACAAATTTTGATGCGAAAAGGGGTTTTTTAGCTTGAGGGAAGCTGGCTGCTGAAATGGGCATTTGGATGGCAGGGAGCTGTTGGCTAACTTCTTTCCACCACTCTGTTTTTTCTGCCTGGGTTTGGCTGACTCCTTTCTCAAGTGCATGATTGAGCTTTAAGTAACTGATGTCCAAAGTTGCAGCTGTGTTTCAAGCTTGAAACCAAGACTTTGATCCGTTGTTTAATACAGTCTGTATCTTTTTATTGCCCCTTTAGTCTGCATTGTCTCTGCTGTGTTTCTCCTGGAGATGTTTAGTTCTTGTGAACTCTAATCTTCTAGTTTATTTAATACTATATCACCATTATCAAAAAAGAAGAATAAAGGGTTCCTCGATTTAGGGTGCTAATTGTGGTTAGAGGCCTCCATTGCCTTCTAGATTTATATTGTTGCTTACGGTTTAAATTTATGATCTTTGCAGCTACTGAACTTGTTACCAGATCGATCAGAGTAATGATGGAATCCGGATGTGAAGAGGTATAGAATCGTATACTCAGTCTTGCTCTCCATGTAATCACTCTTGTTTCTTTCATTCGCGAAATGAAGTATTGCATTGTGTTGCGTATACATTCCATTGCACTTGCTCTAAAATCTTATGAATGATCTCCAAGATTGAGTCCTTGACACTGCTAAATGATTTGGGAACTGTGTTTTACTGCTACTGATATTCCACATTTGGCTGCAACTTTTCTGAAGTTTTATTAACGAGCCTTTTAGAGTGATTATTTGGCATTGCTATGAACTCCTATGGACTACTGATAACTTGTCTTTTACTGTCTGGTATGCCCTTGATTGGAATGTTTCCTCTTGCTTTATTTCAAGCGTCTAGTCCATGCTTATCAAAATCCAAGTTGGTACTAGTTCAATTGAGTTGTTTTGATTGATCCTTAGGTGACACTGGAAGCAGAAGTAACAAATAAAGGTGCACTCGCACTCTATGGCCGACTGGGGTTTATTAGGGCAAAGCGACTCTTTCGCTACTACTTGAACGGAGTAGATGCTTTTCGTCTGAAACTGCGGTTCCCACAACTAGAGATGCACCCAGCTTACATCGCTGTCCAGAATGAGTAACTGAGATGACGCACGGGATGATTCCTTGTAGCAGTGTGCACCATTCAATCGGCAGTCTGATGATTCACAACCGCATGAGCTTTCAATGCTCCAAGAAGGGAACCTAAAAAAGTGATGATACGAGGTGTGTTTCTGGTAATGTGGTTAAGGCGATAATCAGTTTCAAGCATGCAACTTAAGGATCTTTCTTTGGACTTTGGAGGTAGGTTGCCAAACCGAACACTGTTCATGTGCCATGATTTATGGTTGTGGCTATTGAGTTGAGAACGACAGTGTCATTCACAAAAGTAACATGTTCTTTGTATATGGTTAGTATCCATACACTTGATTTCTCTTGACTGTGTAGTCCATTTTGGTCACCTGTGTGAAGTGTCTGTCTCATTAGGTTACAATCTATCAATGACACAATCACGTTCTTAGCCTAGTGGTTCCCGTTCGAATCCTTCACCACCGTCTTTCTCGTTTTCACGAGTGATGAACTGTGATGGTTACTTTGCCTCAGCTTCCTCGTTTGCAGCATATGGTTTACTATTGCTAATGCTCATGGTCAAGTGTACGACGTTGAGGCTGATGACCTTTTCAATGTCATCTTGATTGCAACGCGAGATCCGGTACCATGCAACATGCATCCGTATGTATTTGTCATATTCTCTCATTGCGACAGGATCCGTACCTAAGGCCATGGCAGTGTCGAGCGACGATTGCTCGCATGATTTTCATTCATCCAATCAGCACCTTGGATCAAGGTCGAGTTTGTGCCTCGGCAGTTGAATTCACTTGATGGTTGCGCTCGCATGATTTTCATTCATCCAATCAGCACCTTATGATATTACTACTTCAGTAGTACATCAAAGTAATGCTTTTTTTTCAAGCGTCATCCAACGAGCCCAAAATATGCCAGTACCGTGATCATCATCTGGCAGCATAAAATTATACAAACAATTGAAATCCTTCCCAAATATACCTTCTTGTCCTTCTCATCCACCAACTTGCTCAAAAGGGACTCCATCTTCGTGCTCCATTCCAATTCCTTCTTGCATGCCATCAATTCTGCGCTCGTCTCCTCCAAGCTCCGTCGGAGCTCCTCCTTATTGGCTTCCTCCGCCGCCGCAGAGCTGAAAACTCCTCGAACATTCGCGTCATATTTATCCCAATCGTCAGGGCAATCGCTGAACTGCATAATTTTCGGTAGTTCAGCGAAATGATTTGAGCAATCACTCGCAGAGGCCAAAACGATTCACAAAAAATACAAAAGCAATCGTTTCTACTTTCCTAAGTGTCATTAATTAATCAACTCTTTTCTTAAGTCCGAAGGTAAGCCAAGAATAATTAAGGCCGTGGATGGAAACAAGTTTATATGTAAGATCAACCAGCAGCAATCGAACTGTCAAGAAAAGCGAGTAATTTGTTACTGATCAGTATGGAAACTTTGTCAACGCTCCAGCTAGTAACGCTGATTTCACGACTCGAATTGAAAATGTCGAATGACCAGTTGAGAATCGTTGTGGTAACAATGTTTAACACCAAGATTTGTTTTCACGACTCGAATTTGATTTGTAGCTCGCCATTCAAATTGATTTGTGTAACCAACCGGACC
Source organism: Linum tenue (assembly GCA_946122785.1). Lineage (NCBI taxonomy): Eukaryota > Viridiplantae > Streptophyta > Magnoliopsida > Malpighiales > Linaceae > Linum > Linum tenue. The sequence continues at coordinate 63,531,622 of CAMGYJ010000004.1, read as the reverse complement.
AAATCAATTTGAACCGAACCAATGTGGCAGTTGGAGTGAACCAATCGGTCCAACTAACATGAGGCCAAACCAGTACAATGGTTGAGAGATTTTAAACGAACCAATGCAATGGTTGGGGTTTGAGTTGTAACTACCAACACGAAGAGTTGCATCCCTTCTTACGAATCTCTTCATTTTCTATAAATAGCATCAACCCCCAATTTTCATACACGAGTTATCCCAAGAAATTTTCGGGTAGAAAAAAAATAGTTTTTCTATTTCGTTGCATTTTCTGCTCTACAAAACGCATAACAGAGTCGTGTGACTTCTTGTCGTTCGTCGGTTTCCGACTTTGAATTGTGTTTGTTGCGTGTGACTTCTCCTTAACCGTTTTGACTTTGAATTCTATATGTGACATGTGTTGAAAAAAAAAAAACTAGTATACATGACAATTGACATAACCATAACATATATTACGTACGTAATGCACACTGATCAAGTAATCATCGACCAGTGACCTTAAAGAATATTTCCTGGGAATCCGATGATTAAAGCACCGATTATGCAGAGGCCGATACGGTTCACGAAAACTTGGAATCCGATGATTCCGTAGTCTCTTTGTATCGCGGTGAGATCGTAAACCAGCATCATGAACTCGTATCCCTCAATCGTGGTCCCGAAAACTCGTAGCGCCTCGTGTTGTTCTTCCGTGGGGCCGACGCGAACTCGATTGTCGGCCCAGAGGCGGCGGCGGCGGGCGGGCGGGTTTTTCCACATGGAAATCGTTGAGGTCGCCGTTGTACCAGCAGGCGTGAAGACTGCTGCTACTACTGCCAACACATGATGTGATGAATATTTGGTCGGACTTCAAGGTGAATGCTTTCGACGTCGACATTCCGACGGCGGGGATAGTAAAACTTTGAATTGTCGTTTGTCTACTAAACCCCTACCGGTTTGTGACTTGTGATTGTTGTGCATATTGGTCGATTTGGTTCGTAATCGGATCGAATCGTTGATAAAATCGAACTAAAATTGAAAAGGAAATTAGGATCGAAAAGCATATTTAATGTTGATTCCATTTTACATTTATAGTTTAAGATCATTTAGAAGATCACAGTCGAATCAAAATTCATTTTAGCAGGTACAATTCAATTAAAGTATTGATTTTGTATGATTTGCTCTTGTGTGACATGAATCATTACGGACCATAACATGCAAAATTACGAGAAATCATCCTTTTGTCTTAAAATGAAATACAATGCTTGTATTTGAGGAGAAGATGTATGGACTACCAAAATCATTCTTTATGGATAATTATCAATGTCTTTAAATTGTCAATTTCATTTTTTTTTTCTTCTCATTTTTTGAAAGGTCACTTAAATCCTTCAACTTCCAAATAATTATTTTTAGAATTTATATATTAAAACAATACATCCAATTGAATACGAATAAATAAATAGATTTGGAACATCCTAACTAGCAGAGCTAAAAGTTTGGTACCAGTATTTGGGATATACCGAATACTGTACCGAATTTGTCTATATTTGGTATTACCGAATACACGTATTATTTTCTGGGATTGAGATTGAATTTCAATTGTTATTCGGTATTAGGGATTACGGAATTGGGATCGGTATATACCAAAATACAGATCAATACCGAAATATAAGCTAGTGCGTATTTTATCCTCTCAACTAGAATCTCTCATTCACTATTACACGACCCTCAACCACCAAGAGTGTCATTTAATTATACATAGATCATTTCATCACTATTAATAGTCGTCTCTCTACCTCCAATTCATCAAATTAATAATTACCAATGACAAGAACTTGAGATGTCTCCCCTCCTCCATTCTCCTTAATAATATCATAATTCAACACTCTTTGCTTAGTCTTTTCCCCCTAAATTAAACAATAAAATCTCATTTATATACTTAATTATTAATTGTAAAGGTAATTAAATTTGTAATCGATAATACCGATTGGGATACCGAAGTACCGATTGGGATACCGGAATATTTAGGGATTGGGATTGGGATACCGAAATTATTTAGGAATTAGAATTGGGATTGTGATTGAAATTGACTTTAGGAAGTAATTCGGTATCCAGAATTTCGGTATTTGGTATTGAGATACCGATATCGTATCAATTTCCACCCTACTAACTAGTGCCCGCCAAGCGGCCCAAACATCCCGCGTCGTTCGTCCACGTAGCGTGAGACCAATGAAACCAAGCCACGTGTATCACCCGCATCACTGATCGAAATGGTTCCGCCGCGGAAAAATCTCTGCCACTTTTCATTGTTCGGTCATCTCCGCCGGGCGGGAAATCGGCGATCGACGGCGGCGGGAGTTCCAGCTACTGCGGCAGCCATGTCCCGAAGCATCTCGTACGTAACGGGAACCCAGCTTGTCTCTCTCAAGCGCCTTCCCAACATCGCCATAATCGATGTCAGGTAAATCAATTCTTCCTCGCGCCGATAATAATCAAGATACCGATGCATTTTGGTTGATTCTTTTTTGGGGGGTTGTGAATTTGTCAAAGAGACGAAGAGAGGAGCTACGACGGGCATATAGCCGGCTCGCTTCACTACGCCAGCGGTAGCTTCGGCGATAGGATCTCTAATCTTGTTCAGGAGGTCAAAGGGAAAGACACCCTCGTCTTCCATTGCGCGTTGAGCCAGGTCCGGTTTTCGATCGAGCTAATTATGTTTCCCCCCAATTATCGATTAGGGTTTTCCGTACTTTGGTCAGAAACAGGGTGGTTCTACTTTGGATTGTAGCTCTTCAACTAGCAACTGTGTGTTCCGTGGTAGCTTGATCTAGTGTTTCATCGCGTCTGTCTTCGTTCATTTGGTGAATTCAGCTGGGTTTTTGTGCGGCCTGTGATAGTTTTTTTGGAAAATGTGGAAGTAGAGGATCCATCAATGCATCGTGAGTGTTCTTATTCGGGGGGAGAGAGAGGGCACAAGTCACTGGACTGCATATAGCTTATCTTGGTACATTAGTGGATGCTGTGAACTTGCACTTTGGAGGGTGGGATTCAAGTCACTTATAACTGAGGGTCAGTGGAAATGTGAGTGAGAAGAAGAGGGCAGAGGTCCACAAAGCTTTTAGCTTTACTAAGTAGTCGTATATCATGGTAGATCGATGCAGGTAAATTCAGAAACTTTCTGCAGTATGAGAGTAGTATATCAGGGTAGACTCTAATAGGCTTGAGGAAAGATCGGCCTTTTCGCCAAATGATTGAACCTTGCTAACTTCTGTAGTTTTTCCTTAGAACAGCTTGGTTTCACGGTGTTCCTTACTTCAGTAGTTATCAACTCAGGTATGTTTTACTTGGATCATTGGCCTATTGATCAAGACAAATCGACTCTTCATACTTGAATGGTCTCTGAACATGTTTAGCTCTCTGGAGTTTGTTGGTCGGATGCATGGTTGTTCACCCTTGTAGTTTATCTTAATCTTGGCACTGCACAAATCTCTAGTTTCTTACACAAGAATAGCCCAACAGTGTATTTTTGAACTGAAGTGCTAAGCTGGTAATCTTGCTCTTTATGTCAAAACAAGCCTAATCGAGATGCTATAGATGTCCACCAAGTACGTTGTCTTAAGATTGCATATTGTTACCCGAAATAGATAAACATTCCTTAATCTGGTGACGATATGTCTCCACTTGGGGAATTCATGTTCAGGAATAATGCTTTGATGAGAAGAAGAATAACTTACTAAATACCAATGACCATATTTCTGGGAACACAACTAAGCACAAGTATCCATTATCTGCAGGTTCGAGGACCGAAGTGTGCAAGAAGGCTGGCGAATTATCTCGACGAGTTGAAGGAAGACACGGGAATAAAAAACGTGATGGTGCTAGAGCGCGGCTTCAATGGCTGGGAGGCTGCTGGTAAACCTGTTTGTCGCTGCACCGATGTTCCTTGCAAAGCTGGATGTCAGTGATTGAATCATCAACAGCTCTATACAAGGCAGTTTAGTATCTACGTCCCAGCTAAAGAAGCAACTCAGTCGCACTATCATTGCTTCGCATAATGTGGTACAGACGATTCATCATCATCAACTCTGTCTAAGCATTTTGGTTGTTACTGTAATGATCCAAAATCTTGTCTGCCATATGCTCCATGTAAGCATATTCTGGTAAACAATGTAACTATGAAAGATCTGCCAAATCCTGGAATTTTCTTTTATATGTTTGTAACAAGGTACATTTGGTTCCGCCAACGAATTGTCTGATTGCTACGTAATGTGGTTTGTATTTGCCAGCGCTTTGTTTGGACAGAGTTGATGATCTTTCTTAGCTTGTGAAGTTGTGATGTTCCACCATATGCCAGAAGTTGTAGTAGACTGAATTGGTAAACTAAAGAGAACAAATTGGTAGGACTAGATAAGAAATGAAAAAAGATTGTGGATGAAAATTGGACAAAAGAAAATATTAGGTACTGTTTGTGTTGTGTGTCGGTAAACGATGTCGTAAAGTTGGCTAAAGTTTGCCCGTCTCTAATTGGCGGAAAGCCGTCATCGATTCGCGGTTTCTTCCTCTGCTGGCTTTCAGTTTCACATTTTGGTCGACAAGACTTCGATTTCTTGGCAGAGCCTCCTGAATTCTCGTGGGAAAAAAGTTCGTAACTTCTGAATCTTTTCGAACTCGATTCCGCCATAGTCAACTGTGCTTCGATTCTTCAACTAAGGGTTCGTTCAGGAAAAGGAGAAGAAGAGAAGATGGTAAGCGTCTGACCTAGTCTCAATTTTGTCCACTCCCCATGAATGGATTCGAATTCGATCTCAATTCTTGTTTACGGAATCAGGTTTTCTGCGTGATGTGTCTGTTGCCGCTCTTCCTCATCCCGATCGTTAATCTACTGCCGCAGCTCTTCGATTTGATCATGGTAAGGGTTTTCACATGACTCGAACCGAATCTTCTTTTTCTGGTTATGGATTGGATTGAGGGAGTCGCCGGTGTTGCTCGTTTGTTGACTTTTCGAGATGTTGTTTTGTGTTAGGCGAAAATTTATGCGATGTTTGGATGGGAGTACAGGAAGCCGGAGAGGGCTCCTCCGGCATGCCCTTATAAGCCTGCCGCCAGAAAGGACGATGGTAGCAATGTAAGTTCAAAAAAGCCGATTTGCTCTTTCTTTCAGCTCAATTCACTCTCAGATAGTATGCATTGAATAAGACTCTGAGGTCTCTGTTTGTTGAGTTGAATCGGATTAGATCGGATTATATCTTTCACAGTTGTCTTAGCTTCTTGTTTTGAAAAATTTTGTTTAGCTTTGCAGCATCTTATCATAATAGTTGAAACCTGTATCCTTTCTATTGCTACAGTTAGTTTTATGATCGGAGTATCCATAGTTGGCACTGCCTGAGAAACATTAGAACTTGGATAGTATGGGATTTAGACTAGTGGGGTTGGAAGTTTGCTCAAGAAAATTTATGCCTTGATGAAGAAATGTTGAAGATGGGGATTGAGGAAACTGTAGGGGATGTTAGAATGTGAATCATTTCAAGGAACGCTTTGTCATAATTTATCGGTCTTTGACACTTTCTGACTGTTTTCACATGTTTGTGTGATAGCTTCTGTTGTGAACCCTTTTCTTATTTCCTTTGCTCTGGGGATCGCCTTGCTATGAAGTGGTATTTTTTCTGAGTTTCTGGTTTATTCACGGGTACTAAAGTCATTGATTGGTTGTGCTGTGGAGCAGGTTGTGATGGAAAGCTTACCTGGGGATCACCCACCGGTTCAGAAACCTGTGGAAGTAGGAAACGGGAAGGAGGACTGATACTTGTACGCACGTTCAGACAATCACTCTCCCACCATCAAGAAGGATCTCCAACGCCCATGGGAAGAAAAACTAATGCTCCGAGGTTCCTTGTACTTTTGTTATCCTCGTGTCGAGGTAAATCTTGTGTAATTGAGAATACGTGCAAGTGCTGAAATGATAATTCTGCTGCTGTTTGTGTATTGAATATACTTGAAAGTGCTGAAATGGAAAATCCTGCTACTGTTTGTGCAAAATGAGTGAACTGTGATACGCAAGTATATATGTTATTGATATGATGCGATGCTGAGGTGATAAATTTATGCAGAACTGCTTATGTTATTACAGGTCATGCTTATGTTATTAAGATCTCGTGTTTGTTAGAATCCATGTATCATGTTTGTACCATACTGTTATGATCGTAATCCTGGTTAATATCTCTTGTCGTGTCAACTAGTTATATCGATTGAACTAGAAGAAGTAATCAGGTTAAGTATGATCTTATGACGAGTTTTCTTCTCTTCAACGTCCCATTTTGCTTAGTTCACAAACATTGTTGATACGACCTAAGCCGGACTCTCCCCATTTACAGAACCTCGGCATTTTCATCTAGTAACAGAGAATCTCTAACTACAATGGAAGCACAGAAAGAGGAAACTTATTGCTCAAAAAATGTAATTTAGGAGAAAATCATGCAAGATATCCAATTCTCTCCCGTCTTCATTACCTTTACCTCTTAATTCCTTCTCTTTTGGCAAGTCATAGAACTTTGAAATGCAGAAAGGCAAAAACCTTAGGGCTCGTTTGCTTGTTGGATTTGAAAATGAAGGTTTTGAGTTTCAAAAACCTTTGGATTTATGATGGATTTGTTGCATCATGGATTTGGAAGAGTACATTGTTTGTTTAGTTGATTTTTTATCATGGATTTGTGATGGATTTGTCTCACATTTTTTCCTTCCATTGTCAAATCCCAAATGAAATGTGGGATTTACAAATCCGTGGGGTCCACGGATTTGGATCTAAAAAATGGGTCCAAATCTGTGGACCCCACGGATTTGTGTCCCTCAACAAACAAAGGATTTGTGTCAACTCCATGATGCTTGGGATTTGGGTTCCAAATCCATCACCCAAATCCCACAAGCAAACGACCCCTTAGTCATTGACTCTGTTGCTTAAATTTGGCTGTGCTTTGATGAATCCCCTTCCATTTTTACTACAAAGCTGGGGCTAAATTCCAGCATACGCATTCATGGAACTCATTTCAAGGCTGGATTCCTTCCCCCCACTAGCCATCAAATGATCGCCACTACTTCCTTTCTGGATGAACGTTACCATAAACAGAGGAAGACTAGAAAAAGTAAACTCTCTATGTTCTATAAAAACCCATATTCTCCACCTCGGATTGTTTTGTACGTCGTTCTCATTCACCTCATCTTTAGTAATCTCGTTACACAATTCTCTTTGTTTCGTTCTAAATAATGGCACTTTGCCACAGAGAGGAATTCTGGCTTGATCCGAGTTACCCGCGCATTTCTACTCAAGACGCTCTCGACGAAGCATGGCGTTTGATTGCAGAGGACGAGGAGGAAGAAGAAGGAGAATCCAACGTTCATGTCAACGTAGATTCTGGTTCCTCCAAGAATGATGCTGCAATACTTACAAAATCGAAGTCCAAAATTCGCAGTGGCTTACAGAAGGTGGTGAAACAGCTCGTTTCGCCCGGTTCAGGTTTGGGTTTGGTTAGCTCTCTCTTGAGACTCGGTAGGTCAAGGAAATCAAGCAACAATGGTGCTTCTTCTTCTTCAGGTTCTTCATCTTCCGCAACTGAGTGTCCCCAGTCCTCTGCCTGTCAGGAGTTGGCTTCTGCAGACTACGTAGTTCCGCATGAAACCAAGCGTTTGTTTCGTGATTCTGCAGCTTCTGCATCCAGCTCATCGACTGGTACCTCTGATGAAGCCAGCACTGAGGAATCCTCATTCGAAGCGGATTCATCAACTTCGTCAGTGGCTGCAGCACCTCCGGAAAAGACAGTTCGTCACACCGTCGTCTCCCCTCCTAGACAAGACTTCCTGACGATGGAGCCCAACCTCCCTGTCGTCTTCTCCGTCGTTCCCAAAGTGGGCAAGGTGGAGCAGCGATTCTTGGCTAGCTTCATGAAGAGAAAGAAGGAACCCAAAAAGAGCACTCCATTGCCAGTAGCGTTATGTTTTCCAGTTCTATGGCCTTAGCTAGAGATAGAGGAAGCGCATTGAAATTTTGGTCAATCCAAATAGATATAGTTAGGTGTTACACATACGAAAATGTTTATTTTCTCCCTCTAATATGGATGAATTGTTTAATGCTTTCGCAGCATTGTACAATACGTATTCTGGAAATCAACGAGCAAAATACATAGTCGCGAAATATAGCTTAAATGTTCAAAGGAACTGTTGATATGACTTGAATCGGATTATCAGCCGCTACGACTGGTAACCGGGGGTCTCGCTGTCCGGTCAGCGAGTGGGGTCCAGGGGCAACGCCCCGGTGGGGGTGCGGGGGCAGCGCCCCCGGCCCACGGTGTATGAGCTCAATGTTATTTGGGTTCGGGTTCTGGGCCTGGTCTGTAACCGTTTCCTTTGCTATATTGGATTAGGTTTAGACCCACATGGAGAAGTACTATAAATACTTCTCATACTCCTCTGTAATCTGTAATCTCCTCGATATAGTGAAACTGGCTCTCTCTCGCCCGTGGACGTAGCTAACACACATCGTGTTAGTGAACCACGTAAATCGTGTGTCTGTGTCTTTCGATTCTCGCTCTCGTATTCTTGCTTTGTCGATTCCGGCGATTTCCCGATCCGTAGCAGCGCGTTTATAACAGGAACCATTACAAACCATCACAAATAAGAATGGGGAAGACATTGAAGAAAAATAATGTTACAAACCAATGGGGGGAAAAGAAATCCAACTACAGAAATTTGGGCAACCCTAGATTTTAAGGTCCGAACTGGCCAGCAAAAACTATACATTTTTTCTTAGTTACTACACTTTGCTGATGGTAAAGTGTACCTGAGAGCTAGGGTTTCTTGTGTGCTGTATAGTGGTTTCAGAGCTTCCAGTAAATGCCCAGTTTGTGCAGGACTCCTGAGACCACTGCCCAGAATGTGATTTGTGCAAATATCACGTACAACAAGGTTCCCACCCGCTCCGACTTCCACACGTCATTGAAAACGTGGTCTTGGATCCAGTACACCTGCGCAAAACAATGCGGGGGAAATGCTCTTCAACTCTATAGCAATTACGTACTAAGGAATGGTTGATGAAATCATGTGCTTCATCGATGAGATTGCGCGAAAAATCAGAAGAGGGCCAGAACAGAGAATCGATCCCCGTGACTTACGAGGGTGTTGTCGGGGGACTTGTAGAACCAGCCATTGATGAACCCTTCAAAGATGCCTTGAGCAGCCATGACGTAAACCAGCATCGCGTTCATCCCTATCCATTCGAGAAACAGAAATGGTATCCTCCATCCCCACATATCGATCTGCTCGAACATAAAATTTGCAGCAGAGGATCAAAACAGGCTATTTTGGTCGACGACGAAGAATTCAGATGTGAGGGTGGCAGGAATGTTTAGTTATTTACCAGTATGTAGAATCCAGAGAACACTAGACCGGCAGCTCCACCGGTGAAGCAGACGTAGCTGAAGCTGTAGAGCTGTTTGTTCATCGGAATAGCTGCAAATGATCAACAATCAAGTGAGCCAATTTAGGCATTTTTTTTACTTCAGTTCGTTGCACTGTCATTTTTCAGATGGAAGGAAGAAAGGAGGCTTACCGTCAGTGAAGTGAAGAATGATGGCGATGATGAGCAGGCCTACGGCCATTGAAACCCATTGTTTGAGCCTCTCGGAATTCTCCTGCATTGCAGTTTTGGTAGTTGCTAGTTTTAGAAACAGAAGAGGAAAACGGTAGGTTCAAAAGAACGAGGAAGCGGAAGTTGTAACCTTGAAATGGATCAAAACATGTCCATAATGAATGCCAATGGTGCCAGACAGGATGGCAGAAATGGAACTGAGCAAAAAAAGATATGAGCAACCAGTCAGTTACTTCCATCTCAAGATTCATGGTTGAATGTAATCTCAAACTTAGCATCTTAATCAGAGTGGATATGATAACTTACCTCAGCAAGCCTTCGGGTTCGAATGGGCCATGGCACCAAGCAGGAGCATCATCGCGGAGATCACCTGACCTCGGAGCACTGACAGTGCAAGCCTTTGAAGAAGAATCACACTTGAGTTTTAGGCGAACTCGATAGATTGCATCACTAAATTGGGTGATGAATATGCTGGGAATATTTCAACCTACCTTGAGCCGACGCCATTCGGGACCACCGTAGAGATGGTTAACACCCCAGACTGCTCGATCCACATGACCAACAGCATTGCAGGCTGGTCCTAGGTGACCCCTCATTCCGCAGTTCACCTGCAAATTATAGAGACAACCAACATTATTTTATGCGAAATATGCTTCTAATTCGGGGTCGGAAATTGTCATTGATCCAAACATCGATTCTGCCGGAACCGATCCGGGGTCGACTGAATCGTTTTCCCCTAGTTTTAGTAAACTACTCAATTTTCAAGCTGAGCTAAGAAATGGGCAGTGCCAAACCATATATCTCTTCTTTTCGTCGTGGTTCACAAAACTCCAGTCCGGAACATAGAGTGCAAATGTCGTGATCATGTAAACGAGGAAAGAAACGAACCCTCCAAGCCTGCAGTAAATTGCAGAGAAGATCAACTTCTGAAATAAGCTAAATGGTGAATGAACGCAGCTGAGCTGTAAGTTGTTTTCTCACCATTGCCATCTGTATACGGTGAAGATTGAGAAATGCCCAGGATTCAAGATCTTTTGTCTGTGCATGATGGTGAACGTCTCTATCAGAGCCACAATCATGTATACCAATGCAATTCTCTGGTTACAGCAGAATAATATTGAGATTCTCAGTAAGTATAAAATGTCTAAATTCCTATTCTGTCAACAACAACAACAAAAACTTGCAGGGTTGCGAAGGTTAGAGATAGACCTGGAGAATGCCACACCATCTGATCAGCTTCATGTCTACTCCATAAGCGAGGTCACTTGGAGCGTGTGAATATCCTCCTGTAATCCATCAGGTTTTAGTCTACAGCATATTTATCGGAACTACTCCACAGATTGCAACTAGCCTTCATGGTCCCTATAAGTCTTACTCTAGGCTAAGAGAATGAGGTTATGAATGGAATATCACTACCTTGCAACAGAACTCCCCAAAAGAGAAGCTTCAATGTCCTTGTGAGTATCCTCCTTACGGCATCCCTCTTCTTAGGTACTCTCTACAACATTGACATCATAAAACTTAAGCAACTCTCAGCAGCTACATTATTACTGAACAAAGAATCAGAAGAGAAGTTGGAGTGAGGGAATAGTGTACCTTTAGTGCCAGAGCTATTGCCATGCCAACAATGAAGAGGAAAAAGGGCATCACAAAGTCTGCCAATCTACAGCCATTCCATGGTGAATGATTAATCTGAGGGTATGATTCTCCGGCATCATCCACCAGAATCATCAACTGCAGATAGATTCATGCAAACCTCTATCAGGAACCAAACATGCCCTCAGCCATTAACCAGTAATGTTAGGCAATGAATCTGGAAATGTTAACCCAATCATTCTGACACTTACCACTACTGTTAGCCCTCTGAAGACATCCAAAGTTGCAACCCTCTTGCTCTTCTGCTTTTCAGGCTGCTGCTCTTCTTTTTCTTCAGCTTCCGGGTGTTCAGAAACTTCATTCTGCTTTTCTGCGCTTCCAAGTGATTCCCTGTGGGTAAGCCCTTCTTCCAGATTCTTGGGATTCTCCATTGCTTCGTGGTAATGAGCCTTGGTATTGGCTACACGAATGTTTAGTGGGGCTACAGTTGATAACACTGGCAAACAATATATGAGGCAGAGAGCGGCCTTGGGAATAAGGAAAGCCGGCTGATAAAATCATAAAGGACAGAAAAGATGATGTGTCAGAGAGGCCAATAGAAAGTTCTTAGCAGTCACCAGCTAACCAAACGCAAGGCAACGGTCCAGTTCAAATATTGGATAGTAGTCAGCTGTCAAATCCACATTCTTTGTTTACTATGAATCTTAGGACATGATATTGCTTCAGAGAGGCTAATCAGTGCCGGGTGCAAAATGGCAACAGCCAAACAGAACTCAACAGCAAAGGTTGATTACGGGATCACTGTCGTTGTCGTTTTCAGTAACAGCCAGTGAAACAATCCATTGAACTTGGTTTCTCTTTAGTTAAAGCTAGCTAAAAACTGGAAAAAAACACCATAAAGGTTAATTGCTTTGAGGTATCCGCTGCCCAAGTTTCAATCAATTCTACTAATCATTTCTTAATAGTAGCATGTTTGAGGTAATTACCTACGTTTGAATCTTTTCTTGACAGAAACAGTAAGAACTTGTACTAAATAAATAGTTAACAGCGTAGGTAGATGCACCGCACGGTCTAGTCTGATCCATGCATTTGTCAGTTTCCACCTCACTTTCAAGCCAGCTGAAAAGGAGAACCTTCCTGAAGTGGCAAATGTCAGTTCCCTGTTCTGCCTAAAAGTTTCTCCAACTCCAACTTCATAATTTTAAATCCAATTGGTTGACGTAATTCAGGAATAAACAATTCTTCAACTAGTCTTAGTTTATGAGCGGAAGTACCTAGTCAAAATTATACACTTTGCCATCGAGAAGAAAAATTAGTATCAAATTCCTGAGAAGAACACTTATGTACCTGGAAGAAACACAGAAGAAAGCACGAAGCTTTGTCATGGTAACAGATCTTTCAGAGCCCTGCAAGAACAAGGCCAGATATGGATATTACTATGTTTCAAACAGAAATCACATGCAGAATTGGTCTTGTTAGGAAGTCTCATTTCATATCAAGCCATCTTGATAGTGAGCGGTTACGTAGACAACAAATTTAGTGTGGAAAATGTCAGTTTCGGCCGGCCGAAATAATGCACAGACTAATATTATAATTCAGCTTTTGATTCCTGTCCAAACAGGTATAGCCAACCAACTCCCCGCCAAATGATTTCAATTTCCAGTAATAGACAAAATGTCTTGCACATAAATTAGCTCACAAAAGCTTCACAACTTGCACTTGAGAAATCGTTATACATATGTATACTTTTAATGGATAGTTAACTGAGCTTCTTAGTTCACTGAAAGTTTGGTAATTAGTTGCTTTCATATGTGCATAAGGGAAGGAATTCTATGAGCTCTAATTCTACCAAATAAATACCCAATGACAGAAACTCATCCTAGAACAAAAGCAATCAATTACCTCTTTCAGAAGCCTCGCAGGAGGGGAATAGGAAATACTTGCAATGCCTGCTGAGTTCCAGAGTTGGAAGGGAGTCAAAGCCTTCACCTTCCAAACCCTCTCGGGGAGATGGTTCATGGTATTTGCCTCCCTCCTGATCATGTCTGTCAACGGCACAAGCTACATGTTCGGCCTCTACTCAGGAGACATCAAATCATCACTAGGCTATGATCAAACCGCACTCAACACTCTCAGCTTCTACAAGGACTTGGGAGGCAACCTCGGGTTTCTAGCAGGCCTTATCTACGAAATCATCCCACCATGGATGGTCATCTCCATCGGATCAATCATGAACTTCTGCGGCTACTTCCTCATCTGGTTATCCATCACCAGCCGAATCCCAAACCCGCACCTCTGGCAAATGTGCCTCTACATGTGTATCGCCACAAACGCTGCTTCCTACTCAAACACTGCAGCTTTGGTCACTTGTGTCAAGAACTTCCCCGAGAGCCGTGGCAGTGTGATCGGCCTGCTGAAAGGGTTAATCGGGCTGAGTGGAGCTATCATCACGCAGATTTACCATGCTTCATATGGGAACAATTCCAGCTATGCGATCTTGCTCGTTGCTTGGCTACCCGCCATTGTTCCCTTGCTGTTTCTGCCAGTCATTCGAACCATGAAATTTGATCGACACCAGAAGGAGCTGAAAGTTTTCTACCACTTCCTCTACGTTGCACTTGGGATTGCTGGTTTCATCATGGTTATCATCATCATTCAGAACAAGTTCAGTTTCAGAAGAGCTGAGTACATCACAACAGCTTCAGTTGTTACCTTGGGATTGCTTCTACCATTGGCCATTGTAGTCAGAGAAGAATTCAAGCTATGGAAGAGCAAGAAACAAGCAATGAATAGCCAAACAGAACTCAACATCGTGGCTGAAAATACAATTCTACAAGCAATTAGTCCAAATCCCCCAAAATTGAAGCTAACACTATTGACCTGGTTCACACAGATATTCAATCAACCAGAAAGGGGAGAAGACTACAGCATCTTACAAGCGGTTTTCAGCATCGACATGGTGATCATCTTAATCTCGACGACTTGCGGCGTCGGAGGCGCGCTGGCGGCAATCGACAATCTTGGTCAGATCGCCGCATCTCTAGGCTACCAGAAGCGCACAATTTCGACATTCATCTCGCTCGTAAGCATATGGAACTTCCTCGGACGAGTACTCGCCGGGTTCGCCTCGGAGATCCTGCTGGCGAGACGGAAATTCCCTCGTCCGCTGCTTCTCTCCTTCGTCATCTTGCTCTCTTGCGTCGGCCACCTCCTGATCGCATTTGGAGTCCCGAACTCGCTCTACTTCTCCTCCATCCTCACCGGATTCTGCCTCGGCGCGCAGCTGCCGCTGGTCTCCACCATCATCTCCGAGATATTCGGGCTCAAGCACTTCGCCACGCTGTACAGCGTCGGCTCAATTTCCAGCCCCATCGGGTCCCTGATCTTCAACGTGAAAGTCGCCGGCCTTTTGTACGACGAGGAAGCTACGAAGCAATTGGAACGATTGGGACTCGCGAGAGAGCCTGGCGAAGAGCTGAAGTGTGCCGGAGTGAGCTGCTTCCGCTCGGCGTTTCTCATCATCGCGGCTGCGAGTTTTCTAGGTTTTCTCGTTTCGATCGGCTTGGTCTGGCGCACGAAGGAGTTTTACAAGAGCGACGTGTACGCGAAGTTCAGAGGAGAGAATGAAGCTGCATCTTCAAGCGAGACTGGAGAAGGCGCCGTAGAAACAACGCCGACAACCGGCGATCTCAAGTAAATTACGGATGATATCCGACTCCAAGCCAAAGGCTGTGAGAACCGCGAAATTTGGAATTGGAAATGGAGAAGATTTGACGTGTTAACATTTTAAAAATTATATAATTTTCTTTTTCCCTGCTACAATTTGCTTACTTCTGGACTTGGGCCGCTTGCTTTTATGTAATTATGGGCCGATGAACTAACGAGTTTTTCTCTATGGGCCTCAGTTGAGGGTAGAGGGCCAAGCCCAGCCCAACAATCAGCAGTAAGGGTGTGTTTGGATGTGCTCTTTTAGAACCACTGTCCACGGCGGCAAGAAGGTCATTTTGACACTCCAACTTTCTTAATTTAGCGACTTGGACGCAAAAAACTTTATATCGGGTCAAATCGATAAATGAAAAATCATAATAGAATTTATTGATCTGACGATAAATATAGTCATTTTGACACGTCATAGGCCACATCATCATCTTTGTTTTATCGGGTATATTTGATTTTCCACGTGGGCTAGTGGTTGGTTCGTATAGGCATCATCCGGCATGAAAAATGAGTTCCTTTTTCACGGGCAATAGTTGGACGGACGTCATGATCACTTACAGTTACGTACAGAGCTTTAATAGCTTTTTCCAGCCGCATGCATGCAGATTTTACCTGTTTTGTTGCGGCCATACTAGTTGACGACGACTCGGCGCAGCTCTCTGAAAAGGTGGCCGAATATAGCCAGATAAACTTGAACAATAAGATATGGATAACGAGGAACCGAAAACAACCTACATCGATCGCATTCATACGTAACTGCATACCTCATGCATGCATTATGCTTCAAAAATATTTAAGTGTCGAAAGTAGGATTCGGAACAAAAAGAGTTAGAAATTTAAAAAAATATAGTAACCAATTATCTCAGTTCCTTTTTAGAGTATATTGGGTATGATGACTTGCAATTCATCATGATTTGGAAAAAATAATCTCTCTTTCACAAAGCGCTTAACCATACTTGAGAAACTTTTCATTTATGCTTCTGCCTTTTTACAAATTTTAACTAACTTAGTAGCAAATGTATATATTAATATTGGACTTCTCAAATTATACATGATGATGTCATTAGCAATGATTCATCAGCCGACCAGTTGTTGGAAGCGGTAGGCAGCTTGATGCAAGAGGTAATCCAATTTTTTGAATAGTGGTGGACTGCTAAGTGAACGAGGTAGACCATTTCTCCGAAACACCACTTCAAAGTCCTACTATTTAGCGTTGATTTACCATATAATTTTCATTTCATAAGATAACATCAAATATCAAAAGAGGATACAGCAACAGACTGAACACTACGCGTAGATCTACCACTGCTTTTACATCCGGATGAATCTGAGCACTGGACTTTCTTCTTATTTCTTACAAAATATCCAAATTTAGACAAATAGTTTATGGATACTAATATACTAAAATGTCATTAGTTATACTCCTAATCATATAATCATCATCTTATCCTTATCCACAACCAAAATTTGGAAACTCGACGAGGATAACGCAAATCACCAAAACTACGGAGCTAATTTTAGTAACTATCATTATTATGGATATTATGGATCATATGATCTCAGAAAACAACTATAAAAGTAAACATTATAATTGACCCCGTCCAAATCTTTGCTTACTTATCCTCATCACCACTCACTTTTATCCAAATCTCCTCCCCCACACACTCACTCACTCAACGAACGAACCAATCGGAGATCCAGCACCCAAACCTCAAAAATGGCCGTCGAAGCACCCAACGGCGACGGAGGAGGCGGAGGCGGCGGAGGAGGATGTCTCCCGCAGAAGAGCTTCCTCCGCCAAGTCCTCCTAGGCCGGTGGTTCATGTTCTTCGCCTCCCTCCTCATCGAAGCCGGCTCCGGCGCCACCTACATCTTCGGCATCTACTCCCACGACATCAAATCCTCACTGGGCTACGACCAATCCACCCTCAACCTCCTCGGCTTCTTCAAGGACCTCGGCGGCAACGTCGGCGTCATCTCGGGCCTCATCAACGAGGTCTCCCCACCGTGGGTCGTCCTCCTCATGGGCGCCGTCATGAACATCTCCGGCTACCTCGTGATCTGGCTCGCCGTCGCCGGAAAAATCCCCAAGCCCAAAGTCTGGCAGATGTGCATCTACATCTGCGTCGCGGCCAACTCCCAGACGTTCGCCAACACCGGCGCCCTCGTCACCTGCGTGAAGAACTTCCCCGGGTCACGCGGCGCCGTTTTGGGGTTGTTGAAAGGCATGGTCGGGCTGAGCGGCGCCATCCTCACACAATTCTACCGTGCCTTCTACGGCGACGATTCGAAAGGTTTGATCTTGTTCATCGGGTGGTTGCCGACGTTGATCTCGTTCGTCTTCCTCCGTACGATCCGGATCATCGAGATCCAACGGCTGAAATCCAAAGAAGAAGGCCGATCTGAGATGTGGATTCTGTACCGAATCCTCTTCGTCCTCCTCGCCCTGGCCGGTCTGCTCATGGGTTTGATCATCGTCCAGAACCAGTTCCGGTTCAACCGGTCGGCTTACATCGGGAGCTGTGCTCCCGTCGTGCTCCTCCTCTTCCTCCCACTCGCCGTCGTGGTCAAAGAAGAATTGGACGTACGTAACAGATTACGTACGTCCAATTTCGCCGCTCCAGTACTTGCCACGGAGACTCCTCCGGAGGGGAGATCCCCGCAACGACAGCAGCCGCAGCAGCAGTCAGATTCGGTCGGATCTGGCTGCGCTGCAGGGATCTGCAGTCCTCCCGCGAGAGGGGAGGACTACAGCATCCTGCAGGCGCTGTTCAGTGTGGACCTACTGGTACTCTTCGTGGCGACCACTTGTGGTCTGGGTGGGGTGCTGACCGCGGTCGACAACCTGGGCCAAATCGGGCACTCGCTGGGCTACCCGCAGCAGAGCGTGACCACGGCCGTGTCCTTGGTCAGCATCTGGAGCTTCTTGGGCCGGGTCGGGTCCGGGTTCGGGTCGGAGGTCCTGATCTCCAAATACCGGTTCCCCAGGCCACTCTTCTTCACCTTAATCCTCCTGCTGGCCTGCGCGGGCCACCTGCTGATCGCGTTCAGCGTGCCGTACTCGATCTACGTGGCGTCGATCGTGATCGGGCTGTCGTTCGGGGCGCAGTTCACGATGCTGTTCGCCATCATCTCCGAGATCTTCGGGCTGAAGCACTACGCCACGCTGTACAACTTCGGGGCGGTGGCGAGCCCGGTCGGGTCGTACGTGTTGAATGTGCGGGTGGCGGGTTATTTGTATGATAGGGAGGCGTTGAGGCAGATGGCCGAATTGGGCCTGACGAGGAAGGAAGGGGAGGAGCTGACTTGTAATGGGCCCAATTGTTTTAAGTTGGCCTTTTTGGTGGTGGCCGGAGTGACGTTGTTAGGGGCGGTGGTTTCGGTTGTGTTGGTGGTGAGGACTTGGTCGTTCTATCGAGGGGATATTTACAAGAGGTTTAGAGAAGAAGGGTCGGGTGCGGAGGAGGAGGGAGGTGGTGATGAGGTGGCAGCGGCGGCGGAGTCGCCGGACAATGTCCGGAGGAGTACTTAGTTGTGTTGAATGTGTAAATTGTGGGTTTTAGTGTTTTTTGGAGGAGATATATATAGATTGATAGTTTAGCAAGAGGGTTACAAAAGGATTTGGGAATGTAGTTAATTATTACTCTTGTTGTGAAACCTAGGGATATTGTATTTGTATGGCCACTACCTAGACATGAAATGCAAGTTTTCTATCTCATCCCTTTGTAAATGTTACCTTCAATTTGGTCACAAGATTCACATATATTAGGGATTTACATGGCAAGACGATGTTTTGGATAAAAAAAAATTATTTATCCATTCTATGTATGATAATCGTCCGAAAGTGAGGGAAAGAGAAGAGGAGTTTATATAAATTGGGGGTTGAGGGGACATCGACGACCAATACTTCTCTCAAAGGAGATGTCATTCGTATCATCTGAAAGTATCCCATTCAGCTCGAGTACTTTGAAAGACAGACCATAACTTTGTTATTATTATTATTATTACGTATACACGAGAAATACATATCGATCAACAATTCTATGCATGCTTGAGTTACGCCTAACCAAATTAGACGCTAGACAAATTCTCGATACCTGCCTTATGCTTCATGAGGAATTTTACAATGCTATATAGTATTGGTGCTATAGGTTTTTTGCCTTGATGGTACAACTTGAAGTTGTACCCTTTAACGTTATGGTACAATTTCGGATTGTACTGATACTCATTGGTACAAATTCTTTTATAGAACGACTTGAACTTGTACATTTATTTGATGGTACAACTCAAGTTGTACATAACATAAGGATACAAATTCCTTTATGGTACAAACTGAACTTATACATTTAACATTATAGTACAACTTTAAGTTATACATTAAAATACCAATCTTTTCTACTATAGCAGAAATGTTCTATGCTTTTAACACCTTCTTATCCTTGATTTTACCTAAGTAGGATGTTTACAGCGATTTATATTTGGGAAGACTTGGATGTGAACCATGTCAATGCATGGATGGGACTTCAAATGATGCAGACCTTTTTAGTGAGCTGTTGAACGAGGAGGACGAAAAAGGGAAAAGCTGGTGTCAATATGTAGCTAAAAAGGATCAAGAAGCCCAGTTTTAGATTGGGCCCCTTGTATGCTTCACTTATAAGTCACGGCGGCCCACGGTCATAACAAACAATTCTTACTTCTTTTGTATTTCGGTAGGACGACTGGCGGACAACTACTAACTCTTTTTAGTTTTTACTTCTTGACCACCTTATCTTTTATTTTCTCACAATTTCACTACAGTTTTATCTCTTCAGTTTTCTAATTGGTTGAGATGAGTTTATTAGATTAAGTTAGAAAAACACGATTGGGAGGAAATAAATACAAATCTGAGTTAATTAGTATTTAGTTGGGTGGCCACATGATTGATTAATTTCATGGGTGGATCATGAATCAAAAAATTTCTATACACACTTATTTTATTTGGGTGGGTTGTGGGTTATTCTGGGTCACTCGAATGATCCACACCTTTAACATGACAAAGAATTATTTTTTGTTTATGTTGTCAAATAGTTATCATGTTTTCTAACCGCACCGCACACTCATCATCGACCTCTAAAAAAACTAATTAAGAATATGTTTTGAGTTTAACTTCTATTATTGGCCAATGTTTGGTGTACCCACCTTAAAAATATTATTTTGTTTAATGTACATTAGATATTGAGATGAAAATTCAAATTTAACTAAAGTTTTTTAAGGAATTTAAATAAATTTTATTATAATTAACAGATAATAATCTACATCACAATATCTAACATATATTTGATATTTCACAATCTAGTAGTGATGGCAATTTGAAACCGTCTCGCGAATATACCTGACCTGTCCTTCCCTATCCCGCCCCGCTCTGTTCTTGCTCATTCTATCTTAATTTCTTACCGTATATATAGATATTTCTTCTATTTTTGCTTTTTCAACTTGTTAGAATCGATTTTTCAACTTGTTAGACTCAATTACCCATTCTAGTATCATTATTTTTCATTCATAAATTGTTTTCCACTTTCTTTTATTGTAAAAGGGTAAATTTTGAGTGTATTTTTTTCAGATAACATATCAGAGTGGGTCGACCAGCCCCACCTCGTCCCCGCGCGAGTTTTATCCGCCCCACCTCATTGTCATCACTACAATCTAGTTACCAATAGTAGTAATTAAAATATATTATTTATTTTCCTCCTTTATAAGTCGATAATCAGTGTATGATGTGTGTTAGAGCATATGATGACTATTTGATAATATAAAAAATGATTATTTATCATAGGAAAGGTGCGATTGGATAACTAGCAATCTACCCACCCAAATAAGTTATTTACGGATATGTCGTCCATAGCCCAAAAGTACTACTATGAATGGGGTTAATTGCATGGTTGGTCACTGAGATTACAAAAAACGTTCATGTTTGGTCACTAAAAATATTTAAATCCAGTCTTGATCACTCAAATTAGTTAAATGATTCAAGTTTGGTCACTCTCCGTCTATTTCCGTTAACTCCAGCTTACGTGGCAGTCAACTTTCATAGTTGACCGTTAAATATGTGACGTGGCAATTAAAAAATTATTAAAAATAAAAAAATAAACGTTTATATTTTCCACCTCATTATTACATTCATTAAAATATAAAAAAATAAAAAACCTAAAAACAACCCTATCTCCCAAATCCCAATCGCCCCCAACAAATGATTCACAACTCAACGGAATCAGGACTAACCCATTTCCAGAAATGCTTTCTAACAGTCACAGCTTGATCGGCAACCTTCTTATCCTCCGAATCCCCATACTCATCCCCTTCCTCTGTCACAAAATCGTCGTCCGGCAGCCCGTCCACAATCGCGTCCACCGAGTACAACATATATCTCGCCGGCAAACCAGGGTACGAAGCCGAACACCTCTCCTCCACCTTCTCCCTGTACGAACCCGACACAATCCGCACTTCCCCACCGGCAATCGACCCGAGCTCCTCTCGGATCGCCCGCAGGACGGCAGAATCAGGGCTCTCGTCGGGCTTCATC
The DNA here is from genome assembly GCA_946122785.1 of Linum tenue. Taxonomy (NCBI): domain Eukaryota; kingdom Viridiplantae; phylum Streptophyta; class Magnoliopsida; order Malpighiales; family Linaceae; genus Linum; species Linum tenue. Next base: position 63,510,140 of record CAMGYJ010000004.1, on the reverse strand, counting down.
TTCTCCGACAAGGGCCGGTGCCGGCTCCTCACCGTCCCGTCGGAAAGCTCCTGATGCGATTCGATGAGGACCCGGTTGTTCTTCCCGATAATTTTCACGGTGGCGACGTTGACGGTGCGAATCGGAGGGGTAGAATCGGCGAGGGAGGTCTCGCCTTGAGAGATCTCGAGCCAGAGGTTGTGAACATTCTTCGTCCCCGGCTTGACCCCCCAGGAGGAGAAGGAATCGGAGGGCAATCGGGGCTTCAGCCAATCGGAGAGGGAATCAGGGTTAGCGAAACGGCGCCGGTTGTTTGGGTTTGAGACCGACATGGATGGGATTTGGAGGAAGCGGCGGCTGCGGCTGGAGGCGAGGAAGGGGATTTTCGGGAAATAGGGTTTGAGAGAGGCAGAGGAAAAAGAAGAAGAGAAGAGGATGGAGAGAGTTGTTAGGAAGAAGTCAGGGATGTTGATGTTGTTGGGCCTGTAGCGGCGAGGAAGGGGATTTTCGAGAAATAGGGTTTGAGAAAGATGAATCGATCGATTACATGGCCATGTGGTTCCGTTCAGAGTCTTCTGCTTCTCGTCTCCGAATACATGGCCGCCGGCAGCTTGTCGGTTGTTTTTCGTTTGGTTTCGGTTATTTTTAGGTTTTTTATTTTTTTATTTTTAATGAATGTAATAATGAGGTGGAAAATATAAAAGTTTATTTTTTTATTTTTAATAATTTTTTAATTGCCACGTCACGTATTTAACGGTCAACTATGAAAGTTGACTGCCACGTAAGCTGGAGTTAACGGAAATAGACGGAGAGTGACCAAACTTGAATCATTTAACTAATTTGAGTGATCAAGACTGGATTTAAATATTTTTAGTGAGCAAACATGAACGTTTTTTGTAATCTCAGTGACCAACCATGCAATTAACCCACTATGAATGCGAAGAAGTTCAAATCCAAACCGGAAAGGTTGATTGCAACCGATGTACCAGCAAGCACTAAAGCAATCAAAAGTCATTTTGGCTCTCACATATAGCTTCCATTTTCTTGTTTGGCACACCAACAGTTAGCTGTAAAAACCCTTATCCATTAAGGTTTTTGCACCAATGCTGTCCTCCACAAATTATTATTATTTATTTTCTTCTTCTCTCATTTTTTGGTTAACTATGAAGGAAGCTATATTGTCCTTTTCCTCACAAGTCAAAACAAAATTAATAACTAATTTGTGAAGGGGTTATTATCTAAGTACTCAAGCTACTAGTTCACTAATTTTCTAATAACTTAGGCACTCCAAGTCAAATATGTAAACTTTTGTATAACAAAGAAAACATATTTTCCCAACTCAAAATTCATTAGTTACAAAATATTTTCACATGATTCCGAGGTCAACTGAATCTACATCCAACTCGACCAATGTGTTGTTCAAAATTTCGCATACTTGTAAAAAAAATGGTGAAGTATTTAAATTATAATCGATACATTAAGTATAAGATAAGTGTAGTTATATACAAACTCGATCTATTTCATCGGAATGAAAAAAAATTCAAACTTCAAAGTGCCTAAATTGCTTGTCTGTAATGTTGCAATTTAAACGATTTAACGTATTGGTCGAATGAAACTTTAAGTTCGAATTAACATTTTCACAAAAATTTTCTTGAAAACACTCTTCTTTTAGTTGCTATCGAGGTTTGAAGGATGTAAAGGCAAATTGATCGTCCATATATTAGTTCACACATTTTTTGTAAGATGATATACGTTTACTTTTCATGTCAAGTGCTATTTAACGAATTTGAATTTGAGACATCGAGATTGAAAATCACTTATATTATCACTGGAGTAAACTCTAATTTGCTATATTAGCTTACACATGATCTAATTGGCACTATTATGATTTATGCATAAACAAGTTATTTTTTCACTTGATACTATTCAACACTTTCTACAAATTTGATAAAATTAGTTGAGTTAAAAAAAAACCCAAAACACCATCACAAGTGAATCCAATTGAAATAGGGGGAACAAAATCCCCATTTACTTTCATTGCTTTGGCCTTTGGTGGATTAGAAAGCATCAAAGCAATATATTTCGTAATCATGCCCTTCCAATTTGTTATTATTATTTCTCTTTTTGATTTATTCTCATTTTGTTCCCCCGAGTTTAAACATTTTTTTTTTCTCTTTCTTCTCTCTCATTTCCTTGATTATCTCCAAACAAACACGCTCCCACTCGCATCCTCTTTCTCTCTCATCTTCCTTTCTTCTCTTCCCCCTAAAACTACCAATTTCTCCTCTCTTCCTCCCTTCCCTTCCTCGTCGGATTAATCCAATCGGCCGCCGCCGTCGTCCGATACAATTAAACTGACCACCGCCAAAACTCCTCCGGCGATCGGTGCCGAATGACTCCTCATCCCAATTCGGGCACGCTCAATTTCCTCGGCAGCTCGATTGGAAACTCGGTACAATTGCTCCTTCAATCCTCCTTCTCTTAGATCCCTAATTGTATATGTCCCTCCTCCCAAATTGGATCTTTCAAGTAGTTGATTGAATCATAGGGAAAAGAGAAAGCTTGTTTCCCTTCCCGTTCATGGCGCCTCGATAAACGGCCGTCCTTCCGATCACCGCCTGAGCTGAAAAGGGATAGGGGGAAAAGGAGTCGGCTTGCTGGTTTTCTGTTTTGAAATATTAGGGTTAGGGTTGTATTGGCGGAGGGATGTTTAAGAAGATCATTAAAGGCGGGCGGAAGCCATCGAAGTCGGACGACGGGTTTGGGAACGCGGGGCACCACCGGACCGGGTCGGGTCCTGGCAATGTGGTGGTTAACCACGCTTCGCGGGGTGGTACCGGGGCGGCGGTCTCCACGCCGGCTTCTCCGGCGGTGACGAACCCGCCGCCTATGCAATCCGTGGAGCCTCTCCCGCTCTTCAGGGACGTCCCCGTGTCGGAGCGGCAGAATTTGTTCCTCCGGAAGCTCCAGATTTGCTGCTTCCAGTTCGATTTCGGGGACACTTTGAAATCGGTCAGGGAGAAGGAAATCAAGAGGCAGACTTTGCTGGAGCTTGTGGATTTCATTCAGTCTGGGTCGGGCAAGATCAATGAGAACTGCCAGGAAGAAATGATTAGGATGGTCTCTGTGAATATCTTTAGAAGCTTGCCGCCCAATTCCCACGAGAGCACGGGGCAGGAGCCTGCTGATCCTGAAGAAGAGGAACCATATTTGGAGCCTTCATGGCCTCATTTGCAGCTTGTTTATGAAATCGTGTTGAGATACGTCGTCTCTTCAGATACAGACACCAAGGTTGCAAAGAGGTATATTGATCATTCATTCGTATTGAAATTGCTGGACTTGTTCGACTCTGAGGATCCGAGGGAACGGGAGTATTTGAAAACTATCCTTCATAGGATATATGGGAAGTTCATGGTGCATCGGCCCTTTATTAGAAAGGCGATAAACAACATCTTCTACCGGTTTGTATATGAGACAGACAGGCACAGTGGAATCGGGGAGCTTCTTGAGATCTTGGGGAGTATTATAAACGGCTTTGCCCTGCCGATGAAGGAGGAGCATAAGCTATTCCTTGTTAGGGCACTTATACCACTACATAAACCGAAGGCGATATCTATATACCATCAACAGCTTTCTTACTGCATCACTCAGTTTGTTGAGAAGGATTACAAGCTGGCGGATACGGTTATAAGGGGTTTATTGAAGTATTGGCCAGTGACCAATTGCCAGAAGGAAGTTCTGTTCCTAGGTGAACTCGAAGAAGTGCTTGAGGCAACTCAACCTGCAGAATTTCAGCGTTGTATGGTTCCTCTGTTCAGACAGATTGGTCGTTGCTTGACTAGTTCACATTTTCAGGTTTGCTAATATTACTAACTCTTAAGATTTATGCATATGTTAGAATTCATTCAATAATTTCTTGGTAGATAAAGTGTTTCCTTTGGTATGGTGTGGGCTGGAGGGAAAGCACATGGCTAGGGGGGTGCATTGGCCTTTCTTTTGTTATCTGCTACTTAGTTTGTGACATAAGCAAAGGTGCCTATGGTGTGCAATCCAAGCAGTACCTTCGTTCTATATTTTTTGTTGTTAGATTTGCCAGTTGTCTGACATTGATGGTAGACTAATTTTCTCAGCTCCCATCATAACGACGAAGACATTTTTAAACAATAGGGTCTGATATGGTTAAATTGCCTGATAACAACGAGTGTCACTTCTTGGTTTGTTCTTTTGGGTAGATGCCAAATAACAACCTAGCACCAACTGTTCATAATATCTATGTGCCTAAGCCATGTGCCATGAACTGACAGGTGACCATCCTTTCGGTTATTTAGTCAGCAGGTCTATTGAATGTGTTCTTCCGTCTGTGAACAGTCAAATCTTCTTCTGCTGCCTTTTGCTCTTCTTTAGTTTCCCAGTTATGAATGTGTTCTTACTTGATTAGATGGTGAATATTGTGAGTTCCTACAAATGGCAACTGGTTGTAATGTTTACTGTCGGCATGAGCTTGCCATTGTGTTTAGGTTCATAAAAATTCTGCAGTCATTGAAAGTATCCAACGGATCCTTTGGTGACAAACGTTAATTGCGTAAAGATTTCACCTTTCCAGTCACTTATTTCTAAAGTTCTAGTAAAAGTGAAGAAGTGTGTTTGCCAAGCCAAGGATCGAGTTCTTGGCTGTTAACCTGCAACTCCTATGTATTAGACTAGTTAGTAGAGTTCTGGTTCGTGCCACTCAGTAGGTGGTCTTCTTTTATCTATTACTGAGATCTCTTCTCTTGGTAGTTCTTTGTGATGATGATTAACTTCACATCGACGAAAATCGAAATGTTCTATACAAAGAGCTGAAATCTGTTTTCTCCAGGTCGCAGAGAGAGCACTGTTCTTGTGGAACAACGAGCACATTGTGGGGCTAATCGCACAGAATCGAGGCGTGGTACTACCGATCCTCTTCGATGCATTGGAGAAGAACATCCAGACACATTGGAACCAGGCAGTCCACGGGTTGACAGTTAACGTCCGGAAGATGTTCCTGGAGATGGACGCCGAGTTGTTCGAGGAATGCCAGAGGCAGTACGAGGAGAAGGAGTCGAGGGCGCAGGAAGTGGAAGAGCAGCGGGAGATGACGTGGAAGAGACTCGCTGACGTGGCTGACAAGCGAGACGACATGATCACTGCTTGACACGTCAGCCAAGGAAGATTCCTCTCCTCTCTCCAGTAGGGAATGGAGGGAAGAGATGGGCGATTAATGGAGTGCTCATCTCATACCCCCATTTTTATCATGCCCTATTCTTTTTTCCTTCTTCTTTGCAGAATCTATTTTTTAACCCCCCTCTATTTTTGTATTTTTTTTGGTTGATCTTCAAAGTCAATTTTTAAAAGATGTCAAAATTACAAGAAAAGCAGCCTTAGCAGTAAAAATTGTAATTTTAAAAAAGTGTTGTTTAGTAATATGCCTGCTGCTACATCCATCCAGAATCATATCTCCTGGGTGAGCTTTTGGTTTTTTTTAATTTTTTTGTTAATTTAGTTTTAGTTACCTTTTCTTTACTTCCAGATTTTATTTATTGGGGGGTTTCTTTTCTTTTAATCAGACTAGTAAATTTACTGAACTTTAACTCAGCTGTTTCCACTCATATATGTAATGTTGTTGCTCAATTTTTGTTTGGGTTATATGAGTGAATTTGCTTCTTTGGCTGTCCATAAGCTCTCTATATAGTTGTTTGTTAATCTTGGTTTACTTTCGGTTACCTCGATAGTTGTTTGTAATGTTGTTTCATCAACCAGACGTAAGATAAACAAATTCATGTTCTTTCTTTGTAGAGGTTTAATGGTTACCCTATAAATATAATAGCTTAGCTATAATTAAATTATTGTAGTTTTTTTTGGGATATCCAATTTCTTTGGAAAGCATGATATTTATAATACCATTCACCATTGTTTATTATTAATTGTGTGCAAAGAATAATTATTTGAACTTAATATTTATGGTCGGACAATCATTGTGAATTTTATCCACTTAAATAAAATCCATAATAATTTTCTTGGCGGCAGAAGTTTGGGAATGAGAAGGAAATAAACAAGGCCCATTGCTCGTTCATTCGTACTGTTTGTTTTATCCATTCATCTTCTTCATTTCTCCGCTTCCGTTCGCTCCTTAATCTCACCAACCAAAAACCCTATCCAACATTCAAGTCCATTAACCAGAACGAACTAGAAGGGGCTAATATGTCGAAGAAAGTAAGCGCGCCGGCGCCGTTGCAGAAGGACGCGCCATGGCGGGTCACAACCACCAAACCAATTCCCAGAATCCACCACTCCCCTATTCTCCGCGTCTCCCACAACCCCTACTCCGACTACGCCATTTCCATCATGAAGGTAGAAGAAGCTCCATCCATTGCAGTCGTTAAGTTCAGTGGTTTCTTTCCTCGATTGGGGTCTGTAGGTGTTTGATTTTTTCCCATTGTTTGGCGCAGCATCCTAATCCAATTGGAAGCGGGTTGGCCGATGATGCGATAGTGGAAGCCGCCGGCCCTGATTGCATAGTTCCCGGTCAAGTTACCCCCGTCCGATTGCTTGGCGTTAAGGTGTGTGGAATTGTGGAATTGGGTTCTCGCATTACTCGATCATATTGCTAAAGGGGAGGAATGGAATGGAATGAAATGTGTGTTTGAGCTCTCAAATTTTGGGGAACTGATCTTCTGTTGATTCCAATTGAACAGGTGTGGCCTATTGAAGTTGACTTGAAATTCCTGGAACCAGTTGGACGGGAACTCAAGTTGCTTGGCAAGGTACTTTCATTACACCATTGTTGAAAGGATTTCGAAGAAAGTTTGTTGCTTTGGATGTAATATGTCCAAAACTCCAATTGGGTGTTCTGTAGTTGGAAAACTTGTGCTTGTAATATTGATACCGTGGCTTAATCTATTTTTCAAACTGAAAGTTATTGCCTTTGAGCTCATAGTAAATTAGTAATGTCCCCTAGTGAATATAGTAGCCTTCTTGTGTATGCTCTTTGTTTTTTTTATCAACATGGACGACACTTAAACAGTGGCTCTACTATAGTGGATCATTTTGAGGGGGAACATAGATAACTCCATGAATCCTCGTCTGTTGGCAATAACTTGTCATGTTGTAGCCTCCTGTGGTAGTTGCTTTTACACGTCTCACTCACTTGTCTCCACTTCTGTCAGTCAGTTCCCTTCTATGCATGTTGAAGGGAATCTGTAAAGTTGAATGTTTGCTCGTGTCATCAGACTGAGAGAAGAAGGATGCTTAGGAGGTGGTTTTATAATGGGCTGACTGGATAGTTGGATTGAGATGGCAGGAAGTCTTTTCTGTTTCCATGAAGCCACAAATTTCAGAGTCAACCGTTAATGTATTGGCGCAATGATCACCCCAGTCATAATGATAAACCCATTTCCGTATACTTAGTACTTTGTAGTATTGATGATACCTTTGTGCTTGATGTGGATATCGCTAAGCATCATAATCCTTGAGTGTTGAATCCTTAAATTTGTTGCCAAAATTGAGCCTTTTCAGTTTATTATTTATTTATGCTTGTTTTATACCTGATCATATATGCTCTACTATCTCATTGATTTATTTTGTTGCTGACTTGAACCTCAATCACTGTTTGACCTTTATCATTGCAGTTCATGGATAATGCTGTCGATCTGATGAATAAATCTTTCATCGACCGCTAGTGGCACCAGGGGGAAGTAGTCATTTGTGCAACAAGCTGCAGTTTTGATTCATTCCAACAGAAGAAGTGGGATAAAGCAGAGAGCTTCCATAGATGAAGATGTAAACTTGTGATGTACCCTCGTTCCTTCCTAGTCCTAGTTATTATAACCTTATAGCAAGAGTTACAAATTGCTCGATGTCACCAGAAATGGGCAGGAATTCTTTTACCCAATAAATACAGTATCATGCCATGTTTAAGGCACCAATTTAGAGAACTTATTTACTCATCTTGTAATGATAGATCCTCCTTCCTTTTAATCAATGCACCTTTACTCTAAGCCTCATTACTCCTTTTGATCTTCTTGATCACAAGCTACATAACCAAGGTAGCCTTTGTGTATTCTACCCGGTTTTCGGCCATTGTATCGAAATTCAGGATGATGGGATTGAGATGTGTCAAATGTTTGGTCACCAACTTCACACTTGCAGAGTGCCTTCAGTGTTTGTTTATTCTGCAAATCAAGAAGAAAAGCTAGGAGAAGATCTTAAGATAGAGATCCATTTGTAGCTACCTTCCAAAACCCTCATCTCAATCCCATTCCTCTTTTGCTCATTAAACAAAAAGCTTCTCTCCTATCCTTCCAGGCTGTTGTCTCTTATACAGAACCAGTAACGTTAAGTTATAAGTGGAACTGCATCTATGTAGCACAACTGGGAGCTTTTTAAGAGCCAAATATAATGATGTATGAAAAGCCATTCCTAAACTCCCATTCTTTTTATCCTTATTCTGCTATTTCTTGTTCTCTTTCGTACTTGATTACTTTATCAACATTCCATGTCCAGCTAGACTAATGGTGGGTTCCCCACGAACACTAGTGTTTGCCCATGTCACAAGTTTCTGGTTTTCGCCCCCCGCCACAAGATTTCGCTCACCATAAAAGGGTGTGAAAACCACTCTGCAACTCAATGTGCAGAAGAAGAAAAATACAGTCAATGGAGCAAGGTGATAATAGCTTGAGGAAAGGGCCATGGCTAGAGGAAGAAGATGAACAACTCGCCAGGCTTGTGAATGTGTTTGGAGAAAGGAAATGGGACTCCATAGCTATAATATCTGGTATATAAATCTTGTTTCTTTGGTAATACTTCGATATTGAAAACATTTGAAGAGCAGAGTGATCTCATGAATTCTTTTGGTTTTGCTGCAGGTTTAAGGAGAAGTGGGAAGAGCTGCAGAATGAGATGGCTGAACTACCTCCGTCCCAACCTGAAACGTGGCCGTATTAGTCCTGAAGAGGAGCAGATCATCGTCGAACTCCACGACCGATGGGGAAACAAGTAAGTGTTGAAAGTTCTGATGGAAATCATTTCAACGAAAGAGTCCTTTTCCTCCATTCTGTTCTGACTTTATCCTTGTTCTTAACATGGTTAGGTGGTCGAGAATTGCTCGAAGCTTGCCAGGAAGAACAGATAATGAGATCAAGAACTACTGGAGGTCCCATTTGAGCAAGAAGGCTACACAACCACAAGAAGGAGGAAACTTTCATTGCAACTCCAATGCTAGCCATAATACTGAGCTGGATTTCCCTTACCAGACTGAGAATCCAAGCAACATCTGCAACTTAGCTTACTGTGACATAGCTCAGAACGACGGGATGATGGTAGGACCAGACCAATATGATCTGTGGAGCAAGATGGAGTCGCCATACGAGACGAGATTGTACGATCACTGGATGTCTGAGATCAGTTCTGGTGAACAAGGAGAACCCAAGTTTGGTGGAGGAGGGTGTCATAATGGATGGAACTACTCTGAAGTTGGTGAAAGTTGCATGCTGGGTTCTCTGTGGGATATGAGCTGAGGTTAATTAAGAGAGACTGGTCTTGTTGATCTGTGAGTAGAGGAAGGACAATTAGAGAACGTGGAATCTGTAAAATAAGGCTCTTGTTTTGAAAGCCCAATGTATATAACTAACATGCAACTTCTTCATTAAAAAGTTACTTTTCTCTTCTACAAGACTTTATCATTTTTCTATGTTATGCACATATATTTTTGTTTAATGAAGGAGGATCCAAGCGTTAGATGTTCATGACCCAATAAACTCATCAGCAGGTGGTTCGGACATTTATTTTTAGCGGTGATCACAAATAATATTTTCACATAGCAGTCAGGCGGTGAAAATCGAATCTTAAAACACACCATATCACTCTCATGCCTTACCATCCCGACCCTCCTCTTCGTTTTACCACTAATATACTTTGATACATGTCTCAAACATACATTTATTCCATACCCAACCAATACAAGTCAATATCTTCACAATTATGCATACATTCTTCAAAAGCATGGCTTCACCTCTAGCATATTGTATTCTTCATTTTGAAGTTTAGATAGATAGGTTCACTACTAAACTAACACTTGTTGGGATGTAAATATGAATACAATAAATGAAGAGTCATTACACCTTTGAGTCCAAACTAATTGGACCGAACTTTCGAACCCGCTGACAGTCCAAGACATGAACTAAAATATAAGAACTCTCTGTCTCTCCAAAAAAAGATTATCCTCTCATTCTAGATGTTATTATCATCTCTCAACTCTACCCCTACTTTCTCTAGTGTCCTCGTTCCTCCCAACTCTCTTCACATTTCTTCATCGTTTAAAGAGATAACACGAAGCAACACTCGATTTTATTATTATTCTAAGCGAAGGATTAAACAGTATACATGAGCAAAATGAAGTTGTAGGGTGTAGTTTGGTTGAGCATCCGTCATCACTATGGAGAAGAGATAATGTTGTTAAAACAAGCATGCAATTGGCTATATAGATAGGGAGCTATTGAATAGCACATCAAGAAACCAAAAACTTGGCTAAGTTAAGAGAACAGGAGCTGATGAGTACTGAGTTGAGGTCACAACTAGAAGAGTGACCTACCAGCTACTACCTCACCCTTCTTTCTTTGTCTTGTTCTTCTTTTTTGTGCTCTAAGAACACAAGGAAACAATTTAAAATGTTTTGCCTTTTATTTTGTGAAAATTTAAAATGTTTTAGTCACAAGTTGAATGTTGATAATAATGTATGGAAACTAACCCTTTTTGCCTTTGATATCCCATTCAAAGAGCCAATCTTCTCTTGTTTGTTCCCTTTTTTTTTTCATTTTCATTAAGTACAATATCCACATTTGGGCAATCCTTTTTCTAGAACCAAAAAGTGTTAGTTTCCTTTCTTGGGTTGGAGACAACATATATACTATTTATCTTGTGCCATGCTTGGACCAATCTTCTTCAAAGATATGGGTGGATTTGCACATGTTAGGAAGACCAAGAAATGTTAAAGATTATGGGGTTTAGGTGTCTTTTGAATTGTTCAAGAGGATGGATTTTGAATGATGAGTTATGCGATGATAGATGTTTGAAATGAGATTTTGAAATATGTTTATACTAGTTGATTGATTTTGTATATGATGAATATTCTTATTATTTACGGAATGGGTTTTGAAGTTATTAGGTATATACCGAATTCATAATCTCTACTTCTCATAGTACAAAGAAGTAGTCTTCAATAAGTTGTTTACGTTTCTTCGAAATCACGCATCAAAATGGATCATGCTCTAGTGAATGGCCCTAGAAACTACTAGCTGACTGTCAAAGTGAGAATATAAACTATCCAATATCGAATCCAACTCTCAACTTGTCAAATTGAGATTGTGAAATACACTTCCCAAAAAGAAATGGATCATTGTTATTTGCCCTCTACTCTATTTTGGAAGTAGGACATTATTGAGGTTGGTTTCTACAAGAACATCCACTACCTTATACCAACTTGGCTTGCCTTTTTTTCCCTCACAAATATCCAAAGATTCATAAGATCTTCAAAAACCCATCACCCAAACTTCTCTTTTTGTTTTTCAATGCCCAACAAGCATAAGAACACACTTCTAAAGAGAGTTGGTTCCAAGGAAAATGTTAGATTGCAATGCTACATAGAAATTTTGGTCACCAAACATTATAGTACACTTCTTTGTTTCCAACCCTCTTTTCCCCAACAGAACTGCTAAATAAGAAAGCAAAAAAAAATCTTCCTTGCTATAGCATGAAGGTCAAGCAAGAAACCGCCACAAACAAGGATAGAGACATCAGGAGAGTCGCCGGTGACGGCTGAAGCCCACCGCCGGCGTAGTCGTCGGAGTAGTCCTCGTTGGTGCCTAAACCGGGCGTTCCGCCATTGGGCCCGGTCCCCCACTTCCCCAAGTTGTTGTCCCTGTCCAAACCACAAACATCATAAGGCCCAACTGACAGTCAACAATAAGCCCACCCTAGACCCAAGCCCAAAATCATTTCTATCTAGACTCACACGGATATACCTACAAACCCGAAGTGCTTAATCGAAACTTAACGAAACTTCAAGGGCCTAATTGTAAGACCAAATAATAGAGACACGAAAGTCGAGGAAACGAAATGAAAAGGACAAAAAGCAGAAAAAGGCGCGTGAATAATAATAAAGCGGGACCGGCCTGGAAATCAGCAATCAGTTCGAAAAAGGAAACGACCGGAGAAAATACCTGCCGCCGACCCCAAGAGCTCCGGCGTGGAGCGTCAGTGAGCCAATGAGTTCCACAGATTTCGGGTCCACACTGTAAGCCTTCTCATACTTCACTTCCAGTTCCTCTCCTGACGAAATGAAGAAAGCTCCGTTCACCATCACATCCCCTTCCGACCGCCAGTTCCAGTCCTTCCACTCCCCGTCGCCGGAGTCCAGCCTCTTCGTCACCTGAAAAATCAAAATTCCATCTCAGTAAGTTCAAAACCCCCATTTCCCAAACTCCGATTACGCCTCCATTGAACCCAATTGAAAACTTTTTTGGGTTTACTTTACCTCCTTCGCATTAGGGTTTGAAGGAGCGACGTAACGATTCCCCTGGCTGTTAATCGTCGGGTGCCCGCTCCCTCCAATGGCGTACATCTCCCACTCCGTGAAATCGTTGTTGACAACGTGAATGTACCCTCGCCGGCACCGGGGCATCCGCTGGACGAGCTGTTCCCCAAAGTGATTGAACGCGATGGTGACCTGCATTCCGGAATCCGGCAGGTATTCGTCGCTGTGACCCAGCAGCATTACCTCGTTGTGGTGGGAGAAGTAGTTGTTGGAGATGGTGATTCCGGTGGATCCCATCACGGCGTCGATTAGCCCGTCTGTGCAGTGAGACAGCGTGCAGTGGTCGATCCATATGTCCTTCGCGCCGAAGATCGAGATTCCATCGCCGTCTGATTTGGTTCTGTAGCCGTAGTGCGTCGGACTCGATCTCACATTCGTGTTCCCTGTGAAAACAGGGGGGAAAAACAGAGGAAACCCTTAGAAAGCTGGAGCAAACACATTGCTAAATGGTACGGCTGTGTTTTTTGACTGACCTGAAGGAACACAATGGTGAATGTGGACGTTATGGATGATCACATTGCTGATATACTGCAAGGTGATGCATCCGCCGCCGGTTATGTGGACATTGGCGCCGCGACCGTCGAGGGTTTTGAAGCTGTTGAAGATGAGTTCTTGTTCCAGCTTGATGTGCATGTTGCTTGGGAACACAATCCAGAGTGGCTCATCCCGAATCACGGCGTATCTTAGGGTTCCCGGTTTAGGGTTGACGGCATCATCGTCGGAGGAGTCAGTGACTATGTAGTAGTCGCCATTTTTGCCTCCCATTGCGTACTGGCCGAACCCAATGGCGCAATCGGCCAGCCGCTGGCGGTTGTTGGACCAGTCCGGGTCGCATTTCCAGCAGTCGTCGATTGGGTTCCCGGTGAAGCAAAGGGAAGAGGAGGAGGATTGGTCTCTCTGGGTAGTTTGGAGCAGTTCCCTTCTGAAGACTGAAGCATTTACTCTCCTGCAAAGCATGAAGCAAACATTTCAATGAGGGTAAACAGATCACCATTGTGGGAAGCAGAACAGAAACCAAAGGTGAAAGCTTTCTTCTGCATTTTGTTTCTTTTTTTACCTTTGAACTTCTTGAGCTACGAATTCAGGGTCAGGGTGGGCAGAAGGGAGGGTGAGGTTGAGCATTGCCCATGGGAGGGGTGGGAAGGAGCTAAGGAGCAAAACCAGAACAATGCTGGTGATTTTCAGCATTGTGTTGGGTTGGTGGTGAGTTATTGCTCCTTTGGCTCCCTCTCTTTGCCCACTTTAGTGTGGTTTGTGAGAGTGACGAAGAAGAGAGTGAACTACTAAACTTGTGGGTTTTGAGTGAAAGAGTGGGTCCTTTTATTGGGTGGGGTAAAAAAGAGGCTAGGTAGCCCCTCATTTCTTTGTTGATGTATAATAATGGGAAACAAGAACCTTTTTCATATTTCACTTAAACCAGAACCAGAAAAGGAAGGGAAGATGGACAGAGAGAGAGAGAGGAATCAGCCCATCTCGAGGAAAATGGTCTACTGCAGTGCTGCTAGTGCTAGTGACTAGTGAGAGTGTTCTCTCATAACATCAAGCTCAGCTTAGGTGGACAGTTCAGTAATATCATGTCAAACTTACCGTTCTGAAAAATGACTCGAATTCTTTACCTCTCAATGCCCATTGCAATGGCGGGTTGTTTATGGATACTCTGAAAAGTCAACAGTCATCATCCAAAAGGGTAAGTTTGAATTTCTTTGATCCTTGCTGGGCCTCTCTCACTGTCGCCTTTTGTCTTCTCCATGAATGATGATTCATTGGTTCCATTGAACAGTTACTTGTAAAATTTACCAAATATGCTTTGCATATGGATAGATATGAATGTGTTCCCTCGTTCCAATACAGGTAACAGTCCTCCTCCAACATCTCCGTTTCGGTTTGGAGACAAAAGTCCGCACTGATTCAGGAAGCCATATTTAACTGATGAACGGCTTTGTGGAGCTGAGCTGAGCTGAGCTGGCTCAAGTCGGGTTTGCGGTTGCTGGCTGGCTTCATGGTTGGTTCGTGCAGCTCTTCTTTTCATGGAGGGAAGAAAAGAGCTGCTAAACAGAAGGTAATGGAAAACCCTTTAGCTTTCTTTTTGGCACTCTTTAGTCTTTATTAGGGGTCGTTTGCTTGTTGGATTTGGGTCATGGATTTGGTACCTAAATCCCAAGTTTGATGGATTTAACACAAGTCCATTGTTTGTTGATGGGTATCAAATCCGTGGGGTCCACGGATTTGGTCTTTAATTTGGGACCAAATCCGTGGACCCCACGGACTTGTAAATCCCACATATTTGTTTGGGATTTGTAAATCCATGATGGTTGTTAGTTGCTTATGTGACAAATCCATCATAAATCCATTATAAATTCTATCATGCAAACACTAGACTTTTCAAATCCATAATACAATAAATCCCTCATGAATCCCAAGGTTTTTGTTGCACAAAACCTTCATTTTTCAAATCCAACAAGCAAACGACCCCTACTTTCCCCTGCTTTTCTTCTACTAGCCCCTATCTTTTGGGTCCCCGGTAATTCATGAATCTCTCTCTCTCTCTCTTTGTAGATTCCCTTTCTACACAAATATCATAGTAGAGCACTAGAGCAGTAGAGCTTCTCACTTCTGAGTTCTCACCTTGTTCCTGGTTCTTTTCCATGCCCTATGGAAAGCAACTGGTCACACTTTAACCAGAGGGTCAATTTTATCATGTAATGGTTTATTATATTGTTAGATGGATATGTAGATAATGCAAGTTGGAGACCTCCATGTATTATCCAGCAAGAGTTTAGAGACATAATCATTTTGAAAGTGTTCTTTTGAATTTAGGGATGGCCAAAGCCAAGCCTGGAGACTAAATTTTGTAGCATATTCCTTCCCTCTGCAGCGTGCCAATGAATTTTAGGATAAGCTACGTTACAGAAATGTGATGTGGCCATTGTTGCAGGAAATCCCTCAACTCTTCTCTCTTTGATGTGGAGTGCTTACTGCTGGGTCCAGCTCCTGAAAGGTTGAGGAATTTGATCAGGATGGGGATGGAGCTTTTTTTATTTTTATGTATGTTGCAGGTGGAGACATGTAGGGTTGTAGTTAGATATGCATTCATCATTGGCTCACATTAGAGTAATATGGTTGGTTGGACTTAGCTTGTGTGCAAAGATTCATTTGCAGGGATGAGGAAAAAGGAAGGTACTTTGAAGTACCCCTTTTGAGGTATCTGAAGGGTAAATTGCATGAATGAATTGGTCACATGGCATGATTACCATCACTTCCTTGGAATATTGTACATATACATATGATTGAGTCCAATCACTATTGTCTCCATGGGAATTTCAATGACTCTACATGGCATGATTAAATCCAATATAGAGTTTAAAACGAATCATTATGAAACCGATAATGAGTAAAGAATCGTATAGTTTTATCTCTTATGAATGAATGAAACAATAGTACTAACCGGCTATTAGAGTATTGATAAGCTCTTATAAAGTGATAAACAAATAAGATTGATAACAGTGACTAGTGCATCATATAACGCCCTTGATCCTAATAAAAACAATAGACCTCTGTAACACTACACGAATAAAGGATCGAAGATTGTAAAAGGTGACGAGAAATGGCAACCAACTACAACAATCGCGCATATAAACCACGTGAAGACGGTGTTTCTCTAATTTCCAATTAGCTAGACTAAATATCGATTAGCAGACACAAAGAATGGACGGAATATTCCTTTAATTTGAAATATTTCACTCACCCTACTTTCTACTGACAACTTCTTTCTTCTCACTTTCAAAGATTGCCATCGACTCCTTTTCATGATCGACGGAACCCCAAACCCTCCTTTTTCGTTTACGTTTTCATTGTATTTCCATGCTCGCGCTCCTCTTGATTTTGGTGCAGGCAATTTTCCCTCGGATTTTTTTTCTTCCAATTTTGGTGTTTTCTTCTCTATCCTATGTGGCTTATCGATTTCGTCTCTAGTTGGGAGCCTCATTCAGATTGTGTGGTGGTTGTTCTCCCAGTTTGGTGGGTTCATCGTGTTTGGTGAAGCCATTCACTATTTTCTCCCTCCAGCCTCCCCTGGTTGTTTGTACTGGTTGGTCGGTCATCGAATCGTGGGGGTATGGTCTTCAAGCGTTCACTTCAGCTCCTTCGGGTGGTTGTTTTCACGATGTGCTTCGCTTTCCTTTGATGTATCTCTCAAGCACGACTTGTTTTCAAATTGTTTTGCCTTGAGATGAGTCTTATTTTGAATTCAGTGTGTTTCATTTTGTTATGTCTCTATAATCGATCATTCAAAGTTCAATACAAGATCTCCTTGGGCGAAATGAAAGTATAAAACTCTATAAATGATCATAATGATCATCCAATGTGAAAGCTTACTCGGATTTTGCAGGCCGAGGATTAAGCTGATTTAATCATAATTTTGTAATGTAGGGCTATGGTGATTTGATGTCCCCTATGGCATATGTGTGTAGTCTTATAGGGTGAAAGACATTTTTCTTTCCCCTATACAAATCCACATGATAAAAGCGAGAACATGGTTGCATGACTTGATAGTGGTACTGAAAGCCTGAGCAAGTGAGGCACACCACTGATCATCGATCACTTTTTTGACCGTTTTGGTTTGAGAGCCTCCCCACTTGTCTTAACTCTTGACTACTACTCCAAATAGTACAACTAATTGTCAAATTCATTGGCCGTTTGCATATCAATCCGAAGCAATAACCTTTCTTTCTCACAAACGAGGTTGTGGTCGAGTGATTGTGCTATTGATTTTCAATCTGGAGTCCAAAAATTAGAAGATAAAAAATAATGTTCGTTTTTCCTTTCCTCATCCCTCCCGCAACACACATCTAACAGGTTTTTGTCCAAAAAAGAAACCCTTCCCGCCTTTATATGAAGAATCTCTTCATATATATATATACTCCCAAATCATTAATCGTCACAGCTTGATCTAAGAGGCAAGGTGTGCAGGAACGTAGTGAAGATTCGTGTACTCATTCAAGATTGAGTAGCTTGTATGTAGCTAGCTGGTTAACTTGCACGGTACAATGTCTCTAACTGAAACTAATCGTATATGCGTTTGAAATCCGTTTTGAAAAAACTCGTGTTATAGTTTGAGTCCTCCAACATTATTCGATGCTATTGACTTTTCATTTGTTGGTTTCTTATCCCACGTTCAACAAGAGACAACTTTTGTGTACTTTTCTATGGGGTAATGTAGTTAGTTTATTTCTTCCCCTCCATTCTTTGGAAGGACGAAGTCTGTCCATCATGCCACTGACGTTGTTGGACTTCTCGTCACTCACCATTTCCCCCATGGAAGGGAAGAGGTAGTTAATTTTAGGGTTTTCTTTACCGTTAATTTTAGGCTGTATATGAATAGTTTATGAAATAACCGTTTCCCATTTGTATGGGGCCAATAAAGGCACACTCCGATTTCAGCGTGCTCCTTTGCCTAGTCCTCTCCTCGAGTGCCAAAAAAAGGGGTTAACAAAAAAAAAAAAAAAACTAATAATCAGAATTTCTCGAACCATTAAAAAATTACATACCCTAGCTGAAGCAATTTATTAACGGGTGTGCAATGGTCTGATCCAAAATCAAAGTAGACAAACCATGATGATAATTTAAGAACCAGAATTGGATGACATGGTGCATTTTTATTTGGTTTAGTTTGGTATGTTCTAGATATCAATTTAGTCCGAAAATTGCTTAATATTCATAAGTTTTATGATATCGTAGATTGAACCGAAATTATATTCGGTCTGATTCGGAAAAAAAAATACAAATATCGGTTTGGTCTGACCTACCAATGGCAATACCCTCTAAAATTCAAGACTCGCCAATACCCAATAGCAGAGGTGGCAATTTCAATCCAATCCACCAATCCAATCCATCAATCCATTAAAAATATCCACCTAATCCAATCCATTTAAATCCAATCCATTTGATCCAAATCTAATTGGATTGGTGGATTCATGGATTGGATCCATGGATCATTGGTAAATTACGGTTTAGTACCTATAATTTTTATTTTTTACATTTTGGTACCTAAAATTTAATTTTTATACGAAAAATATCATTGGAAAATTACGTTTTGGTACTTAAAAATTTTCATTGTAACATTTTAGTACCTAAACTTTTTACATTTTACATATTGGTCCTTGGTTGAGGATGTCATTTGGATTCATGGATAATCCACCAATCCACTTGATCCAATCCATGAATCCACCAATCTATTAGATCCAATCCATTTGATCCATGAATCCACCAATCCACCAATCCACCAATCCAATCCATTTGCCACCTCTACCCAATAGTCACTTATTTTTAACATCTAACCAAACGTTACCTCACTTTGACACTAATTAACCAATTAACTATAGAAAAATGCCATCCAAACTCCCTAAACCAAGCCCAACTCAACCCTTGACTCACCACAGCCCAATAGCCCCATCTTCAAGGCCCATCCGGCCCGACCCATCTCCCGCCTCGGATCCCTTTCGGCCAACTGTCAGCCAGTCACTCTCTCTCTCTTTTCGAAAACAAATAAGACCGTTTGGTTCATAGGACCGTTGCAAGATTTCGCCCGTTGTGTTCTTCACAAACCGCATATTTATACAACCAAATCGACCAATCGCCACTCCCACCATCAAATTCCTTCTTCTTCCTCTTCATCCCAATTCAATTCGGAGCCAATTTCACCAGATTAGACCAGAAAGAAAGAGAAATTAGCCGGAAATTAACGAAATCGGAAGAAGAAGTCAAAATGGGGATGGGCAGCGTAACTCTGGGCTCCGGCGCCGCCGCCGCCGCCACCAGCGACCGCCACTACAACGTCCACAAGGCCTTCCTCCTCTGCAACTACCTCCTCCTCGGCGCCGCCTCCGCCTGCATCTTCCTCACAATCTCCCTCCGCCTCATCCCCTCCATCTGCGGCTTCTTCCTCCTCCTCCTCCACGTCCTCACCATCGCCGGCGCCGTCGCGGGCTGCACCGCCGCCTCCTCCGGCGGCGCCTGGTACTCCGCCCACATGGTGGCCACCGTCCTGACGGCGATCTTCCAGGGTTCAGTCTCCGTCCTGATATTCACGAGAACAGGGGATTTCCTCGGGGAGCTGAAATCGTACGTCAGAGAGGACGACGGCGCCGTGATCCTCAAGCTAGCTGGAGGACTTTCGGCGTTCATGTTCTGCTTCGAGTGGATCGTGCTGGTTCTGGCGTTTTTTCTCAAGTACTACGCTTACAAGGAAGGCGATGGGGGAATCTCTGGCTCTGCCGCCGCCGGCGGGTTCAAGAGGGGAAATGCTAGGGTCCACCAGGGCGGCGACGAGGACTTGAAGGACTGGCCCTGGCCCTTCCAAGTCTGAATAAAAAAGCCCATCAAATTTTTTCTTCCAAAAGCCCACCAGATATTGTTACTGTGATCCTCTCAATGTATTGATTCCATTTGTTTGATTGGTTTATTTTTGAGTAATTATGTTGTAATTTTAGGTAGACTGCTGATCTACGTGAAATACTACTACTACTGCAATGGATATTTAACAACTTTTTCAAGGATATATATAGCTCTGAATTTTGGTACTATATGAGTTAGTAATTTCCCTTGGTTTTGGCCTTGCTTTTATCACTCCATTTCCTTGCACAAAACATCCATATGGGTTGTTGTTCGTTTAAACCACCTTTGTAGATAGATTTCTTTTGTTGGGTGTTCCAGTCTTCCAGAGATATTTAATGGGTCTATTCGTTTCAAATTTTAAGATTATTAGCCCGCACTTGCGTGGGTCGAAAGAGAGTACACAACAACAGAATGAGAGAAATGAAATAGATAGATCAAAATGAAATCGCGACAGATCGGCTATTTATGAACATATGTATAGTTGGTTCTACTATCCATGCTGCAATTAGTAGCTCCTCAACGAGGTTTTAGTACGCAAAGTTGACGACTTCACCCATAAAACAACACAATTAAAGAAGCAAACCCATCAACACTACACACAAAAAAAGGTACCAACTTAATTATTACCTTACCTCATATGGCCTTATAATTTACAATTTGAGAACTAACACCCAAGCTTAATTTTGCATGGTTCTAGAGATATTGTTAGGGCTAGATATAATAATTATATATCCTCATGGCGATGACTGGGACTTGGTTCCAATCTGGCTGGAACCGTACCCGCCAAATTCAGATCTTGGAATGTTATGATGGTTATTCACTTCCGGCTCCCCATTATTACTCTTACCATTGTTGCCGCCACCTTCGGAACTTCCCTTGCCGGCGGGAACTTCGCCACCGCCACCGGCGCTTCCGGCTACCGGCCCATCTACAGCAGTCAGAGCCCTGCCTCTGAAGTTGTCAACAAAGTAGTGCTGATGAACATGACTTCCACTGCTGCTGCTAACGAGCACGGATGCAGACGCCATCTTTCTGCTCTTGATCATCATCTTCATCGCGGTGGAGGCAGAATTAGCGAGGCAAAGGTGACGGCTAATGGCCATAGAGACGATGAACAGTAACAGTAAACGAGATGGGATTTGGAGCTTCATCGTGGGGGTTGATTAGAGGATATTAGTGAGTTTTGAGTGGTGGGTTATGGAGAGGAATGTATGATTATATAAAGGGAGGAATGTTCTGGTGGCTATGGTGGTGGGAGATTATGGAAGGGTTAGAAAAATCTGATTATGGACTTTCCATTAGTGTCATTGTCAAATCATTCCCAAACCTCACTAAAGTTATAGTGGCCAAGTTGGTATTAAGTATTAACCTAATGATTAATGGTATAGAATCGTATCAGATGTTGTACCTGATGAAAAGTTAGCGGTATATGGTATTTTATGTTGAAATTGTGGTTTAATCTTTTTTATTTTTTTTAATAAAATCGTGGTTCAATATTTTCCTACAACTAATTTTTTTTTACTGATTTACCTCTGCGACGTGAGATTTTCTTGATCGGATAGGTGGTATGGTACGATTTCATAACGTGGGCATTAACTATCTCAATGGTCTATGATTATGACTTATTAGTAGTTTTCTAATGACGGTTATTGTTGTTGTTGAGGTTAGTGATGTTTCTGTTTGGAGTGGGGAACAACGGTTTCAAATATCTTAATGCTGCACTTTGTTGTGTCAATCAATGAGAAATCAACACCTAGCCCAGCAGATATGTCTTGCTGAGATCGTGGAAAAGTAGCTCATGTGTGACATCAATTTGCACTCCATTTCCTGTTTTGACAATGTAAAGAGGACATGATGAATTGGATTTATACAATGTAAAAAATGGTAATTTGACAATATGAAAGCATTTGACAATGATAATATATATATATTACACACATTTTTAATGGACAACTAGAATGAGTGGGTTTTGGTTTTGTAACTAGATGTATAGTCTTAAAACTAATTTGGGAGCTCAAAGAAATGCACGAATGATAAGCGGATTACTATCACATCGCCCACTGAGAGTTTTGGAAAATTTATATATAAAAAGCCTCTCAAATTTATAGTCACTCGGGAAAATAACTCAAATGGAATAAATTTCCTGTATAATTTATAACCAAATTATTGTCTATTCCAACTATATTGTATATATATTTACAAGATTGTCGGATAGGGTTATTGCGAATAGCATCTTCAAGTATATATGGACTATCGAATTACTATCAATGATAGAACTGACGATCATATGAAACAGCAGTCGGTCCATCCTTCTGCTCTCCCTTAACCTCTCACCTTAGCAAATTACTATCAATGGTGAACTGATGATCATATAAAATAGCAGTCAGTCCATCATTCCGCCTTTCCTTAAATCTATCAACAGTAAACTGATGATCATATATGAAACAGAGGATCTGAATATGTTGAACTACAATTCAACACATTTGTTAACTTTGAACCCACCAACTTGTCGTCCTAATTCGACTTTTTAAGTATCAATTTCACAAATATCACTCAGATTCCATGTAATTTATTGAACCACACCACATCCCCATCTAGCCTCAAGAAGATGGGCATATATACTTCTTTAGGTACCAACATCACCCCTAACCCACTATCCATCAAGATTCACAAACAAGAAAGGAACAATAGAACTACAAAAGCTTCATTAGTAGGGCTTGCATACGATTAACCTACTAATTAATCAGGGATTAGTTGTTTTAGCTGGCCCCCTACCCTCCTCCACGTCTTTCTCTACTTACAACTGTGACAACTGCCACGTGTTTTGGGAAGTTAAAACATTACAGCTGGAGCTTTCAAAGAGTGCCAGCTCAAGCTCATGATGCCTTGTCTCCTATTTGTTAATTATGTTTTAGTTTGTTTTAATCAGTGTTTAATTACTGTTTTTCGCATTATTCCTAATTATGTATGGCATGACGAAGATGGGGAAGCGCGTTGTTTGGTATAATCCTTTTTTCCTTTCGGAATGTCGTGTTGCGGGTTTTTTTTTTAAAGATCTCTCTTCTTCGATCATGGCAGCAATCAGCAAATTTATTGTGTTGTTCACTGGTTCACCAAACCCAACTCAAAACAACAATGGCGCCAAACACTAGGAAGCCAAACACACCTTCTTTGACTCGAGGTGTAGTTGCTCGGTTGGATTCTTGTAGTCTATCATCCAAATAATATATGTTAGAAAGTTATACTCATTTATGTGTTTATTTCTAAGTTTATTCATTGTTATGGCGTACGTAGCTAGGATTTGGCATAAGGAGAGAAAGAAAAAAAGATAGGAATTTGAAAGTGTTGAGTTTTAAATTTGTTTTAATTTATTTATGTGTAGTTTTGAATGTAACATAGATATAATAGAGCGTGTTAATGGTATCACATAAATAATTATATTTTAGTGATAGATATGTAAGTTGAAAACAATGAATTTTTGTGCCCAAAGTCTCTCACGACATAAAAGAACAAATGTGTTTGGGTGGTGTTTTAGCCAAGAGCTGGCTCTGTTACTGACAACGACTCAAATAAGATTCAAACTGATCATCTCAAAATTATTATCTTGCCACTAATACCATAAAATCAAATGTATCATTATTGATAAGAACTTGTTTGATTATTTGGCAACAAAATGAGCATGATCTAACTAAAGATTTAAGTCGGTTTCATGTACAGAGTATGATGTGATTATTAAAGAAATATTCAATTAACCAAATATCCAACAAATCGTCACTGCATGAATCATGCTTCAATTAAATTAAATTCTTCCAGGGAGAAAGCATAAAACAAAACAAATGTTTGCTCTGTCACACGGCCTCTCTTACAAACTTCTATATCTTGGAATCATTAAAGAAACAACCTAAAAAATAAAAACAATGAAACTTCTTGGCACACACGTTTAGACCCTAATTTTGTTCTACTTTATTCTTTTGTTTAAGCTCTCCCTTCCCTTATATAATCAACCACTCCACTCCCTTCATTTTGGAGTCCACCATTAAACCTTCCAAAACCCTCCCAAATTCTTGCAACAAAACATGAAGCTCCAACAACAAACAAGAAGCAACAAATCCTCCTCCTTCTCCACATTCTTCATATTCTCTCTTCTTCTTCTTGCCCTTCACTCACAATCCTCCTTCGCGCAGGAAGTTGGTACGTAAATACTGTTTGTTCGTTCGCTCGTTCATACAAAAGATTTGAACTTTGGGGTTCTCAATCCTTCCTTTTTTCGTTTTTGCAGAGGATGAGAGGGAGTTTGACTACAAAAGAGGAAGCCAAAAGGGTCCCTCAAAATGGGGAGAGCTGAAGAAAGACTGGGAAGCTTGCAAAACAGGTCACCTCCAGTCCCCAATCGACATGTCGATTCAGAGGGTGAAGTTGCTCAACAGATCGCTAGACATCAACAGGAGTTACAAGCCTGCAAACGCCATTGTCAAGAACAGGGGACATGACATTTCGGTAAAGCCAAAGCCAAAAAATCTCAATAACCCATGATTCCAATGTTGATTTGGCTTCCAACCCATTTTTGGAAAGGTGAGAAAGATTGAGTCTTTGATGAAATTTTGGTTGGTTTGCTTAAAAAAACAATGTGCAGCTTCAATGGAAGGGGTCGGATGCAGGGTCGATAAGAATCAATGGGACTAAGTATCTGCTCCAGCAATGCCACTGGCACTCTCCTTCCGAGCACACCGTCAATGGCAGGAGGTAGGTATTCATCTCGAAGATCTCGTGTTCGTATCCTGATTATGACTCGAATCAAATGTTTGATCTAAAGTATGTTCCATGGCAGCTATGACATGGAGCTCCACATGGTCCACTTCAATCCAGAGACGAAGGGAATTGCTGTTGTAGGTGTGCTGTATAAGGCTGGCAAACCAGATCAGTTCCTGTCGAAATTGATTAAGGACATTAAATCCATTGAGCACGACGAGATGGATAAGAACAAGAAGAAAAAGATTGAGAAGGAAATGGGTGTAATGGACCCTAGAGAGATTAAGATGGGAGGCAAGAAGTATTATAGATACATTGGCTCCCTCACTGTCCCACCATGCACAGAAGGAGTCATTTGGACCATGAGCAGAAAGGTAATCCTCAGATTTCCTTGTTCCATAGATAAGGACAGTTTCATCCTTTCTTGCCTTGATCTACAATTCATCAAAATTTCTGCAACTTATTGTGTTAATAATGATGACTCCTTGATTTGCTGTACAGATAAGGACAGTTTCCAGAGACCAAATCAAAGCCCTTCGTGATGCAGTCCACGATGTAACTAGCTTAACTACATCTTTGACTTGAATACATTTGCTTACCTACAAGAAATGACTATTTCATTTGAATTCTGATTGACTGAATTTTCTGAATTGATTCTGGCAGTATGCAGAGCAAAATGCCAGGCCAGTTCAGCAGCTCCATCAGAGAGAAGTAGACCTTTATGGACCAAACAGTGTCGAGACTCCCAATTAAAGTCACAGTTTTCCCCTTTGTCAAGCTGCTTCTATTTTTTGCTTGTGGATTCCAGAAAGAAAATATAATTTTCACCATATACTATGGTTTTCCTCTGATGTAGTTCTCAAGTTCTGATCCTAAATAATCGATTATTCTTTATTTTGTTACATGCAAAGTCCGAAATCGCATAGAATTGGTATAGAATGGAATCGAAAAATGGACGAGAGACTGGAATAGAATGAAAAATGCATTTGTTTCGGATCTGGTGTAGTCCGATTTCAATTTATTTACCTGGTTTTTCTTTTTCAACTGATCAAATGAAGCGTGTCAAGAACCAGTTGATCCCAATAACTCGAGTTGTTGGGAGAGGTTCAATCGTGGATCATATACCACAACACTAACACGCCCCCTCAAACGAAAGCCACTCACAAGGGCTTGAAGTTTGCACAGGTCTGAAGACAAGATACCATGTGCTTAACAAATGGGGGTCACCGGGAATCGAACACAAGACCTCTCGGACACAGAAGGCTCTGATACCAGGAGCTGGGGAATTAGGGTTTTGATGGGAAGCCCAAAAAATTTTTCGACCAATTGACGGAACTGAATGAAGACACTAAGCAATTGAGATTTATAACGAATGAAATAAATCCATGAGAATTTGCTATAATGATCATAAAACAAAATGTAATAGGATTGCTCATCATAAGATAAAACCGGAGCGGGGCCCCATACATCACTACAAACGAGTTCGAGTGGAGCGGTAGCCTGGAAAGTGGAGGATGAAAAAGGGAGCTTATGAATTTTACTAACTGCACAACCATGACACAACGAGGGAGGAGAGGAGACAAATTTTATTTGATGCTGATGAAGAGCATGTTTAACGGCTCGTTCATGAGCATGACCAAGACGACGATGCCAGATGTCAAAAGAGGCGGCACAGGCAATTGGAGAGAGTTGGCGAGAAATATGCAGTGGAAGAGAGTAGAGGCCGTTCACTGCATAACCGCGATGAAGTTCATGCCCCGTGCGTCGATCCTTGATAAGAAAAAGAGAATCAAAAAATTCAATAGAGATAGGATTAGATCGAGTGAGAGAACTGATTGAGAGTAGATTGTAAGGAGCATGAGGAACATGAAGAATGTTAGTCAAAGAAATGGGAGCAGTGGACAACGAGGAAGAAGAAGAGCCGATACGAGAAATGGGAAGAGAGTTACCATTGCCAAAGGTGACCTGATCAGTGCCATTATATTCTGAATGATGGGCGAGGTTGTCTAAATCCGAAGTAAGGTGATGGTTTGTACCAGAATCGAGGAGCCACTGTTGCGGATTAAAAGAAGGTGCAGGAGAGGAGGTGTACATGGCATGTGGGCTGTAATTAGAAGAGGAGGCATGTGGGCTGTAATGAGAAGAGGAGGACTGGGCCGAACGGGTTGGTTGAGGCAGATTTGGGCTTGGACAGTTTGGTTTAATGTGGCCACGTCCACCACAATTGTGACAAACCACCTGAGCATTGTTGGGCCGAGGCCCAAGAACTCCTCCAGCTGAGCCCGACCTGCCAACAGAAGGAGAAAACACAGAGGGGTTAGGATAAAAAGGGCGGCCGCCACGGGGGTAGCTGCGTCCTCGCCCACGCCCTCGGCCACGATATCCGCCGGCGGAGGAATAAAAGGCAGCAGGCGAAGGCGAATCCGACTGGGAGGCGTAGCGCTGGATCTGTAATTCTTCGGAGAGAAGAAGCGAATGGAGGTCTTCGAAGCTGATGGGTGCCATACGAGATTCTATATGGCGGACGAACGGACGGTAATCCTCGCCGAGTCCGTCGAGAATCCAGCCCGTCAAGTCGTCGTTGGGAACTGGAGAACCCAGAGCAGCTAGTTGGTCAGCCTTGGCTTTGGCGGTCTGGAGGTAATCATGAATGGAGGAGTCGCCGCGGCGGATGTGCTGAAGAGTCTTTGTGAGCTGCCGAATTTGAACGTGTGAGCCAGAGGCATAAATGGTAGCCAAGGCTGTCCACGCTTCAAACGCAGTAGCCTTATTGATTACATTCGGCAGCACAGCTTCGGAAAGGGAGAGGTTTATCCAGGTGAGCACGTACTGATCCCGATCATACCAAGTCCAATAGGCAGGATTTGGTTGACCGTCGAGAATTGGAGGTGGAGCAGAGAGTGAGCCATCGACATGGCCCATCAAATGATAGCAGCGAAGGAGAGGAGTGATTTGAGCGTGCCATAAGAGGTAATTGGATGGCGTAAGTTTGATGGTCAATTGAAGATTGGCAGGAAGAGACAACGTAGACACTGGCAGTGAAGAAGATCCAGTGACAGCAGCAGTAGAAGAAACAGAGGATGGTTCTGTGCCCATCCTGTGAAGAAAGAGAAGAAGAAATAGACAGGGAGAAGAGAAAAGAAAAGGGATTGACTCGTTAGAGTTCTATAAGCTCTGATACCATGTGAACGCAAGACTTGTGTTGCTCTTATTGAAACAAAGTATTTATAGTACATCA
Source organism: Linum tenue (assembly GCA_946122785.1). Classification (NCBI taxonomy): domain Eukaryota; kingdom Viridiplantae; phylum Streptophyta; class Magnoliopsida; order Malpighiales; family Linaceae; genus Linum; species Linum tenue. The sequence continues at coordinate 63,482,172 of CAMGYJ010000004.1, read as the reverse complement.
GTAACAGAGGCTAGCTATAGATGTGGAACAGAAAGAGTGGAAGCAGGAACAGAATAAAGTATCCAACGTTCTACTCCTAACAACTTAACAGTAAGTGAGAAACGTAAGGGCCAAGTCCCTTATGTGAACGCAAGACTTGTGTTGCTCTTATTGAAACAAAGTATTTATAGTACATCAGTAACAGAGGCTAGCTATAGATGTGGAACAGAAAGAGTGGAAGCAGGAACAGAATAAAGTATCCAACGTTCTACTCCTAACAACTTAACAGTAAGTGAGAAACGTAAGGGCCAAGTCCCTTATCACGCCCCCGCAAGTTGAGGCTCGGTGAGGCGAAACTTGGAGCAGAATTTGGTGAAGCTGGGACGTGGCAATGGCTTAGTGAGTACATCGGCGATCTGATCTGGGGCTGGTAAATAATGTACACGGAGCTGCCCTTTGCTTACTTGATCACGAACAAAATGGAACTCGATTTCCATATGCTTTGAGCGATTGTGAAACACCGGATTATGAGCAAGGAATGTGGCACCAAGGTTGTCACACCATAATGCTGGTGCAGTAGGAATCAGCTGACCCATTTCATGAAGTAAGGTCCGTAACCACAAGACCTCAGAGGCGAGAGTAGCAAGAGCGCGATACTCGCACTCGGTGGAGGAACGAGCGACGGATTTCTGTTTGCGGGTGGACCATGAGACCAAGTTCGTACCGCAGAAGACAGCAAACCCTGTTATTGATTTTCGATCCTTGGGACAAGAAGCCCATGAAGCATCGGAGTAGCCATGGACATGTATGGAGGGTGAACTCGAGAAGACAAGGCCGCGATCAACAGTACCTCGGAGATAGCGGAGAATGCGCTTGACAGCAGCCCAATGGTTGTCGGTTGGTGAGTGCTGAAACTGTGATACATGGTTAACAGCAAAGGAGATGTCGGGCCGGGTGAAGCTGAGGTATTGCAGGCCACCAACAATGCTGCGATACAAGGCTTGGTCAGCGAACAGGGGAGATGAATCCATGGCAGAGTGCTGAATGATATCAACAGTTGAAGGAGTGGATATGGCCTTGGCATTAGACATATGAGCACGCTCTAGGAGATCCAGAACGAACTTCCGCTGACTGAGGATAAGACCATTGGGTGTGCGATGTACCTCTAGGCCGAGGAAATATGAAAGAGGCCCCAACTCTCGCAAGGCAAAGTTATCATGGAGAAATTTGAACAGCTGCTGGATGAGAGCAGGAGCATTACCGGTGATGACAATGTCGTCAACATAGACTAACATGTACAGCCGAGTGGAACCAGTCTTGTAGATGAACAGGGATGGATCAGTGCGAGAAACCGAGAAGCCAAAACGGGTGAGAGCAGCCGCCAAACAGTGAAACCAGGTTCGGGGGGCTTGGCGGAGACCGTAAATCGACTTCTTAAGTCGACAAACATGATCCGGCTTGTCTGGATCAACAAAGCCAGGAGGCTGCTGCATATAAACTGTCTCCTGCAACTCACCATGTAAAAATGCGTTAGCAATGTCGATTTGGTGAAGGGGCCAGCCCTGTGTGACTGCCAGACCGAGGACAAGCCGGAGAGTAGCTGGCTTGAGGACCGGGCTGTATGTGTGTTGAAAATCCAGGCCCGGGATTTGCTCAAAGCCGCGAGCAACGAGGCGTGCACGACGCCGATCAAGCTTGCCGTCGGGGAGAAGTTTAGTACGGTATACCCATTTGTTGGATAAAACATTGCAATTGGGCGGCCGCGGGACCAGCTCCCAAGTTTGATTGCGAAGCTGAGCATTCACCTCATCGGCCATGGCCGAGCGCCAGGGAGGAAGTTTGAGGGCCTGAGTCACCGTGGTGGGAGTGTCATCGACGTGGAGGTGGGAGACTAGGCTTCGGGGTTTAAGGTGGCCTGTTTGAAGACGAGTGACCATGGGATGCATAGAGCTGGTAGGGTGTACAATGGGAAGGGGTCGTGGGGAAGTATTGAAGGGCGGTCGGTTAAGTATAGGGCGACGGGGCGGGAGTGGGGTGGGACGAGGAGCTGGGGAAGCGGGTGAATTGGGCAAAGGGTCTGGAGCGAGCGGTGTAGGACGAGGGAGGGTTGAGCTAGAAGAGGGACGACGGCGGTGATATTGAAGAAGGGGTTTTGAGGATTGGGGAATTAGGGAGGAAGCTGGGGACACGGGTTTGGAGGAAGGAGGGAGAGCAGTGACAGGTGGGGTTGATTTTGGTTGAGGGGTGGCAGGGTGGGTGCGACGGCGGTGATATTGAAGCAGGGGCGGTGGGGATTTGGGTAGCGGCGGGGGAGTGGGGGGAACAGTGGACGCAGCCGAGGGAGACGTGGAGGTGGGCTGAGGCTGATCGGCAGAAGGCTCGGGGGTGGGGAATGGGCCGGGTAATGGGTGAGGGTGGTGGAGAGCAGTGGGCTGAGGGATGGGCTGGGCCGTGGTCTCAATGGAAGGAGAGGGTGATGGGGAGGTGGGCTGTGGTAATGTACCAGGTGGAGGCGGAAGTAAAATGGAAGTGGGCTGGGCAGGAGATGGAGAAGTTAAAGGTGGTGAAGTTGAGGGCAATTCAGCAAAGGGGAAACGGGATTCATCAAACAGAACGTGGCGACTGACGTAGATACGACCGGTGGGAATATGAAGGCAACGGTAACCCTTGTGAAGTTTGCTGTAGCCAAGAAAAACACATGGAACAGAACGAGGAGCAAGTTTGTTTGAGGCGATGGGGCGAAGCCATGGATAACAGAGACAACCAAAGACACGAAGACTAGAAATATCAGGAGAGCGTTGAAAGAGAAAATGAAAGGGAGAATCATTGTGCAGAAGAGGTGTAGGAGTGCGATTAATAAGATAGCAAGCAGTGTCAAAGGCGAGAGACCAGTATTTTTGTGGAACATGAGAGTGATGTAAGAGAGCAAGGCCGTTATTAACGATGTGTCGATGTTTACGTTCGGCACAGCCGTTCTGCTCCGGAGTATAAGGACAGGAGGATCGATGAGCAATACCATGGTGAGCGAGATATGTAGAGAGAGCTTGATATTCGCCGCCCCAATCAGATTGAAAGGTTTTGATGGGAAGCCCAAAAAATTTTTCGACCAATTGACGGAACTGAATGAAGACACTAAGCAATTGAGATTTATAACGAATGAAATAAATCCATGAGAATTTGCTATAATGATCATAAAACAAAATGTAATAGGATTGCTCATCATAAGATAAAACCGGAGCGGGGCCCCATACATCACTACAAACGAGTTCGAGTGGAGCGGTAGCCTGGAAAGTGGAGGATGAAAAAGGGAGCTTATGAATTTTACTAACTGCACAACCATGACACAACGAGGGAGGAGAGGAGACAAATTTTATTTGATGCTGATGAAGAGCATGTTTAACGGCTCGTTCATGAGCATGACCAAGACGACGATGCCAGATGTCAAAAGAGGCGGCACAGGCAATTGGAGAGAGTTGGCGAGAAATATGCAGTGGAAGAGAGTAGAGGCCGTTCACTGCATAACCGCGATGAAGTTCATGCCCCGTGCGTCGATCCTTGATAAGAAAAAGAGAATCAAAAAATTCAATAGAGATAGGATTAGATCGAGTGAGAGAACTGATTGAGAGTAGATTGTAAGGAGCATGAGGAACATGAAGAATGTTAGTCAAAGAAATGGGAGCAGTGGACAACGAGGAAGAAGAAGAGCCGATACGAGAAATGGGAAGAGAGTTACCATTGCCAAAGGTGACCTGATCAGTGCCATTATATTCTGAATGATGGGCGAGGTTGTCTAAATCCGAAGTAAGGTGATGGTTTGTACCAGAATCGAGGAGCCACTGTTGCGGATTAAAAGAAGGTGCAGGAGAGGAGGTGTACATGGCATGTGGGCTGTAATTAGAAGAGGAGGCATGTGGGCTGTAATGAGAAGAGGAGGACTGGGCCGAACGGGTTGGTTGAGGCAGATTTGGGCTTGGACAGTTTGGTTTAATGTGGCCACGTCCACCACAATTGTGACAAACCACCTGAGCATTGTTGGGCCGAGGCCCAAGAACTCCTCCAGCTGAGCCCGACCTGCCAACAGAAGGAGAAAACACAGAGGGGTTAGGATAAAAAGGGCGGCCGCCACGGGGGTAGCTGCGTCCTCGCCCACGCCCTCGGCCACGATATCCGCCGGCGGAGGAATAAAAGGCAGCAGGCGAAGGCGAATCCGACTGGGAGGCGTAGCGCTGGATCTGTAATTCTTCGGAGAGAAGAAGCGAATGGAGGTCTTCGAAGCTGATGGGTGCCATACGAGATTCTATATGGCGGACGAACGGACGGTAATCCTCGCCGAGTCCGTCGAGAATCCAGCCCGTCAAGTCGTCGTTGGGAACTGGAGAACCCAGAGCAGCTAGTTGGTCAGCCTTGGCTTTGGCGGTCTGGAGGTAATCATGAATGGAGGAGTCGCCGCGGCGGATGTGCTGAAGAGTCTTTGTGAGCTGCCGAATTTGAACGTGTGAGCCAGAGGCATAAATGGTAGCCAAGGCTGTCCACGCTTCAAACGCAGTAGCCTTATTGATTACATTCGGCAGCACAGCTTCGGAAAGGGAGAGGTTTATCCAGGTGAGCACGTACTGATCCCGATCATACCAAGTCCAATAGGCAGGATTTGGTTGACCGTCGAGAATTGGAGGTGGAGCAGAGAGTGAGCCATCGACATGGCCCATCAAATGATAGCAGCGAAGGAGAGGAGTGATTTGAGCGTGCCATAAGAGGTAATTGGATGGCGTAAGTTTGATGGTCAATTGAAGATTGGCAGGAAGAGACAACGTAGACACTGGCAGTGAAGAAGATCCAGTGACAGCAGCAGTAGAAGAAACAGAGGATGGTTCTGTGCCCATCGTGTGAAGGAAGAGAAGAAGAAATAGACAGGGAGAAGAGAAAAGAAAAGGGATTGACTCGTTAGAGTTCTATAAGCTCTGATACCATGTCAAGAACCAGTTGATCCCAATAACTCGAGTTGTTGGGAGAGGTTCAATCGTGGATCATATACCACAACACTAACACGCCCCCTCAAACGAAAGCCACTCACAAGGGCTTGAAGTTTGCACAGGTCTGAAGACAAGATACCATGTGCTTAACAAATGGGGGTCACCGGGAATCGAACACAAGACCTCTCGGACACAGAAGGCTCTGATACCATGTGAACGCAAGACTTGTGTTGCTCTTATTGAAACAAAGTATTTATAGTACATCAGTAACAGAGGCTAGCTATAGATGTGGAACAGAAAGAGTGGAAGCAGGAACAGAATAAAGTATCCAACGTTCTACTCCTAACAACTTAACAGTAAGTGAGAAACGTAAGGGCCAAGTCCCTTATCAAAGCGTAACCACAGTACGTACAGAGGCCAGGCAAGAAAAATGACTGGAGAAGTACTTCAACACTCCCATAACAAACTTTTCTTCTCCCCCAAGATATAAGAGGTTGACGCTTGACAGAATATAAACCACAAAGCTCTCTGGAAGCTAAGCCTCTGGGTGCTTTGGCAATGAACACCTCTCGGCGAAGTTCCAGCAATTCGGATGGTGCTCCGGTAACGAGGAAGGATCATGGTAGTTGGTTCTTTTCATTTTCCAGCTGAGAAAACAAGGAGATGCAAAGAAAGAGCCATTCATCTCACCATTTCTGGGATCCTTGATGAGCAAGCTGCTGCTTTCGCTCCCCTGGTCTGCCTTGTGTTGTATGAATTGCACTTCAGGCACTTGTGTGCTAAGATGTGGAAGTTCACTTCTGATGTTTCTCCGCAATCATTGCAGAGGATCCAAACCTGCAGTAAGTTCATTGGAGAAAACCGTCCAAAATAAGCTGAGAAAACCTATAAAGAAAAACTCGGGCTTATGTCTCTCACACTCAGTCACTGACTCCTTACCAGCTTATTCTGATAAATTTGTGGCATAGGTGTTGAAGCAACCTGCATCAGATTGGTTTCACATTACAAAATCTAGTGAGGAAGAAACACAATATTCACTCACACCCATGTTTGACTGGTGCATTTGATGTAAATTGTGGTGATCAAACCGTTGCTACAATTGGTATTACCTCTTGATCAAGTTTCTTCCATGCTTGGGACATGTCACAATAGGACTTGGAGCAAACAGGGCAAGAGTATCTACACAAACACACATAAACGGTAGTAAGTACAGTTTATGAACACGGATGACGATTAGAGAAATTAGATCGGTCTCAGCAGTTCTGAGATGCTTACTGAAAATGTCTTTGCATCTGATTAAGGCATTCTACATGGATAGTGTGTCCGCAGTGCAATACTGTGATGTCTTTCGTTGTCTCAAACAAAAACTGTGCCAAGAAGAGGGAAGCCAGTTTTAACAAAATACACCCACTGTGACGAATAATGAGATGTTCTCAGCTTGTAAGTGTACCTCAAAACACACAGGGCAGTTATGGTGCATTGCTCTTTCGACGCAGTTGTGTGAATCCTTCAAAAACGTTGAATAGCAACATCCTAACCATCCAGGACGGCGATAAGTAAGAAAACCAGGATCCCCAATCTTCAATTCTAATGTTTCCTTTATGTCAAGAATCTTACCGCATTTGTCACAGTGGAAAAAGTTATCCTCCCCTCCAGTTCTGAACCATAAAATTTACAGACAGAAACACACCATGAGCAAAGAAAGGAAACTAGCATTTTCATCATCAAAGGTAAGAGTAGGCAAAGGCACAAGTAGTAACCTGCAGATACCACATTCTTTGCAGTGGTATTGCTGCTTTGAGACCTGGGAAAACAAGAATGGGCTGCAGCAATTAAGGTATGCACAAGGCTAAAGCAAAATGCGATTATATTTTTTGAAGGACCGAGGAAGCTTTACATCATCATCGAAGAACTTGCATTCGGAGCAGAAGTACTTCCCCATGCAAACTCCACAATTGATGCAGTGCTGTTGAACCTATTGCATCTAAAGAGAAGTCAAGAAACTGGATATGCATGCAGATACTGTAACTTTCAACAGTGCTCAAGCAAAGGCACAAAGAACTTACATCTTGTTCTGTGTCACAAAGGGAGCAAATGACCTGTTACACAGAACACATCCAAAGATTGCCATTAAGTTGATTAGCCGCTCATTAAAAGTGCAAGGATAAGATGCTATAAACCTTAACTAAAAAGAAATACTCGAATATTCCTCATAAGGATTTCTCAACTTTCTCACAGACAAGGGATCTAGGTAGGACCAAACCATCTCTTTCCAAGTCAAATCACATAGAAAGTGAGGATTTCAAACATTGATAACACCCACTTTTCTTCCTAACCAAAATCGAAGCTGCTAAAACCAACAAAGATGCAAGCTTTAATCAGAAAACTCCTCAACTAACCCGTTTCAGCTGGTGGCGAGGAATGTCATGACGATCATGGCAATCGACTTCAATCGAGTTCTGGGATACGAAGAACAGCAAATATAAGAAATTGCACAAGATTATGGAACAATAACTTATTAAAAGAGAGATAGAAAGAACCTTGGACTCGTTATGGCAATGCCTGCAATCAAATATCTCGTCACAGCACGGCGCCCTGATCTTGCACCTTCTCCTGTAGTGCGAACACCTGATGAAGAAGAGGGGGGGAAAACCCATCAAGATATTTCTCCAGCAAAACCATATTGTATCAGAGGAAGAATGAATTGAAACGAATCAAATGTACGATCAAAATCATTTACCCGAAGTTCCCAATTCCCATATCCTGAAGAGGAGGAGAAGATTGCATTTTCAATCCGCTTTCCATTCCTTCTTTTTTCTCTTCAGCTGCCCACCTGAAATCTTCCCAGGAACCAAACAGACAAACAAACAGGAAATCTCAGAAACGACAGCTCCATTTACAGCGTCTGCTAACTCGAGCTTGGGAAAGCAAGCACTAGTTGAAAGAAACTAACGCCAGAGATCGGCTCGTGGAACGAGGCGGCCGGTGGAAAATTAGGAATCTTTTTTGCAAGAGGGAACCACTTGGATGACGAATCAGTTGTAATTTTTTTTCTCAAGTGGATGCCTCTGCAGCTCTGGCTGAGCTGTCTACAGAAGGAATGGAAACGGAGAAAGCAAAAGGAGGAGGAAGAAAAGAGGATCGGGGAAGCAAAATATCTAAGCCCAATTATTGAGGTGAATTCATAATTAATTACACGTTAATTAGGTTTCTCGGATTTCGCTTTCTCAAAATTATTTTTCAATCTTATCCAAAAACGAATAGCGACACGCCACGTTTGCCATCTCCCACTTGCGCGCCGCCCAGAGTAAACTAAGCACGAGTTTGGTTCAATCGCCGCCCACCCAAGGTTTTTTAACGGGCTGGGCTAACTTTGGGCCGGGCTTAATTAGGTGGTTACGGGTTTTTTATGGGCCATGACGGACCATTAGCAGGAGAAAATCTAACAAAGTAGAGTGTAGACTCCTCCATTTGTTCAAATCGGCCCATTTTCGGCTGGTGATTGGACCCTCCCTTTGATATTCTTCTCCATACTTTACGGGATTATGCGACAAAGTAATTGATGCAAATTTTATTCTTTTTTAATAACTCAGAAACATTCCCACGCATTCACGCCTCACGGCTTGAGTGATGACGGAGTGAGACCAAACTTGGGGGTTCATTTGTTTGAGTATGATGGACACTCCACGAGGATCTCTATTAAATACTTCCGGGAACACCATATCCAGTCTCGGTGGGAGTCAAACACATGATCTGTCACTTCCCGGAATGAGTGCCCAGCAAGGATTTCACTGCTAGGCTATGTGAGCTTTGACGTAATGGATGCAAATTAATTACAACAAAACAACACGAAATGTTTTTATATAAAAAAATTATAAAAATGTACGTATTGCGTCCTATTATTGAATAACTCACAAACTAATCACCTATTTGATTGTAGAAGAGGGAGTAGATTGTCTTGTTGTTTTGTTTTCTTAGGGGTCGTTTGGATGTGAAAATGTAATGCAGTAATTGGACCCAATTACCACATAATACAGTAATTGGGTTAAAAATCCACGTTTGGGAGAGCAAAAATGGTATGGAAATTGGACCATGGAAATTGGCTTCAATTACCACATTCATGGTAATTGAGAATACTACACCTCCCCCTAGTAATTTGACATTACCACGTTTTCTTACTTCTTTTTCCAAATTCCACACCATCAATTCCCACAAAATTAAACCCTATCCAAACGTGAATTTTTTTCAATTTCCACAAGTCAATTTCTTGGTTTTGTAAAATGTGGAAATTCAGACAAATTTCAACAATTTAAAATTTCCACATCCAAACGACCCTTACTGATAAAAGTGTGAAAGGATTTAGTTTGTATGATTTGGATGAAAAGTTTGAGAAATAGTGTTCAATTGGGTTTTATCTCAGTTTATAAATAAATTTTATAGCTTAAATACAACAAAACATTGTTTGTACTGTAGTGGATCACATATTCTTTAATAATTGAAGAGTCATGACGTTTTGGACTCAAAATTAATACTCTACTCGATCTATTTCCCCACAAATTTAAAAGGGTCCCAAAGCGCATTTAGATAAAATATAAAACGAGTGGACATTACTGGGTCCTTTACCCTCAATCACTTTTATTTGATAAGACTTGTTTTTTAATTTTCGCCTCTAACACTAATTATTAGCGAAATTTTTTTTATTAATCAAATTTATTAAATTATTAATAATTAACTAAATCTTTTGTAATGCATTAAAATATTAGCCATTGTTACACTATTGTTATTAATATTGTAACTCTTTTTTAGTTAAAATACTAAAATTTTGGAATATTAACCTCTATGATTCATGTGTCTATTCAAAATCAGTATCATGCTGCCAAGTCAATATTACTAACAAAATTGCTACCTGAAAGTTAGCATTTCAATAAGTATTAGTGATTCAATAGGTTCAGCAAATAAAAAAGAATGCAGGAAAGATTTGGCTAACAATTAGTGTTAACCTTTTTACTTTCAAAACAATTTAGTTGTCTCTCCCTTGATTTAAGAGTATAGGAGTCTAACTTATATGATATATATGAGGTAATTTGCGTTAGTAAATGGTATCAGATTTATAATTAAACTTATTCAAGCAGTTTGAGTAATTGAAATCAACTGATTTTGACATGGTATTACAACCTTCTACTATCGAAAGAACTTTTGTTTGAATCTTAATGATGATCGGATCCCTACATTATTTGTTCTGTGATGTATATGATATCCTCCCATAATTTCTTTGGACTTTTGCATGAACCAGCTTAATACATGTGGCCACCCACTATAACTTTGGTAGTTGGAACAGTTTAATTCACACGTGGTCCATTGTGTACCTTCCTTAGTGGTTACTGGTTAGGACTTAGGATGGATTGTCAAAAATTACAGGGGAAGGGTGGGTATCTATCTACGCCATGGTTGTGACGCCGGCCGGCGTGCCACCGGTTGAACCTGGTTCAACCGATATCGGTCATAAATTCGGCGTGACACCACCGGTATGACCGGCATGATCTATATACGAATCTCCAAGTAAAATGGCTTTATTTTAGTGAATTTAATTGATAAAAAAAATTTATTAATTATTTTATGAGTATAAAAGTTAAATGTTGATGTTATTTGTTGGATTCAAGTATAAATGTTTAAGTATTGACGTTAAATGTCATGTTTAATATGAACATTTATAATTTTATTTGTAATATTGACCGGTATGAACTGGCACAAACCGTTATGTGCCATCGGTCGAACCATTCAATTTGCTAAACCGGCACACTGACATAAACCTGTTTGACAACCTTCATCTACGCCTTCAGTTCTATTAAACCATCTTGTTCTCTCATGCCATTTATCCTTACCACCGCAAAGTACACGGAGAAAGCGAGAGGAGCTGAAGAAGGGTGGGGGCTTTTTTGTTTTGTTTGATGAAGATCGAAATTTTATTCCAAAGTACAAGGTACTTTGAAGACATGGAAGAGGAAAGAGAGAAACTGAGGGATAGGAGTAAAGAAAGGAAAGAGGAAAAGCGAGATCAGGTAGTTTATGACATGACGATTCTCAATATTAATTGTTGTTTTAAAGCACATAGTATGGCAGGATTGTGCGAATTTCAAGTCCATGAGTTGGCTTTTGTTTTGATGGGATGTATAATAAGGAGGTGGTTAAGTACAATACATGGATCTCTTCTAACAATTCAAATTATCGAAACCACTTAGTTTATGAGAAAGGAACCTGCCGATTGAATGAGGTAGTATCTCTTGCTTTGACAGGGTGTCATAAGTTGTATGAGAGAGTCAATATTGTGATAGTATCCAAATGATGTTTATGTATGTTTTTTTCAGATACTCGATTGTCAGCATACAACTGTGATATATGATGAATGAATTCAACTAGTGTTTTGAGTCTTTCTGATGATGTATTTGATGATATGTAATGCTAAGGGCTAATACCACTGGGAAACCCGAACTATTAACTTTGTGTCATTTGTGTCCTAAAGTATTCGATACGACATTTGTGTCCCAACCTATTATAGTTTTGTGTCATTTATGTCCTGACGATTTTGTTGACCGTTATATATAACGGTTGACCAGACGGTGGTCAACTTGATGTTGACTTTTGCTGATGTGGCAAACACGTGGCAGCCACGTAGATGCCACATCATTGACACCTCATATTTGTAATTAAAATTTAAATAAAAATAAAATGGAGAAATTAAAAAATTAAAAATTAAAAAACTTCTCACTATCATCTCTACCGATTAGCCTTTCTCTCTTCTAATGTTGTCGTCTCCGCGCAAATCGCCCAAATCCAAATCCAAATCACAAATGTCCACCACCGCCTTTCACCACACAATTTCCGGCCGCCGATTCTCCAACCAAATCACTCAACCTCCACTTCCAATCAAAGTCCCACCCCATTGAGAAAACCCTTCACCGTTCTCACATCGATTGGAACAACGTGGCGAGGCCTACTTCCAATCGAAGTCCTACCCATATTTCTATCTCTCTCTCTTACTAGATTTTGCGGTGACAGAGAAGGGAAGAATGGTCGATGGCGAGAGGGAGGGAGGGAGGGTGCGATAGTCCCTTGAGGATTTGGGCGAATCTGTTTTGGAGAGGGGAAGCGACAACCATTACTGGGAAGCCAACTGCGAGGGGAAGAAGAAGACATCGTCGACCATTGCTTGAAGCGGGCAAGACAACGGCGGCTCGGAGCATGATTTGGGGATTTTCTCTGGCAGAGCTCCCAATCTCCAGCTACCTCGTTCCAATCGACGTCGTCTTCTCTGGCAGAGCTCCCAGCTCCAATCGATATCTTCTCCAACGACGTTTCCAACTCCAGATGTCGTGTGTACCAGTTGCCGACAAGGAAGCGGATGGAAGCTTGAACCCATACCAAATCGTCGATGGAAACCTATATAGCCAAAACCATCTCTGACTCTGCCGTATTTGAATTGCTTTTCATCGTTGGGTTTCATTAGATCTGGGTTTCTGCGTTTCCTTGGATCTGGGTTTCTGCGACCACTTTCAGAGCTTGAGGATTGGGTTTCAGGGAGGATTTTTCAGACTGGATATAGACGGCGGCGGAAATAAGGAAGAGAGGAGACGAAGAAGCAGCGGACGGGAGGAGAAGGGGACGAGAGAGTTGTAATTTTTTTGTTTTTTATTTTTGTATTTAAAATTTTTATTATATGGAAAAAAATATTAAAATTAACATTAAATTTCCACATCAGATGCCACATCAGCGCTGACTAGGCTTTCTGTTAAAAACTAACGGTCAACGCTAGTCAACTCTAACGGAAAAATAGTTTAGGACACAAATGTCGTATCGAATACTTTAGGACACAAATGACACAAAGTTAATAGTTCGGGTTTCCTAGTGGTATTAGCCCTAATGCTAATTGTGAAATGTTTTACATGTAATTTTACCTATATTTTAAAATTGAGAGAGCTACAAACTCCTTCTAACTTTAACCTAGCTCCACCACTGACGAGAGCTATAATATCCTATACGGCGGTCGGCGAGTATGGTGCTTGTCTCTGCTCTGCCACGACGATGGAGTTTAACCCGTATCCACTAAAAGTCTTTCGAGTTCGAGTTTTACCCTACCATAATAAGTCGGATTCGAGCGGATATCCACGGTTACAGATATTTTTGTCATCCCTACCTGACCCGAAGACACGGTGTGGGGTAGGGCTTGGGTACTATTTCTGCAATGTTCTGTCTCGTCTTGTTCTCGTTCTACCTTGATTTATCTCAATATCTATCGGTATCTCTTCTATTTTGACCTATATTCATTCATATTTTCAACTAATTGGACTCAATTAATTTTTCTATTATCTATGTTTCTCATTTATGAGTGATTTCCCATTGTATAATTGTTAAAAATGAATATATATTTTTTTTTCAAACGATATATACGAATAGGTCGACCTATTTCGACTCGCACAAATTTTACCCAACATGATTCCACTTGATGCAAAACGGATATGGACATAAAGGTACTGCCCCTCCCCATTCCCATCCTTGTCCCTCATCCTGCACCGAGATCTTTGGTAGCTTTCTCAAAAAAAACATTATTCTTTGATAGCAATCTTCACCACATAGTACACAAAAACCCTAAACAACAACACAATAATGAAACAATGAAATGAGCACCTGCATGGCCCCCAGTTACTGTGATAATTTTGTCCTCCACTCCATGCAACTTGCTCATTCACAGTCATCCTTCCATTTAGTTTCGTCTTCTTCAAATATAGTTGGTTTGATGTATCGATTCTTACCCTTTCCCTACCCTCTGTCTCTCTGAATTCCCCCCCATAACTCTGTTTTCTGTAGTGACTTTTTCTAGCGCCTAGGCTGTAATCAACAAATCTGGGCCCCAGGTACTCTTATCATCGAAGGACAGGAAGGGACAGGCTTCCCATAAATAGCAGCTAACTTGTGTTTCAAAGCCATTGCACTTTGCAGAGTTTACAGTCTTGAGTTTTTATTACAGGATGGGGATGTTCAAGAAGCAGCAGAAGGAGGAAAGGGAAGAAACAGAGCAGCCTCTCCTCCTTCCTCCTTCTTCTTCATCATCATCATCATCTTCTTCTTCTCAGGATCATGTTGGTGATCGAGATTCCACTCTCACTCCAACCTTTCTTCTCAGCATCTTAGCAGTTGCTTGTGGCTGCTTCGCCACTGGTTGCACTGTGAGTTTCCAGTATGATTAATGGTGGCATTTTGGTGACGCAGTTGCTGCAATGTTATGAGATATACTCTGTTTTCTCTGGCTTGACTGTGCAGATAGGATATACTTCTCCTGTTGAGTACCAAATCATAGGGGAATTGGGTCTCTCAGTTGATGAGGTTAGTGATTGATTCGAATCTAATTACTCAGCTATGCAGAGAGATACAGAGAGAGGCAGAGGTTTACAGAGTTTTTCTGTGCAGTACTCTGTTTTCGGGTCAATGATGGTTGTTGGAGGACTGGCGGGTTCACTAGTCGGTGGGAAGATTACAGAACTCAGTGGAAGGAGACGTGTAAGGATGATTACTACCTTGAATTGTCACGTAAGTTTGTTTTTCTTCTTCTTGTTCATGGCGAGGAATTTGTAACAAGAACTGTTAATTTCGGTGCAGACAATGATGGGTTTGGATGGACTGTTCATAGGTGGATGGTTGACAATTGCATCTGCAAAGGTCTAATCTTTTTCCATCTTCTTCATTTTTTTTCTGTTGGTTATGGTAGTCCTTGAGGCTTGAGATATTTGCTTAATGGCTGCTTGCTCCTGAAGTTATGTGGGGCTGTTATCTCCAATTATTGTAAAACCGTACTGGGAACGACAATAATTAGTGTATTTTATTCTTAAAGTGTGGTTCAATCGGTTTATATCGCTAAAACTGTCTTCGAAAAGACTTTCGGTTTTCAGCATTTTTCGGTCCAACCGGGTGGTATCTGAAACATTTGTTATCTTGTATAGGGTGCTCCACAGCTTTACTTTGGGATGCTCTTGATTGGAATGGCAGCACCCATCAATCTTTATCTGGTAATAATTTTGGCCTCAAAATCCTCACTAATTTTCTCGCGGATTCACAATCGTTGTGAATCAGTGGTGGAACCCGTAGTTGAAATTAGGTTATCATTTATTTGGAATATAAATAATTTCAATTCTAAATTTTGGTTTTAATATAATAAATAAATATTATAATAATCAAGTAACAAAAAATGAAATTTAATACCATAATAAAATATCTTCATGTCACCTCAAAATGGTGAATTTTATCTCTACATAAACAAATATGGGGTTTTATTGTCTTTTTACAAAAAACTTACCTGTATCTGTGACAAATCTCAAAAACCCTCCACTCGTTCGTTTGTGGCTGTGACTTGTGGTGGTGGATAGTATTATTCGAAAAAATATTTATTTTTTCCTGTGATCAATGATGAACGATTGATCGGACTAAAAGTTTAATAAACCAGACTATGAGACCAGTTACGACGCAAAACAATATCTACGATCCACCGTCTAACCTCGCCTTTTTCCTTTATGGGGAAGGCCCCTATTTATGTTGCAGAGATCACACCCAGCAACCTAAGGGGAACAGTAGTCTCAGTCACTCAGCTGATAATGTTTTGCAGCATTTCATTCGCATACCTTTTGGGGTCATTGATCAACTGGCGTGCTTTGGCACTAATAGGTATCTAGCTACGCTATATGAAAAAAATATGCAACTACATTAAAAGTTTTGGAATCATGGTTTTTTTTGTATGTTTGTTCAGGAGCAATTCCATGTCTAGTGCAGCTGCTTCTTACTATGTTCATCATCCCTGAGTCTCCAAGGTGGTTGGTGGGTACATTAAACTGACCTTTGGTTTGTGGGGTTGATTACAATAATAAACCGGTTTGTTGAATTGTGGGTTGGTTAGTTAGTCTAAGCTTAATTGCAAGCCACATGGATTGTAGGCTAAAACTGGGAAGAAAAAGGAGTTTGAGGCTGCCCTGCTGCAGCTTAGAGGAGGAAATGCTGATATCTCTTGGGAAGTTGATGAAATCAAGGTAAAGAGGTTGTTTTTGTTATTTAATAGATGCATAGAGAAATGCCATATATACATATTTATATGAGGCTGATGATGATGATCCATCAGGAATATATAGAGACCATCAACAGCATCTCTTCTAAGGACAGCAGCTTCCTGGATATGTTCCAGAGACAGTATGCAATTCCTTTGATAGTAAGCCACCATTCTTTGAATCAAACTCAAGATCAGCTCTCTCTCGCTCTCGATCTGTCTTTCGTGTTCTGCCTCTAAACACTTGGTCAATGATGATGGGCAGGTTGGAAATGGCTTGCTGGTGTTGCAGCAATTCTCAGGGATGAACTCATACAATATGTATACTGATGTCATCTTTGTTTCTGCAGGTTTGAAATTTCATTATGTTATATATGGATTCCTAATTCCTTGTGACATTGCTCAGAATTCATGGAAAGTAAAGTCATCTTGCTTACTTTTTTATTTGGTGTTATGCTGTTCAATGGCAGGAATCCCTAGCACTGCTGGGTTCTTGGCAGTGGCATCTTTCCAGATTGTGGGAGCATTTTTGGCTGCTACAATGATGGATAGATATGGCAGAAGACCTCTTTTACAGGTTAGTCACATAGAAAATGGTAGAAAGATTTGTCTTTTAAAAAGGTAGCCACATAAGTTGGAAATCCTTAGTGGAAATAATTCTGGTTTGTTTTGGTAAGGCTGGAGTTATTGGAACATGCCTTGGGAGCTTGCTTACTACACTGTCATTCATCCTCCAGGTTTCCACTGTTCTCTATGGATGGATAATAACCCTAAATCCCTAATTAACTATCACTTTCTCTTGAGAGCTTGTTCCTTTTTCTTGCTGGGAAAGATTAAATCCTGAAATGTTTTTTTTTTTGGATTTCATATATGCTAGGGCTTTGAGGGATGGAGTAGAATGACTCCAACATTGGCACTCCTAAGTGTAATGGTAAGAACACATATGAGATTTAATTCCTTCCTTCCTACGAACCCATGTGGCAAAACTCTTTATTTATCGAGCATGACTTCATCTCCAAGTTTCGAATAAAGAACTTCATTTTGGATCTATGTTGATGAACTGATACAAAATTTGATAAATTTTCCATTTTTCGTTGGCAGATATACGAGGGAGCGATTGCTGTCTGGAGTGGAATTCCATGGATGATTGTAGCAGAGGTAATTTCGTAGAAGATATATTTGAGAGACTTGTCGATATTACTTTCAGGCCATGAATTTTTCTTAAATAAAAATGAACTCATTATTTTTTTTTTTTTTAAATACTTAATGTGGCTGTGATCAGCTATTTCCTCTGAGCATCAAAGGATCAGCAGGGACAATGTGTTGCCTATCCTACAATATATCTTCACTCATGGTTTCATTGACCTTTCAATCTTTGCTTCAGTGGAACCCTCCAGGTAAACCTTTCTTCTTTTGATAAGTGGGAAATAGTAAAAAGTGACGAATAATAATGTCCTTTGTTTGAGGAAATTATACAATTTTTGTATAAGCATCATGAATCATGTTATTGAGTGAATTCAGTGTTTTTGAGCGGTTGCTTTGTTTGGCCATAGGTACATTTCTTATATACGCAGGTGCGAGTGCTGTGGCAATAGGATTCGCAGTCAAATTGGTTCCTGAAACTAGAGGGAAAACCCTTGAAGAAATCCAATCCTCTTTCACCCACAAGTGAATGAACCACCCAAGATTTTGGGGGGTGAAATAGATTGCTACGGCGTGAAACATTTGTACTATCTCAAAGACACGAAATCCTTTCACGAGGTTGGAAATTAGATCCTTCACCACGAAATCCTGGATTTTCATGGCCTTGAATAAGTTGTTTGATGAACGAATGAATGAAAGCTAAGTTGTTAATTTACCAAAGAGATCTAAGCAAATGTACGATCAAGATTATTATACTCGAAAATTCACGATGGTAGTAAGTGACAGATGATTCATAATTAAGGTTCTCCCAACAATTTGAATTATTGGGATCAACTGATTCTTGACACCTTATTTTCTTTGTGAATAAGAGCTGAAAATTCTACTTCGAACCTGCTCTCCGTTCCTTCCTTGAAAAATTTTCCAGGAACCAAACAGACAAATAAAGAGAAAATCCCAGCTATACCTACGGTTGATAAAAAAAAAATGCCGGAAAAAAAAAGAAACGCGGTGAGGCGGGATATAGCTGGGATTTTTGTTCGAGGAAGCATAATATCTAAGCCCAATTATTGAGGTTAATTACTAATTAATTACACGTTAATTAGCTTTCTTGGATTTCGCTTTCTCAAAATATTTTCAAATTATATCCAATAACGAATAGAGACACGCCACGTGTTGCCATCTCCCACTTTCCCGCCGCTCTAAAGCAAAGGAAACGAAGCACGAGTTCGGTCCCACAAATCAGCCCCTCAAGTTTTTTTAAACGGGCTGGGCCAACTTTGGGCTTCGCTTAATTAGGATGCTACGGATTTTTTATGGGCCATGACGGACCATAGCAGGAGAAAGTCCAACAACGTAGACTAATCCACTTGTTGAAACGGCCCATTTTCAGCTGGTACTTGGACTCCTCCACTTGTTTGCATTATCATAGGAGACTTAATGTGGCTCGATTTTTGACCACATGATCTTGACGAATGCTCGAGAAAGAAAAAAAAAATTGATCGAATTGATATTTGAATTGGACCTAATGCAGTGTTGGTACTATCCGATTCTAACATATCGTTCATACTATTGGATCGTAGTTCTCATAAGTTTGATCGGACTAGAATATCACACACCTGAAACCATACTCTAATTTACAGTGTTCACCAAATTGACCACTTGATGTGCCAAAGACTGCATTTTTGACAAACACCACCAGACAGTGAAACAAATGAAATCAGCACGTTCATCATCTTAACAATAATGTCTTCCATTCAATTCCATGCACCGTGGGTAAAGCGATAGCCACTCCTTCTTTTGAGTGATTGATTTGATATATTTTGATTGTTAGTAGTTAGTAGTACACTTCCCCTGCCGATGTCTTTATCTAGCTGGGTTGTCATCAGTAAATTCAGGAGAGGTCCCAACTCCATCGCCATAAATATCAATAGCCACTAACCTGTGTCTCAAAACAAAATGTGGTGACAGTGTTTACAGTCTTGGGGGGTTTGATTACAGGATGGGAATGACCAAGAAGCAGGAAAGGGAAGAAACCAGCTGCAGCAATGGGGAAGAAGGAAGAACACAGGCACAGCAGCCTCTCCTCCTTCCTCCTTCTCAGGGCCATGATGGCGGCGGTCGAGATTCCCCTCTCACTCCAACTTTTCTTCTCAGCATCCTGGCAGTTGCTTGTGGAAGCTTCTCCGCTGGATGCACTGTGAGTGTCCAATTCAAATGGTGGCCGCCCATTTTTGGTTGTTGATGCAAATGCTGCAAATGTTATGATTGTCTGTTTTTTCCCCCCCATGTGCAGATAGGATATACTTCCCCTGTTGAGTACCAAATCATTGAGGAATTGGGTCTCTCAGTTGATGAGGTAATTACTCAGCTAGGCAGGAACAGAGAGAGAGGCAGAGGTTTACAGAGTTTTTTTGTGTGCAGTACTCTGTTTTCGGGTCAATGATGGTTGTTGGAGGACTGATGGGTTCTATAGTCGGTGGGAAGATTACAGAACTCATTGGAAGGAAACGTGTAAGGATTGTCACATCAAGTTTCATTTCTTCTTGTTCATGGCGAGGAATCTGTAACAAGAAGTGATAAATTTTGGTGCAGACAATGTTGGGTCTGGATGGACTGTTCATAGTTGGATGGTTGACAATTGCATTTGCAGAGGTCTGATTCTTTCCTTTTTTATTCCCCTTGTTGTTTGTTTTGATTCTTGAGAGATTCCCTTAATGGTTGATTGCTTGCTTCTCAAGTAATGTGGGTGTTGTTATCTTGAATAGGGTGCTCTACAGCTTGACTTAGGGATGCTCTTGATTGGAACTGGAGCATCCATCAATATTTACCTGGTAATAACTAATTTTCCTCTGCGCTTTTCACCATCCGATTGATGAACGATTGATCGGATTGAACCAGTTACGATGCAACAAAATAAGTATCCACGATTCGCGCGATTTAACCCTTTAAGAATCGTAGCCATGTAGTTCATTTTTCCCTTTTATGGGGGAAGGCCCCTATGTATGTTGCAGAGATCACACCCAACAATCGAAGGGGAGCAGCGGTGTCAGTCACTCAGCTGACGATGCTTTGCAGCATTTCATTTGCATTCCTTGTGGGTTCATTGATCAGCTGGCGTGCCTTGGCTATGATAGGTACCAACCTAGCTACAAGAACTGCATTGAAGTTTTTGGAATCATGGTTCTGGTTTTTTTGTTCCCTCCCTTCATGCTTGTGAATTATTTCTCAGGAGCAACTCCATGTTTTGTGCAACTGCTTCTTGCTATCTTCTTCATCCCTGAGTCCCCTAGGTGGTTGGTGAGTACATAAAACCAACCTGTGATTTGTGGGTTGATTACAATAAATTGATTTCCAACCACTTGGATTGCAGGCTAAAACTGGGAAGGAGAAGGAGTTTGAAGCTGCCCTGCTGCAGCTTAGAGGGGGAAATGTTGATATCTCTTGGGAAGTTGATGAAATCAAGGTAAATGGAATGTTTGCTTTTTTGGTAAATTCATAACAAAAAATTAAGTTCCAATTCCACTTGCAGAAGGTAACTAAAATGACCTATGTATGATCCATCAGGAATATACCAAAATCATCCATGGCATCTCTAAGAACAGCAGCATATTGGATATGT
Source organism: Linum tenue (assembly GCA_946122785.1). Classification (NCBI taxonomy): domain Eukaryota; kingdom Viridiplantae; phylum Streptophyta; class Magnoliopsida; order Malpighiales; family Linaceae; genus Linum; species Linum tenue. The sequence continues at coordinate 63,461,378 of CAMGYJ010000004.1, read as the reverse complement.
TCCAGAAACAGTATGCAATTCCTTTGATAGTAAGCCCTCTTTCTTGAATCAAACTCAAGAAACTCTCTCTCTATCTTTGGTTTTCTTCCACTAATCAATTGGTGAATGATGGGCAGGTTGGAAATGGGTTACTGCTGCTGCAGCAATTCTCAGGGATGAACTCATATGCAATGTATACTGCTGCCATCTTTGTCTCTGCAGGTTTGACATTCAAGTAACAAAAGAAAAAAATGGCTTCTTAATTCATTGTGACTCACATGACTCAAAATTCATGGAAGGTAAAGTTCCTGCTTTTTGTTTTGTAGGAATCCCTAGCACTGTTGGGTTCTTGGCAGTGGCATCTTTCCAGGTTTCTTTAACTGAAATGAAATCTAAATTTTGCTCTCCATTTGTAATATGATGTGGTAAAAGAAGATGTCTAAAAAGGGTTCAGCTGTGTTTCCTTGTTTATCAAAATTTTACAGCTTGTGGCAACATTTATGGCTGCTGCTTTGATGGATAGATATGGCAGAAGACCTCTTTTACAGGTTAGCCACAGAGAAATGGTAGAAAGACCTGTTTTACAAGATAGCCACATAAATTGGGAATCCTAAGTATCAATTTTCGGTTTGTTTTGATAAGGTTGGAGTTATTGGAACATGCCTTGGGAGCTTGCTTACTGCACTGTCATTCATCCTACAGGTTTTCACTACTTTCTTCAAAGTTTGTTCCTTTTTCTTGCTGGGATAGACTCCTCATTATTTTTCAAATTTCATGTATGTTAGGGATTCGAGGGATGGAGTAGAGTGTCTCCAACTTTGGCACTGCTAAGTGTAATGGTAAAAAGACTTTTGAGATTCCTTCCTTTCCTAATAAAAGCACGTGACGAAACTCTTTCTATCAAAGCATAATTTCGCTTGCAAGTTTCATATTTCAAACCTCATTTTGGATTTATGTCATTAAATCAATACAAAATGAGTCAGCTTACATATTCTTTATTACTTTCTTGATGGCAGATATATTCGGGATCTATTTCCATTTGGAGTGGAATTCCATGGATGATTGTAGCAGAGGTAATTTGATAAAAGATAGATTCAAGGCATTAAGGATTAGATTTAACAAGGATTAGAGGTAGAATCATGGACCAATAGTGAAAGATATTTTAAAATTCATGAAACCGGATCCAATTATATTTGGTTCAGTATGATTCTATACGAACCAAATCATTGCAACACCTATACCATCTTCAAGCCCTAATTTTTTTCAAATAAAAATGAACTAACAGTTTAATTTTTTTTTTTAACTTTGATTGTCATCAGATATTTCCTCTGAATATCAAAGGATCAGCAGGGACAATGTGTTGTCTATCCTCCAGCATATCTGGACTCATGGTGTCGGTTTCTTTCCAGTCTTTGCTCCGATGGAGCCCTCTAGGTAAACCCTTTTCTTACAAAATTTGACTTATGCATACGAATTACTAGTAGTATTTTCGAGCAAATGTCTTAAATCTTTCTGTTGTTGCTCTTTTGGCCAGGTACATTTCTTATGTATGCAAGTGTCAGTGCTGTGGCGATAGGGTTTGTAGCCAAGTTGGTTCCTGAAACTAGAGGGAAAACACTTGAAGAAATCCAATCCTCTTTCTCTCGCGAGTAAACAAAGTAACAAACACCCCAATTTACAGTTTGTAGCATTTGTATCATCTTAAGCCACAAAATCCTTTTATGAGGTTGGGAAGTAGATTCCTCACCCCCCCTAAACTATGGAAAAGCTATAGTCAGAGCGATAATTTTTCTGACCTTGATAGAATTATTCCATGAAGGAAAGTAAGTTTTTTTTTTAATAATAAATTTCACAGGAAGAATACCTTACACGCCTCTTTCTGCTCGCTGATGAAACACTCTAAATTAGAACAAAGAAAAAAGTTTATTTCACCACATTATGAACAACCCAACCGGCACTCATAGGAACCACACACACAACTCTAAACCTATATTTAGAGCAGTTACCATCTGAACACAATCTGTGAGAGTGGGGAACTCCAACAACATTTGCTTCCGATCTCCTAAATCGGAAATCAAACCGGGTTGGACCCATTTTCGGGTTACACACCTTGTGGGTTTGTCCATGTGAAACATGCTGGCCTTGATTTGGTGGCCATACAAGTCCCTATCACTACGCCATATCCCCTATCCTTCCTCCTCCAACTATGCCGAATACTTTGCATTAATATCTTCCCCTTGAATGTTTCTGGTGCAGAAGCAGAACACAGTATTGTATTTATTTTTGAGCACACATTTATTCTGAAACCGCTGGCCGTAACGTAGCCCACTGTCCAAACCGGCACAGAACCCAGACCGGCCCGACCCTTCTGGTGGACCCTCGAACCCACTTTCCTGGTTTTTGGACGGTGATGCCGACAACGTCTCCCGGGGAATCATGTGGACTATGCCCTGCCACGTTGCGACATCTAATTGGATGGGGAAAGACCAAAAGGAAAGGTGGTGAAATTGCTAGCGGTTTGCCTTGTGATTCCAAATCGATCTTTCCTTCTCTACCTACCTTCTCAATGAGAGCATAGAAGGTATGTATTTGATGATTGCGAGGGTATTTGATGTTTTTGATTTTAAGCGTTGTGAGGTCGTTGTTAAGATTGTGAGGTCAGTTGTTAATTAAATGATGTACAATGTTGGTATTGAGTCGATAAGAAGAGGTTTGTTGTTGATGTGCATGATCTTTGAATATTATGTACGTACTTCCATTTTTTGTATAAGTTGAGATATTATGTACTTCCATTATTTCGGGATAGTTGATCGCCATTTGTGATCTAATTTTTTTTTTTAATGAATTGATACATATATAACGGACAATGGTATGAACAATCTTTGCATCCCAACCATACAGATAGAACACGGCAAGAAAAAAGATGTTGGAGAAACGGTGAAAACACCTCTAAACCAAATCATACGTGAATTTAAAGAAAGCATATATACGTGGTGCCAAAAAAAAAAGATAATGGCTAATCTGCCGACAATCATCAGAGAGAACACTAGCCTAGGATCAACTAAAGGGCCTCATCAAATCTGTCATGAACTAACTTGTTACAATAACTCGAGTTGTTGGAGAGGTCAGTGTATGGTACTTAACCATTTCTTTGCACCTCTCTCAAACGAAAGGCAACTTATGGTATTATATTGAAGTAATTTGCATAGTCTCGTCATGGTGCTATACCATGTACTTTAAAGACAACGGTTAATATTTGGATCGTGAGGACTTGAACATGTAACCTCAAATGTTGGAGAGGTCATCAAGACTTCCTGCTAGGGCTAAACCTACGGCCAAAACTATCATACGTCTAACCTTACTAATGGACTATATACAAGTATCATGGGCCTAATCCACTAACATCATATACAGTAAACTCTCCACACCCAAACCCTCAGAAACACACTCGATATAGATGCATCATATACGAAGAAGAAACAGCCCAAGCCCTACTGTCAAAAAAAAAAACGTCGACAGAGAAAACAAGCAAGGTTTTCACTTTTCTCAACTTTCATATATGTAGACTGTAGAGTAGTAATTTACACTGTTCATACATTTCATTTACTTTCCCTCTAAAGAGAACTAGGAAGGACACAACCATGTCAGTCCGTGGAGATAGTAATAGTATGTACACCAAACATATTGATCCTCTCTCGACTAGGGCTGGGCTAAACTGCTGGCTAGCTAGCAAAAACTTTCATACGAGCTGAGTTTCGTGAGCCATTTTTGTTTCGATGGTTTGTTGAGTTCAACTCGTAAGTTTTGCTTGATTTGAGTCACGAGCTCGCTCGACAACCACCTCAACTAGTAACTTATGAAGGGAGTCGACTAATGGCTTATTGTAGGCTTGTTGATAATTCACATATTTGTTAGATTATATATCTCGCCACATGTGATGTTTAAGAATTTGAGCACACATTAAATGTGTCTCATTTATAATTTAAAAAAGCAATTATGTATCATAAATTGCTCTTATTTAAATAACATGATATGAACAGTTAAAACTTATGAACTAAATTATATAATATGTAAACTCGAGCCGATCTTGCAAGCTAATTGATGAGCCGAACTCGAATTATACAAAACAAAATTTTGTAAACAGGCCGAGCTCAAACTCAACTTGTTTATTAACATGTGGAGCTCAAGTTAAATCAAAACTCGACACTACTCGACTCGTTTGCAGTGCTAGAAAGGACCCTAGATAAGGACCTGAGGGAGAGATATGAATAGGGATGGCAACAAAACCCGAACGACGGGTACCCACCCGGCCCAACCCGGTCAACGCGGGTAAAATCCGTGTTGACGGGTTTTGGGCCGGGTTTGGGTTTAAACCCGTTCACTATTCACCGGGTTGGGTTGGGTTTGGGTTTAGGTAAACCCGACCCGTGGGTACCCGCCCACCCATATAATTAATTTTTTCGATATATTTAATATTCTAAACAACTAATCTTATTTATGTTTCTGGAGACATGTCTAATTTTTTCTTTTTAATTGTGTAGAATGAAGTTGTTGTTATGGAGTGGAGAGTAAAGAAACTTAATTGAAAGGAAGAAGCTTTCAATTAAACATGTTATTTATGGATAATTTGTGATTTGCTTTAATTTTCTTGAGTTTTCTGGATTGGTGTTGAACAATTTGTATAGTTAATTTGTGATTTGCTTGAATTTTCTAGAATGATGTTTTATATATGGATAATTTGTATTGAGAGATTGATATTTGACTTTAATTTTTATAAGAACTTGTAATTGTAAATTTTTTACGACAAAACTCGTGGGTACCCATGAACCCGCGGATACCCAACGGGTTGGGTTGGGTTTGAGTTTTTCAAACCCAATGAATTTTACCCCGGGTTTTTTTCAAAAACAAACTCATAGGTTTGGGTTTCGGTTTGGCAAAACCCGACCCAACCCGACCTATTGCCATCTCTAGATATGAATCAATAATTAAATGGGTCCATCCTGCCCCAAAGGGTTTATCGTCTTGCGGAGGGCATGTTGGGACTTTTAGGGACGAGGGTACATGTACGATAGCCCGAGACCTGGTGACTAGGATTATGATAGAGTCGTGAACTATGTTCACTTTCCGAAAAGAATATTTCCACCCTCTACAAAGCCTTGGGTTACAGAAAATTTCTCCCGAGGATAAAACTATCACCACTTTAGGTTCCAGGCTCAAGAACACTAAAGCATACTTAGAAGTTTATTAGGAAGAAGAATAGATTTTGGTGTTCTTTTCCCACCAACCGCTCCCATCTATTTATAGATGCTAAAACCACGAACTACTTCATAATTGAAGCAATATAATGTTTCATGGTTGACGGGCAGTTAGAAATGAAAAGAGGCATCCATTCAGCCAAGGGACGTACATCTTCGTTGATTTCAAAGTCAAGGACAAACTGCCATACAATGCAATGGACGTATAGGTTAGTCCATTTCAAATTCATGGTAGTTTAATTTTGTCCATTATCTTTAAAATTATGACACGTTGCTTACATGGCCAAGTGATATGCCATTAGTTTGAATTAATGTGTCATTGCTTTCATGGCTAACTGCCATGCAACGTGTGGTAACAGGTGTCCAAACCGGTCCGATTTAGTTAGTTTCAACCAAACTCAGTTTCACCTAATTCCAACATTAGTTCACGACTCTATCATAATCCTAGTCACCAGGTCTCGGGCTATCGTACATGTACCCTCGTCCCTAAAAGTCCCAACAATCGAAAAGAATAATTTTCCGGTACGATGGCTCGAACTGCTCTTTACAAGAAACCGGTTCCGGTCTATGGAATTATGAGAATGTTCGATGATGGGTTTTTCATCGATGGCAGTAGAAGATGGATTTTCTTCGTACTTATCTCATGGTGTATTCCATATCCGGAAGGTAACTTGGAAGAGGGGTTATTCGAGGATGAGGAAGAAGGAGAATGATTCGTAAAATGGAGAAGTAGAAGAATGGAAATTGCCTTTGGGTAGGTCACATACTCAATGGTTAATTGGCCTAATTCTCTATTCGACATTTACGAAGTTCTAGATAAACTTGGATTTGTCTAGTAGTTTGGTGGTGTGATTTTGTCTAGTGGTTTACGTTAAACCAAAGAGACGAAATTGTGTATACAATGTTTGATGATTCTGGTAATAGAGTCGTTGTGTTTGTATGTAAATGACATATTTATCTTTGGGACCAATCAAAGATAAGTGATTTTGTCAAGTGGTTTATGTTATTTTAAACCAAAGAGACAAAATGTGTACACAATTTATGATGATTCTGGTAATGAAGTCATCGTACATTTGTATGTATAAGACATGCTTATCTTTGGAACCAATAAAAGATAAGTGAACTTTAATAAAAAGTTGTTATTTCAATTCTCCATGTAGGATATGGGGGAGGCAAATGTGATTCTGTGTATTGTATCAAGCGGAACGACAAGAAAGAGTCCTTCTCTCAATTTTTCTGCATGAGAAGGTACTTGCATAAATTCCATAGTAGGAATTGTAGTGAGTTAAAGATCCCAATGGATCCAAGTATGGAACTTATGGTTAATACTGAAAATCAGTTTTACAACTGGAGTATTCCATGTTAAATTGAGGGCTCGATGTATGCATGATTTACATGATGCTAGATATCGCATATGCGATAGAACAATTAAGTTGGTATGTGATGAATCCTAGTTCTCATCATTTGAAATGAAATGAGGCCTGTACTAGGATATGTCAAAGGCACACTGTATTGACTTATAGTGGCTTTCCATCAATTTTGGAAAGGATTTGTTGATGTTAGTTGGATTTCTTATGTTAAAGGTGATACTTCAACATTGAGATGGGTCCTCTTGCTTGGGAGAGGTGCCATAATTTGGGCCTCTAGAAAGCAAACTTGCATCACTAAGTTTCACTATGGAATCAAAATTTATGTGGCCTTGATTTCTCTTAGAGAAGAGACATAATTGTTGAGAGGTTTGGTTTATGACATATATTTATTGCTAAACCAATCTCACCTATTACTATCTTTTGTGATAGTAATGCTAATTTGGCTAAGGCATATAGTCAAGTGAAAATGACAAGTATGGTCATGTGGGAGTAAGGCACGGTAAAAGCTGTGAGCTGATCATTCATAGTGTTGTGTCTAGACAGTATGACCAAACTCAAAATAATTTGGTTGATCATTTGACGAAGTGGTTAACTAGTGACTTGGTGATCAAGTTTGTGAAAGGGATGGGTTAAAGTCCATATAATTTCTGGTAATGGGACACCCAATTCCCCTCTAATACAACGTTAGAGGCTGAATTCAATGTGGAAAGCTTATTATCAGAAATTGAAGCACACAATTATTCATCCCGAGGTATGTGCTTGTTATCCTGCATGAGAGAAAGAGGATGAAGTTCAAAACTTCTTAATTGAATCTTTGAAAAAGTGTATTATGCGGGTACACGAATAAGAGATTCAACCTACGTAAGCATGAAGTGTAGCCGCTTCAAGAAACCCGGACTTTGGTTTCGTGTGCGCTTATGAGAAGGATTGGACACATGGCGGGTAATAGTGTCAAGGCGCTTAGAAGTTTTGAAAACTTAAGTGTATATTATCTTCGAATATTCATATGAGTCAATGGGTTCAATCGTTACCGACACCCTTTGTATTCGAGTATTCGTCAAGTGTAATATACTAAGGTGAAAATTCAATCGTCACGACATTTTCATTTATGCTTATGTTTTGTTGGAAGAATGTTGTGATTTTAGTGAATTCTTTGAATACACTAAAATGGGGGAGTAATGTTGGAATTAGGTGAAACTGAGTTTGGTTGAAACTAACTAAATCGGACCGGTTTGGACACCTGTTACCACACGTTGCATGGCAAAGCTTTGGCATGGCAGTTAGCCATGAAAGCAATGACACATTAATTCAAACTAATGGCATATCACTTGGCCATGTAAGCAACGTGTCATAATTTTAAAGATAATGGACAAAATTAAACTACCATGAATTTGAAATGGACTAACCTATACGTCCATTGCATTGTATGGCAGTTTGTCCTTGACTTTGAAATCAACGAAGATGTACGTCCCTTGGCTGAATGGATGCCTCTTTTCATTTCTAACTGCCCGTCAACCATGAAACATTATATTGCTTCAATTATGAAGTAGTTCGTGGTTTTAGCATCTATAAATAGATGGGAGCGGTTGGTGGGAAAAGAACACCAAAATCTATTCTTCTTCCTAATAAACTTCTAAGTATGCTTTAGTGTTCTTGAGCCTGGAACCTAAAGTGGTGATAGTTTTATCCTCGGGAGAAATTTCCTGTAACCCAAGGCTTTGTAGAGGGTGGAAATATTCTTTTCGGAAAGTGAACATAGTTCACGACTCTATCATAATCCTAGTCACCAGGTCTCGGGCTATCGTACATGTACCCTCGTCCCTAAAAGTCCCAACAGGGCAAGGGCAAACACTATTATATTATAGTATTATTATGGATTTATGGTGCATGCCCCAGAATGAGAAATTTCAAAAGGGAAAATACACAGGAAATGGTCCAGAAACTAGCAGAAGGTTTTTCACATGCGCTGCTAGCTAGCTTTTGGCTCAGTGTCGTAGTCAATGATATAAACGGTGATTGATGAGTGTGCACCAAAGAATATTTTCTTGGTGGTGGTTCGATTGTCTCTCTAGGCTCTTTCCTTTCCTGCCTTTGTGTTGTAGATAGAAAGTTGTTTTGAATTGTACTCATCACTACACTTTCTATCTTTCTTTTATTGGTGGTGGTTTTTCCGGTGAGTATGGAGTGGATGGGGAGTCATATATCGTATAATAAGTAAACAATGAGTTGAGCTCGAGTTGACCTTAACAATGAATCGAATTCGAATTGTTGTTGTGATCTTAATATGATCCTACGACACAACCAGAACAGAAATTCATTAACACTCTAATCCGATTTTGTATACCAATTAAAAAAAAACCTTATCATGAGGTAGCTCTCAACTAAAAGCTCAACCGCTGTAGAGACGCTAGCACATCCACGTTTTAAGTAGCAAAATCCTCATTTCAGCGTGATTACACATTAAGATAATGATAATGAAGTAGTAATTAACGTTACCTTCTTTCAATAATTGAATTTGAACCACTTTTTGCCTACTTTATCCGCAGTTTCAAATTATTCTCTTTCAGCGTTGATCCACGGAAAATGACCCCTAGCCTCTAATTAACTTTTAACTACATAAGCAAAGCGATTAAGGAGGAAATGGCAACAGATTTGTGTTGACCGATACGACGCCACATCACTCGATCAAATTTGTGTCGACGAAGCACAATAATCTTACAACCGAAGAGAGGGGAACCCAACAAATCAAATCACACACCCACCCTTCGATTAACAAAACCCGAATTTCCAAAGCACGATTACAAATCCAAACACAACACTAATCCATCCTTAAACCCACCTCATAAACCAGATTAAAGATAGATAAATACATGAAATCCATTAATTAATGCAACCCGCCTAGTAATCGGTAGTGGGGAGCTGCTCGTGGGTCCCGTAGCCGATGAAGATGACCTCGTAGATCACGCCGGCCAGCCCGCCTCCGATCAGCGGTCCGACCCAGTAGACCCAGTGGTTCTCCCAGCTCCAGCTGACCACAGCCGGTCCGAACGACACGGCCGGGTTCATGGACGCTCCGTCGAAGGCCCCGCCGATCAGAATGTTGGCTCCGACGATGAAACCGATGGCCAAGGGAGCAATGGTCCCCAAGCTTCCCTTCTTGGGGTCCACCGCCGTCGCGTAGACGGTGTACACGAGGCCGAACGTCATCACGATCTCCAAAACGACCGCCTGCCATACTCCTACTCCCGCTGACAGGCCAAACGCCGCCGTTTCCTGTACCGTCATAGTTACTCCGTTAAATACTGCGTTTAAATAGACGTACGTATAAAATGTGCGTTAAAAACTTCTATTTTCGTAATATTGTCAGATTATTTCATTTTTCCTCTTCATTTGTTAACTTCGGTATAACACGCTTTATATTTGTATTTAATAAATTAAAATAGTAGCTTGAACATATTTAAAAATAATTAATTTCATATGACAGTTGACGTACGATTGGATGTACCAGTAATCTAGAGACAAAAAAAAAGTATTCATATGTATTTTATACGTAACTTACCAGTACGGTATTTTACTAACCAAGTTCAATGTAGTTAAAAACTTACGATTTTACGGATCACCAAAACGCATTTCTAGAAACGCAGAGTTGAAGGTTTAGGGCTAAGGGAGCTTACGAGGCCGCCGGTGGCGAACTTGAGGAGGAGGCAAGCGACGGTGGAGCCGAGGAGCTGGGCGATCCAGTAGAGGATGCCGCGGAGGAGGGTGATGTTGCCGCCGAGGAAGGCGCCGAAGGTGACGGCGGGGTTGACGTGGCCGCCGGAGATGTTGGCGCCGACGGAGACGGCGACGAAGAGGGCGAAGGCGTGGGCGATGGAGGCGGCGATGAGGCCGGCGGGGGTGTTGGCGGCGCCGTCGGTGAGCTTGGAGAAGGCCATGCCGGAACCCTCACCGGCGAAGACGAAGATCAGGGTGGAGAAGAACTCGGCCAGTCCGGCCCTCAGGGCGTCCGGGTGGGTCGCCTCGCCGACGTGGCCGACGGCTATGTTTCTGATCGGCATGGTGGTGTTTGACCGGCGGCGAATAGTTGGTCGGAGTTGGGGAAGAGAGAGAGAGAGTGTGGAAGAGTGTGGTTTAGCTGTGTGACTTATCTCCTCGTCTCACCCTTTACTTATACTCATGACCATGCTACTCACGTCTACCGGCTGTAGCCGGTTCCCGGTCGTCACATTGTCCACGGCATAAATATTTTAATAATTGTTTTTTAGAGAAATAATTCATTAGGTATCGATACGAAAATGCAATACAGTTATGATGCGTTCGAGTATTGATAATTTCTATGAACATATTATTGTCTTATCTAATTTATATGTAACTCTTAATGCAGTATTCTCTATGTAATCGTAATTTCAAATTGCACATACGTATAATATTGACGGTCACACCGCAATAACCACTTAATTATCATCATCAAAGTCGATATACTATCAGTTGAAGTACGATTATATATTAAAAAAATAACTGTGCGATACAACCTCCAAAATGCGACCATTTACCATTTCATCTTATTAATTAAATCAATTTCCTGATAATTAAGCATGAATTTGAATTTGGCCTAGAGCCCTATCCGCCAGTCACGGACTGCGCTCGGTACAGCGAAGCAATGGATACCAGGTGGGATGAAGACAAGCCACGTGTAAGAAATGGATAGGATCATGGAATGGATACGTGGAATTTGTCTTCGTTGCGCTTACTTTCCATTTTCCTCACTCTCAATTTTATTCATAGTAGTAACCATAAAAAATAAAATAAAAAGTGCATTCGTAGTAGCAATTTGGGACATTAATTTTAATTAATAGCCGGATCCCATTTTCACAATACTGTTGTGGCTAGTTTGGCGTTTCTGTACATTTTGTAAAATTAGTTTCTCATCGCAGTTTTTAGAGAAATACTAATTATGTTATGAAAGTTGTTTTTTACATTTTCCAAAAGCCAGGCTGATAAAGATGCTTTGCTGGATTTCAATTTTCAAAGCACAAATTTACTTTTATAAAAATGGCCCAAATATACGCTCGATGTACTTTTGTTCCATCCCGAACTTGAACTTACACGATGTTCATATTGATGGTAGATTTTGATTTCTGACCTGTACCCGATTATCTTATGAAATTTAATAACCGTCCATAATTATGAGATTAGACGCCATAATTAATGATTTATTGGATCAACTATAGGTTTCAATATAGATAAGCTCAACCCTTGCTTCGTAAGAACAATAGAACACTTCTTTAATTCTTGGTATATACCCCTTAATTAGCTAAATAAACTCGTCCAAAAAATTGGTTGTCATTGTCGAAACACCTACGATATGAACAAACTTTTCTTTGTTTAATTCAAAGGGTCGGCTACGTTTTGGCTTGTAGATGGAATCTTTTTCAATAATTATATGAGATAGATAAACATATATAGTGATCATAAACTTGTATAGTATTTCATGCCAAAAACTGTTGACGAACTATTATAATGTGTATAGGCTACATTTTGAAAAAAAGAGACGGCAATTGACTTCAATTATTGAAGAGAAAAGTTGTGGGCTGATGATCTTAAGCCGTTCGTTTGAATTAGTTTATGAATTAAGCTGCCTGCAGATGAGTGATCGAGCTGGCTATGGCGGATTGATGAACAGAGGAGTGAGTGTTCTTTGAATTTAGACAAGATTGAATGATTGTGTTTGTGGCACATCCTAGATGAAATTTTGTTAGGAAATGGAACAGTGGAGGAATGTACACATGGAATTTGAAAATCTTGTTCATACTAGCTAAAACGGTTTTATTATTGATTTTCAATCTACGTATCCCAAATCGACATTTCAGAGTATATTTTTCCTCTGGCAGCTAACACCCTTTCAGTAGCATGTCAAAAAAAATCACAATCCAATTGGTTTCAATAACTCGAGTTGTTGGTGGAGATCCGTGTAATAGACATGAAGAGTTAATTGACTATTAGGATATACACAACTACACATGTAGATAGATGATACCAATATCAGTACATTCCATCATTGTGTACTAGCTTAGTCACAAATATTGATACGATCCCAATTTAATATATTGCACTTAGTACACTACGACTAAAAACGATCTTATTCGAGAAAAGGGCAAAGAGGGGTCCTCTCCTCTCTCAATCGGTGGTCGGTGAGAAGAAGAAAACTCGACCACTAGTGGTAGGAGGCGGCGAGACGGCGACCTTTCCGGCGGCCGGCCGGCGGTTGAAAGGGATAAGAATGGAAAGGAACCCATCGATCCAACCCGGCTAGCTGGACGGTGGCGCGTGTGGGACCCGTCGGGGGAGAGGACCAAAGACAGAGACAAATCTCCACAAACCAGCTGTTGCCAGCTGTCTCCACCTCCTACTTTTGGGTTACTGGTGCGGGCTTTGGGCCCCCACCACGTCACATGGATGCAGCCACTATTGCGAGTTGGGCCCAACTTAAAAATACGACACCATCATTTCCCGCCACTGGCACCATGATTTTTGTCCTTTTCCTTCTTGAACTTATGTGATCCCATTTGCTATACAAAACCATCTCTTTAATTCAGTTTGAACCGAGTAATATCGTAAATAAAACATGTAATTTGGTTAGTAGAAAATGAAACATGTAATAGTCGAGTTAGTTTGGTTAGTAGAAAATGAAACATGTAATTTATCTTTTTTTACTAAATCGAATTGTGACGAATCACCTAATCTATCAAGTTAATTTTTTCCCCTTCTTATATTCGCATTTGTTGAAAATGCGCTTTTAACCTCGTGGGTCATGTATAACTCCTGATAAGTTGTTGGTTCATATATATATATATATATATATAAAAGATGTAATTAAAAGGCAACAAAATGGAGCCAAAATGTTTTGAGTGGACCGACCATATGTGGAAATTTTCCTGAGGTGCCTTACCACGAGAATCAAAAGGGTTTTGAGTTTGGTTAGGGTTAGGGCATGCATGAGAATGATGTGTATTGACTAGCTGATGGGTAAATATTTTTTTTTTGATGAAGTAGCTGATGGGTAAATATATACGGCTGCAATCAACTTCATTACCAGTGTTATCAGGTTTGTAGCCAGATCGATTGGTTTGATCCAATTCGATTTGAGTATGTATTGAAAATGGCTTCTATATAGTCGTTTTTCCTTCAAATCGGTAGTCGATCAAAACCGCAAACAATCTGTGGTCTTACTGGATTGACTGGTTTCGGGCTCTTATACATAATGCTCTGTTTTGGTCCTTTCCCAAATCCTATTATGGATAACAAAGCAAATATACATAATTTTTAGTCGGATGATATATTATTAAAATTCTAAATTATTACCTTTCTATATTATGTATAAAATGAACTAAATTGACCAACCTCGATCCACCCAATAAACCTCAAACCATTTGATTTACGGGCTCAACTACTCAAACCGATTTAACAACCTTCCTCATTAGTCATTACCACAAGACAACAAGCACAAAAAAATGGAAGGGTCCATCCATCCATCCACGAGCAAGCAATAATTCGTCCTCATCTTTTACCACATTGCAATCATGCATTCAAATCATTCACCATCATCTATGGTTGTTAAATCCATCCTTTCCCAAACAACATATATTTATCACCACTCCAATGTTTTCGCAGCGACGAATACTTGGTCAGAAAACCAATTGTTCTCCTATAATAATTCTCAGTTTGCTTGTAGAGAGGACCAAATATGAATGGGTTAATTGCATGGTTGGTCATTGAGATTACAAAAAACGTTCATGTTTGGTCACTGAAAATATTTAAATCCAATTTTGGTCACTCAAATTAGTTAAATGGTTCAAGTTTGGTCACTCTCCGTTACCTTCCGTCAGTTTCCGTTAACACCGTCAGTTATTTGCTGACGTGGCTAACAGAAGTGCTGATTCACCCAATTAAAATTATAAAAAAATAAAACCCGACCCGTACAATCAGCAAAACCCACCACATTAGTTACCCACCCCAACCCGTGACCCAAGTACCCAACCCTTTCACTCCACCCTAATTCCTCAACTTCCTCCTCTTCCTCCCCCCTCGCCGCCGCCGGGTCCTCGCCGCTGTCGTCGACGACTCCTTCTCCATCTCATCCGGCCCTACATCCGAGCTGGAATGGCGGATTCTGATTTGGTGCTGGTTCTACTTTTAGCTAGTGGAGAGGTCTAGGGGGAGAGCTGGTGAGGTGGTACTGGCGTGCAATAATTGGGATTGTTGGGGGCAGTTAGGGTTTGGATGTGGTGGGAATGGAGGCGAGAATGAAGAAGTACAGGACGGAGAGTCCGGATCAGTCCAAAGTGTGGACGGAGAGGTCGCCTAAGTACCACCAGCAACATCGCAAGGTTGTCATCGTTTTCTATCCCTGCCGGAATCGCCAGCTCGAGCATCCTCATTTCATTGAAGTGCCTCTTTCATCGCAAGACGGCCTATACCTCAGAGATCTGCGTCTGCATCTCTCATTTCCGGTGTTGTCTTCGCTCCCTTTGCTTTGAAAATTGATGAGTTTTTGTGTGTTGTGCAGATGTGATTGAGAAGCTTAACGTGCTGAGAGGCAGAGGAATGGCTTCCATGTAGGGTCGGATGAGTTGATGCGCGATGATCGATTAAGGTGGAGAAGGAGTCGCAGACGACGACAGCTGCGGGGACCCGGCGGCGGCGAGGACGGAGGAAAAGGAGGAAGTTGAGTAATTAGGGTGAAGTGGAAGGTTTGGGAACTTGGGAGTTGGGTCACGGGTTGGGGTGGGTAACTTATGTGGCGGGTTTTGCTGACTGTGCGGGTCGTATTTTATTTTTTTATAATTTAAATTGGGTGAATCAGCATTTCTGTTAGCCACGTCAGCAAATAACTGACGGTGTTAACGGAAACTAACGGAAGGTAACGGAGAGTGACCAAACTCGAACCATTTAACTAATTTGAGTGACCAATATTGGATTTAAATATTTTCAGTGACCAAACATGAACGTTTTTTGTAATCTCAGTGACCAACCATGCAATTAACCCAAATATGAATTTTAATGCATGTTATATTTTATCCGCTCTCTCAAACAAAGTAATCCTCTCATGTCCTTGTGGGTAGAGGCATATAACATAGTATCTTTGTTCAACAAACCAACATGTTTTGAGGCTCGGTATATACGTAATGGACGCGACCTCTAGTCAATCAAACAAAATTCAATTATGATCATCAAATTTGCATATGCTTATTATATTTTTTACTTTAACAAACACTACAACAAAATTTGCTTTTAGAGACAAATAGTTAGAAGCAATCTTTGTATTAGTCTCTATATCTTTTTTCGTTGGAAACATATATATTATTTGCCTCAATATGTCATACTATATGTCTCTCTTTCATCAAATTTTATTAATAATTTACATAAAATAAATAAAAATAATAGTTTTAGAGATAATTATCCATAGTTTTAGAGATAATTTTATTACTAATGAACACATATATAAAGGAAAATTTACTATTTTCATACGCAAATAGAAATGCTTCCCATTAGTTGTGACCCGTGGCTTAATGTTTTACATAAGGTTTTTTTTTTTTTGCACAATTTTATGTATTTTTTTGCTTTGCTTACTTGGGATCGGTGCGGTAAGGTTTCCTAAACATTTTTTTTTTATGTATGAGAGAGAGAGAGTTTGGCTACTTAGACCCAAATCTCTCGTAACTAATCGATGTAGTACAAACTAAATTTTTTATAGGTAAATAATAATAATATTGTTTAGAGTTTTGTTGTTATTGTTGTGTATCATTTAAACATCTACTATCGACATACGACAATACCTCACCACAGATAATCACATGAAGCATGTAAATGGTTAATTAGAAAATGAGCTCTTTCCCATGACAAGAATCAAACCAAGGTTGTCAACCCGCGGGTCGACCCACTTTGACCCTGACCCGTTGAGAAAAACGGGCCGCACGCACCCGCCGGGCCGACCGCTACAAGGTACCGGGTTGGAGGTCAAATTGTGTCATTTTTTTCATTGGTTTGCGAAATGCACCTATTTTCCGATTTTTCTTTTCGCCTAGCTCAATTTTTGGAATGCTAAGTTGAACATTTAAATATTTATGTTATATAAGTGTGTGTGAATTTTCACTATATGTTGGATCTATATACGATATGTTATTTTGGTGTAATATTATATGTTATAACTCATATGTTAGATAAGATTTGATATAATTTATGAGGATAAGTACAATATAATGACTTTTTCCATATTTCCGGGCCAAACCGGGCTAAAACGGTTGACCCATTAACCCTTGACCCACTAGCTCAACCGGGTCCGGCTCGACCCGCGGGTTGACAACCTTGATCAAACCAGAAAACCCCTGGTTTTGTGTAGGCACGGTTGCCTTGACAAGAAAGGCCACTTCTCCGGTTTTGGGCGGTTAGGCGGCCGAATTGGGTCTGATTATGTTGGGCCGTGATAAGAGAATGAGCCCAGCTTCTCCCCTTCTTCAAGAGTAGTGGTGAATGAACTGTGTAGAGGTCTCACACTCTCAGGTCAGCATGACTACCACAATAGACTCGATAGTCATTAACATAAAGCCCATTAAGCCTGTCCAGCTCTCAAGCGAGTTTGGCCCAACAATAGGAGAGAGAACTCGACACATATATCCGTCATGTGAGAAGTAGGGTTCATGTAGAATAATTTATTATTGGTCGGGGAAGTTCGATCACTATGGGTATGTAATTTAGGGGGGAAATTGGAACTAATAATTTTTTATTATTAAAAGATCAAAATTTTAACAGAATTTTATTGAAAAATCAAGAAACAAACCCTAACATGATAAATGTAATTGGATTGTTCGAGAAATTGAGGTTCTCGTCTATTTATAATTTTATTATAGATAAAATATGTGGCAATTAAAGTAAAATTTTAAGTAATTTGAGTACAATTACATGTAATTTATACAAAAAAAAAAGACGAGTTGATAAAAGAGCATATCAAGTCGAGAAGAGTAACCATATCCAATTCGTGCCTGCTTACGGTGCGGCCAGGTTGAAATTGCTACTTTTTCCCACTAATTGTATATAATTATATTAGCCAACAACCATCAAATATTGACAGGTTATCTAAACATAATCTATGATAAATATATACGAAATTCAATCTTATGGGTTTGACTTACAATTCGATCTATCTTCACAACATTGCAAGCTCTTATGTAATTACACTCTAGTGAGAATTTACTTTGGTTTTTTCGTTCGATCATGTACTCTATGGTGGGTAGATAAGAACCATGCTGATAGGAAATAAGCTAACTTAGAGAAAGGAAGCCTTGATTTGGAAAATAGAACCAAAACTTCCATCACAACGAGAATTAGTTTCTTTCAGTTATATTGCAAAAAAGTGGGAAATGCCTCTTTGAAAAGGCTTCCCTTTTATCATTCCTTATGTTAGAACGGAGATGACGAAATAGTAGTGTGACTTTGGCGGCAAAGAATCCCTTTTATTAGTGCCCTTTTCTTCCCTTTCATGCCTTCTCATTGATGGATCCAATTCATCTTGGCTAGCTAGGGCCACAACCAACACTTCAGGAATTCGATCCTTTGTTGTGGTACTTTTCGGCAGGTGATCCCAATGAATGTTAGGAATAGGGACATCCCTTAGCTCTTCTTTTGCTTTCCTTTCCATTGGACCATTTGATTAGGTTTATAAGACACCACTAGTGCTTTTGAGCTACAATGATGGTGCAACTCAACTTACACAAAATAAGATACAAGAGTAAGGTTGTTGTTACATTCAAGTTGGTTAGAGTACTGTGCTTAATTAGAACAATAACAATGAGGTCATGGGTTCTCATTAAAACTCCACTTCGTACGACATTATCGGTAAGGAAGAAAGGTACGTAGAGATAAAATATGAAATAGTTAACTTGTAGCGAGACAAAATCCACGGAGAGACAAAAAAAGTGTCTACAATTAGAGAGGGCTAACAAGTAACCAGCCCTTAAATTTGGTTCAGTTCGAGAGCCACTGTTGTGAACTTTTCAATGGACTTTGTAAGTTCGACTCATAGGGTCTGAGTCTGAACACCCAGATACTCGATCTGTAATATGCATTTTTTTTCCGTATTCATACTGACATCTCAATAATTCTCTGCATTCCGATTAGCAACAATTAACCACCGCACTCGATTAAACATGTTAAATCCCATCCAGCACGATGGAGAAACAAATTAGAGGGAAAGGAATATAGAAGGAACAATGTCATATGAAGTAGCTACCTAGTCTAGGTAGCTAGTTAAGTTGAACATTCGAAGACAAGCAAGCAAGGAAGGAAGAGAAGAGAAGAGAAGTGGAGTAGGAGTGGGTGTATAGTCACCAAGAAAGAGAGAAATAGCAATCCCCTCAAGCAAGCAAGCAACCAAAGAGCCCTAAGCATATAAGAAAGGAACCTTAGCTACCCTTATTTCAGCACGTTGTAAGGTCACTACCTACCCTTAAAAAAAACAAACGTCCCCAAAGTTTTGTGCCACTTACATTATAGATCCATTGGGATCATAGAAGGGAACTATTAATATACTCTTATCAACAAACAAGCAATTCGATGGATATGCTTTGATTTGCTTTGAGGATGCTAAGTATACAGCTTGGTCCTAGCAAAGGGCAGGCAGGCAAAATATAGTTTGCCCCTATTCCTACATTACGTGCCTCTCACAATGCCACATTCATTTGTATAGTGTATTAATTAGAAGTATTCTCTTTTGGGTATTGTGATGGATTTGTTGAAATCCTCCCTTTACGGCAAGAATCTCTAGTGTGTATTGTTTGTATTATTGAAAATAGTATTCCTCTCTTCAGTCTTCACCTATTGGCTATTGCCAACTATACACTACTCGATCCATCTTCTCCATACCCTTTCATTGCCAATCATGTGTGGGAAAGAAAACCCATTTTCAATAATACAAACAATTGGAATACATAAAAAAGGAGGTAATTAAAGTATGTTGTTGGACAATTAGACATTTAGCTAGCCTCCTGTAACGATTCAAATCATTGGTTTATATTCGTATTTAACACAGAGTTAGAGTTTTTTGACGATTGATGATAGGTTATTTTCCCGAACTATCTATAGGAATACTTAATTTTATAATTTACAAGCACAATATGATCAATTTTGGTGCTGGCTATTGGTGATATTTTCTTTACTTTCGGGATGATGCTTATTGCAAATCCGTATAATATATCATTCACAGTGACATTAGTACGCAATGGATTGCATAATTTATTTTTTTACCAATCACGTGAAATTCAAAATTCCCGCTATTACATCGTAGTGGATCCAACAACGAAAAAGTCATGAATCCTCAACATAAGTTCATACTACGTGTTGACGAGACATGAGTTATCATATCTTTTGTTTTCTAGATAGTTGATCTGTCGCGTGGTCTCGCCCGCTAGCACTTCTCAAACACTCAGAATAATTTTGATGGAATATATTAGTAGTAGCGGAGTGAATGCAAGCTAGCTTGTTGGAAGCTGAGCAGCATATGATTGATTTGTGAGAGTCGGGCTAATAGCTAGGTTACTTCCGGCGGTATACGTGTAGAGGAATTAATCACACGATGCCAAACCCCCAAATGATTGGCAAAGGGAGAACATGATAGTTTAATTAGTTGATTAATTAGGTTAACGAAATGATTAGAGCATGGGCATTATTAATTATTTATTAATTAGCGTGTATGGAAGTAAAAACGAATAATTGGAGGGATCGGTCGAGGCCCGAGGGAGGAGAGTGCCGGCGCAATTGTTGGGTCGTCCATTTCATTATCCATCATCCTAAACCCTAAATATATAAACTTAATTAGCACACACACTAATGTGAATGTGAAGTTGGCATGGCGACGATGGATCATATCAACGAGTGATTCATTGCATCCAATTAGGGGAATCGTATTGTGAAGGTCAACTCATTAAGAGGGCAAAGAATAGGTTGCCCTTTTGATTGTTTTCATGTCGGACTAATAACGAGAAAAGTTCTATAGAAAGATTTACGAGCATAAAAATTTAGAGGTTGTTCGGTCTAGATCAATGACTACTTTGTTTCTTGATGAGAATGTTTGTAACATGAAAACATTGTAACATGTACTAATGTACTGTCGTTAGTCTTTGTGCATTATGGGTACATGTGAATGCCATAAAATTAAAGGTCGTGACATCCTACTCGGAATTTCGCGCTTGAGATACCATCTCTAACAGCGTGTAAATGTGCATCGAGTATATCTTTTACGATATTTGATATTAGTGAAAGTACGTAATGAGTGAATTATTTCACAAAAAAAGCAAAGAAAAAACCAAGTTGTTTTTGGGGTATGGGCACCCTCTTTTGTTGGAGCTCTCTACCAACTAGCAAGCTGATGAATCTCACTTGTGAAGTACCACATATATTAATATACAACTTGTGTCATGAAATAAAGAAATGAAAACGCTAGAAGCACTTATTATTGAAAATTGCACCATTACACAAACACAAAAGACTTCTTGTGTAACCACACACACAACACAAATAGGAAAAATAATAGTGATATACATTTATCAAAACAAAATAAAAGACAGGAACTCATCATAACATTGTCTCACAATCTTTTACAATAGAATTAATTCAGTTGTGAAATACACCGTGCGAAAAAATTAGCAGCTAAATTTACATCGACGAATTACACCACGTTATACATAACAATTGAACCAAAAGAGCTTAAAAACTCATACAAGTAAATTAGATCGAACTTTTCCGAGACGCATTTACAACGATTTTTTTTTTATATCGAAATAACGGCCTCCTGTTAAGTGTGCGCTTTAATCCGATCGAGTAACCCATGGCTTACCTCTCAAAGTACAATGCATGTATGGAGAGAGTGGAGTAACCGCAATTTGTGGGGAGGTTCCAGCCTTGCACAACGGGGAATAACTATTATAAGTTTTTTTCTTTTTTTCCTTTTTCGGGTTTGCTTCAAAGCCAACCGAATCTCACTATCGCTTCCCTCCACTCCAAACCACCTTCTCCCCCTCTTACCGCCCACCCACAGCTGCAGCAAGCGCCACTCTGTTGCTTTTCTCCACCCCTTTTTTTTTTATATAAGCATTTCGTCGAACACCTTCCAAGCATTACCCAAACACGCAAATACAATACACAACTACACACCATTTTCTCTCTCTCTCTCACACACATTCTCTGTTCCTCCTCCTCTCTTTCTCTGTTTTCAAGTTTCATGGTGGATATGGTTATGGAAGCGGGACAGGATCGAGAAATCGTCGCGGTCGTCGACGACAGCGGCTGCTCGAACGTCGTCGTGAAAGGTAAGCGGACGAAGCGACAGAGGCAGCCGTCTCCCCTGCCTTTCCAGCCGCGGCCGACGGTGCCGGTGACGACCGACGTCTCGTCCACGGCGACTTCCTCTTCCGAGCAGAGCACCTGTACGGTGGAAGAGGACATGGCGAACTGCTTGATTCTGCTGGCTCGGGGCCGCCGCAGCTCCAGCCCTCCGCCGAAGCCGGAGGCGGCGGTGGAGCAGCGAGGGGTGTTCGTTTATGAGTGCAAGACGTGCGGCAGGGGATTCAATTCGTTCCAAGCGCTCGGCGGGCACAGGGCCAGTCACAAGAGGCCGAGGACGGCCGGCGGCGACGGTGGAGGCGCGGAAGAAAACAACAACAATAATAATCAGAATAGCAGCAAGGTCTTGGTTAAAACGGTGGATCAGAAATTGCGGGAAGGAGAAGGCGGAGCGGAATTGGCCCTCTCGTTGCGAATTGTGAGTACGGCGGCGGTCAACGACGATCATAATAATCCTCCGGCGACAACGGCGGTGGCGAAGCCGAGTAAGGTTCACGAGTGTGCGATCTGCGGCGCGGGGTTTTCGTCAGGACAGGCGTTGGGAGGACACATGAGGCGGCACAGGACGGTGGTGCCGGTGCCGCCTGCGGCGGCGCTGACGACGACGACCGCTGCTAGAAACGGATTGGAGTTGGATCTCAATTTGCCGGCGCCGGAAGACGGAGTAGACGGGCGGGAAACGAATAATAAGTTCCGGTTCCCGGCGCAAGGATTGCAGCTCGTGTTCACGGCGGCGTCTCCTATGGTGGATTGCCATTTCTGAATTTTAAAAATGACTTTCATTTTCTCTTCTAATTTTTTATTAGTTTGGTGATGAATTGATTCACCAAGTTAATTAAAATGACAATTCTTTGTGTAAAATTTGTGATTATCAAATTCTTTTAACTTGCATGGATAATTAGTTTAATCTTTCTCGCTAATTGTAATGTATAATCATGATCATCATCAATTCTTCCAAATTGAAGAACAGAAAATTCTTATTGATTATATTCTCTTGTACACTATGTTCTCTTGTAATTACACTACATCTTTTGATGAATTAGAAATTGGGTTGCTAATAATTTAACTAAATTTGTTGTGTAAGTGGCTTTGTGTTTAGGTGCACACAAATCTAAAGCCTCAATGTCCTGATATAAATTTCGATTCATAGTGAATACAAGTAATTAAACAATTGACCTAATCGGCAATATAATGTGACTTGAGTGTATGTAAACTTCCAATCGAAGTTCAAGTAGTTAAAGTTACGTGGAGCTTATCACACATGGTAGCTAGCAAACTACCGGTGTAAACATGATCGAGCAAGATCACGAGTTTGTTTCAACAAAATTCAGTGCTAAGTTCAACATACATGTCTGGATTGATCAACACTTCAATACCAGCACGCTGATCCGTTAGAATTTAGATTGGACGTAACATTTTAATCGTACATATTAAACATTTACTTCGGTGTATTGATAATTCCTGTTATAATGGTTTCGGCAACAATAATGAATAGCTAGCTAGCTAGAGGTAACAGAAAGGAAAAGAACATTATCCGGGAGAACATCGCCTCCTCCGTCACTCTTACGTTAACCCGGCGGTGGAGCGCAGTTCTGGGCAAGAAACGTTTGCAAGTTGCAGATGGAGTGTCGAACAAGTAAGACTAACTGATCAGAGCCAGACCAGAAACCACCGCTACCATCACAACTCTCGACAGCCAGCAGCTCGACCGTTGAAAATAAACCCAAAAAAAAAAAATTCCTCTCTTTCTGTTAGCATGTTCTTCATTGGGCATTCTGCTCCTCTGACGTTTGTCAATTCCAAATAAGAATGGTAGTAAAAAAAAAAAAAAAGAAGCAGTTACTACTAGAATATTTCGGTTCAACAAAGTTAACACGAATCGCGTATAAATTCCGCACCAAATCCATCCGAACATGTGTTGCAATTTATAAATATGTTCTAGACTCACTCACTTTAATATTTCGGTCATGCATGTCCCTAAAACATTATAATAATATTTTAGACCTCAAATCTTGCTCATTTCCTCCCAGATTTGCAAACAACGCGATTCAGAAATTACAATTCATATTGACATTCAACGTAAAAATCTCGATTTCTTGGAGATGGTGTGAGTTCCCAAAAACCAAAGATGAGTTGGTTTGATATGCCATCCCTTACTCCACCTGATATCAGCAGATCAACTGGACGGACGGTCCAAACTTGTCCCGATCCCAAACAATACAATGCATTTCGAAGAAAACCCAGGAAAAAGAAAGTGACACAAACTACTAGAATATGGTGCAGAAAGTCAATTAGCTGGCTTGCCCAACTGCTAGAATTGAGTGTCTTCTTAGAGGAGTGACAGTTTTTTACTTGACGGTGGCTGGCTGGCTGGCTAGCTGCGATCCAATCCAAAGTTCCAACATGTGATGATGTGTAACTTTTGATAGAGTCCAGAGAATAATAGAATATTGTACTAATGAGAGGAACATTTATACGTATATGAATTATTAATGTCATCACGTAGAGAGGATACAGCGCCACCATTCATGGCCAGGAATGAATGATTGACGAGCTGGCGACGTCACAAGCAGCATCCATCTGCCACAGCCAGCAACAGAAAAGGTGATGTTGATGTGACTTGAATCGGATTATCAGCCGCTACGACTGGTAATCGGGGGAGTCTCGCTGTTCTGGGCCTGGTCTGCAACCGTTTCCTTTGTCAGATTGGATTAGGTTTAGACCCACATGGAGAAGTACTATAAATACTTCTCATACTCCCCTGTAATCTGTAATCTCGCTGTTCTGGGCCTGGTCTGTAACCGTTAATTTCCTTTGTCAGATTGGATTAGGTTTAGACCCACATGGAGAAATACTATAAATACTTCTCATACTCCTCTGTAATCTGTAATCTCCTTGATATAGTGAAGCTGGCTCTCTCTCGCCTGTGGACGTAGCTAACACACATCGTGTTAGTGAACCACGTAAATCGTGTGTCTGTGTTTTCGATTCTCGCTTTCGTATTCTTGCTTTGTCGATTCCGGCGATTTCCCGCTCCGTAGCAGCGCGTTTATAACAGGTGAGGTCGTCATGAGAATGGGTTCAAAGCCGTTGATTATTACATGAAAAGAGTTCAACGTTCTAACCTCGTATTTAGACGTGAGACGATCAATCCGTAATACGAGACAATCAACTATCGCACAGTGGTTAAGGGACATAGATTCATCGAAGTAGGATATGCCTGATGAAAAGTCTGGACTAGTTTGGCCCACCGGCTGGACGAAAGTCCAAGCCCACTTTATACCGACCACAGCTTAAGGCCCAAGCCGATGTCCATCATCTTTATGGACAGCGGGCACGTGATCGAATTACGTGTACTCTCGCGATTTTGGCACTGAAAATAAAATAAAACAAAATAAGTAGCGCGGCAGGCGGCGGCAGAACAACCCTACGGGAATCCGTTCACCAGAGAGCTCTACGGTCGCCGTAAATTTTCCTTACCTACGGCTACCACCGCCGCTTGACGGAAGAGGAGAATAAGCGACGCCGCGGAAGCTCCACCACAGTCCACAGCCATGGCGGTTCACCGGGAGGACTTAATCGACGAGGAAGACAGCGAAGAGGACAACGCCCTGTTTCAGGAAGAGAACACCATCGACTTTGACCTCGACTTGTCCGAGCCTCTTCAGCCAATCCTCTCGGCGGCTCGCTCCGGCGACGCCGAAGCTCTCACACAGGCCTTAGGTTCGTTTGACGGATTCTTCGCCGAAAGTTTTGGTTTTTCTTTTGTTCTTGGTGGAGTTTTTGTTCGATTCTTCTGAGTAGTTGTTCGTCCGTCCCTGATTGTGGATAAAATTGAAACCCTAGGGCTGATTGGGGTCACTCTGAATTTTGACCGAATGTAACCATGCAATGGAGGAATCAAATGTGAAAATGTCTAATTGATGCTGTAATCTTGTTGGTGCAGAGAATTTTGATGGTAACATTGATGAGCCATTGGAAGATGGGGACACAGCTCTCCATCTAGTTTGTCTGTATGGCCACTTGAGCTGCGTCAGGGTTCGTAGCTAGCTTTTGTTGATCTCCGAATGCTGTTTGTTGCCTATGAGATTTTGATGAATCTGTCGTTCCTTGAATTAGGTGCTTTTGGAGAAGGGAGCCAATGTAGAGGCTAAGGACGAAGACGGTGCAATTCCTCTGCACGATGCTTGTGCCGGAGGTAAACCGACTACTATGTGAAGACTCTTTATCTTTGAAGTGGATGGATGGTGTTCTTACTTGTTTTTGCTGCTCGTTTATCACACAATTGCAGGTTATACTGAGATAGTGCGGCTTTTGTTAAACCATGCAAGTGACGATGAGACTGTGAAGAGGATGCTATTAACAGTTGATGACGAGGGTGATACTGTGAGTGACCGTATAATGTGAATATGTACAATTTGTTCTTAATCTACTGTTCAGAGACCATCTGTTGGCTCTCAAACTAATAATATAGCTTATTCTACTACCTCCACCAAGTTCATGGCTAGAATGCCTGTTTGAACTCACTTTGCACCCTCTTCTCTTTTGCAGCCACTCCATCATGCTGCTAGAGGTGAACACACGGAGATTGTTAACCTGTTACTGGCTGCCGGCGCTCCAGTCACTCAGACAAACTCATATGGAAAGGTTTGCACATTGTTTATATTGTCCAATGAATTCGTGAAAGTCTCCTTTGTCGATGGGTTTGCTTATTCCGAATGGTTGATCAATATTGGCAGACTCCGGGCGAGCTGGCTGAGCCACAGACAGAAGCTAGGAGAATCTTGGAAGCTGCTGAGTTGGCAGTGTGAGTTTCTTTTTTCGCAATCAAGCTTCCATTGTGAAAGATGTATGGGGTAGCCGAAGGAGAGTGCATTGCAGTTTGAGCATTGTCTAAGCGGATGATCATAAACGAGCTGGAGTTAACCTGGAATCACATTTGCTGCGACCTGTACTCCGTTGTGTTTATTGAGTTCTCTTCTTTATTTGTTTATATGCTCAAGAACCTTGAATTCCAGGATTAGCTTTCAAGATTAGATTGACGGTGAAGATAATTTTTCTCCATTTGTTGTTTGTTAGGAGTTTCTAGGCAAAAGGACGTTTGTGAATGTCAATTTGGTATTTGAAGTCCATGAGTGTATGAGAAAGTTCCTAATAATACACAACCATTATTCTTCATGCTCTTACGAACAAAATGGGTAAATGATGGATACAAACAACTACGGTGGAATGAGCTTCATTAGAATCTCATTCATCAGCCACCCTCTCTCAAGAGGGGCCGTGGCCGGGAAACCGATGCTCAGTTGAGTTGAATCGATAAGATATTTGAATACGATTAGATCGACTTAATCGTCTGTTTTGATTCGATATTGGTTCGTGATCAGATTGGAATGAATTGTTGCCCACCATCCACTTAACATGCTGGTAGCAAGTTCTAGGAAGCTCATGATTCACGGAGTTCCATGCCCCCTCAGCTGGGAAGAAACAAGCAAGAAACATGACAGCCATGCATTAACTGAATCAATGGAATGCATTGACCAAAAAGTGGAACTCACCAATCAAATGTACACAATCTAGTATATGTTACTTCTTAGTGCACTCTCTAACCCTACCTTTTTTTCCTGGCAATGGTACAAACTAATCAGAAACTCTCCAAAAGGCACCCTTGAAATCACAGAGAAAGAAATAAAGAAAACAATGCCTGATCTCATATACATTAATCAGTTTGATGGATTTTGGGTCAAAGTGAATCAAACATTCAACAACAAACAAACAACAAACCCATTATACATAAATCCACCAATCACATCATCCAGAGCAACAGCCGCCGCTTTGAGGACTTTGTTGATCCGATTTCTGCTTTAGAATGTTCCTCTTTCCTGCTGTAGATCCTACCTCCAACAGACTAGGAACCTCCATTATCTGCAAAAAAATCCAGGACATCGTCAGACCTTATTACCAAGCTTCCTGCATTTATGAGGCTTTAGAAATGCGATTATCTAAGTTACCTTCAGGGCGAGCTCCTCAAAGCATTGCTCGACATTCTCCCTAGTTTTAGCACTGCATTCAAGGAACAAGCATCCGTGCTCTTTGGCAAGCTCCATGCCTTCTTCTCTGGTCACAGCCCTTTCAGAATCCTGAACATATCAGGCATAAAGGAAATGAGGAATGGGATTGATTTGTAAATTGGTACAAAACCATTACATAGATGAAAACCAAAGTTGGCAACTTTACTTTGTCAACTTTGTTGCCAACAAGCATCTTGACACAGTCCTGATTTGAGCAGTAAAGCTCGACTTCTTTAGCCCACACATCTGAGAGGTTTGTGAATGTCTCTCTCCGAGTCACGTCGTAAACTGCAGTACGGTTATCAGAAGTTGCTAATAATCATAACAACAGCTGATAAGGATACTAGTAACTGGGGAGTCAGAAGGTAAGGTACGACTTTATTTGAGGGCTATGCAAGGAGTTCATGGAGGAATTGGTGTCGTTGTTACTAGTTATGGTTATGCCTGGTGATACTTAAAAAGGTTTAAGCTTTACATTTGTAGCTTAACTAAGCAGCATTGGAAAGAAACGAAGTGACTGTCTACATTTTGTAACTTGAACTATATCATCAATGATCTTATTCCTCAGTTGTTTCACAACATATGCTAATTTCTGAAGAGTCCCTTCAACAAACTGATATGAAACTTATCTATTTTACTAACGAATAGCAAACTCCTAAGTGAACATATACTCTGCCAAATCACAGTAATGCATATAGCTTTTCAACTGAGCAACAAGCATAATTTCTGCTCTACCAAATCACATCCATTCATGTAGGCCTTTCGACTAAGCAACAAGCATAATCATATGAGGAAAAGAGTTGATACAGTCAAATAGCTTACCAAGAATGATTCCTTGGGCATTTCTGTAGTAAGAGCTGGTTAGAGTCCTGAACCTCTCCTGCCCAGCTGAAATAAAAACGAAAATGTCCTTTCAATTACACATCACAATTGCAAATCCCCATTTCCTTTGTCAGAATGTTGCATGTGAAAGAGGAGTGGTCCAAAATGCGAGAAAGGGTTGAACAGATCATTAATTGAGCTCATTCAAAGCTCCTTTTCACAGCATAACTCTCCCAATCCACAAAAGAACAAGTACAGTGGTCCAAATTGCATAGTCTAACTGTTGCATTGCATTGCATTGCAGTGCAGAAAACCAAAACCAAGAGAATTGGAATAAACATAGTAACTGCCTAGGAATCAGTCATACCAGTATCCCAAATTGTGAGCTTCAATCTCTTCCCAGCTACAGTTAATTGCTTGATCTTGAAGTCCACACCTTCAGATGATAAACCAAACAGCATAACGTTACACAAATTGACATTGCTGCAAATTGGGGAAAGAAACACACAAAACCCAAGTCCTAAGTGGAAGAAACAATTCACCAATGAAGATCCCCAATTTCACCTATCAGCTCAAAAACAAAAAGGGTGCTCTTAGTATTTTACCAATGGTGGGAGCAATATCCTCAACGGAGCTGGAAATGAAGCTGACAAGAAGGCTGCTTTTACCCACACCAGAATCTCCAATCAACAGGATCTTGAACGATAGATCATACCCACCACCTGAACCTTGCCCTGATGAAGATCCCATTCCCAACCCAAAAATTCCAACAGCAATCAGCCAAACTTTTTCTCTCCTTCCAAATTCAAAATCTTTCTTTTGTTTATCTTTTCTCCCAACAACTCTAACCCTGCTGCTATGTCTCTGTCTGTCTAAATGATGATTAGAGGAGGGAGTCAAGACCTTCCTTTTCTCTTCAGGGTTTCTCTGACTCCTCTTTCTCTCTCCCTATTCCTGTAAAGGTAGAGTGAAAGGGAAATGTGGGTAATGTATCTATATTGGAAAAGGAGAGGGAGAGGAGGAGGGAAGGTTGTATTGGCATCAAAGTTTTCTGCTTTTTGATTGTTTTAGGGAAGGAGAGGAGGAGAAGCTAAAGATGAAGAAAACGGCTAGCTTGATAGAGAGAGAGAAGAAGAAATGAAAAGGGGGGAAGCCCACCTGAGTGAGCAGAGCATCCTTCCAACGTTATTCTTTACTTTCTCCTTCCTTACCAAGCTCCTCCTGTTCTATTCTGTTCCGTTCTGTTTTCTTTGCTTTTTAATTATTTTCCCGTCTCATCATTAACAACTGTTGTTGTTTCGCAATGTGCACGCGATGCTGTTTCCTGGGGGAACTCAATATTTTATCACGATTCTGTGTTCATGTGACATGCTCTTTAGTAATGCTATAAATGTCTCAAGATAAGATTCATTTTAAGTCGGGATTAATACGACTTATAATGAATCGTGGGTTGATCATCTTTATATTAACTTCGTTCTCTTGTAAATATTATACGTTTTACAGTCGTTGAATGGCCCGTATAACAGTAAAACTGTAAAAGAACGGCAGGTGATGAGCTGCTGTCACAGTAGACTGGTAATTTGGTCAAAGTTGGCGAACTGTTGAGATCAGCCCACTCTTACGACGCCACTTCATCAAAGGTGCACTTTTAGGTTTGCCTTAAGCTGCAACTTAAGAAGCAACTTTCTGTATACGATTTTCCCAAAACGAATTGAACCATAAGGAGTAGGATTAACTGCATAAACACGAATGTGAATGTTGTAAAGTAGGCCAGACACAGTGATTAGCGAGTGCACTTATGTTGATTAATCCTTGTTAATCACAAATGATTAAGCCCCCAACCCTACTCCCCTTCATTTCTTCGATCCACTAGCTAGGATTAGGAAATAGGAATCTCATTCATTTTATAGATTTAATTTTGACAGGCTAGAACAAAAAGCACGCAAGTTCAATAACCTGCATTTCATAATTATGTGGACTACTTTCTATTAGATTATACACATTAATAATATTGCTACTGTCATCTTTGTCTCTTATATCGCAAATTAATCATATGAAAATTAGTTGGTAAGCATCATACATACATATTAAAAAGTGAATAGGGGAACAAATGAGTTCTCAAAGTACCATCTCGTATATTCCTACGCTATATAGAAATAGGTCACTACCCGCTCACTAAACAAAATCATGAATAATGATATAATAATAATTGAAACTTGTAATTTCTTATCAGTAGAAATATAATTAAATGACTATTATTGTCGGCTATATGCCTTTTATCTAGACTTCATCCTGTCCCACAATTTTATTGAATTTCATAGCCCCCCCACCTTTGATTTGATTCAACACTCTTTAGATTGAATTATTTGGAGTTGACAAATTATGAAGCAGATTCTTTAATCCCTTAAAAGTCACTAGCTTGGACCCTGCCCTTTGGGCAGGTAATTTCATTTTTCAATTTTATGAGATTTGTATCATTTTTATAGAAATTCTAAATCTAATAGTTAAACTTAGGGTTAATATTTTCGTATGACCTGAACTTTGATCAAAATAAACATCCTGACCAATCTTTTTGATCTATAATATACTGGCCCGAACTATACACCAAAATAAACAATTTGGCCAGATCCGACTTTTGACCGTTAACTTGGACAGTCAAACGCGTTGACCGTTAGTCAAAGCGCTATGTCACTGCCAAGTCAACATAAAATATTTAAAATAATTCACAATTTCCACACATTTCCTAATTTTAAATTATTATAAATTAAAAAAATCATCTAATACTTTAGTTAAACCAAAAATAAAAAATGAAAAAAATAAAATATTTATCAGATCTTCTGACTTGGCAGTGACGAGGCAGTGATGTGGCGAGTTGACCGTTAGTCAACGCGTTTGACCGTCCAAGTTAACGGTCAAACATCGGGTTTGGCCAAATTGTTTACTTTGGTGTATAGTTCGGGCCAGGATGTTATAGATCGAAAAGATTGGCCAGAATGTTTATTTTGGTCAAAGTTCAGGCCATACGAAAATATTAACCCTTAAACTTATTAAAATTCAAAATCACATCCAAACAGTGATGATTTAAACAAATAATAATAAGCATGGTCTGTTAGAGTTACGTAAAGTTAGCAGATCTATACCTAATCAAACATCAACTCATTTTAATTAAGAAAAATATTTTTTAATCACTAATTTGGAAAAAAATCTATTTATACAAAAAGGAAAAAAGCCCCAACTATTCATAAAAAACCCCAATGTTTTGCGTGTATTCTTCTACCTCTTCCCTATCATCACCACCGCATGGACAACATCTCATCCGATGCCACCTCTTCCCGCCGCCATCTTCCCGTTCCTTCAATCCTTCTTAATCGCTCTCTATCTTTCTTCTTATTGGGTCGGGCCAATCTCTCGCCTCATCTCCAAAGCTAGGAATTTGGTCGAACTTTCCGATGCAGAACTCGTCGGGTCTTGAGGTTGGTGCGTCGTAAAATAGGAGTGGATTCCTCCAGGGAATCTTTTGAAGGTATGGCCACCAGTTTCAAGATGGATGGTTGGGCTCGTATTCAAAATCTGCCTCGAGTATATGTCGAGTTACCTGTTCCAGATCTGGATTTCTGGGGGCGCCGCCGGCACCAGAAGATGGTCGGAGGAAGTTTCGGAATAGGAATATGTCATCCAATATTAGGAATGAAGAGATTGTAGAGGTGAAAGGGTTGAGTAGGTTGAGAAATGAGAAGTGCGATGCATAAGGGGAAATCCACAATCTTATTCGGAGGGAGACGAAACTATCAATTTTGATTTCGATGGACCATGAATATGAAGGCGCACTCAAAATGGATATCTAGATTATGGATTGCTGGTTTTGCCGTTGCGGTGCAGAAGAAGAAATGCGGTGAAGGAGTATGCAATTTAATGGGAAGGCATGATCCAAAAAAAATAGAGGAACACAACGTTTGGAAGTGAACGGTTTTGGGAAAAGAAAATCTAATAAAAAAAAAGAAAGCCGAAAGTTGCGGAGATGCCAAAGAGGCTGACGTGGATGAGGGGTCTTTGAAAAACCCTTTTATATATTTTATAGAGAGATAGATTCCTCCCAGGCCTTCTGGGCTAGATGCCCTAATTGGGTTCGGATTTTTTTTCTTCCAAAGATATTGGGCTGGGCTCAAGCTTGGGCCCTTGACGGAGTAGTCCATTCTTTACCGCCATTTATCAGACCGTCAGTTATCGCTCTCTATCGTTCATTCTTTCGTCGTCCTCTTTCACTCGAGAGTGCGAGCAAAGGGACGACAGAGAAAAGCAGCCATGGACAGGGAATGGGGCTCGAAGCCCGGAAGCGGAGGCGCCGCCTCCTCCCAGAACGAGGCCATCGACCGGCGAGAGCGTCTCCGGCGACTCGCACTCGAGACCATCGATCTCGCCAAAGATCCCTATTTCATGCGCAACCACCTCGGCAGGTAACGCGCGCATCTTCTTCTCGACGAAAGAGTGACTGGATTTGATTGATTAATGGAGATTTTGGTTTGTTTGGAGATTGTTTTCTTGCTGATCCGGTTGGGATTTTGTAGCTATGAGTGTAAGCTGTGTCTGACTTTGCACAACAATGAAGGGAACTACTTGGCTCACACACAAGGGAAGCGTCACCAGACCAATTTGGCGAAGAGAGCTGCTCGCGAGGCCAAGGAAGCTCCCGCGCTCCCCCAGCCTAACAAGCGCAAAGTTAACATTCGCAAGACAGGCAAGCTTTTCTTTCTTTCTTTATGAAAATTATATGCTTTTCCCCTTGATTCTTCATTTGAATTAGGGTTTTGAGAATTAGGGATTTGTTGGATTCTGAGTCAGTGGAGTTGCTTGTTTGTTGATAGCTAGTGTGGAATGGTTACTACTGGGAGCAGGATTCAGTTGATTAGCTTTGATTAGAGTGCAGCAGAAAGGATGGATATTGGCGACCTGGTTTCTGTAGTGGGCAGAAGAATGGTAGGCAGTGAAAGTTAGAATGCAGAATTGAGCTTGAGACTTGGTTTCAATGATTAAACTCGAATAACCGGCGGAATGTTATTGATGCTGGTTGGGGGAATACATTTTTAGTTAGTAGGAATTGAACTTCTTGTGGAATTTACGGTGTTAAATGCATATGGTGTTGTAGTTGACAGATTCATGTTATTGGTGCCCTTTTGCAGTGAAAATCGGCAGACCTGGGTACCGTGTGACCAAGCAGTATGATCCTGAGACTAAGCAGAGATCTCTTCTTTTTCAGGTACTTTGTTTATTCACACTCAATCCTTAGTCCTAACCAGATGACATTATGTCATCAACTTTTATCCTGCACTGTAGATTGTGCTAACAATGGTTCATTCGGATGTTATTAGATTGAGTATCCTGAAATTGAAGACAACACAAAGCCAAGGCACAGGTTTATGTCATCATATGAGCAGGTACAAAGTTATCAACTAGTCATTTTAGTTGATTAACCGGACTTCAGATTTTAGAAGATTCTGACTTGTGTTATGCTTTCTTCATATTCCAGAAAGTCCAATCCTATGACAAGAGCTACCAGTATCTTCTGTTCGCAGCAGAACCATATGAGATCGTTGCATTCAAGGTCCCCAGCACAGAGATAGACAAGTCAACTCCCAAGTTCTTCTCGCATTGGGATCCCGACTCCAAGATGTTCACTGTAAGCTTCTTACCCGTTTTTTTTGTTGTTGTTGTTGTTGTTGTTGTTGTATATCTTGACCTATGCGATAGGTATATACAGTTCTTTGATATATAACAATGCTGTTTTCAATTTACAGTTACAGTTATACTTTAAGACGAAGCCACCGGAGACCAACAAACCTCCAGCTGCAGGGGCGCCAACAGCCAATGGCACTTCGGCACCTGGTGTCCCTCCAAGGACTCTCCCACCGCCACCACCGCAGGGTCTACCACCTCCCCCACCTCCTGCCGATGGAGCAAGACCGCCTCCACCACCGCCCCTTATGGGGAACGGTCCTAGACCCATGCCTCCAGGGGAAGCTCCGCCAGCTCCTCCTCCACCACCAGGCGGCAGTGGTATGCCAAACTTCAGTCATGTTTCTCAGATGGGCAGACCTCCGATGCCTCAGGGTTTCCCAGGGCAAGGTGCCCATCCACCTCCTCCACCTCCACCCAATATGGGTTAACTTTGTATCATAGGATAACAAAGCATTTGTACTGCTTAGCTTAAGCGAAGTGTCAGAGTTTTGTTCTGCTTTGGTTCTTTTCAGAACAAACCCCATGTTTTGGTTGCTGGTAAATTCATGGTTAAACAATTTACCTCAAAGCTGTTAAGTCAATCATGTCTGAATGTTGCGATTTGCGGTTTAAACTTTTTACCTAGAGGCTGTTGTATCTATGCCATTGATCATTGTCAATGATCACCTCTATTTCTAACAGCAGGAGTGAGGTGTTGGATAAAATTATGCATATATATATAGGGCTCGATCAGTCATTTTGTACAAAGCTCGGAATGTACAAGTCTAAACAATTGTGACTCATTGTACGATTATGATTCGTAGTGGTCGCTAATGAGCCAATCAGTTCGACCCAAAAACAAAATTCTGGGAAAGAAAGGAAGGAAGATGGAGGGAATGGAATGGCTTCTTAGAGGGCGACAGCATTTGGAGGAAATGCCTTTTGTATGAACTCCAGGAAGCGCCTGGAGTAGAATGTGGGATCCACGGCTGAGATAGACAACGAATCGAACTGGAAAGATTTGTAGGCGTGCTCAATCTTCTTACTGATGTTGTACTCCTGGAGAATGTCGATTATGCCGAGGTAAAGAACAACGTCGTAAGTTCCATTGAACTTCTTTTCCCCTGCTTCATCTTTTGTAGTCTGCTCCGCTCTCGCTGGCAAGTTCACCCCAAGCTGGATCTGAAGCCTGCGTGGCAAGAAGTTTCGGGGTTAACAGCAACAACTAATAATCTACTACCAAGAGAACCCAAAAATGCCAATGGACTATGAAAATTCGTGTGTTTTTGTTGCTACAATACCTTGCAGTGCCAGGAAGGAGGAGGTCAACTTCCTCATCACCTGCAGACGAGGCTCTCAGTCGGCTGCCTCTGATGTGAGGACCAACAACGACGCTGCCATCGTCTTCTCCTCGAGGGATGAGGACTAGACCTTGTGGGTATGTTTCATCATCGATGGTATCTGACAATGCAAAATAGTCAACTAGCAAACTTGTAAACTGGAGTGGTGTATTTTATATAGAAATTGGTTATGTTATGGGAGCCTTAAGTGAAATGCTTACCTTCCTCGTCCAAAACTCCTAATCCTTCGTTCTTCCGTAGTGACGTGAAGGGTCGAAGGTGCTGCGGTGCTCTATAATGCACACCTAATAGAAGGCTATAATCCATGATGTGCTGTGCTTCCAAAAATTTGCTATCTGTCTCTATCTGCCTGCAAATGGAAGTTACATTTCCTGTTCGGATTAGCACGGAAAATCTTGTAATTCTTGAATCAGATTATTTGTAGGACGACATAAGTAATTATTCCATAGATGTACTTACTTTAGTAGAGATTCTCGCCAGGTAGGTTCCAAATAGAAGCTGTAGTTCAGATCCAAATCCTTGAGAGTAGTGTTCTCATCGATTTCTATTTTCTCGGTGGATCGCCCTAGTGAGGAACCTTTCAGATCAAACCTCCGATGGATCCTCAATTCCGTGCAAAACATGTTTCCCATAACCACGAAACGAAACTGCAATTGCAAAAAGAAAGCCAGGTCAGACTGCTAAACTAAAGATTGCAAGGACACAATTTGCAAGGCCAGAATGAACAGTTAGTTTACCTTCTGACCACTTGAAGGTTTGATCCTATGAAGCCCAAAGAACTTTGTTATGAGCGTGTTTTCATATGTTCTCACGTGATGATGGTAATCAGGAAGCATTTTCAGAAGCACCTGCAGAATCATAATTCATTCAGGACGAAAACATTCAGGTCTGTAGCAGCATGCATTGGAAGCCAATAAACGGTTCCTGAACTAACAAGCAGCACATGAATTAATAAACAAACCTTGACTTCAGACTTCCTGAGTGTCTTAATCATGAAGCGGTCATCATGAGACAAGAAGAAAATGCTCCCACTTTTCCCCGGAGAAGAGAGTTCCCTAAGACCATCATTGCCACATATAGACATCATGTAATCAGCAGCATCGATCTTGAACATCTCCCTCAGATTCCTACAATTCAATACAAGAACAGTATGTTTAAGCATTGGAAAAGCAATGCAATATCGAGAAACATAAATGGAACAGCAGAAAGATTCTTATGATATCAAATTCAAGGCTAATATAACACACCTAAAAACCATAGGGCAGTAGTCCTTCCACTTGAAATCCTCTGAATGATGTGGAGGTGTCAACTGAGATCCATCCTTGGGGAACTGCATCCAAAAACTCGCCCTTGGACCAAAATCCGATGCGCGGACTTCTCGTTTGTGTACAGGCGTAATCTTCCCTACTGTATACCTGATAACACCTCACCAAATTCAGCATTCATTCTACACGGGAAGAGAGCTAAAATGTGGAACAAACACTATTGTTTCATCTACCTGATACCAAGCTGCAAACTGAGCATCAAATCATAACTACGGTGCCCTTTAAGTATAGTTTCACCAGGCCGCTTGATCTCCCTAACAATCTTCTTTTGCCTTCGCTTTGCCCTTCTGGACATTGATGAAAAGTTATCATTCAGTACAATCTCACTAATCAGAACACCTTGCATATATTCTCTTTCGAGGATCGGTGGGAGGCCAGCTCCATCAAATTCTGATGACTCGAGAGATGAATCATGTCCAATCACCTTTTCAATCGATACCTCGAGACTCCACCGTCTTTCTAACGACACATTTTTGTTATGAGATTGCTGCTGCAAGCTCATCAAGCTTCCCTTGGATAAATTACCAGACGAATCACGATGGGACCTTTGATCTCTACCAACCTTCATAGTCCCTATGTCCACTGAAGAAGCATGATGTATATGTGCTTGGTTCTGCTTTCTCATATCAGGCAGCAGCCCTCTTTTCCTAAGTGCATTGAGGTATCGTTCTTGTACTGAAGGAAACCGACTGCCACTGGGGTAAAACGATCCTTTCCCATCCTTCACACCATGACTCCAAGTACCAACATAGCAACCACCATCATCCCACGTATACACTCCAAATCCATGCATCATACCATTTACCCAGCTTCCTTCAAACGAATCCCCATTCACCCAAGTGAAAGTCCCTTTCCCTGTCATCTTCCCTCCTTTCATGAACCCCATATAGACATTTCCATTAGCCCAGCTGTACTTCCCAGGTCCTTCTGGCGTTCCTTGTAGCCAAGAACCTTCGAAGACATCTCCATTAGGATAAACTTGATAGCCCAACCCATGTTTGACATTCAACCGCCATCTCCCTCGGTATGTAATGTTATTTGCACCAATGTAGCTACCAGCACCATGCATATAACCACCTGAGAATTCACCTTCATAGGCTGCTCCGGAAGGCCACTGGATTTTCCCAACCCCACTCCTTATCCCACGTCTCCATTCGCCTTCATAGATACAGCCATCTGACCATACATACTTGCCCTTACCCTCCGGTACATTTCCCAGCAGTGAACCGAAATACGATTCCCCATTGGTGAGGAACAGCTCACCGATTCTGAACGAGGCGCTCTCGGAGAAACTGTGGAGTTCTTCCCCGTTGACAGATAGAGATGAGAAGTCTCTGATGGATATTGCATCAATAGATTTTGTTCTGTCAGCCAAATTCA
This sequence comes from Linum tenue, assembly GCA_946122785.1. Taxonomy (NCBI): domain Eukaryota; kingdom Viridiplantae; phylum Streptophyta; class Magnoliopsida; order Malpighiales; family Linaceae; genus Linum; species Linum tenue. Next base: position 63,422,713 of record CAMGYJ010000004.1, on the reverse strand, counting down.
GTCCTCTTGCCACATCAACCACGGTGGCCACTGGATCAGACATGCATAATGCCTGAAAGATAACCAGTTCCTCTCAACAATCAGATCTCATAACCCTTGAACGCCACCGTTCCCTTCAACCTGTCAATACAAAACAGAGGAATTTCAGCAGTTAATGATCAAACACCAACCAAATCCAGCCCTGTTGCACGCTCCACAGAACAATGCGATCTCCACACGAAAACAAGTAAAGAAACCACAAAACATAACTCCAACGTCTTTGAATCAAACCAAAAATCAGTAAAGAAACACAGAAGAATCCACCATTATCGGTATATTCTTCCATTTCTAACAATCGAACTCTTAGGACCAAAAATATTTCACAATCTACACCCTCCACTAATGATCAACTATTCACTATTGTATACCATCAGAAATCAATGGCGTAAAGAACTCATAAAGTCAACAGATAAACCCAAGACGGACCAAAAAGGAAAGCAATCTAGTCCTATCAGGAACTTCGGAAAAGATCAAACCGGAAAAAAATCCTGTAACAGCAAAATCTCCCATGAGAAAAATTGAGCACCTCATTAACGAGCAGAGATGGCTCTGAAACAAAAACAAATCCTGATGAAATCAGAACACAGGAAGGAGATCACTATTACCAATTTGACGTTACCGTAAGCAACAATTTCCAGAATCCAAAACCTCCAAAACAAGCTAGCAAACGAAACGGAAAAGAGATGAGAAACTACAACAAGTCAACAAGGCAATGAACAAAAATAAGTAAAAATCCAATAAATAACACGTAAACGGAACTGAATCGGCATAGCAGCTGTTATCACAGCGTCCTTTCCGTGTAACCAAACACTCATTTCCGCCATCGCTTCCAGATCTCATAGAGAAAGCATTCTACGAAACAAACGCCGAAGCAGAGAAAGAAAACCTCGCCCGTCTCTCGAAATCGGAATCGGAATCCGAGACGGCTACCTTCCGTACAGATGAGAGGCCGCCGGCGAGCGTGAAAGAGAGAGATTATACCTTCGGAGGAAAGAGAGGATGAAGAGAAGTTCTCGGTCAGCTACAGTGGCGGAAAGCTAGTAGCGGTCGTCGTCGGAGTTGTTCGTAGTCGTGGTGTGTTGTTGAGCGCGTTGAAAATTGTTTTGCTCTGCTACAAGAAATCCGCCGCCGTTACCGCTGCCGTCGCTCGCCCGGCTTTTTCACCCTTTTCTTTTCGAAATTTGGGCAGCGGGTAATGTTTTATATGTGGCCTTGGAGATGAATAACGAAATCCGATGGGGACTGATGATGATAAATAAATAAATGAATTTATATATTTACGGATCGAATCCCCAACCTATCTCGCCTTTACAAATTGGCTTCCCCACTGTCAGTGACCAAAACGCAAATTTAACACAATCCTGATTTTTAACTGAATAACGTATTTTTGGTAGGATGTATACAATAAAATTTGTCGATATAAGCTAGAATTCGATGAAGTTATTGGATGAAGTTCTGAATTTTAGTGAAATACGTTTAAGAAATATTTAACAAACAAATAAATCATATAGAATTGATTTTCACATATATTTATAAACTTTTACACGATTTTATTTATTTACATGTGATGATCGATATTTACGATAAATAATCTTAATGTTGTTGCCTTGTTTTGTTATTACCAAATAATAAAATAAACATGGTTGTTCATCTTAAGTTCCGAATTTGTTATTTCTTATTGGTTCATGTAATTATTTTGGGCATTTTTCACTGTGGTCCTCCAATTATATCGCCCTTTTAATCTCTTATTAAACAGCCAACTTGTATTATTTTTTTGGGATATCGTGAAATGACTTCCCGCCTAACCCACTTTTTTCCACAAAACTATACAGCTTTACCTCTTTTGTACATCATTAATTTTCTCAACTTGGAGTTAAATTAACACTAAAACGCTAGGCGACGCACCGTTTAGGAAACCATGAGGGTTTTGACTTCTTGACTCTCCTTTTTGGCTTTTGCTTTGGTAGTGTCATTTGGAGCCCACTAAAAAAAAAATATTTAAGGGCCTTATTGTATTAAACATTTCACAATCTAGTACTAGTATTACACCATTACTATCGATAAAGAAAAAAGTATTACACCATTACTTTAATTTTATGTGACGCATTGCAAAACTTAGACAAATTTTTCATGAATTCAAAATTTTGAACAATTCGATGAGAACCGAAAGGGCTACAAAATAAGTTTGACAAGAAAAAATTTACGGATTTATGTTGGGATGCTATCTAGTTTGATCTTTATAAATGTTTATCACATATTTTATCGTCGAGACAATTATCCATTTGAAAACTTGAGCACAAACCATAATCTCCTTCTTAACTCGATTATGTTATGTCAACCTCACGATTATATAGATGCTCATTTCCTCCAAACATCATGATCAACTCATTCTCCACACAATTTAAAGATCAAATAGCACATGGTCAAATACACCATCAAGTGTTGATCTCTTCATCCTCTCCATGGGTTCATTCGCTAGATATGTTCGCCAGAGACTTTCCAAATTAACGCTAATGCCTCGAAAGTTGGAGAGAAATGTTGTTGTACAACTCGTTCTCCTCGAAATGTTGTTGTACAACATGGTCAAATACACCATCAAGTGTTGATCTCTTCCTCCTCTCCATGGGTTCATTCGCTAGATATGTTCGTCAGAGACTTTCCAAATTAACGCTAATGCCTCGAAAGTTGGAGAGAAATGTTGTTGTACAACTCGTCTTAACCGATGGAGCCGACTCAGTCTCTCCCTGATCTCGTTCTCCTCGAACTATAAGTTGAGGAAAATACCAGGAATTGTTAATCATTTTATAAGTTGGAAAGCGAAATAAGGGGGAAAATGACAAATAACTATGTGGAGAGTAGTGACACAAGGTTAGTGGTTTGGCGATGTGATTAAACAATATTTATGGTAGTTAAAAGAGAAGAATAAGGAGGGAAGATGGGTTAAACTAGAGTTGTTAATGTAGAGTGGTTTGTTGACGTGACTAGTATTGATAATTATACATGTGGACTAAGACTAGGGGTGGGCATGATTAGCCATTGATTTGTACGTACGTTTTGCTTTTGTTTATGCTCACTTGTTTACAACTTTTTTCTTCCCCCTTAAACAAGCATAAAATCATATATGACATGATTAAGTAAGCCAATAAAAATCGAGAGGCCATTTTACGTATACATTTATGATTTGTTTGGTTTGGAGGATTATTGTCTGATTTTCAATCAAAATTTTATAGAAATTTCATCGTTTATCTTAATATTCAAACTCGTAGATTCTGAATTTACGATCTATAAAAGATCTTCATAGCAAAAATTCATCTTAATGGTACTTGGTAGAAATAATAAGTCTTTCTTACAATAATTATCTTAAATTCATCAATTTCACTTTTACATTAACTATCTTAAAAATTAATGCATGTTTTTTGTGGAAATAATAAATTAGAAATGTACTTTTTCAGTAGCCCGGCTCAAAAAATTAACAAGAGGCAATAGTCCTTTGAACCTTTGTCATTTGGTTTATTCAATTTGATTTTTGTTCCTTCATGAACCCAATATGGATAAGCACCCAATTAAACTATGTATATAACACTAACACACAACATTAATATATAATTAATCTGTTACCCTTCGTATAAAGTGGTACCCATTACCCCACCTATTACGACCAAATAAATAAACAACTTTGAAAAATCTAGCTAGACTTTTTGCTTTATAAGGTCAACAAGCAAACAAAAAGAATCTAGAAGTTCACTGTAGATAATATCCACTTGCCCTTCCATTCGAGTGTACAATATTATGTAAAAGAAATTAAAAGCAAGGAAGAACTCATTATATTTATAGGGTACTATGTACTATGCACATTTGTAGCTTTAGGGTAGCATAAAGTTCCATGGAATGAAACAAAAATAACGATAATGGAATAGATCGTGTCCAAGCCAAGAAATTAGCATACTAAACAACCAGATTTTAATGCTAGTGATGTGTTTTTCTTGTTCAATCATTGTTCGTAACGATGCATCTCAATCTCATTTAGGTTGGTCGTTTTTGCTATTATAAAGTTCACTTCACGAAAACATTACCAAATACAGATACTTGTGAAAGAGGGGTTTTTCCTGGAATTTTATGCTACTTTTCTTCTTATTTCAATCTAGTACGATCAACTCGGTTATGAATTTTAGTGAATTGAAAATATTATCTACCTTATATCCTAATTATCATATATATATGGTGAAGAACAATCCAACAATTATTTGATTATCGATAAACACTACTACTTTTTCGTCGAATAATTAATCCATTGTTTTTTTGTTGTTAAATTTTGCAATATTTTGGTTAAATTAATCCATTAAACATAAACATGAGTAAACAAATTCAGTTGCTAATGGCATAATGTGCCACGTAGAGCTTGATTCAAATGTATAATATACTCTTTCTCTTCTCAATTTGTATCCAACAAAGCTTGGTGGCAAGTAGAAATGAGACATGAGGTTTTCCACTAATCATGCATCACCGAATAATCAATAACAATTAATCCCTAATCTAACTTCTTATTATAATATAGTAGTGCATGCGAGCATGATCTATGTATGTATACTCTTGCCACCTAACATCGTGCATATAATCTCATCCCCTCCCACATTACTAAAATCTCAAACCCTATCAATACCCGATAACTCCATATAGGATCAATTCAGTCGGATACACAATCTTGTCGATTGCCACAACAGGATCGAACAGAAATAACAATTACCAAAATTTGAACCCAAACACCTCTCGAATATAAACCAGCCTCTTTCCCTTTTTCAGGATAGCATAATATAACGTGTACACACTCCAAAATCCAATTCATTCTTCCAACTCCATCATGATTTCTCTTTTTCACCCTCTCTCGAAGATATAGAAAGCTATAACATCCTTTTCGCTTCCAAAAGGGAACAACACATGAAACTCAAAAGAAACATGGCCGGTTAGATCTCGACTGTGACAGCAGAAAGAAGAAATGGTTACGGGTTATATATCTCCACTATGACACTATCTTTCGAAGCCAACAAAATTTATATAATTAAGGTGGTGGGTTTATAAGATAAGGGGGGTGAAAGTAACTTATCAATCAAAAGCCTCACCCACTAATAGTTCCAAGGCCTATTCCATCATAATCTATCGTGGCTCATAATGATTCGTCATTAAGTTAAGAAACCTAATTAATGAAGATAATGATAGAACTACTTATCGATCATCTAACCAAGAAAGAAAATGGGGATTAGTATATGTATAAGGGCCCATTAGTGGAAGTATATTGGTGATATATATGTGTGTTCATGCGTGAGTTAGGTTTACACGTTAGAAAAATATTGAGTATTTTTTTTTAATGAATAATATGTGTTAGTAATGTGATGACGAAATCAAAATTTAGAGTGTATGGATCCAACAGATTGTTGTTTTTATTTTACGTATGTTACTATATTTTCTCAACATCTATAAACCAAAATAAAATGTTGAGAGCCTACTACAGCCTATCCTAGATTACTCGTAACTCTGTCCCTGTTTGAACGATTTCTGATCCAGTAAATCTGACGAGCTTATACGTTCACACTTCACACTTCATAGAATTTAGGGCTCGTTTGGAGAACAAGATTCGGGATATGGATTCACTGAATTCGTAGATTTTGTACAAAGTTATGTTTTTTTTGTTACTTTTTGTATTGTGGATTTTATCTTTAGAGATTTCAAATCTCTAAAATCTGCGGATATCAAATCTCTCATAATCAGAGAGATTCTATATCTTGATTCGTGAACTTTTTTTTCCTAGTTTTTCTCTTCATTTTATTTATTTATCACATGAAATATATTTATCAACAAAGTTTTTAATATTTCTCGAACCACTCTAATTTTTTTTAAGGATAAACATGTCATTTAGTATAAAACTAAATTGTTTATTTTGATTGAATGTTAACAATCACAGTTACCAAACAATAAACATTTTAAAATCGACTTAATTGCAAGTTTGGTCACTCGAATTGCTACAAAATTTCACGTTTGCCACTCAAATTAATTTATTCCATTATAGTCACTTAAATTAGGTTAACAGTCCAAGTTTGGTCACTGGCCGTTAGTCTCCGTTAACTTTTGCTGATGTGGCGGTCAACTCTTATAGTTGACCGTTAAATGAGTGACGTGGCAATTAAAAAATTAATAAAATAATTTAAATTAAATATTTTTATTTTCCACCTAATTATTATAAATATTTAAATTAAATATTTAAATTAAATATTTTTATTTTCCACCAACTCCACCGCGCCGCCTCCCGCCACACCCTCCGCGCCTCCTCCGGCGACTCCCTCCACGCCACCTCCTTCCCCTCCCGCCGCCGCTCCTCCGCCGGCCACTCCTTCCGCTCCTCCGCCGGCCACTCCTTCCACCCCTCCCCCGGCGGCGCCCGCCACTCCTACAGCTCCGGCGCCTGCTTCCCCTTCTCCGCCGACGACTCCTTCGCCTTCCCCGCCATCGCCTCCTTCGAACAATCCTTCGCCGCCTTCTTCCACCACTCCGCCGTCGACCCCCACACCGGTCACCCCTTCCACGCCGACCCCAATCACGCCGTCTACCCCCGGGAGCCGCACGCCTCCGTCATCCCGCTCCCCGCCGTCGTCTTCTTCCGGCGGTTCGCCGCCGAACTCTTCCTCCCCTCCCTCCAACTCGTCATCGATATCGACCGGGACGGTGGTCGGGATTGCAATTGGAGGAGTGGCGATTCTGTTGATACTGAGCTTGTTCTGTATTTGTAGAAAGAGGAGGAGAAGAGGCGACAATGAAGCCGCTTACTACGCTCCTCCGCCGCCGCCTTCTTCTGGCCCTAAAGGTTCGATTTCTTTCCCCCACTCTTCTTCTTGCCCCCTCTGGATTCGAAACTGGAATTGGAGAATTTTATCGGTTTGACTCGGGTCAAAATTACTCAGATCTGCTTCTTCTCCAATGGCGTACGAGATTCTAAAAATTGATGGGTGATTTCTGATTAATGGTTGCAGTTGACCCATACGGCGGCCAGCCGCAACAGCATTGGCAGCAGGTAGCTCCGCCGCCGCCGGATCGAGTGGTGGGATCAATGGGAAAACCGCCACCTCCGCCACCAGCTCCGGCGAGGCAACCACCTCAGCAGCCGGCTTACCTGAGCAGCAGCGGGGCGTCCAACTACTCCGGCTCCGAAACCCCACTCCCGCCGCCTTCTCCTGGACTATCGCTGGGCTTCTCGAAGAGCATGTTTACATATGAAGAGCTAGCGAGAGCTACAGATGGGTTCTCGGATGCCAACCTGCTTGGGCAAGGTGGGTTTGCCGGGTTCTTTCGCCAGCTCCAGTTGTTGGGAACGGTAGAGTGGAAAATAAAAATATTTAATTTAAATATTTATAATAATTAGGTGGAAAATAAAAATATTTAATTTAAATTATTTTATTAATTTTTTAATTGCCACGTCACTAATTTAACGGTCAACTATAAGAGTTGACCGCCACATCAGCAAAAGTTAACGGAGACTAACGGCCAGTGACCAAACTTGGACTGTTAACCTAATTTAAGTGACTATAAATGGAATAAATTAATTTGAGTGGCAAACGTGAAATTTTGTAGCAATTCGAGTGACCAAACTTGCAATTAAGCCTTTTAAAATCTGTTTTCAACAATCCGAAGAGTTAGAATCTTTAAATTGTTAACAATCTGTAGATTTAAACTCATATTCTCCAAACGATCCCTTAAAGTTTTGACAAAAGTAAGTAAGTGCTTAAAAAACCGTTGGTAAGAAAAAAATCTTGTAGACCAACTTAATTTGCCGAGAAAAATAAATACAGGTACGTGCTACTTTATGTACTAGGAAAAAGTTCACTTTTCTGTTGTTTTTGGTGAAGAGAAAAGTTCACCTATTGTAACCGAGTCAGTGAACACTAAAAGCACCAAAATGGTCACTAATATATTTTATCAAAATTGTACGTCGTTTCCTCTAAAAAATTGCTCTAAAACCTCGATTTATTGGAAGTTGATGACTGACTATCACCAACCTCTAGGGGTGTGCAACGGTTCGGTTCGGTCCAGACCGGACCAAACTCATGAGAACCGCGGTTCATTAGTGAAAGACATGTTAGGACCAAGGACCGGACCATTCTTGCATTTGATCCATTTGGTCCTGTTCGGTTCGGTCCATCATTTCTTCAGTAATTATAAAATTCATGAAGACCAAGGACCGGACCGCATTATACTCGGTATGTTCCGGTCCGGTTTTAACAACGGTTTGGTCCGGTATGGTCCGGTACGGACCAGATCATTGCACACCCCTACCAACCTCTATTGATATATGTCATGTCTTAAAACTTTTTAAACTTCATAGTCATACTCGATTAGGTACGTAGATGCCTTTGGCCGGCTTTGACGTGGAATGAATATTGGAGAAACCGTGGCGTATTTAGCTCAAGTACAAGTTCCTTTTTACGGTAAATCGTATGTATAATGAGTTACTAATTAGTTAGGTCTGGGCTAGAAAGTGAAAGAGCGCAGCAGCTCATTATAAGTCAAGGTTCCATTAATTGCTCATTAGCCCGGTGGTTTAACAACCTGTACCATAACGTTAAAAGTACAACTTAAATTTGTATTATGATGTTGAAGGTACAAATTCAGTTTGTACCATAAAGAAATTTGTACGAAAATGATAGGTACAGACTTAATTAGAATCACAACGTTAAAGGTACAGATTCAGTTTGTCCCACAAAGGAATTGGTTCGAAAAGAGTATAGATATAGATTGAATTTACACCACAATGTTAATGTACAAATCCAGTTTGTACCATAACTGTTTTTAAACGAAATCACCGATACTTATGAGTATAAATATAGTAACGGAGCTCTTTAACTAAGTCATTATTGTTAGTAAACGGTATATTATTCATGATTGAATCTCTTCCAGTAACTCGAATTACTGGAATCAACTAGTGATTAACAATTATTTTTAAAAAAACAATGAGCCTTAAATATAACCAAACAAAACTACTGAATCATATATAATAATAAAAAAAAACTACTGCATTATATTGCCAGAATTTCCATAAACGGAATAAGATAATGGCGTGGTCGGTCTGTCCTCTTCAATATGCTCCCTCCCAATGTTTCCAAGTGACTCCCCGATCACTTTCTGGTGACGCCGACCGACCATTCGGCCACCGCCGGTTTTTGTTTGTTTAAGTTTTAGTAATTAAGGTTAATTCTTAATTATATCGATCCATTATCATATGGTTAATTATTAACGGCGTCCATATCAATGCAAAAAATGACAAAAAAATAATAATAATTATGGCGTCTGTACTATATCTAAATGAGCTCACGCCGTGCACAAATATCGTCCACCACTTCGTGACGGCCGGATATCTCCATCAAGCCAGACAGAGGCAGCTGCCAAATTGGAGACCGACATTCGAAGGAGGGTTTAACTACATTCATTGTTCATCAAACTGGTTGGGGACGATAAGGATTGGATTAGTTGACTTGTCCAATCCCGGTTTCACTTATGCTTAGTTCAAGTCGAATTCTTTACTCGTTTCAATGTCAATTGAAACTACCCGAAATTATCTTGTTTGGAATGAACATGTATAGGTTTGATGGAGAGAAAACCTAAAAGCAGTACCATAAAAGGCCGATAACGGGCTATAAAAGATGTAGATCGATAAAACATAAAGTTTGCTGGCAAGCTTAGCAACAAAAAACACTCCCTTGTTATAATAAACTCTATAAATAGACCTCGGTCGTTGCTCTATGACAACCTCATTTTCTTCAAACTCTCTCATGCACACACACATTTAAGTTCTGGAGTGGGTCGACCAATATGAAAATACCCGCCTTTAGGTAATAAAAGAAATTGAAAATCACAATATGAAAGTACCCATGACTTGATGCAAATATTCATAAGTATAAGATAGACCAGATCTATCCCTATCCTCTCGTATGAGTTTCCTTTCGTATGAGTTTTCTTGAATTCAAAGGCTAACAACAATCATCAATGTCTTACTCCTGCCCCCAACAAATGGCATCAATCCGAACACATAAGTATAAGTAAGGAGAATTAATATATTTGTCAATAAACTCTCACACCTTTATAACGAAATTATTATTCGTAAGACATAAAGGACTTTAAACTTTCATTGAAGGTTAGCTAGGGTTTCTATTGCTACGACTTGAAGTTAGAGTATCCGTCATCGTTTTATCGACAATGGTTTCTCCTATACCCATAAATTAACTAATACACATCATATTAACAATTGTACACATAATTATGTCGAATCTTTACTGTATTGCATTTTCGATTTTCCGATTTTGTCCTATGTAAGTTGTAGATGCATGCATCTTTTATTTTTTCTGCTGGCCAAAAATATATTAAATAATTCCCAACTGGTCGAAGAACCAGCAATATAATATGCACACATGCCCATTTTTAATCGATTTTGTATTGATATCATATCGTTTTACAGGCTTGTCAGTCCGCTGTGTACTTTCGTCGGTTGGCTGCTTTGAGGTGAAACCAAACTGTTCTGAAGTTATTATACCAGACTGCTGTGATATATGATTCGTATGGAGAAACAGGACAAGTTCCTATAATGGATTATATTTCATGTGTGGCTGTCAGTCTGTCACTAATTTCCTCTTGGAAAGTGAAGATATTAACAATCTAGAATATGTATGGCATCATAAAGGAAGAATATTATAAGATGGCTCTAGCTATAAGAAGTCTTTTTTTTTTTTATATATTTACAATGTAACACCTTAGATCTCTTTCGATAATGTATCACCTTAGACACATTTCGCTTCAAAGGATTTCCTTCTAACGAAAAAAGGAACAAAAATTGATTGTATGAGAACTTTGTATAGTTTACTGCTGTAAGAGCCAAACCATGCAATGAATCAGAAATGAGAATGCTCCTTCGTCGCACCATCAACAAGTCAAAACCCTTTGGCCAATTCCTTGAAATGGAGTCGGCAAACAGTACTCTCCACCGCATGAACATTATAATCTGCCGAAAGATGGCCGACACACACACTCAAACACATACGTTTCTTTCTAGGGTTTTCAACCATCATTCGAAGTACCCTTTTTTTGTGCGTTGAAGATAAAGCTGTGGCTCTGAATTACTAGATGAAGCCTAGAGAGTAGAGATGATGATGATGATGATGATATGGAAACAAATGAATGGCGACAGTCGACCCACCATTGTTTTTCAGTATGGCCAGCGCTTACTACATTTGTATCATCATCGTCACATGCCGTGCTGCAGTGATCGAATTTAATGTATTATGTGGTGTCTTGTCTTGGGCCTCGCTGAGTCTGACAAGGAGTTAGGAAAGCTCCCGAACTGTTCAAACATAACGGCTCCATTCTTCAGTAATGGGTGATCTTGTTGTGATGTCCAACGAGCAGAGAGCATTTGGTGAAGAAGTGGCAGATACTTTGGTTGTGGGTCTCTTCTTGTTCTACATGATAAGGGAAAATGTTGGGTCAAAACTTCATGTGGGAAAGGATTATGGTAAGAGATTTATTATTGAACCTTTCCAACAATTCGTATCATTGAAATTGAATGGTTCTTCACTTGATTTTCGAGCTGTCCGTGATCAATAGATCTTTTTGTTCGAATCCTGATGTCCCCCATTTGAATACCTCATAGTATTCCTCTCAACACAGAGTAGCTCGTAAAAGCCTTTAATTGTGTCCATTTTAGAGCAGTCTATCTCTCGATTTCAATAATGGTCTTATAAAAGAGTTTTGAATTGTATTTATCAGTTGTCTTCTTGATAGATATCTTTGAGAGAAAAAAAAATTACTAACGTAATTGAAGATAACGACTCTCTCTAATTAAACAATATATATAGCCTGAACTTAGACCTAATACACACAAAATACAGCATCAACACGTACGTACACTACAAACGGCAAGTCGGCAAGTGTATCTGGTCAAACACGTACACTTTGATTTTGATATGTATCAGAAGTGATAAATGGACCAGTATATAGAATCCAATGTAGGGCACGACTTGTACAAAACGCTGTAGCAATTATAGTTACAGGCTACTTTACAGCTCCCATCTACATTATTTCATCCTTCAGAACATATATAGTATTATTATCATCAAGAGTCTTGACCTGTTTATTTAGTGGCGGAGTCAGAAATCTAAGTAAGGGTAATGCAATTTACGTTAAGAGAATTGAAACAGGCGATGGGCGCTAAAGGCTTACCACATCTAATTTTCAAATTTATAGCAAAATTTACTTGTAATTTTACATGATTTTGAGAGTGTGAGTATCCCTGGACATAACGTGGCTCTGCCATGTGTTTATTGATGTAAAAAATAGTTAACGAATTATAATTATTTTTCCATGTTAGAAACCGAGCCCAATTGACCTATTGTAATGCATACCTCACGGGAGGGAAGCTCTTGCTATATTTAATCTATTCATGATATTATGGTTCAACTGCTTCAGAATACGAACTGGATGACTACTAACATACATCATTTTTTCAATAATTTCAGCTCACTCGCAGAACGTCTGAGTTATTATTTCCCATGTCTATAGAGAGGAAAACGAAGGTTGGTTGATTACGTAGGGACACACGATCACAAATTTGATGATAGTAACTTCTTGTTGCTGTATTTCTAAGATATTCATCTTCAACAGCAGGGAATAACCCCTCCTCACAAAGCACAAATCATAGTTGGCTAGTATTGACTATTGAGTGTTGAGTCTGTTGACTAAAGTTTGAGACAGGAAGTGATTGGGCCGATCCGATTCACGGTCGGGCTTGAATCCCGCTATCAGAAGAAACCAATCCATTCACAGGCCGACAGAAGAATTAACCCGATAAAGAAAAATGATTTACTACTAAACTTGGGCCTCGGCCCAAAACGCTGAGGAATTTTACAAAACACACAAAATTTCGATGACATATAAAAAAAAAAGAAAACAAAACCAAAGCACCGCGCAGCAGGAGGACGACGGAGGAGAGAGAGGCGCCTTTGTTAAACCCTTTAGAAAACCTCAGCCGCCATAGCTGCCGCGACCATAGCAGAGAAGCAGGAAGCAAAAACTAAGCGGCGTTGGCCATGGTGAAATCGTACCTGAGGTACGAGCCTCGGGCTTCATTTGGTGTGATAGCCTCAGTCGAATCGAACATAGCCTTCGACAGCTCCGGAAAGCACCTGCTAGCTCCGGCGCTCGAGAAGGTCGGAGTTTGGCATGTCCGGCAAGGCATCTGCACTAGGACGCTAGAGCCTTCGACGGCTTCTCATAGCGGGCCTTCTCTCGCCGTCACTTCCATAGCCTCTTCCTTGTCTTCGCCTCTGGTAATTAATGGAATTGCTGGAAGTCTTCTCCATTTTGCGTTCAGTTCCAGTAAGGGTTGGTTAGCTGAATGAATTAGGATGGTTTGTAGGTTTCAGAACTTCGAGCCGTTCTCTATTTAGGTTTGTAGCTTCCAGAATGGGGAGTCATGCTGAAGAGAAGAACTAATTTCTGATTTTTGAAAATGCAGGTAGCAAGTGGTTATGCCGACGGCAGTATTAGGATTTGGGATAGTGACAAGGGAACCTGCGAGACTACATTGAATGGCCACAAAGGTGCGGTTACTGCTCTACGATTCAACAAAACTGGTGCTCAGCTTGCATCTGGAAGTAAAGATAATGATGTTATATTGTGGGATGTGGTTGGGGAGACTGGCCTCTTTCGCCTTCGAGGACATCGTGACCAGGTCAATTAATCTTTATGCGGGTCAACTCGTGGTTGGGGTCTGCTCGTTGTATTTCTGGAATTTAACACCTAATTCTGTTTGTTTCTCTGCATTGCAGATTACTGATCTTGTTTTTTTGGAGTCTGGGAAGAAACTGGTGACTTCATCCAAGGACAAGTTTCTGAGAGTGTGGGATATGGAAACACAGCATTGCATGCAAATTATCAGTGGGCATCACCGTGAGGTTTGGTCGATTGACGTCGATCCCGAAGAAAGATACTTGGTTAGTGGTTCTGCAGACCCTGAACTTCGGTTTTATACAATAAAGGACGATGCAGATGGCAAAAAGGATGCGGGCAATGAAAATGGGGATGCCAACAAATGGGAAGTTGTGAAATTTCTTGGTGAGATCCAGAGGCAAACAAAAGATAGGGTAGGAACTGTGAGGTTCAATTTGTCGGGTAATTTGCTTGCTTGCCAGTCAGCTGGGAAGATAGTGGAGATATTCAATGTCCTTGATGAGGTTGAAGCAAAGCGCAAGGCTAAACGCCGGCTTCATAGGAAGAAAGAGAAGAAGTCTTCAAAAGGAGCCGTCGAGGTTACTGAAAATGCTAAAGAGCCTGCTACAGAAGAAGAAGGGAGCGGTACTCTGATTATTGTAACTGATATCTTTAAGCTTCTGCAAACCATTCGAGCAGGCAAAAAAGTGTGCTCCATTTCGTTCAGCCCAGTTACACCAAAGAACTCATTGGCTACATTGGCATTGTCATTGAATAATAACTTATTGGAGTTTTATTCCATTGAAAACGATGCAAACAAAAAGAATCTAGCTATTGAACTCCATGGGCATCGGTCTGATGTCAGGAGTCTTACACTCAGTTCAGACAACAGTCTTTTGCTGTCCACTAGTCACAATGCAGTGAAGATTTGGAATCCAAGCACCGGTTCTTGTCTTCGAACTATTGACTCTGGATATGGACTTTGTGGATTATTTGTTCCACATAATAGGTATGCACTTGTCGGGACGAAAGGTGGAACTGTTGAAATCATTGATATCGGAAGTTCCACTAGAATTGAGGAAGTGGAAGCTCACGGTGGTGCCATTCGGTCTATTACTGCGATTCCAGATGAAAATGGGTTTGTCACAGGCAGTGCAGATCATGATGTTAAGTTCTGGGAGTATCAAATCAAACAGAAACCTGGTCAGGTGTGGTCTCCCATATCTTCTATTAATATTTGCGTCATCCTACAGATTGTGTTCCTCACTGTCTTGTGTTTGACATATAATGTGCTATCGATGGGTGACTATGCACTTTCTGTAGAACCAATGTTCATTTGGGAGGACGATACCTTCCTCCCTACTTTTCCAATGTACTCTATGTCTAATGTGTATTTCAAAGTAAGATTCCTGGGGGACTGATGTTTGCTGGAGCTGAATCTTTTTTTTGGCTAACAGGATTCTAAGCAGCTCACAGTATCAAATGTAAGGTCTTTGAAGATGAACGATGATGTTCTAGTGGTTGCAATTAGCCCTGATGCTAAATACATTGCAGTTGCTCTGTTGGATTGCACAGTGAAGGTTGGTATAATTCGTGTACAGTTTGAATTTAATTTATTATACTGTTGCTTTCATCGGCTTGTTGTCCCATTGTTCATTTAAGATCCTCTTAAGTGGTCTCTGCTGCCAGCAATTAGTTTTTCTGAATCGACCGAGTTGTTTCTTCCCACTTTTCAGGTTTTCTTCATGGATTCGCTTAAACTTTTTCTCACACTATATGGTCACAAGCTGCCCGTAATGTGCATGGATATCTCATCAGATGGAGACTTAATTGTCACTGGCTCAGCTGACAAGAACTTGAAGATTTGGGGTTTGGACTTTGGCGACTGTCACAAATCTCTCTTTGCTCATGCTGATAGGTGGTCTTCTCTTTACAATCTATAAGATACGTTTAATGGTATTCTCTTGTGAGCTGGCAGTGTTCTAATGAAACTATTTGTTGGTTAGTGTTATGGCAGTGCAATTCGTACGAAATACCCACTATATGTTCAGTGCTGGAAAAGATCGACTTGTAAAGTACTGGGATGCGGACAAGTTTGAGCTGCTCTTAACTCTGGAGGGCCATCATGCTGATATTTGGTGTCTTGCAATTGGTAGCCGTGGTGACTTTGTTGTCACGGGGTCTCATGACCGATCTATACGTCGGTGGGATCGCACTGAAGAGCCATTCTTCATCGAGGTAATCATTTCCTTTCTTGCTTTGGCGGATCGTCTATTTCTGTAACTTGTTCTAGGTAGTCCTGATGACTGTGTTCTTGTATATTGCAGGAAGAAAAGGAGAAGAGGTTGGAAGAAATGTTTGAAGCTGATCCGGAGAATCCATTTGAAAACAGATTTGCACCAAAAGAAGAGATCCCAGAAGAGGGAGCTGTTGCCTTGGCTGGGAAGAAAACTCAAGAAACTCTAACAGCCACCGACTTGATTGTTGATGCCCTAGATGTAGCAGAAATGGAGTTGAAGCGTATCACTGAACATGAAGTATGTGTTAATTTTGTTAACTTTCTTTTGAGTTTGAAGTAATCATTGGTTATTAGAAAGTCAAATTGTCCTTCAGATTGTGATCATGCAACTAGAAATTCTTCAAGGTTGGTATATGCATCTATGAATTTTCAGGAGGAGAGGAGTACGGGACAAGTAACTCGCTTCCAGCCAAACCCTACCATGAACGGGCTGTCGCCTTCTGATTATGTTCTTGATGCACTCTCAAAAGTTCAGGCAAATGATTTGGAGCAGACACTTCTGGTATCAAATTCCCGCTTTCCCCCTTTTTCGGCCTCCTAGATTACTGGATTAAGGTCTTTTAACTTCCCGAGTTGATGATTCTGTTTTTCTTGCAGGCTTTACCATTCTCAGATGTTTTGAAGCTCTTGTCCTACCTGAAAGACTGGGCATCGATCCCTGACAAGGTTGGTAGGCAAAGATCACCGGTTGCTCTGTAATATTGAATTCTTCTCATTTCATGTAAAATGAAACGTTCCCATAATGATTGGGTACCTTTACCATGATATATCAGGTTGAGCTTGTCTGCCGAGTTGCTACAGTGTTGTTGCAGATTAACTATCACCAGTTAGTCAGCACTCCTGCTTCTAGGCCCGTTTTGACTGCTCTCAAGGATGAACTCCATTCAAGAGTCAAGGTAACCCATATTGTTTAAACGTTGATCTATGATCTTCGCCTCCTTTACATTTTAGTTCCGGTCTCTGGCTCTGTGTCCCATGTTCCCGAGTCTACATTTACCCTGATTACAATTGATCTTTCACCAGGAATGCAAGGATACTCTTGGTTTCAATCTGGCAGCAATGGACCATCTGAAGGTGAGGAATGCTGCGGAATCTTCCCACTTCACTGTCTCTCATTTAATGAACCAAACCATATTCTCTTCTCAGTCCTCACAATGCTTGGTCTCCTAACATTGTTGCCCCTTGCTGATTCTCTTTCACCAGCAACTAATGGCCTCAAGATCAGATGCACTCTTCCAAGTTGCCAAGGCAAAGCTTCAGGAAATCCGTTCTCAGCAATCAAAACGTCTGGAAGCCAGAGCAGATACGAAAGAAGAGAAACGAAAAAAGAAGAAACAGAAGAAATAGAGAGATTCCAAAGTGCCCCAAGTTCCAAAACCGTGGTATCGCTATACCTTCCTAGTCAAGGGTGGCACCTGCAGCTGCTAACAAACCAAGTTACCCTTCCTAAACAGCTTGATCGATTGATGTTTGGCTCGACAAAAACACATGCACGAACCGCGTTACTCAATCGACACTCTGGTACCAGGTCTGCAAGTTGCGAACTCAGTGGAGGTCTTTTCAACATTGTTGTGTGAAGCTTAACCCAAACCCGGATACTTTAGTTCTTTTGTTCCATTTTCGTTTGCTTGTAATTACTTGGCCAATCACGAATGTAACATTACATATACAACAGCGAGTAACACGCTGAAAATTTTGCCGATCTACGGTTCAATTTGGTCCGTCTAACTCATCAAAGTCTTAGTAATCCTTTTGCCAATCTCACCATCCTTCAATGGTATTCTGCACCTAAAGTTGGCCAACACCCTTCCTTCTCCTTCCTCCGGACTTGAAGTTCCTTCTTCTTCTTCCCCCGGACTTGAAGTTCCGGCCCTCGAAAGTCTGGCCGAACTGCCAGTTGCTAGGGACGACGTGCATAGAAGTCATGTACCTTCCGTCGCTCGATTTCACCCGGAAGCTCAGCGTCTTCCCTTGCAGAGGGAAGCCGGTCTTCCACGTGGCGCCCCAGTCGTGGTCCAGCGACGTCCACCGGAGCCTGCTCTTGTCGACCTTCACCTGAACGCCGACGATGTCGCCGGCTCCTCCCACGTTGGACACGATGACCTCGTAGAACCACTGGTTGCCGTTCATCGTGAACCGGATCCCACCTCGCTTCCTGCATGGCACCCTGCAGACAGGCCGGCCCAAATCAGACCAACATGAAGCTCAACAAACATAAAAATCATGGCCCATAAATGACGTTTTTTCTCTCTAGTAAAGTCCATTAATAGGGCTGTCAGCTTAGCACTTGATATCCACCGAACCGGCTCGGTCAGATCTTGTGGGACAGGTTGGATCAGTTTGTCTACATGATCAATTTAGAGTTAGATCTTTTTTTTTTTTACCTTGAAATGGTTAGGTAGAAATAGGATCGGATCAACTTAGGGTCAGGTCACATTTGGCCCTATAATCCGTAAGCAACAACTAGCAGTAAAATTCCTCTAAATTTGAGTATCAAATTATAATTGTCAAAAAATCAATGTGCTGATTGATTTGAACAGAACTACGGACTCTGCTCGATCCGACTCGGACCCAAATAGTCATATAGAGTCAAGAAGAAAACATAGACGTTGATAGATTGTATAACAAACGTGAGGGTCGAGACTTAAAGCGTACAATATTTTCGTTCGGAAAATGTTCGGGATGTTACAGATAGTTTCATGAAGGAAAAAAAAACCGGGTAAAAGAGGATTAGTGTGAGTCAGCCCTACAAAATCATTATCAGCTGCCTAATAACAAAAAAGTTACCGGCGATATTGGACGGGGATGATTCCGGCCTTGAACTCGGCGAGGTGGTCAAAGACGGGCATGGCGATGTCGAAATGCTCCCGGGGCGGGTTGCACCACCCGCCGTTGTCGCTGGGCTGGAACGGGTTGGGCGGGCAGAGATCCGTAGCCGTGACCAACAGAGGCGGCTGGCCCGGTTTGCACCACTGCGGGTCGTCGACGCACTCGATCTGGAAGCACGCGCCGCAGACCCTGCCGTCCTTAAAAAGAGCGTTGCTGAGCGCCGCCGTGTTCATGCCGTATCCTTCCCCCACCACGTCCGTGTAATCGCACGCGCCGCCGTAGGTTCGGGTGTTGCCCTCGTAGAAAGTGGCGTGGGCTTTCTTCCACGGGCCGGCCCGGAACGCCGGCCGGTGCCTCCCACCTCGTCGCCCGTGATGTCTCATCGTCTGGTAGTAATACCGCCCGAGCGCGTGGCGGGATGAACCACCGTCACGGTCGAGTTCTGCGCTGGACCAATGGGAACGCAGTATTAGCGACGAGAACAGGAGCAATAGCGACGCGGTGATGGTCGTCGCTAATATCATCGTGACAGTAGTTTAATTTAGCTTTGGTTATTATTTCTGGTTGGGAAAACTCTCCCTTCTTTATATAAAATGCTCGAAGATGATTCTAATCAACGAGTAGTGGTTGTTTTCATGTGTAATTCCACTTCTTGACTAGGGGATGGATTTGATTAATTTATGTACATGTAAATATATGCTATTGTATTGTACAGCAATGAATTCTGGGTTTTGTTCTTTGTTTTTAGGGTAGAAAGGAAATGGATGAATCAAGGATCGAGTACTAATGACAATAAGAAGGTATCTAGGGATCCAGTTCATCGCTGAGTACAAATGTGGATTATGTGAAAGAAGTGACAAAGAAGAGAAGAGTCGCCCCAAAGTTGATGATAGTTTTTGTCCATTTCTCCACTACGTATCTAGCATGGTCCTAATTAGGTAGAAGGAAAACGTCTGGTCCTAATCATATAAGCGTCGAATTAATAAAGCGTCTTGAGCTTATTGTTTGCGTTTGACGTCACCAAAGCTAAACTATATCGTGCCTTAAAATTAAGATGTCACAATATATGCTACCAACGGTTAAATTTCCACTTAATAGACACTTGTCCACTCATCGTCGATAAAACAAGTAAGCTAAGTCACCGACTTACAGGGAAAAAAGAGTAGGTCACCCAACAATGGTCATAAACTTCGTATGAAGCCTGCAAAACAAGGACAACCCATGTTATATATGCAGTCAACAAAGACAGGCCGTTATAACGCAATTAGTGGAATTTTATAATCTTATAGCATAGGAAATGAAAAAAAAAACTATTATGATCAGTGGCGTAGCCAGGATTTCATCTAAGGTGGGTCCACTAATTAGAAGAAAAATACACCTGGTAAAATAATTTTTGTTAACTTTGCGAATCATTCATGACATAATCTTATATTGGAAAATTTTGGTTAATTAAAATAGATTAGCAGTCGAAAATATCAAGAACTCTATATACCAAACAATTATTAATGATTTAGTTAGTCGTTCTATTTTGTATGGTGTTCTTTGTCAAAAACCATTAGTATCTATAACTCGAGTTGTCAAAAGATATTTAATAATAAAGCTTACACCAAACAATAATTCATGATTTAGTTAGTCATTCGCTTACAACTAATGTATTTGTCAAGAATCTTTTTAAATCAATAAATTGAGTTGTTGGAAGAGGTTCAATAATATATCTTATACTATTTACTATCATGCTCCCTCATATAAGAAAGTCAACTTATTAAAAATGAAGTTTGCACAAATATGTATATTGTGTACTTAACAAATGAGGTCGTCAATATTCGAATACAAAATCTTTCAATCAACTATTCTCAATTAAATACGCCCTAATTTTCGATATAAATTAACTATTGTACCTAATTGACCAATTTTCCTTCCGAGTCAGGGTGGGTCCCGGGACCCACCCTATTATACTCTCCCTCCGCCACTGATTATGATATAAATTCTATTTGCAGATTGCAGTTAATGTTATGTCATCCATTACCTGTAATTTTTTTCGTATAAACTGAACTTATACTTTTAACGTTATGGTACAAATTCAGTTTGTACTATACCTTTTTATACAAATTCATCTATTGTATAAACTGAACTTGTACCTTAACTGTTATGGTATAATTCAGTTTGTACCTATACCTTCTCGTACAAACTCATTTATTGTACAAACTGAACTTGTAACTTGAACATTATATATGATCCAAATTCAATTTGTATACCTATACATTTTCGTACAAATTCAATTATTGTACATACGAAACTTGTAACTTTGACATTACGATCCAAATTCAATTTGTTATGGAACAATCCAAGTACCACATCGGTTGTACAAGGGATGGAACCCTTGTATATAAGTGTCCACCAAGTTCTTTAGTACGAGGTCTTTTGGAGAGGACACCCAAAAGTAAATCCGTGCTAGCTTGGCCCAAAGCGGACAATATCGTACTAATGGAGCAACCCGATTTGTGACAATTGGTATCAGAGTCTGGTTTGGTTCGGTGCGGTGGACGTCAGTTTGGTGGGACCCTCATTCGGTGACCTCGGGGTTTGAGATATGCGTTTGTCTGACGGGTCGAAGGTGATTCGCGTCTGGTTTGGTGGATCCAGGAGAGATATCCACGTTTGGGCTACATCTGATTTGGCGGATCTATGAGAGATCCCCGTTTGGGCTTGGCGGATCAAAGAGAGTTCCGCATTTGTGAAGCAGATCAAAGAGAGTTCTACTGTCTGGGAAAGCCCTTGTACCGAGAAGCCCATCGATACAAGGTGTCTTACAGATCAAGATAATCCCTGAGGTGAGGACACGATGTCCGTGATCCTTGGTTTGAGGGGAGGATTGTTATGAGAACCTATATCATTTGTACCTATACCATCAATAATTTGAAAACAATAATAGATAGCCTCACCTAAATAATATTTTTAATCTCCACAAGAAATTAGCACACAAATTCCACGAACCAAGTAGTTGAACTCCCACTAACAAACTTCTAGCCCAAAAGCTGGCCATCAAATTACCAACCCATTGACTCTCCTCCTAGTCGTCCCCCCCAAAACACCCAAATATATATATATAAACATCCCCTCCTCCACCCTCCAAAACACCCAACAAAAACCGAAATCCTACACCTTCAAACACATCAAAATCTCTTATATACCAACAAACTCTGTCCAACCAACAATGGCTTCAACCGGGCTCCGATTTGGCCTAGTCATGGTCGCCGTGGCACTGACGTACACCGCCGGCATTACAGCGCAGTCATCGTCGGGCTGCACCACCGCCTTGATCGGGCTATCTCCTTGCCTGAACTACATCTCGGGGAACACCTCCAGACCGTCGAGCTCCTGCTGCTCGCAGCTCGGCAGCGTCGTGTCGTCGCAGCCGCAGTGCCTGTGCCAGCTGGTCAACGGCGGCGGGTCGTCGCTCGGCATCACCATCAACCAGACCCGCGCTCTCGGCCTCCCCTCCGCTTGTAGGGTCCAGACCCCGCCCGTCAGCCGCTGCAATGGTGCGTGCCAAAAATATCATTGAAAAATTACATTTTAATACCTAAATATTTTATTACAACTTATAATATCTAAAATGCACCTAATCCACCTGTCCATTTAATTCAAATCCACGAATCGTTTCACCAATCTATTTGCCATCTTAAAGGAGAGTATACGTTAACGGAAATATCTGCAATTTTTTTTTAGGAGGAAATGCACCGTCGGGTTCGCCTGCGTCGGGAGGAGGGAGTCCACCGTCAGATTCATCCAACGGCAACCCCGGGACACCCGCCGGCGGGTCGACCCCAAACACGCCCTCAGACGACGGTGGTTCTGATAACACGGTCCCGACGACGATTGGGACATCCGGTGGCGGGAGGATGGAGCTGCATGTGACGCTTTTCATAGTGCTTGTTGCTTCATCGTTTGCCTGGTTGTGAGGATTATGAAGAGAGGATTTGTGTTAATTATTTTGCATGCTGGACCTTGTGCCATTTTTCTTACAATAATTATCGAGTTTTTTGGACTTACTATCTGCGGATTTTGTGTATCATTTGTGTGAATTAAACGGTCCTGTACGTATGGATTTTATCATTTCTTATAGTTGCGTGGTGCATATATTTATCAGTATTATATAAGCCGAAATTCATTCTTCGTTTCTTAAATCGACTTCATCAAGTGATCTCGGTTCTATTAATTAGCGAAACGAAGAAAAAAAAAGACGTGATATTTGACTTCCGTGACTTGAATTTAATAAACTACTTACTAAGAAATAATGAAGAGTTGTAGCCCCTAACAAAAGAAGAGGCAATTTCTACCAAAAAGAAAAGAAAAAAAAGGAAGAGGCAATTTAATAAATGGATAATGGATATTTTTACCCAAAATGCTTTCGAATTATGGCTACTAAAATTTGTAGCCAACATAAGTTCGCGTGGCCTAATGGAGAAGGCGCTCGCCTCCGGAGCGGGAGATTGTGGGTTCGAGTCCCACCGTGAACGAGTTTCTTCTTTTTTTAAAGAAAATTATAGTAATTGTTGGGGTTTTACTAGCAACGCCAAATCGAGAAAGCTGACGCACGTAGTGACGCTAATAGCTGTTTTTTATATATTAGTGACGCTTATCTGGGAGGTGACGCCTAATCGAGCGGTGATGCCAAACCGAGAAGCGCAACGTGCATGCCCCGCTACAGCTATATAAGTTCTTCCAAATCCTCCAAGAAATTCCTTTGGTGCCATTGGCATGGTTATGTGCCCGGCCGACTACTTTAATTTGTTTATATGGGTTTGTCGAGTATTTATCGGGCCGAGGTTTGCCGTGTTTGATAGATTTCCCTTTTCACGAAAAAAGAATCTTACAATTCATTACGATGGATTTTAAATGTGAAAAAAGTTAAGACCGCCAATCGAGCTAGCCCAATCTATTTTAGGATATATCGGGTCTGAATATCGAATATTGTTATTTATGGTTAAAATTAGACACATAATGTATAGTACTTAAAGGAATGCCGAAGATCAAAGTAAAGTTTCGATGCTTTTCATTTGTACTCAAATAGATCTATTTAAATCGAATCTAAATTAATTTAAATCATATCCAACCCAAAATTAATAAGAATGCCATTAATTCGGTGCATCTCAGTCAAACCTAATAACTATATAAATCATGACAATAAGATCAAATTACCTAATAAAATCCATCCATTACCATTCCGGACTAGTTCCTTGTACTAGTAGCCATGTCTGTTCATTAATGTGTGTTTCCCAACTTGTTCATCCGTTAACGGACTTTTTTAGTTGAAGATCCTCAATTAATTTGTTAATTATCACAAGAAAGAGCCGACCGAATAGGAAAAATTTCAGCATAAACTATACTTATCATTAATTAACACAACATAATATTTCTAGTTTCGGAATGAAATCTTCACATTAGGTTTATTTTCAGAAGGATCCCCCAGCCTTCCTTTTCTGGTCCATATATCTACAACTATAACTACACACATACAAATCGTCGTTCCCTTGTCACACCACTAACCTAGCTACCAACCTCATCGTCGCAACCATGGTCCACCGTACATTCCTTGTTCTCTTCCTCGCCGCACTATTCATCGCCGGTAAACCTTAGTGCTACCCTACAATTCATCAGGCAGTTCTTTCTTTTATTGTAGTTTTACTTAGCGGAGCTGTAAATTTTCCTTCTTATAAGCTTTTCCCAATTGGGATTTTAACGTGGCAATACTTTATACACAATCTTTTCGTTTAAGAATGTAAGAGTGTGGTATAAGATCCAGCAGAACCTTCTCCCAACAACTCGAGTTGTTGGGATCAACTGGTTCTTGACATGATATCAGAGCTGATTTGACCAAGTGGTCATGTGTTCGAATCTCCACGACCCCCAATATTAACAATTGATTAAAGTACAAGGTATATATGGTGGGTCTGTGCAAATTCAAGCCCCTGGGTTGGCTTTCGTTTGAGCCTTTGAGAGGGCGTGTAAGAGTGTGGTATAAGATCCAGCAGAACCTTCTCCCAACAACTCGAGTTATTGGGATCAACTGGTTCTTGACAAAGAAAAAATATTATTTATAGTACAAACAAAATTTGTATCTTTAACGTTATAATACGAATTCAGTTTATTCTTTTAACGTTATGATGCGTACAAATTCAATTTGTAGCTATACAGATGTGTAAAAATTTTCATATCGTACAAATTGAATTTGTATTTTTTTATGGTTCAAATTCAACTGTATAAATTCTTTGATGGTATAATATATTTATCTTTTTATGTTATGGAGTATGTACATTTTATTATATTTTTGACCCCCCGATGCGCAGGAGCTCAATCAACGACGGTGTTCCTCACGAACAAGTGCGCCTACACGGTCTGGCCAGCAACCCTAACCGGCGGCGGCTCCCCACAGCTCTCCACCACCGGGTTCGAGCTCCCTTCCGGCGACACCTCCAGCCTCCAAGTCCCTCCCAACTGGACAAGCGGCCGAATCTGGGGCCGAACCGGCTGCACCACCAACTCCACCACCACCAAATTCACCTGCCTCACCGGCGACTGCGCCACGGGCCAAATCGAATGCAACGGCGCCGGCGGGATCCCACCCGCAACCCTCATCGAGCTCACCCTCAACGGCAGCGGCAACGGAATCGACTTCTACGACGTCAGCCTGGTCGACGGGTTCAACCTGCCCGTCTCGGTCGAACCGCGCGGGGACCACGGCTGCAACGCCACGCGCTGCGCGGGGGACGTGAACGGGGTGTGCCTCCCCGAGCTGTCGGTGACGTCGGGTGATGGGCGCGTGGTGGGGTGTAAGAGCGCGTGCTTGGCGCTGAAGGAGCCAAAGTACTGCTGCAGTGGGGAATTTAATACGCCGGAGAAGTGCCCGCCGACGGGGTATTCGAAGCTGTTTAAGGCGCAGTGTCCTCAGGCTTATAGCTATGCTTATGATGATGGGAGTAGCACGTTTACTTGTCCCACCGGTGATAATTATTTGGTCGTGTTTTGTCCTTGATTGGGTTGAGGAGGGCTGTAGTTAGGTTTATTTTTTTAGCAGGGTTAAGAGAGTTCAACGTTTATTCTGATTGTTCACGTAATTCACGCATTTTTACATTTAATTACGTAAATTTATATTTATTCACGTCATCTTGGTGTTCATTCACGTAATAGTGGTCATTAGTCAAGCAAACAATTATGGTTATTCGCACACCATGGTGTTTATTCACTCTTATTTTTATTTAATTTATTCATATAGCGTTGTAAAATAAAATTTTAGATTTGAAATATATCAAGATGGATTTCATTGTGTATTATGATGAAAGATTGGAATTTGATTTGTGTCTAATAATCACAACTCTTGTGGCTATTCAGTGGCACCAACCCTTTTCCTACTTTTATTTGGGCCTGATTCGAATAACGACAAGCAAAACTGGACCAATCTTCTGCAGTACGAACCTTGTAATCCTTTGGGCTTCACATTCAGCAGGTTATTTGGTTGTGGGCGGGCCGTTTAGTCTTCTCAGCAAGGGCTGCAAAGGAGCCGAGATACTCACGAGCAACTCGAGGTTCGAATCGGGAAAAAATTTGTTCGAAACTCGACTCTTTTACTAATGAGCCAAGTTTGAGCTTAACTAAACAATATGATACTTACAAATTATAATATAAGATTAACTAATGTTGAACATTTTATTATTTTTTTATCGTTACATCAATCGCATGTACCATACGCGACATACAAAACTAATGTATCAAATACGATCTAAGAATTTAGTAAACAAGCCTAGCTTGAACTCGGCTCGTTAATAAATGGCTCGAGCTCAGCTCATTTGTTAACGAGTCAAACTCAAGCTGGGGTAAAACTCGGCTCAGCTCGGCTCATTTGCAGCCCTAATCTCAGCCCACGACGAATTATTGTTCATTTATCTGATTTTAAGGTGTAGTGCTTAAAAGGTGTGATTGTAAGATTTCATGTTATACCAAAGTACTAATATTTGGATGAATTCTTCAATGCATTGGGTCTATCAAAAGCATTAGAGAACATATATTGACATGTAATTTGAAATTGCATGGGTTAAAAATATGGTTATGTTAGAAACAAAGTTTCTAACGGTTGTATAATTGGGGAAATTAGCTAGATCAATTAGGGATTGATCAAGCTAGGGATTGGAAATAAGAGATTTTAGAAAGAAGAGAGGGGAAAAGAGGGCTGCTGCCGATCAGCCAAGGAGAAAGAGGGAGAAGAGAGTTCGGCGCTGGAGGGAGAGAGAGAGAGAGAGAGAGATTAGGTTTTAGGTCTTTCTGTAATTGATTGCTTAATGACAAAATAACTCCCTACTGCAGATTATATAATCCGCAAAATACCTAACTACTACCCATATAATAAAAATACCCCAAATGATCCCCCAATTATCAAAACCGACAATAATACGAAATAATGAAAAGCTGTAAATTGTTTGTTTCTAACATCCCCGCCTCCTTGGGAAGCAACCTTGTCCTCAAGGTTGCGGCTTCTCTTGCTCTGCTCCGGGTTCCTCCGCCATCTCATCCTCCGCTTCGTCTTCCCATCGTCCCACCAAGAACATCAAGTCAGGCTTCCCGCACTTGTGACCAAAGGTAAACCGCTCGTCGCAGTTGAAACACTTCCCTTCTCGCCTCTTCTGCTCGATCTCTGCGGGAGACAGCGTCCTAAATCCCTTGGGTGGTGGCCTCGGTCCCGCTCGAATGACAGCCGAAGGTGGGCCAGCCGCCGCACCCCCTCCCGAACTAGGGCCTGATGTAGCTGCACTTGCTCCGCCGCCCGCGCTGCTACCACTGCCTCCTCCTCCGGCCGGCTTCTGATAGCGGCCTATCACGCCCCGCCAGCTAGCCAGCTCCTCCTCCTTGTTACCTGCAAGACGGAAAACAGCTCGAAGAGAATCGGGCTCAAATACCCGAACAGCCGCTGCAATCTCTGGGCGGAGTCCCGCCATGCACAGACCCACCAATGTCTCCTCCGGTACGCCCTTGCACTGGTTACCCAGTTTGAAGAACTCAGCTCGATACTCCGCCACTGTCCCAGTCTGGCGCAGCTTCGCCAACTGCTCCGGGGCCCACCCTTCCGACTTGCCGAACTGATACCTCAACTCCTCCTTGAACATCGGCCAAGTAATCAGCGTCCGAGCTTCAGCATAGGTTCGCTCCATCCATTCCCACCACTGCAATGCATCCCCCTCTAAATAGAAAGACGCCAATTGAGCCTTTCGTTCCTCTCTAGTGGGATGGTTCTTGAACCACCGTTCTGCAGAGTATATCCACAGACCTGCATCCTCCCTGCCATTGAATTTTGGGAACTCAATGGTAGGAGGCTTAGCTCGGAACACCATTTCATCTTCTGCCTCACCCCCGCGGTAATAACCGGCGTGCCTCCCATATCCCGGTGCCTCACTATGACAATACTGCGGGAATCGAGGTCCCCCTTCATACTCCCACTCACCTTCCTCCTCCTCTTGATGCCCCCTTCCTCGGCCCATCTCATTTCTCTGCCTCTGATCACCTGTTCCTGATCCCATGAATTCCCTACCAGTGCCCTGCTGATTCACAAACGGAGGTTGATTGCCACTAGGCTCATCAAACTGACCTTGGCGAGCCGGAAAGCCCCTGCTGCCCGTTCCCCCTGTACGCGCCAGCTGCTGCCCTGGTTCGGCCCGGGTCCGACTGGGTTCGGTTCGACCGGGTTTGGTCCGACCGGGTTCGACCCGACCGCTTGGGCCCCTGCTCGACCCAGCTCTGCCCGCATACTCGGCCCGGCCCGCGGGTCCCCGACCCATGAAGCTCGGCCGACCCACCTCCCAGCCGCGGCCTGTTTCTCGCCGCTTCCCACCTGGCCCGCCTTCCATCCCAGCTCGGCCCATATGGCTTCCTTCATCCCTGCTATAGTCCTCCCCGGGCCCATTCCACTCATTGGGCCACGGCTCGTGATCATACTCCTGCTCCAAGCCCATCAACTCTTCTTCATCCAAGCCCGTCTGCAGATCCGGTTCCACGTACTGGGCCATCTTGGCCTTGCCTCGCGCGCGCGCCCTCTCCTGGGCCGATGGTGTCGGTAGTAGCCCATCCTTGACCGATGGCCCGAAGGTGACTTGGCCCGTACGCGACCCGGTAGGTCGGCTAGGGTTGCCCGCCGCCCCTCCCGTCTCGCCTGAGCCGCCCGCCCCCTTGCCCTCCGGAAGCCGCGCGGACCCCTGCCCGCCGAGCTCCACCACCACGGCGGCGCTCTTCCCTTCCGGCGGCTGGTCGCCTCCACCAACTCCATTCCCGCCTTTCCTCCAGGCCTCCGTCAGGCCGCTCACCTGTCCCACCAGGGCTTCCACCGCTGCCGTCAAGGCCTCGATGGTGCGGTTGTGCTCCCTAGCCTTCTCCTGCAACTCTCCCAACTCCTCCTCCACCCGCGCCTGTCTCCTCGCCTGCGCCTCCAGGTCTCTCCTCAGTTCCTCATTGTCGGTCAGATCCTCCACAGCCCCATCGACCCCATCGTCTCCTGCATCGGCGCCCCTGTCACCCGCCTGATTCGCCTTCTCCGCTTTCTCTGCTGCCTTCATGGATTTCGTCGTTACCATCGTTGATTCTCCGGTTTCTAAGCTGTTCCTGATGGAGTTGGGAAGAACTCACTGATCGGAACCGGGCTCTGATACCAGATGTTAGAAACAAAGTTTCTAACGGTTGTAGAATTGGGGAAATTAGCTAGATCAATTAGGGATTGATCAAGTTAGGGATTGGAAATAAGAGATTTTAGAAAGAAGAGAGGGGAAAAGAGGGCTGCTGCCGATCAGCCAAGGAGAAAGAGGGAGAAGAGAGTTCGGCGCTGGAGGGAGAGAGAGAGAGAGAGAGAGATTAGGTTTTAGGTCTTTCTGTAATTGATTGCTTAATGACAAAATAACTCCCTACTGCAGATTATATAATCCGCAAAATACCTAACTGCTACCCATATAATAAAAATACCCCAAATGATCCCCCAATTATCAAAACCGACAATAATACGAAATAATGAAAAGCTGTAAATTGTTTGTTTCTAACAGGTTAGCAATCGGTTAGTCAGTTAACGGTTTAACGGATTATCGAACTAGTAATTAGGGGTTATTGGTTAAATCTCTAATAATCGGTGGTGTCGGCAGTCAAAAAACTGCACTTGGTATACCATGTACTGCTCGTTTAGTAGCCGATGGTTAGCCAGTAAAGCGAATAACCTGAAACCACCTTCATATGCGAAATCTCAACGAACAAGACATCTCATTTAGCCACCCCAGCAAAAGTTGGCTGCTCCGGCCTGCAAACTTCAAGCCCGTGAGTTGATTTTCGTTTGAGGGAGCGTATAAGAGAATAATATAAGATCCATAATAACCTTATCCCAACAACTCGAGATACCATGAATTCTACAAATTCATTGCTGGATTTCGTCCTTAAAGCCAAAGTCGGCTGATACAAGCAAAAGCGAAGTTTGCTCCTTCAGCCAAGACGACAGCAACAATGATGTGGCCAGAGTTTTTTATTTTTTATTTTTTGGTTGATTAACATTAATTTTGCCATTGAAAGTTGGAACTGTGTCATTTTGTCCGTGGATTATACAAGGATTTTATTTCTCGTCTGATTAAACAACTAATTGCCCTTGATTAAGACAGAAACAACCTTGCAATCCATCGGTGGAACTGCCGGCTAGCTCCCCGGATCTTCCACCGGCGTTTCACATCATCCAACTGTACTTGAAAAGCACAATGACGAGGACGTACACCTTGTCTCAGTTTGGCAATGCTCGTCGTCTTCTAATTCGGCAAGGAATCATCCGATTGGAGCGTTGGTACTTTGCAAAATGTAACTAACGATTCATTGAGTACGTATGTGTAACCATATTAGATTGCAAAATGTTCTCCGTAACTGAGATCGTGAACTTGTGGAGCAAACCTAATTCATCGAGAGACCATGGGTTTACGAATTACGATACTGTACTGCACCACACATGGCGCGCGAGCATAAATAATAGTGTATCGATAGCCATGTCACTCTTTGTAAAAAAAAAAAAAAAAAAAGATAGCCATGTCACTTGTCAGTATGATATGCATACATATATAGGAAAAGTTTGTACTAATCATTACCAAACTCCTTACTACTCATGGTATACCGGGCGGATCTACTGGGTTTTGATCGTTAATGTGTCAGTTACATTATTTTCTTATTATTTTATGAATGACATATTTGTCTGTGTAAATCATGGTTACATCATTAATATTGTTCGAGAGATTTGTTCAGTACAATGTCCTGTACGGTTTCCACACTAAATTATAATCTGAAGTACACCTCATCATTTGAGGGGAAAAAAAGGGTTAAGTAACAAACAAGTGTTACGACATGATGTGCTATGGCGAGTTCAAATTTTGTTGTTATATTCTCTTAAGATGAATATATGCACATTGACCTAGCGAGACATTCATCTAAGGTAGGTCAATTGTGGGGGGAAACACAAGTCTTGGAATGTGTTCATGTTCTAAAAAAATTTCTAAAATACATTCATCGTGCAAATTATGAGGGACGTTGAGATACCACGACGAAAAATCGTTCATGATTCCACAACTCATCTGATTATGAAGTGTTTCTTCACTTTGTTTACCCTAGAAGTGCTCTTTCAACAATTGCAATGACAACTGATAACAACAAACACTTGTAAGTTTCGAGCTTTTGTTTATATTAAACTCAACTAGAGAATATATGAATTAAAAGTTAAATATAGATTACTAAACATTACTTTTTAATAAAATTATCTACAATAATATGGAAATTTTGGGTCAATTCACATCAAATAAAAAATCTACTCTATATTTTTGAGTCAAAGTAGTGCAAATGACCTATATTGGCCTTAAGTGGCTCTGCCACTGAATATGCAAGCAGACAATTGGAAAATGAAAGTTCCTAGCTCTAGCTACATACTTTGTTCCAATGGTCGAGACTCGCATTACTGTCGAACCAGAGTATAAAATAGAAGTCCGAAACTTTGTCTTAGAAGATTATATTT
Source organism: Linum tenue (assembly GCA_946122785.1). Lineage (NCBI taxonomy): Eukaryota > Viridiplantae > Streptophyta > Magnoliopsida > Malpighiales > Linaceae > Linum > Linum tenue. Next base: position 63,390,746 of record CAMGYJ010000004.1, on the reverse strand, counting down.
TTCATAACACGTTATCTCTAAAATATACTTTGTACTTTAAAATTAACTCAGAAATTGCGAATTGAAACCTCAAATGAAACTTGAACGAGAACCTAAAAATCTTATTACAATCCACCCAATCAACTTCATTCAATCTCTTCTTGTTATTGATGGCCAGTTGGCTACAAACGAAGCTTTCCTTGTAGCCACAACACCACTAACATTTCTTTTTTCCTTCAAAGAAATTCCCATATTTGCATCCACATAAAATAAAATAATAAGAGCCAAAATTCCTTGAACATATAAATTCCTATGATTTTACAATCCACGAACAAAAATACAGCCCATCTCTCCCTCTACTCCTCCAAACTTCCTTCCACCATGGCTTCCGAGCTCCACTTCGTCCTAGTCCCTTTCATGGCGCAAGGCCACCTGCTCCCCATGACCGACATCGCCAAGCTCCTAGCCCAACACGGCGTCGTCGTCACCATCGTCACGACCCCGGTCAACGCCGGCCGAATCCGCGGCACCGTTTCCCGTGCCGTGGAGTCCACCGGCGTCCGAATAACCGTTGCTGAGCTCGAGCTCGAGCTCCCATCCGACGGAGTGGGCCTGCCGAAGCACTGCGAGACGCTGGACCAGCTCCCTTCTCTGGACAAAGGGATCGACCTCTTCTACTACATGGGCCGAGCCCTCGAGAAGCCCATGGAGAAGCTCTTCGAGCAGCTCCGGCCCAGGCCCAACTGCGTGATCTCCGACATGTCCTTGCCCTTCACCAGCACCGTGGCCAGAAAATTTGGCGTGCCGAGGATTACTTTCAATGGGTTCTCGGCCTTCGCCCTGCTCTGCCTCCGCAACATACACCAAGGTGCCGACATGCTGGAGAGCGAGAAGGGCGTGCTGGCGGGCCTTCGGTCCGACTCGGACCGGTTCATTGTGCCCGGTTTACCCGACCGGATCGAGGTGACGATGAACCAGCTGCCCATGGCCATGGCCAGTGGGTTGGACCTGCTGGGCGAGCAGGTCGTGGAAGCGGAAGGCTACTCGTACGGGATGATCATCAACTCGTTCGAGGAGCTGGAGCAGGAATACTTCACGAGGTACAAGGCTGCAATGGGTGGCAAGGCCTGGTCCGTGGGCCCTGCCTCGTCGTGCAACAAAGGCCGGTTGGACCGGTTGGAAAGGGGTAATCCTCGACTAGCGATCAGCGAATCGGAATGTTCGAAGTGGCTCGACTCTCAAGAGTCCGGCTCGGTCATTTATGTTTGCATGGGCAGTTTGTGCAACATCCCAACTCCACAGTTGATAGAGCTTGGGCTGGGCCTGGAAGAGTGGACCGGCCCATTTGTGTGGGTGGTTAGGGAGGGAGAGACTTCCAAAGGTTTGTTAAAATGGATGGAAGAGTATTGTTTTGAGGAGAGGACAAAAGGTCGAGGACTTATAGTTCGTGGATGGGCACCACAGATGGTGATCTTGTCACACCCCGCAGTCGGTGGGTTTTTGACGCATTGTGGGTGGAACTCGACTCTGGAAGGGGTATGTGTCGGCGTGCCAATGGTGACATGGCCACTCTTTGCCGATCAATTTCTCAACGAGAGACTCATCGTGGATGTGTTGAAGATCGGAGTGGCAATCGGGGCAGAGGGCACAGTGAAGTGGGGAGAAGAAGAGAAGACAAAAGTGTTGATCAAGAGAGAAGATGTGACGCAAGCTATTGAGAAACTAATGGGTGAAGGAGATGAAAAGGAGATGAGGAGAAAGAGAGCCAAAGAGCTTAGTGAAAAGTCCAAACTGGTCCTTGAAGAAGGAGGGTCCTCTTATCTTAACATTGAGCTCTTGATCCAAGACATCATGCAACATACGTCCATGAAATGTGAGGAGGCTATATTGAGTAGGAAAACTGGTCAAATACTGGTTTCTTAATTAATTAATCGCTACTTTGTGAAATTTCATTAGCAATGAGCTATGGAATTTGATATTTGCAAGGGTTAATTAATTAGTTGAATGCATTTCGGTAAATTTAGAACGACGAATAAGAAGAAAACACTGAAAATACAGCTAGTGATTGAGTTTTTGAAGGAAAAGTCCAAACGGGGGAGATTGTAACTACGCTATGCGAATTGGATCATAACATTAAATCTAAACCTAAATCTATGTAATAAAGTATTATATAGCTATACGTATAAGATAAGCTCCATAATGTTATTAGAATGGATCAGGATAATCGAATATGCAAGAATGTAAAGAACACACAGATTTACGTGATTTACTAACACAATGTGTGTTAGCTAGTCCACAGGCGGGAGAGAATCAGTTTCACTATACTTAAGGAGATATGAGAAATATATAGTACTTCTCCAAACGGCCTAACCTTAGTCCTATATGGAAAGAATAAGGTTACAGACCAGGTTCAAATAATTTGGTTAATGGTGGAATGATTCTATACTTGATTCTATCAATTTTTCTTCGTACAAAAGGAAATTACAACATAACAATTATTAGTATGTGCTATAAGATTAATTATTGAACATCTACAAACAACTTGAGTTATTAGTTGGATATCGTATTATCCAAAACCACAAAGATGCTATCTTTTATTAACATGAAATTGAATATGCAAGTAGACATTCAGACGGGGAAAGAATATGCTAGTAGACAGAGACTACCATCCAAAAATGACCCCGTCGTTTTTCTTCCCGTTGGGACTTCCCTGCAAAATTAGACAATGACAAGTCTCCTTTCATTGCGACCACATAGACATTTTGACACAACTCTTACACAATCAAACCCTGTCTGCTTGGTGCTGTGGCGACGTTGTTCACCACAAGTTCGTCCCTCCCCCATTAGCCGATGCACAGAGGGAATAAATGGACAGACATTTGGGGAGAGTAGCTAAATTATTGCACATAGGATTAACCCTAATGAATTTCAGAAACTGGGAAACAAAAGAAGTTCATAGCTCTAGCTACAATATGTACTTGTCCCAATGTTCGAGATTTGTATTACGAGTCAGAATCATATTATAAAACACGAGTCTAAACTAAGAATGACAATGGATAGGTTGGGGCGGGTATCTCGACACTCATACTTGTCTTATGACAGATAGGGTACAAATTGAGTAATTTATAATGGGGTGCGAGTTGGGGCGGGTCAATTCATATGGGTACGTAACTAAATGGAAAATATTAGAAATAATCGTTTTTTCATCAACAAAATAAAGAAAAAAAAGTATAACATGATAAATGTAGTTAAACTATTTGAGAAATTAAGACTTTTACCTATTTACAACTTTAGCATAGTTAATATGAAGTTGTAAAAGTAAAATTACAAGTAAGTGGAGTAAATTACCTACAATTTAGGCAAAAACGGGACGGTAATGGGGGATCAGGACATGTCAGATCGAGAAGAGTACTCATACACAATCACACCCCACCTGCCAGGTGTGTATTATTACCCACTCAAAAAAAGTCAAAACAATCAACTTAGCATATATGTATCTACATTCTATTAATGCCACAAAAAAAAAAACCCATCTCTCCCTCTACTTCCACTATCTCCTCCAAACGGCCTTCCACCATGGCTTCCAAGCTTCTACCTCAACGCGAGCTCCACTTCGTCCTAGTCCCTTTCATGGCGCAAGGCCACTTGCTCCCCATGACCGACATCGCCAAGCTCCTAGCCCAACACGGCGTCGTAGTCACCATCATCACGACCCCGGTCAACGCCGGCCGAATCCGCGGCACCGTTTCCCGCGCCGTGGAGTCCACCGGCGTCCAAATAACCGTCGCCGAGCTCGAGCTCCCATCCGACGACGGAGTGGGCCTGCTGCCGAAGCACTGCGAGACGCTGGACCAGCTCCCTTCTCTGGGCCAAGGGGCCGCCCTCCTATACTCCGTGCAGGCTCTCGAGAAGCCCATGGAGAAGCTCTTCGAGGAGCTCAGGCCCAGGCCCAACTGCGTGATCTCCGACGTCTGCCTGCCATTCACCAGCACCGTGGCCAGGAAATTTGGCGTGCCGAGGATCACTTTCAACGGGTTCTCGGCTTTCACCTTGCTCTGCCTCCGCAACATACACCAAGGAGCCGACTTGCTGGAGAGCGAGAAGGGCGTGCTGGCGACCCTGAGTTCCGACTCGGAACGATTCGTCGTGCCCGGGTTGCCCGACCGGGTCGAGGTGACGATGAACCAGCTGCCCATAGCCATGGCCGGCGGGTTGGACCGGCTCGGCGAGCGGGTGGTGGAAGCGGAAGGCTACTCGTACGGGATGATCGTCAACTCGTTCGAGGAGCTGGAGCAGGAATACTTCTCGAGGTACAAGGCTGCCATGGGCGGCAAGGCCTGGTCCGTGGGCCCTGTCTCGTCGTGCAACAAGGACCGGTTGGACCGGTTCGAACGGGGCAACCCTGGGTCGACGATCAACGAATCGGAATGTTTGAAGTGGCTCGACTCTCAGGAATGTGGTTCGGTCATTTATGTTTGCATGGGCAGTTTGTGCAACATCCCGACTCCACAGCTGATAGAGCTTGGGCTGGGCCTGGAAGCTTGGACCGGCCCGTTTGTGTGGGTGGTTCGGGAGGGAGAGACTTCCAAAGGTTTGTTGAAATGGATGGAAGATTACTCTTTTGAGGAGAAGACCAAAGGTCGAGGACTTATAGTTCGTGGATGGGCACCGCAAATGGTGATCCTGTCACATCCTGCTGTCGACGGGTTCTTGACACACTGTGGGTGGAACTCGACATTGGAAGGAATATGTGCCGGCTTGCCAATGGTCACATGGCCACTCTTTGGTGATCAATTTCTCAATGAGAGGCTCGTCGTGGATGTGTTGAAGATCGGAGTGCCAATCGGGGCGGAGGCCACGTTGAAATGGGGAGAAGAAGAGAAGACGAGAGTGTTGATCGAGAGAGAAGATGTGAGGCAAGCTATTGAGGAACTAATGGGTGGAGGAGATGAAAAGGAGATGAGAAGGAAGAGAGCCAAAGAGTTTAGTGAAAAGTCCAAACTGGTCCTTGAAGAAGGAGGGTCCTCTTATCTTAACATCGAGCTCTTAATACAAGACATCATGCAACATACGTCCAAGAAATGTGAGGAGGCCATGTTGAGTAGGAAAAATGGTGAAATATTAGTTTCTTGATTAATTACTTGTTCCTTGTGAAATTTCATCAGCCATAAGCTATTGAATTTGGTATCTGCTAGGCTTGATTAGTTAAACCAATCTCCTAAGAAGGAAAAAAGAACGGAAAATTTAATGGCTAGAAGGTGGGTAATGAAATTCACAATTAGACATTTTACACAATGCTTGCACTAAACACCCAATTAGATTTTGAGTCCTACTTTCTCCTTTTAAAAATTGTCTAGCATATAAGGGTCTATTATTGCCACCGCGGACTCTCAGTCTGTTGCCACTTTTGGATTCCGATTGTGATGTTAGTTATTAGGCTTCGTGCGATTTTGTTTGGCTATTTCACCATTTTATTTGATTGATGTCTTTCGTTTTTTTTAAAGAAAAAAGAATTGATTTTTGGACCTCTTTGTACAATTTGAGGTATTGAAATTGATTGATTTTCGATATAATATTAGAGTCTTTCCTTAACCAAAAGATCTCGAATTCGAATCCTATAACAACCTCTAATTTACGAAAAGTCAACTCATTTTATGTCAAGAAATAGTAGATTCAAGAATTTGAGTCGTTGAAAGATTATTAATTATGCATCTTATCCCACTCTCTAACAAAAACGGATACATGACGAGTATGGTTTTGGGCTAATGCTCACACTCAAAACCCCAATAGCCCATCCAACTCCGGCGTGTCTAAGCCCAATATCCAAACCAGTAAAAACTCGAAACGTTTTTATATCATTGTCAAATCTCCTACCCATCTTAATCAGATTGTTGTCTAAGGTTTGTGGATATTCGCCGACAATAACCCGATTCCACTACTAAACGAAAACGATCTTCATCATATCAATAGTTTTTATTATCTTTGTACTTACCGCCAACATCTAGCCTTCATCATGGAATCGTTTTTCGTATTGTAGTATCTCCTTTTCCATCCAACAGTGCCAACTCGATATAATAGTAAAACTTTCAACCTCGTGGAAATTAGTTAAAAGCAATCCCATTTATTTAACTCACTAGATCTATACCGTCTTTGTAAAATCATATTGTAGAGGCAGTTCGGTCGGAAAAATTTGTCTTTCGAATCCTAAATCGGTAGGCGATTTTCATTGATATGTAAAAGTTGATTGAACAACAATAAAACTACGGTTTCAACTCAAAATACTAGGCTAATTTTTCTGATAAAACCTCCGACACGATTTTACCATAATGCGATCCATACCAAGAGTGTTAAACCTCTATTGGCCGACCGGTTGGACCCAATCCCACCAAAATCAGGTTCCAAAACAACCTCCAGACAGTCAACAGTCTGATCCTTAGAGAGGGAGAATAAGAGAGAGAGGCAGAGAGGGAAGAGATGGTGGTTGGTCATGGGGTTAGGTAGGTTTTCTTTTATAGTTTTTTTATGATATATAAGTTTTTAATAGATATATATGAGGTAATTTTTATTTCAGTCATTAAAATTTTAAATTATTATTGTTGTGGGACAATTCAAGTACCACATAGGTAATACAAGGGAAGAGACCCTTGTATATTAGTGTCCAGTGTCCACCTAGCTGAATTAGTACGAGACCTTTTGGGGAGGACACCCAAGAGTAAATTCGTACGGGCTTGGCCCAAAGCGGACAATATCGTACTAATTGGGCACCCTGCAGCGGCGGATCCAGAACACAGAAGAGCACTGGGCCGCATTTCATTAAAAAATTAGAACCGTAAAAAAAAATTGTAGTTTTTTTTACAATATAAATTATACACGACGGTATTTTGATTTAGCGAATGCATCAATAATGGAGTTCACATCCATACCAATAGTACACATTTTTTTAAAAATAAAATACTTTAGCAAACGACTAGAAATTCATCGTTCATTTTGTTGAGAAATCAGTTTTCATATGTTTCATTGTTGAAAAGGTTATCCTTTTAGTAGTTGTTGGTACGAGCAGCGTCAACTCTAGACAAATCAATCGTGCATTGTGTGTCCATACCTATATCCACTAACTGCTTTAGTAAATTTTCAAGGGAATAAACCTTATATATTTTATAGTCTTTTACGTTTTAGACTATTAGATTTCTTTATTTTTTATAGAAAAATAGACTTTGGAGTTAGAATTTCTAGACTAAATTTATAGTAGTGATTTGAATATGTTAATCTGAATCATTTTTCTAGTTACACCCAATCTTATTATAAAATAATACTAGGCCGAATAACTAAAATCGAAAAATTCATAAACAATATACTAACTCTGAATCCAGGGGAGGGCTGGGCCGGGGCCCGGGGTGGCCACCCCTTGGATCCGCCACTGGCACCCTGGTACTTGGATTGCCCCATATATAACAACTATCCTATTTATATACATATTTAGAATTATATAAAACGACAAACACGTCAACCCAATCAGATCTTTAAAATTCAAACCATTTCGTTGACTGATTCAACGGAGTAAACCAATTTGCCAACCTTTCTCCGTATCGATGAAATGTCTCCTTATCTTTTGAAGAGCCGTTTATATATGGCATACCCAATACCCAATACACCTTCATCACTAACCCAACCTTCAAATTTTTTCTCAAACTTTCACCAGCTGCGCCTTTTCTCCTCTTGTATAACTAATTCCATACATCCATGGCTCTTGAGTTGGAACCTTCAAGAAAGCTCCACTTCGTCTTGACACCTTACATGGGACAAGGCCACTTGATCCCCATGATCGACATAGCCAAGCTCCTGGCCCAACACGGCGTCATAGTGACCATCATCACCACCCCGGTGAACGCGTACCATTAAAAATTGGAAAGAAAAAAACCTATCGCAATTCGCAGGCCGCAGCCCCTTGGACTGTACACACAGACGGCCATTTGGATAGTTCAAGCTTTCTCAATCAGCTTTCCCAGTCACAAAATGGAAGGAACTTCAAACTACAAACAAAGGGAGAAAAAGCCTTTTTGGCAATTTGCATAGATCAATTAGGGAAGAATCCACAAGTCCTCTTCCAAAAACGTATCGTCTTTTTCTTGTAACGGGGCTTTGGGTTGCCGTCCCCGAGGCATATCCCTTGTTCCAATTGTCAGGAATCCTATGGATCCGATTCTTCTCCGTGCAAAACGTTCTACGAAAATGTCCAAACTTGTTTGTGCGAAAGCAATTGGCCTCTCATATTTCCTGTCAAAGTCTAGCCTAGTAATCAAACCAGTGAAATTAGATGACAAGAGCAAAAGGTGAAAAAAGTTCATAATTGTAAAGATACTCGAGATGAAACGATAAACCACTCAATGAATAATTACGTTTGATTTAGTAACAAACTTTTACGAGCTATGAAATTCTTTCCACTTCTTTATATATGTGTATATCCTCATCCGAAGATGCTTAAGTCGTCTTAATTTTTTTTCAAAACTAGGTCCGAGTCATGAGATCAAAGCATTTTTCAAGAACCTATAAGTTGTGCTTTGTAAGAGCCTTGGACTGAGAATCCTCATGTTCGAATCATGAGGACCTCAATAAAACCATTAATCTAATCAAATGGTATGATTTGTTTGTACAAACTTCAAACTCATAAGTTAATTTTCGTATGAAATGACATATAGAAAATACGATACTGTCGATATATGATTAATCTTAGGTTCTCGCATCAACTCGAGTGGAGCAATTAGTGCTTCACATGATTAACTACTCTTACATGAATAGAGGAAACACTTATGAGGTTCAATGTTACCATAAATATATGATAATAAATTGGAGAGAAAAAATTTCCTTAATTTAGAGCATACATAACATTGGCATTATCGTGCCACTCTGTCCTTTTTCCCGCAACAAGTAATGCAAACTCCATATTGTAAATTATAAGCTTTCGATTTCAGGGAGTTAGTTAAAAACTATGTCCCATTCAATGTTTAATAATCAATACTTTCGTCATTTCTTATGGGAAACAAGCTATTTATACACACACATTTCCACCCACAAATTATTGTCATACATTGCTCCAAATCTCTCCTCATATCCATTTCCCTATACCCTCTCACTTAGCCAATCTTCCTCAAAACTCCATGGCTCCCGAGCTCGAAACTACAAGCAAGCTTCATTTCGTGCTGACTCCTCTAATGGCACAAGGCCACTTGATCCCCATGATCGACATAGCCAAGCTCCTGGCCCAACACGGCGTCGTAGTGACCCTCATCACCACCCCGGTCAACGCGAAGCGGGTCCGGTCCTCGCTCGCACGTGCCATGGAGCCACCCGGCATCGACATACGTGTGGAGGAGGTCGAGGCCCCGTGTGAAGAAGTCGGGTTATCGAAACGGTGCGAGAACTTGGACCAGCTGCCTTCGTTGGGCCTAGCGATCGCCTTCATGAACAAGAGCGACCTTTTGTTTGGGCGGGTCGTGGAGGAGCTCTTTGAAGGCCTCAGGCCCAGGCCCAACTGCATCATCTCCGACATGTCTTTCCCTTACACTAGCTTGCTTGCCAAGAAACATGGCATCCCAAGAATCGCCTTCAATGGCTTCTCATCTCTTGCCCTGTTGTGCCTTCGCAATGTGGCAGCCAACATAGGGTTTCTTGATGGTTTGGATTCCGATTCCGAGCCATTCCTGGTGCCCGGGATGCCCGACCGGATCGAGTTGACGAAGAGCCAGCTGCCCTTGGCTATGGTTGGTGGTGCAGTGGATTGGGCTTGGTATGGTGAGAGGATAGCAGCTGCTGAAGCGATGTCGTATGGTACAATTATAAACTCGTTCCAGGAGTTGGAGCCCGAGTATTTCGCATTGGTCAAAGAAGCATTGGGAGGCAAGGCATGGTGTGTGGGCCCTGTCTCGTCGTGCAATAAGGACCGGTTGGACCGGTCCCAAAGAGGTAGCCCGGTTGTAGTAGACGAATCAGTATACTCAGAGTGGCTTGACTCGCAACAACCCGATTCGGTTATTTATGTTTGTTTCGGAAGTATATGCAACATTGTGACGTCACAATTGATAGAGCTCGCGCTGGGGCTAGAAGCATCAAACCATCCATTCATGTGGGTTGTCAGGGAGGGTGAGGCCTCAGAAGATTTGCTGAAATGGATGGAAGAGAGCGGTTTCGAGCAGAGGAGCAAAGGTCGAGGATTCGTGATCCGTGGATGGGCGCCGCAGGTGGCCATCCTTTCCCACCCTGCAATTGGAGGATTTCTAACACATTGTGGATGGAACTCGACATTGGAAGGGATAAGTGCAGGCCTACCAATGGCAACTTGGCCACTGTTCGCGGATCAGTTCTGCAACGAGAGATTAATCGTGGACGTGCTGAATGTTGGAGTGAAAATCGGAGCGAAGACTACCGTGGCATGGGGACAAGAAGAGAAGGCTGGAGTGACGGTGAGGAAAGAAGATGTGAAGAAAGCTATAGAAGAGTTGATGGGCAAAGGGATTGAAATGGAGAAGAGAAAGAATCGAGTTAAACAACTCAGTGAAATGTCGAAAGTAGCCCTAGAAGAAGGAGGATCTTCTCATACCAACATCAAACTGCTAATACAAGACATTTCTCGTCATCGTGAAGCAAACACCCTGAAATCTTGATGAGAAATTGGGCAAACAATAAGCGGTAATGTATCAAACTTGCTATGTTTTCTCCTGTTTCAATTTCCTTCCAAAGATTGTCAAAACTCATGTAATTGTTGTTCACAAGTATTTCAATTCAAAATATGTTAATGTGTAATTGTTGTTCACAAGTATTTCAATTCAAAATATGTTAATGTTTCAAACACCAGGCTGCAATGGCCCGCTTGCATGCTCAACATCCAGAGGTTAGTGTTAGTAAATACTCCGTTTATTACACGTATATGTATCCATACATACTTTATCCGTTTAAAATATTTGTATTTGTATTATTATCAAGTCGTTTTATTAGTTTACGTTCATTTAATAGCTCTCGTAATAGAGATGAACACGATCTGATGGAAATGAGAAATGGGAGAAATGGATTTTGATGGGAAAACTTCTCCGTTCTTCAGTTTGTTCTCGTGCTTAGTACCTCTAGATATGACACGTATTTTTTATAAATTATTTTTATTTGCTTAATAGAGAAAATTTTATTTCTTTGTGAAGAGGAAAAATAGTAAAATACAAACAAAAAGTCTATGGGACATTTGGGTTTGTGGGTATTGCTAAATGCTAACTGGTACAGGCCAGCAGTAGCCTGGGGCCCAATGGGCTCTCCCATTTCGCTTGGCAACTTATTGATAGCCCATCTTCCTTTGTCTTTTCTGCTATTATGAATTTTGTGTGAACTTATATTTTTTCAATATTGATTTTGAATAGAACAAATGTACTAGTTCTAACCCATTAGCATAATGAATGGACAGTGCATGTATGAGGAAGAAATGAGGAGTGGAGCAATCGATGGGTTGAACACGCTAGGAGTCAATGAAACCAAAATGCAATTCATGAGAAAATTGGCTTCCATTATTGGGAGTGGATGGTTGTGGTGTACGCCAGAAATACGATAAATATATGAATAAAAATCTCATTTATAATAAATTAATAATCATATTATTGGAAAAACAAGGGAAAGTTCCTTGTATTGCATGAAAAAAAACAAGGGAAGCTTCCTTTTGAATCATGTGTTGTGAAGTTCAATCCAAATATTACGCCGGGAAAACAATGGAAAGCTCATTTGTACCTAAGTGGATGTCTACCCCCAATAATGAGAGACATTTTGGAAAGGTCTCTAATAAAAATCAGTGTGGGATTGAGCCAAACGGAGTTTGATCTCAACGAGTGGTACCGTAGCCAAATGTTTGAGATAAGTTCGGAAGGGGATGCACGACGATTGGTGGGTCAAATGGATTATCACCGGAGGAAAGGGCACGACGCTCATGATAAAAAGTCTTTTGGGAGGATGTCCAACAACAAATTCACACGAACTTAACTCGCAACAAATAATATCGTACTATAATGAGGTTTTTCCGATCTTAACACGTGTCGTATATCTACTGAGTCGGGACCTGACTGCTGTTCACACGAGAGTATTATTCAAAGAACAACTCTAGTTCTATGCCGGCAGAGAGCTAGCTAGGTTGTTTAACGAGTCAAGATAATGGATTAAAGAATCTCAACACCGACTTCATTCTTCTCAACCGTCAACCTACTAACTACCAACAAATCCACTAACTTAACTTTTCTGTATCTACCTTCTTCAACTTGGCTACTAGCTAGAGCTAATAGTTAGAGTAGGAAACGTCCTAGAATATGAACACCCCTTGCATCCATGAATTCAGATTTGGAGGCTCCGCAAAGTTCTAGATATACGCAAATGACTTGGACCAGCTCAACGCCTATAACATTATGGAGTCAATCAAATAAGGTTAACCTACTCGAAGATGACTACCACATTGTCTCCTCCTTTTTCTATAAAAACTACGATATTTTCCTCTATATATCATTTTCAAGAAAAGATTTTAACATTGATACAATATCTTAGCGTATACGTTCGAAATTACTTACGCACTCTCTAAATATCCTATACATCCACGAGAGCAGGGATACCAATTTGGTTTGATTTGGTTAAGCAAACTTTTGCGTACGAAAAATCAAAGCAGGCGAATTCCCAAAAATAAAAGCGGTTACGTTAATGTTCTAGTTGGTTGTAGGTTAACCAATAACCGATAAGGATCCCATCAGTTTTGGTTTGGTTTGAATAAAAGCAAAACAAAAACTAAACTCGCAATTTGGAAAAATCCAAAAAACACAACAAGAAGCATGAAAATATGAAAGAAGTGTATTACACATACATAAGTTGGTGATACCATCTATTGTTGATGGGTATTAACTTAGTTAGTGTATTATCGATTTCTTATTGATTTCTCATTGCTCAAAACCACTAAAACTTTTAAAATGAAAAATGTTGAAACTTCTTATCAGTTTGGTTTCGGTGAGAGCATACAATTAAGGAAATCAAGAATTAAAATATTAAAAAATAATGAAATCACCAATATAAAACTAACATGTGGCTTTGGAACTTTTGCGTCCAACCAATGTTGGAGCTAAGAATTTTCCTAGAGTCGTTTATTTCTCATGTATATTTCCAAGTCATCTATAAGAATAATGAATTGAGAACAAAGGTTATCCCATCTACTATTATATCCTTATGCTAACCACTAACCAGCTAAGCTGATCATCCAACTTCCACAGCACCAATGGCCCCGGGCCGGGCAACGCCCGTACCCGTACCCGCACCCGCCAAACTCCATCCTCCACCACCATCTCTGCCGCCGCCGCCGCCGCCGCACTTCATCTTATTCCCGCTCATGGCACAAGGCCACACGATCCCGATCATCGACATGGCCCGGCTGATCTCCGACCGCGGCGCCTTCGTCACCATAGTCACCACCACTCACAACTCGACCCGGTTCGAGTCCGTCATCCGTCGGGCCAACAGCTCGGCCCACCGGGCCCGTCCCGAGATCCGGATCGTCAGGCTCCACTTTCCTTGCCAGGAAGTCGGCCTCCCGTTGGGGTACGAGAATCTGGACGTGCTGCCGTCACCGGACCTGTTGAAGAAGTTCTACGAAGCCCTGGACCTCCTTCAGGGCCCGCTCGAGTCCGTGCTTCGAGAGACGGATCCGCCGCCGAGCTGTCTCATCTCCGACCGGTGCTTGTCGTGGACGGCGGAGATGGCTCGGCGGCTGAACATCACGCGGATCGTGTTCCACGGGATGTCTTGTTTCTCGTTGTTGAGTGCTGTGAAGATACGGGCACATAAGGCTCATCTCTCGGCGGCGTCCGACGAAGAACCCTTCCTCGTGCCAGGTACGATATGGAGACCGAGTTGGGTATGTAGGTTTTTTAGTTCCATTCATGATGTAGGGATGCTCGAGATATGGATCTTCACCTGAACTCGATCTAATTTGGTGGGGTAAAACTGGAATAAGGACTTTTTGGTGGATAGGGTAAAACACGACCAATGATTAAGAAATTTTTTAGCTAATCTTTCCGAAATGGCTTGTTCGGTTCTTTTTCTCCAGCTCCGGTCGACCCAACCCTCTGCCCTACTCTTCATCATGGTAAATCTAGGAAATCATGACATATATTGCTGGTTGACTTGTTGAAGGTTAGCTGAGTTATTAATAATTTGAAATTGAACTAATAATGAAAAAGTATTATAAAATTGTTATTTAAACTAAAATCGTAATTTTTGCTTAAAACGCCAAGTACCGCTATACACCGCTTAGGCGTGCTAGGAGCTAGGAAGAGACCCAACGTCTTGCTAACACACTTTTGAAAATTTTTAAATTTCGAATCTGAATATTCGGGATAATGAGTGGGCATATTTGATAATTTCTATACATATATAATATTTTAATGAAATTGTGTTCTCTTCGACTAATTTTTTTTTATTTTAGTGATTAATTGTTCTACTTTTCACTTATTTAATGTCAATATGTATGTAATTATAAACATATTTGTTGAAGTTACGAAGAGAAATTATTGTTCATGGATAACCATGAAAACTCGAAAGTAAATTGGAGGTGAATATATAATTTTAATCTTCTACCCAATCCTTATGTGACTATGAATTAATTCGCGAATGAGAGATGATGGATATACATATACACACTTTGCATGTTCCTAAACAATGTGGGTTTATATTGCCTTCAGGCATGCCACAACCGTACCACGTGTCACGATCCCAGCTACCAGGCTCGTTCCTCCGGCTACCGGACCTCGACGACGTCCGGAACAAGATGCAGGAGGCCGAGACGCAGTCGTTCGGCGTGGTGGCCAACACGTTCGAGTTCCTCGAGCACGGCTGCGCCGAAGAGTACCGAAATTCCATCAGCAAGCGGGTCTGGTGCGTCGGTCCGGTCTCCTTAACCAACCGGTTCAACCTCGACAAGTTCGAGCGAGGGAACAACAACCCGTCGATCGACGAGGCCCAGTGCCTAACCTGGCTGGACCGAATGGAGCCCAGGTCCGTGATCTACGCCTGCCTCGGCAGCCTCTGCCGCCTGGTCCCGTCCCAACTGGTAGAATTGGGCCTGGGCCTGGAAGCCTCGGGCAGGCCGTTCGTCTGGGCCGTGAAGACCGACCGCCGGCCCGCCGAGCTGGACGACTGGCTGGTGGGGTCCGGATTCGAGGAGCGGGTCAAGGGGCGGGGTTTGATCATCAAAGGGTGGGCCCCGCAGGTTTTGATCCTGTCCCACGTGGCGGTCGGCGGGTTTTTGACTCACTGCGGGTGGAATTCCACCGTGGAGGCGATCTGCGCCGGGGTTCCCATGGTGACGTGGCCGCTCTTCGCGGAGCAGTTTCTCAACGAGAAGATGGTCGTGGAGGTGTTGCGGGTTGGGGTGCGGGTCGGGGCGGAGACGGCGGTGAGGTTCGGGGACGAGGAGAGGGTGGGCGTGGCGGTGAGGAGGGAGGCGGTGGCGGCGGCGGTGGCGGCCCTGATGGACGGCGGCGGGGAGAGGATGGTGGAGCGAGTTCGGGAGCTGGCGGCGATGGCGAGGGAAGCCATGGATCCGGGCGGGTCTTCGCATTCGGATCTCTCGGATTTGATTGATGCCGTCGTGAAGCGGCAAGCGGGTTCCCGCGCCAAAAATTGATGAAGGTTATTAAGATAAGCTTTCAAAATTAAAATTAGATTAGGCTTAGCATTTTAATTTTGTCTTTAGGTTTTGGTAATGGACAACGGAGTACGGACCGTGCTGAAATTGATGGACGGTGGCAGGAATATATGTGGTCAGCCCAGCCCAACTCAGGGAAAGGCCCAATGAGGTATGGAGCACTTAATCGAAAACTATGATTACTTATTAGCCTATGTATTGTTCAACATGAACTATAATCTTAAGAGTTAGAGTGAATGAATTCATGACATGGAAATTTTGGTGGATGAAATTTACTCAACGAAATTGAGAGTTGGTTTGATTTTATTTTTTTTTGCATCAAGAGGAGGCCAAGGCCAAAGAAAAGAACAGATTACAGAGGGAGATTAAAGAGTAGGGGGGTGATTGACTACAATGCTGCGGTCAAAAGTAGTGCCTCTCGCATCATCCTGCAGAATCGCAACTAAACTCATAGGAGGTTCAGCCAACTCATGCAATCCGTAGGGATAGTGGAATGGAAAATAAATTTTCGAGTTAAATGTTTGACACTTATTAAGAGATCATATGGTTAAACCTACAAAACTCATATCAAAATCGTTACGCACTTCAGCGCTTTATTGTCTGAAAACCATATGTAAAGGCACCTCCCTTCAACTAAAAAACTAACAAGTGATGAGCATTTTGTATATATCATAGTTGCCAAGTAACATAAGATTGAGATAGAAGTAAGGGCGGTAAATGAGACATATTTGATCATGTATTCAAATTATTAAATATCATATCTGGTCAAATATATAGCTAACAAATTGGTGATTTATCAATCGATTAGCTTATAAGTTGCTAATTGAGGTGGCTCGCTAGCCATATTATCGAGCAAGCTTATAGATCAAAACGAGCTAGCTCTATTAGAGTATGGGTAGTACGAGTAGTATTATGTTATACTACGAGTATTGTTATGTAATTGAGCAGTGTTATATTCCTTATTAGAGTCGTAGAAGTTAGGTAATTTCCCTATTAGTGTTAGGGTTATTATAGAAGTCAGTCTTTGTACTCTATATAAACCCTATGTGATTTCAGTATTAAGACACAACAGTTTCCACCGTATTCTGATTTCCCAACATGGTATCAGAGCTTGGTTCAACAACCTAAACTAGAAAGCCCTAAACCTTCTTGTGTTCCGCCGGCCGCCCACCATGAGCGCACAGTCGCCCGGAATGATCATGTACAAACATTGATCAGATCTCTCCCTCTCTCCCAAGTTATTGTCTCGTAGCTTAGTAGATTGAAAAGAAAAGAAGGAAGAAAAAAAAAACAAAAAAAATTCCCCTAGCGTCCCTTCCGTTCTTGTTCAGGGTCTTTTGTCGATTGTTGCCGCCTCCGCCGCCGATTGAGTTTTCTGTCAACATCCGAATTTCTAAAGAGTCTCCGCTTTATCTCTTCAATGGAGTACAGTCGATGGGGTACCTACCTACCCGAGATTGCCACTAATCACCATGGTGTTTATGAAGTCCAAATTTCAGGTTTTATTTCACCCTTGATGCTGGTATGGAGATGATGCTAGCTATTTACGTGAATGATAAGTGGGAAGTTTGGCATTATATTTATGGATTTTGTTTGCACGAAATTGCTTTTGCTCAATGGTATTGGTAACTCAAGTCTGCAGCTTGGTTTATTTATCGATCTGGGTTTGGAATCGTTGAACTGTCCATCCAGTTCGAGTGTCATTGTTGTTCGAAATTGGAATTGGAAGCTAGATATGGTTTTTGGTTGGTTGCACGTGAGTTCAGGTGGCAGTTCGGATTGGATTGCTTCGTTAGGTGGATATGAAGTAATTTAATGCAGTTTTGATTGGTTGGTTATGGACTTACGGTGGAGATTGGAAAAGATTTCAGCTGGAATCTTTCAAGTTTGTCTCGGTTTGGTACAACCATAGGTTTCGTCCCTGTGATTGCTTTGTTTCGGTTATGGAGGCGTTGTTCGGAACACCTTAGTTTGAGATATTGTTCGAAATATCTCAATTTGATAAATGCTGTTCGGAGCATTTTTGGTATTGTTTCCATTTCGATGATGCTATTCGGAGCATCTTGGTCGCCATGTTGCTGTTCGGAGCGCGTGATTTTGTTTCTGTTTTGATGATGCTATTTGGAGCATCTTGATCGCCATGATGCTGTTCGGAGCACATGGTTCTGTTAGTTCGACGGACTAGAACACTTTTGGCAAGACCTTTTGTTATCTCCAGCTTATCACCATCGACGTTTCACGAGGCATTGGACATGGTCTTCATCGACATCGACATATTTGGCGGAGCAGTTATGTTTTTCATTGTTTTTTTTTCCAGTCACATTGTTCGTAGTAATTTGTGTCGTTTTTGTTTCTGTTTTCAAATTGTTGGTAAGTAATTACCATCAATTTGGGGGAGGGTATTAGAGTATGGGTAGTACGAGTAGTATTATGTTATACTACGAGTATTGTTATGTAATTGAGCAGTGTTATATTCCTTATTAGAGTCGTAGAAGTTAGGTAATTTCCCTATTAGTGTTAGGGTTATTATAGAAGTCAGTCTTTGTACTCTATATAAACCCTATGTGATTTCAGTAATAAGACACAACAATTTCCACCGTATTCTGATTTCCCAACAAGCTCACTAGATGAGCTCAACAAGCCAACGAGTCTAGCTGGCTCACGAGCCTTGCGAGCCGAACAAGATTTAGTTTAAACTCAACTCATTAGCAAACAAGCCAATTGTCGAATGAGATTTTCCTAAGTCGAACACCAAACCACTCATAAGTAGTTTGGCTCATTTGCAGCCCTATGTAGTCGTGACGGGCGAAAGCTCATTAATTACTATATGATGTTTTTTCCCCTAACAAGTTGGTAATACTATAAATGTTCGTCGGCATCAAAGTAATATCCTTTCAACACTACTTTCCAAGATGCTCACGAGACACAATGCATCACGAGTTGTACTACGTACATGCCTGATGCCACCCAATAACTACTACCCCATCTCGTTTTCAAAGCATCCACTTTCCACCGATTTCGCTTTTCGTGCATTGCCCTAATGAATGGTCGAAGAGGTGGCGAAACTAACGGTGTGTTGAATTGTATATGGCACCATAGTACCTTATAATACTCCAACAATAATGTGAAGTTAATTGTATGAAGTACTTGGCAAAAGTGCAATGAAAAAGAAAGCAATAGATCGATGGACGTGTAGAAGTACAAACATCATGCTAATCTCAAGGCCTTAAACCCCAAAGAAAAGGTAATTTAAGGTTCATGATCATGGAAAGACACTAGTTTGATGCTAACTATAAAGATATAGTGATTGAGACCTTGGAATGAACTAGGCTGAGTTGAGCTATATATGGATGAGTAAGCGAATTTAGACCGAGGCTAGTCGGTTGATTCTTTGACCAGTGCATCCTTACACGACTTTCGTCGTCTAAAAGCTAACTGAAAGTTTGTGGTCATTCAAGGCTCGTGATCAAAGTCAGACGCTTCAAACAGGAGTGTAAGGAGGAAAAAGCGATGACACACGTCTTGAGATCATGGAAAATACATACTAGTGCATGTTGGACCATAATAACTCATTGTTATAGTGCAATTTCATGTATAGGGACTTGATTGTACGTAATACTGAAAGCAAGATAGCGAATGATATGAGATCCATTCATGGTGTGTTCATACTTCATACCCTAACAACTCTTTATATATATTAAGGATTGAATCTAAAGGGCAATTAATGTTAGTGTGTCTAGCTATACGAAATTAAGACCTAATCATAAGCAAGCTTTGGTATTACTACATTCTAACTAGTATATACTTCCTCATGATGCGCAACTAGGAAAACAAGAACCAGAAAGGAAAGTACCAGACAAAAGAGAGGAGAAAAAGAAGGGCAAGAAAAGACGAAGCAGCATATGCCATGGAAGATGCTTGAAACATTGCAAAATGCCACCTTTTCCCCTCCTCTCACTCCTCTCTCTCTGTTGCTTTTTTAGTGACCGCATCAAAAGTCATTCCCCCTTTTCATTGCCTTCACGACCCAATACAACAACAAGAAAAAAAACCAGCTCCCTATATCAACCCAAGCACACTCTCCATTCCCAAACCCTCTTTTCCAGCACCACCACCCGCCGCTCTCACGGCGGCGGGCCGCCGAGCCGGCTCCGGAAGTGGAAGATCGGAGCATGCAGCTGGTGGTGGTGTGCAGAAGAACCCGTGTATCGGATTGGATTGAAAAAGGGGCATGCAGAGAGTTTCTCCTCTTGTAAAGGGCAACTTCTATCCTTTGGCAAAGTTCTCATCAACTCCTTTCCCTTTGCAGTTTCAAACTATGTATGGTGGGAAGGAACTTTCAACAGGGCGAGCAGATTATTATTAATGTTGCTATTATACGTGTGTCTAGTTATATTGTGTTGATGAACCTCTGTTTTGGTTTTCTACTCTGTTTATGGTGAGCATTGTGATGTGTCATGTGTGTATGCTTTCTCAGTGCAATAATTGTCATCGATCTACAGGCGCTTGTGTACTATTTTTGGCATTTTCTATATAGTACCCCTTGTAGGCCTCGTCGCCAAACATTTTGAATGTTCTATTATTACTTCCGGTTTGTGTTGGTGTTTACTAATAGATATGTCAAATAGATAATGTAAGACATACTGACACATCAATATCTGTCTGATTTGATTAACAAAATAAAATGATAGGGAGAGGATATTGCGAACTATTTAATGAGTAGTCTGAATGGCGAACATATCATTTTTCGTTTCAATTCACTTATTCGATCACAAAGACGGGGAAAATTTTAAGGGTTGGGTGATTGTGTAATGAGTTATTATAAGAATGAAATAACTCACTCAATGATTTCGGGGTATTTGTGTGTTATTTGTGCAAATGGTATACATGATTATGTTGTTTGGTTGGGCAAATAAATGAGTTATTTTATATGTGGTATTCGATATACCATAATGGCCTTCACTTTAATAACCTCCTATTTCATGGATGTATAGATTGGAAACAACAACCTTTGTAATTACATCTCACAATCGCAATTAAATTTCACAAGAAATCATATCAGCTTTTTTGTACTCATTGCAGAAAATAGTCTAGATAAACAGGAATAAAAAAGACAAATATAATTATGTACTCATTGCAGAAATCATATCGGGGTCATTTGGATCCAGGTTTTTAATTTGTGGGATTTTGGCTCAAATCACTGGTTTAAAAATCTAGGTTTTTAATTTGTGGTATTTGTGTGGGATTTTAAAATAGCTGATCACCATCAGCTATTTCATAATCCCACAATTGTGGGTTTCTGAAATCTCTAATATTTAAAATCTCTTATCATATAATTGCTTTCCAAACGAGTGATTTTAATAAAATCCCACACTATGTAGGATTGTGCCCAAATCCCACACCCAAAACCTGCATCCAAATGACCCCATCAGCTTTTTTAAGGGCATTTTCCTAATATTTTGCCAGTTTTTTTTGAAAGGTAATTTTTTTTTGGATTTTGAAAGTTACAGATTATGGATTCGGCCTGAGACTATTCTTTATCGATGATTAACTCTATTAAGCACCGATTTTAGTCGATTATTTCTGGTCCCATTTTAGGCAAATTCCAAAGGAGTGTACCATCACAGATTTTGGGCGATTTTGAATGATTCACGGATTCGGACTGAGACTATTCTCCACCAATGATAAAGTCATAAATCGCCAATTTGAGAGGATTTTTTCGGAGAGCATTTTCGTGATTTTGGAAGGTCATTTTTCTTAGATTTTGAAGGCTACATATCAAGGATTTGGCCTAATGTTATTCTTCGCCGATGATTAAGTCTATTAAGCAACTATTTGGGCAGATTTTTTATGAGCTATTTTTGGCAGTTCCATAGGGATACCATCACAGATTTCAGACATTTTCTTTGGATATTGAAGGCTACATATCAAGGATTTGGCCTAATGTTATTCTTCGCCGATGATTAAGTCTATTAAGCAACTACTTGGGCAGATTTTTTCTGAGCTATTTTGGCAGTTCCATAGGGATACCATCACAGATTTCAGACATTTTCTTTGGATATTGAAGGCTACATATCATAGATTTGGCCTGAGACTATTCTTCAACGATGATTACGTCCATTATGCTCCGATTTGGGGGGATTTATTCGGGTCAATTTTTGACAGATTCCAAAGGGGTAACATCACAGATTTCGAGCAATTTTTCCAAAATATCATTTTTTTGATTTTGGAGACTACAGATCACGGAATCAGGTCGAGGCTATTATCCACTGATAATGAAGTCTATTAATCATATTTTCCATGGATGATAAGTCCATTAAGCACGATTTGGGCCAATTTATTTTCTGATGGCATTTTCGTGATTTTTTGTGCGACGAGAGGCCATTTTCTTTGGATATGCAAGGCTACAGATCACGTATTCGGCCTGATGCAATTCTTTGATGATGGTTAAGTCCATTAATCACTGATTTGGCGAATTTATTCCGGGTCAATTTTTGGCAGATACCAGAGGGGTACCATCACAGATTTCGGGCATTTTTTTATGAAATGCCATTTTCTTTCGATTCTGGAGGGTACAGATCACGGAATCAGGCCGAGGCTATTCTTCACACACAATGAAGTCTATTGATCGTATTCTCTACGGATGATAAGTCCATTAAACACGATTTGGCCCAATTTAATTTCGAATGAAATTTCGTAATTTATTGGGGCGACGAAAGGGCATTTTCTTTGGATATTGAAGGCCACAAATCACGAATTCGCCCTGAGGCTATTCTTCAACGATGATTAAATCCATTAAGCTTCGATTTGGGCGGATTTATTCCAGGTCAATTTGAGGCAGATTCTAAAGGGGTACCATTACATATTTTAGGAGATTTTTCCGAAATATCATTTTCTTTCTATTATGGAGTCTACAGATCACGGAATCAGACCGATGCTATTCTCTACCATTAATGAAGTCTATTAATCCTATTCTCCACAGATGATAAGTCCAATAAGCACAGATTCAGGCGAATTTATTTTCGGATGACATTTTTTTGTAATTTTTTGGGCGTCGAAAGGCCATTTTCTTTGGATATAGAAAGTTACAGATCACGGATTCGCCCTGAGGCTATTCTTCGACGATGATTAAGTCCATTAAGCACCGATTGGGACGGATTTATTCCGGATCAATTTTTGTCAAATTCCAAAGGTGTATCATCACAGATTTCAAGAGATTTTTCTGAAATGCCATTTTCTTTCGATTCTGTAGGCTACAGATCACGGAATCAGGCCGAGGCTATTCTCCACCGTTAATGAAGTTTATTGATCCTATTCTCCACAGATGATAAGCCCATTAAGCACGATTTGGGCCAATTTATTTTCGGACGGCATTTTCGTATTTTTCTAGGTGATGAAAGACCATTTTCTTTGGATATTGAATGCTATCAATCACAGATTCGGCCTGAGGATATTCTTCAATGATGATTATGTTCATTAAGCACCAATTTGGGGGAATTTATTGCGGGTCAATTTTTGGCTGATTCCAAAGAGGTACCATCACAGATTTCGAGCGATTTTTCCAAAATGGCTTTTTCTTTCGATTTTAGGAGTCTACAGATCATGGAATCAGGCCAAGACAATTTTCTGTTGATAATGAAGTCTATTGATCTTATTCTCAACGGATGATAAGTCAATTAAGCATCAATTTGAGCCAATATATTTTCGGATGACATTTTCGTAATTTTGTGGGTGACAAAAGATCATTTTCTTTGGATATTGAAGGCTATCAATCACGGATTTGGCCCGAGAATATTCTTCGACGATAATTAAGTCCATTACAGATTTGGTGTCAATTTTTGGCAGAATCCAAAGGGGTACCATCACAGATTTCTGGCAATTTTTCCGAAATGTCATTTTCTTTCAATTATGGAGGCTACAAACCATGGAATCATGCTGAGGCTATTCTCCACCGAGAATGAAGTCTATTAATCCTTTTCTCCATGGATGATAAGTCCATTAAGCACCGATTTGGGCCAATATAGTTTTAGATGACATTTTCGTAATTTTTTGGTCGTCGAAAGGCCATTTTCTTTGGATATTGATTGCTACAGATCACGGATTCGGCCTGAGGGAATTCTACAACGATGGTTGAGTCCATTAAGCACTATTTGGCCGGATTTATTCCGGGTGAATTTTTGGAAGATTCCAAAGGGTTACCATCACAAGTTTCAGGCAATTTTTTAGAAATACCTTTTTCTTTCGATTCTAGAGGCTACAGATCACGAAATCATGCCGAGGCTATTCTCCACTAATAATGAAGTGTACTGATCTTATTCTCCGCGAATGATAAGTTCATTAAGCACCGATTTAAGCCAATCTATTTTTGGATGGCATTTTCGTAATTTTTGGGCGCAAAAGGCAATTTTCTTTGGATTTCGAGGGCTACAGATCGCGGATTCGGCCTGACGCTATTCTTCGACGATGAATAAGTACATTCATAACCGATTTGGGCGAATTTATTATGGGTCAATTTTTGGCAGATTCCAAATGGGTACCATCACAAATTTCTGGCGATTTTTTCGAAATGCCATTTTCTTTCAATTATGGAGGCTACAAATCATGGAATCATGCTGAGGCTATTCTCCACCGATAATGAAGTCTATTAATCCTTTATCCACGGATGATAAGTCCATTAAGCACCGATTTGGGCAAATATATTTTCGGATGGCATTTTCGTAATTTTTTGGTCGTCAAAATGCCATTTTCTTTGGATATTGAAGTCTACAGATCACGGATTCGCCCTGAGGTAATTCTACGATGATGGTTGATTCCATTAAGCACCTATTTGGGCGGATTTATTCCGGGGTCAATTTTTGGAAGATTCTAAAGGGTTACCATCACAAGTTTCGGGCAATTTTTAGAAATCCCATTTTCTTTCGATTCTATAGGCTACAGATCACGATATCATGCCGAGGCTATTCTCCACTGATAATGAAATGTATTGAATTCTCCACGGATGATAAGTCCATTAAGCACCGATTTGGGCCAATATATTTTTGGATGGCATTTTCGTAATTTTTGTGCGCAAAAGGCTATTTTCTTTGGATTTCGAGGGCTACAGATCACGGATTCGGCCTGAGAATATTCTTTCAAAGATGATTAAGTCCATTTAGCACCGATTTGGACGGATTTATTTGGGGTCAATTTTTGGCAGAATTCAAAAGGGTACCATCACAAATTTCTAGTGAATTTTCCGAAATGTCATTTTCTTTCGATTCTAGAGGCTACAGATCACGAAATCTTGCCGAGGCTATTCTCCACTGATAATGAAGTGTAGTGATCTTATTCTCCACGGATGATAAGTCCATTAAGCACTGATTTGGGCCAATCTAATTTTCGATTACATTTTCGTAATTTTTGGGTGCAAAAGGCCATTTTCTTTGGATTTCGAGGGCTACAGATCACGAATTCGGTCTGAGGGAATTCTACGACGATGGTTGAGTCTATTAAGCACCTATTTTGGCGTATTCATTCCGGGGGAATTTTTGGAAGATTCGAAAGAGGTACCATCACAAATTTCGGGCAATTTTTTAGAAATGCCATTTTCTTTCGATTCTATAGGCTACAGATCACGAGATCATGCTGAGGCTATTCTCCACTGATAATGAAGTGTATTGATCTTATTCTCCACGGATGATAACTCCATTAAGCATGATTTGGGCCAATCTATTTTTGGATGGCATTTTCGTAATTTTTGGGGGAAAAGCCATTTTCTTTGTACTTCGAGGGCTACAGATTACGCATTCGGCCTGAGGCTATTCTTCAAAGAGTTTAAGTACATTAAGCACCGATTTGGGGGGATTTATTTCTGGTCAATTTTTGGCAGAATCAAAAGGGGTACCATCACAGATTTCTAGTGAATTTTCGAAATGCCATTTCCTTTCGATTGGGGAGGCTACAAATCATGGAATCATGCTGAGGCTATTCTCCACCGATAATGAAGTCTATTAATCCTATTCTCCACGGATGATAATTCCATTAAGCACCGATTTGGGCCAATATATTTTCGGATGACATTTTTGTAATTTTTTGGTCATCGAAATGCCATTTTCTTTGGATATTGAAAGCTACAGATCACAGATTCGGCCTGAGGGAATTCTACGACGATGGTTGAGTCCATTAAGCACCTATTTGGGTGGATTTATTCTGGGTGAATTTTTGGAAGATTCCAAAAGGTTACCATCACAAATTTCGGGCAATTTTTAGAAATCCCATTTTCTTTCGATTCTACAGGCTACAGATCACGAAATCATGCCGAGGCTATTCTCCACTGATAATGAAGTGTATTGATCTTATTCTCCACGAATGATAAGTCCATTAAGCACAGATTTGGGCCAATCTATTTTTGGATGAAATTTTCGTAATTTTTGGGCGCAAAAGGCCATTTTCTTTGGATTTCGAGGGCTACAGATCACATATTCGTCCTGAGGCTATTCTTCGAAGATGATTAAGTCCATTAAGCCCCAATTTGGGTGGATTTACTTCGGGTCAATTTTTGGCAGAATTCAAAGGGGTACCATCACAGATTTCTAGTGATTTTTCCGACATGCCATTTTCTTTCGATTGTGGAGGCTACAAATCATGGAATCCTTCTGAGGCTATTCTCCACCGATAATGAAGTCTATTAATCCTATTCTCCATGGATGATAAGTCCATTAAGCACCGATTTCGGCCAATATATTTTCGGGTGACAATTTCGTAATTTTTTGGACGTCTAAAGGCCATTTTCTTTGGATATTGAAGGCTACAGATCACGGATTCCGCCTGAGGGAATTCTACGACAATGGTTGAGTCCATTAAGCACCTATTTGGGCGGATTTATTCCGGCTGAATTTTTGGAAGATTCCAATGGGGTACCATCACATATTTCGGCAATTTTTTAGAAATCCCATTTATTTCGATTCTAGAGGCTACAGATCAAGAAATCTTGCCGTGGCTATTCTCCACTGATGATGAAGTGTATTGATCTTATTCTCCATGGATGATAAGTCCATTAAGCACCGATTTGGGCCAATCTATTTCTGGATGACATTTTCGTAATTTTTGGGCGCAAGAGGTTATTTTCTTTGGATTTCGAGGGCTACAGATCACGGATTCGCCCTGAGGGAATTCTACGACGATGTTTGAGTCCATTAAGCACCTATTTGGGCGGATTTATTTTGAGAGAATTTTTGGAAGATTCCAAAGGGGTACCATCACAGATTTCGCGCAATTTTTTAGAAATGCCATTTTCTTTCGATTCTAGAGGCTACAGATCACGAAATCATGCCGAGGCTATTCTCCACTGATAATGAAGTGTATTGATCTTATTCTCCAGGGATGACAACTCCATTGAGCATTGACACGCCAAAACACAACACCTAACAATGTTCAAGTGTAACCAATGAAAGGGACTGCAGTATAGTGGCACAAGTAATAAATATCGAATCCACGGGTCTCTAGAGTTACTATTACTCAGCTTCAGTTCATTATCTAGCAAACTAGATTAAGGATTGATTGATAAACTACTCTACTGACTACTCTACTATTTACAAGTTGGGAACTCACTTAGGTATGATTCCCCCTAGCTCCTCAATTAGGTCCAAGTTGCAATTACTTTTGGTTGATCTACTGTTGATTAAACTGCGGAAGATCCTAAATTAGCTTGGAATCTCTTAAGCTGACCAAGCCCTCTCAGTCCAACTACCCGGCAGACGACTAGTCTTCACCAGGATAGAAAGCTGAGGCTATGAACACAGAACTCCACTACTGGAATGAATTCCAGTACAAAGCAATGAATTGATTGACTCTCGCACAACCAATTCACCACTATCAATCAAGGAAGCTCTCTTAACCTAATCAGATTCTATCTATCATAGGTTAAAGCAGAAATCAAGAGAATTTGATCAAGATTCAATTGACTCAATAAATCATGCCTCAATCGATTATAATCAAACAATATAGCATCCAAAACTTCATACAAGAAAGATCCTAACACATGGAACTAGGGTTCCTCAAAACCTAAGTGAAGGGAAGTTACTCCATAGAGAAGAGAGAGACTGCAGAAATCTGATCTAGATCTTTAATTTCCATCTCCAAGCTTGATTCCCGAGCTCCAATGGCGAAGAAATCCTCCAAAATAGCTCCAAGAACGTTCCCAAGTCGCTCTCTCTCTCTAGGGTTCGTCCCTTGGGTGTTTGGGATCCAAAACCCAGCTCTCCTCCTTTCCTTTTGTTGAAAATCGGGTTTTAAACAGCAATTCCCGACTCACACGGCCAGGCCACACGGCCGTGTGGCTTTCCCAGCTGCCCGTGTGAAGGCTCGGTGATTTCCACACGGCCACATGGCCAGGTCACACGGCCGTGTGGGTTGTGCCCGTGTGGCTTGCTCAGCCTCTGTTTAATGCTTCGTTTCTCCCTCGTCCGGACTCCGAATCAGTCGCCGTTTGATCCCAGACGCTCGTAGTCTCGTCCTCTTTCTTTTCATGACAAGCTTGCATGATTCTTTGTCCATAAAGTGAGGTAGAAATCCATTCTTCTTCAGGTCATGCCCGAGTTTCTTCTCCCGATTCGTCAATTGATCTCTGATTGACTTGAAACTTGTGCCTATGCTTCACTTTATGTGCTAGGACCTGAAATGTGACAAAGGAACACAACCTAGCGTAAAATAGGCCAAAGACACGATAATTCAAGCTCAAACAATCAAGAAACAAAGGGGAAAACATGTGCAAATACCGAGTCATCAAATCCCCCCACACTTAACTGTTTGCTTGTCCCCAAGCAAACCTAACTCAAACCAATGCAGCTCTCCAGATCTCTATAGCAACATACAACCCCGATCGTCGGTAGAGGATTTCCTATATCATATAGCAGCTTACGAGGTCAACTGGTCTTCTAAGACGTTCCCTATCTCTCTCAATGCGAGTACTAGACTCAAGCCAGGATCATGAGAAAAAGTAGAAGTAAGACAGTCAGTTCATGGATAAAGGGACTCACACCATTCACAACCAAGGACTCGTTGTACCGGGGTGCTCTTTCACTTCATTTCACCGTTGGAACCCCTTTTTCTCACTTTCATTTACATTTTTTCTTTTTCTTTCTTTCATTTGGTGGGGTTCCAACTGCAGTCTTTTGCACGGTCGACCCTTATTAGTCGAGCAAGAGCAATTTATGTACATCTGGCGCTCGCCAGAGTACTTCTTTTAACTCATTTTCCTCAACTCGTGTGGAGGGTCAATGAAATTAAGGGGGGTCGGAAGCTCTATCCGTGCCCTTAAAAACACATCCTCAAGTAGGCAAACCGTTCAACGGGTGGAAGTTTTACTTGTACTAGAGACAACTTAGCTTCACCTTGTAGGAGTACCCCACTAAGGATCACTAAAATCTCTTCCAAAACCCGATTTTGTGCAATGAACGGTGCCGCACACGTTGGGCTTACCCCATGTTTAAGATTTTGATGATTTCGACATGGAGGACCAACTGCTTCCCATTTTCCATACGAGCACCCTGTTCGATACACGAGTCCATAACACAATCCAAACAGAGTCACCATTACCACATGAATTCAACGGTCTTAGCTCCACTAATTCACAAAATCAACCTGCACAGCAGAGAGCTAGATAGGAAAAATCTTATACTTCAACATCCTCCATAGTGCTACACTACCTCCCTAGGTTGCACATTACTATAGACACTGTCAATTCAAAGCATACTGAGCAGACAATTTGCATGGAAACACGTACTTGGAGCCCTCAAATTTAAAAATTTGGATAGTGGACTAGGCTCCAAGCACACAAACAGCCAAACATTCACATGCATACATAATCGAACATCCCCCCACACTTAAGCACGACATTGTCCTCCATGGAGGAAAGATAAGGAGGGTAGAACGAAGTTACCAGATCAAGGGTGAATGATGATGGACGGGTCAGGCGGTGCATTCCAGGAAGAGAGAGTAATCCGAACACAAACACCACACAAAATCTCACAAAGGTTGATTTATTGAATCTAAAATCAAATAACACAACTGACTCAACCGAGGATAAATAGAGAAAGAAATGCAAACCGACTGGTTGGGTTGCCTCCCAACAAGCGCTTCTTTCACGTCGTGAGCCGGACGATGGCTCCTAAGTTTCGGTCCATGCTAGAACCTCCTTGAAGTTGAGGTTCTCGTCAATGAGGTGGAGTCGCAAGTCACGAGCATGTGGTATGACTGGTGATGGAAGCTCGTGCACTTGATGCAGATGAAGTCTCCACCCTCGAGACCTCTTCTTCTCTTCTCTCGTCTCATTGCCCCAAACCAGATATGACAACATCGATTGACCACCATCGCGTCCACCAAGAGGGACCGATGTCGACGTGGCCTTGGTCTGGCAAAGAGACATTGCAAATGGGTCCTTGCTAAGCAGTTCCTCGAAGTTTGGTGGAGATATCACATGTAACTCATGGCCGGTGCAGGCCTCTTCCACCTTAACTCCGTCCTCAGCCTGGACGCCAATTTCTTCCTCAACCTACCTTTCTTCTACATGTGGTATCACCCCTGGGAAATGATCAAGAACTCCTCCTGATTCACTTTTGTCATCCTCCACAACTTCTTTATGCACCCTTTCTTGCTCTTCTTCTTCTAGCACGGATTGGAGAGCAAGTTGCCAAGCAATTTCTTTCATGAGATCTTCTTGCATCTCCTCACTCATGCCCGCCTCTTCAAAGCTCAGTTTGGGATGTGGGAAGGTGTGGTCGGCTACGACAGGACATTCCTGATCATGATCATCACGGGAGCTCTCCGTGACAACTTCAGTGTGCTCCACAATGTCCTTGTACCCTTCTTCTTCCTCCTCCTCTTCTAGTATGGTAGCAGAAGGGTGATCTGGAGCAGGTTGTGCATAAGATCGCTCAAGATCATCGACGCTCTTCTTAATGCTCAGTAGGATCTCCTCTGTTTCACGATAAGCCTGGACACAATGATCCATCCTGGAGCATGATCTCTCACAGTCTCGAGCAAACTGCTCCATGAGAAGCCTCAATTCATAGTTTGGATCTGGCTGTGGAGTGTAGCATGGCTCTGCAGAATGGCCCGTGAAGGCCGCCATGGGTAACTCCAGCTCCGATAGCCCTTCTGATTGTGGGAGAAAGTTTTCTTGGTAATGAGGTTGTTCTTGATATGCCCAGGGGTCTGATTGTTCTCCGTAGTAAGGGGGTTGGTACTGGAACCCGAATCCATAGTCTTCTCCTCCTTGATTGCTCCAGGGGGTCTCGGGGTAATACCACTCAGATGGTGGTGGATACCCCCAATGGTTGGAGAAGCCATGAGGATCCATGATTCAGCTCTGCACCAACTAAAACAAAAATACCCAAGTGAAAAGCAAGGGTGGAAAAGAAAAGAAAAACGCTAAAGTAACAAACTTCTGCCTTTCCTAATAATCTAGAAAGTCCCCGACAACGGCGCCAAAAACTTGACACGCCAAAACACAACACCTAACAATGGCCAAGTGTAACCAATGAAAGGGATTGCAGTATAGTGGCACAAGTAATAAATATCAAATCCACGGGTCTCTAGAGTTACTATTACTCAGCTTCAGTTCATTATCTAGCAAACTAGATTAAGGATTGTTTGATAAACTACTCTACTGACTACTCTACTAATTACAAGTTGGGAACTCACTTAGGTATGATTCCCCCTAGCTCCTCAATTAGGTCCAAGTTGCAATTACCTTTGGTTGATCTACTGTTGATTAAACTGCGGAAGATCCTAAATTAGCTTGGAATCTCTTAAGCTGACCAAGCCCTCTCAGTCCAACTACCCGGCAGACGACTAGTCTTCACCAGGATAGAAAGCTGAGGCTATGAACACGGAACTCCACTACTGGAATGAATTCCAGTACAAAGCAATGAATTGATTGACTCTCGCACAACCAATTCACCACTATCAATCAAGGAAGCTCTCTTAACCTAATCAGATTCTATCTATCATAGGTTAAAGCAGAAATCAAGAGAATTTGATCAAGATTCAATTGACTCAACAAATCATGCCTCAATCGATTATAATCAAACAATATAGCATCCAAAACTTCATACAAGAAAGATCCTAACACATGGAACTAGGGTTCCTCAAAACCTAAGTGAAGGGAAGTTACTCCATAGAGAAGAGAGAGACTGCAGAAATCTGATCTAGATCTTTAATTTCCATCTCCAAGCTTGATTCCCGAGCTCCAATGGCGAAGAAATCCTCCAAAATAGCTCCAAGAACGTTCCCAAGTCGCTCTCTCTCTCTAGGGTTCGTCCCTTGGGTGTTTGGGATCCAAAACCCAGCTCTCCTCCTTTCCTTTTGTTGAAAATCGGGTTTTAAACAGCAATTCCCGACTCACACGGCCAGGCCACACGACCGTGTGGCTTTCCCAGCTGCCCGTGTGAAGGCTCGGTGATTTCCACACGGCCACATGGCCAGGTCACACGGCCGTGTGGGTTGTGCCCGTGTGGCTTGCTCAGCCTCTGTTTAATGCTTCGTTTCTCCCTCGTCCGGACTCCGAATCAGTCGCCGTTTGATCCCAGACGCTCGTAGTCTCGTCCTCTTTCTTTTCATGACAAGCTTGCATGATTCTTTGTCCATAAAGTGAGTTAGAAATCCATTCTTCTTCGGGTCATGCCCGACTTTCTTCTCCCGAATCGTCAATTGATCTCTGATTGACTTGAAACTTGCGCCTATGCTTCACTTTATGTGCTAGGACCTGAAATGTGACAAAGGAACACAACCTAGCGTAAAATAGGCCAAAGACATGATAATTCAAGCTCAAACAATCAAGAAACAAAGGGGAAAACATGTGCAAATACCGAGTCATCAAGCATTGATTTGAGCCAATCTATTTTTGGATAAAATTTTCGTAATTTTTGGGCGCAAAAAGCAATTTTCTTTGGATTTTGAGGGCTACAGATCACGGATTTGGCCAGAGGCTATTCTTCAAAGATGATTAAGTGCATTTAGCACCGATTTGGACGGATTTAATTCGGTTAAATTTTTGGCTGAATCCAAAGGGGTACTATCACAGATTTCTAGTGAATTTTTGAAATGCCATTTTCTTTCGATTGTGGAGGCTACAAATCATGGAATCATGCTGAGGCTATTCTCCACCGATAATGAAGTCTATTAATCCAATTCTCCACGGATGATAAGTCCATTAAGCACCGATTTTGGCTAATATATTTTCTGATGGCATTTTCGTAATTTTTTGGCCGTGAAAGCCATTTTCTTTGGTTATTGAAAGCAACAGATCACGGATTCGTCCTGAGGGAATTCTATGACGATGGTTGAGTCCATTAAGCACCTATTTTGGTGGATTTATTCCGGGTGAATTTTTGGAAGATTCCAAAGGGGTACCATCACAGATTTGGGCAATTTTTTAGAAATCCCATTTTCTTTCAATTCGAGAGGCTACAGATCATGAAATCATACCGAGGCTATTCTCCACCGATAAGGAAGTTTATTGATCTCATTCTCCCCGGATGATAAGTCCATTAAGCACCGATTTGGGCCAATCTTTTTTTGGATGGCATTTTCATAATTTTTGGGCGCAAAAGGCTATTTTCTTTGGAATTCGAGGGCTACAGATCACGGATTCGGCCAGAGGCTATTCTTCGAAGATGATTAAGTGCATTTAGCACCGATTTGGACGGATTTAATTCGGTTAAATTTTTGGCTGAATCCAAAGGGGTACTATCACAGATTTCTAGTGAATTTTTGAAATGTCATTTTCTTTCGATTGTGGAGGTTACAAATCATGGAATCATGCTGAGGCTATTCTCCACCGATAATGAAATCTATTAATCCTATTCTCCATGGATGATAAGTCCATTAAGCACCGATTTCGGCCAATATATTTTCGGATGACATTTTCGTAATTTTTTGGACGTCGAAATGCCATTTTCTTTGGATATTGAAAGCTACAGATCACGAATTCAGCCTGAGAATATTCTACGAAGATGGTTGAGTCCATTAAGCACCTATTTGGGCGGATTTATTCCGGGTGAGTTTTTGGAAGATTCCAAACGGGTACCATCACAGATTTCAGGCAATTTTTAGAAATCCCATTTTCTTTCGATTCTAGAGGCTTCAGATCACGAAATCATGTCGAGGCTATTCTTCACTGATAATGATGTGTATTGATCTTATTCTCCATGGATGATAAGTCCATTAAGCACCGATTTAAGCAAATCTATTTTGGGATTGTATCTTCGTAATTTTTGGGCGCAAACGGCCATTTTCTTTTGATTTCGAGGCTACAGATCACGGATTGGTCCTGAGGCTGTTCTTCGAAGATGATTAAGTCTATTAAGAACCAATTTGGGCGGATTTATTTCCGGTCAATTTTTGGCAGAATCCAAAGGGGTATCGTCACAGATATCTAGTGATTTTTCCGAAATGCCATTTTCTTTCAATTATGGAGGCTACAAATCATGGAATCATGCTGAGGCTATTCTCCACCGATAATGAAGTCTATTAATCCTATTCTCCACGGATGATAAGTCCATCAAGCACCGATTTGTGCCAATATATTTTTGGATGGCATTTTCGTAATTTGTAGGTCGTCGAAAAGCTATTTTCTTTTAATATTGAAAGCTACAGATCACGGATTCGGCCTGAGGGAATTCCTGGTGAATTTTTGGAAGATTCCAAAGGGGTACCATCACATATTTCGGGCAATTTTTTAGAAATCCCATTTTCTTTCTATTCTAGAGGATATAGATCACGAAATCTTGCCGAGGCTATTCTCCAGTGATAATGAAGTGTATTGATCTTATTCTCCCCGGATGATAAGTCTATTAAGCACCAATTTTAGCCAACCAATTTTCGGATGGCATTTTCGTAATTTTTGGGCGACAAAAGGGCATTTTCTTTTGATTTCAAGGGCTACAGATCACGGATTCGGCTTGAGGCTATACTTCGAAGATGATTAAGTCCATTAAGCACCGATTTGGACGGATTTATTTCGGGTCAATTTTTGGAAGAATCCAAAGGGGTACCATCACAGATTTCTGGTGATTTTCCGAAATGCCATTTTCTTTCGGTTGTGGAGGCTACAATTTATGGAATCATGTTGAGGCTATTCTCCACCGATAATGAAGTCTATTAATCCTATTCTCCACGGATGAAAAGTCTATTAAGCACCGATTTGGGGCAATATATTTTCGGATGGCATTTTCGTAATTTTTGGTCGTCGAAAGGCCATTTTCTTTGGATATTGAAGGCTACAGATTACGGATTCGTCATGAGGGAATTCTACGGCGATGGTTGAGTCCATTAAGCACCTATTTGGGCGGATTTATTCCTCGTGAATTTTTGGAAGATTCCAAAGGGGTACCATCAAAGTTTTCGGGCAATTTTTAGAAATATCATTTTCTTTCGATTCTAGAAGCTACAGATCACAAAATCATGCCAAGGCTATTCTCCACTGATAATGACGTCTATTGATCATAATTCTCCACGGATGATGAGTCCATTAAGAACCGATTTGAGCCAATCTAATTTTGGATTGCATTTTCGTATTTTTTGGGCGCAAAAGGCCATTTTCTATGGATTTCGAGGTCTACAGATCATGGATTCGTCCTGAGGCTATTCTTCGAAGATGATTAAGTCCATTAAGCACTGATTTGGGCGGATTTATTTTTAGTCAATTTTTGGCAGAATCCAAAGGGGTACCATCACTGATTTCTAGTGATTTTTCCGAAATGCCATTTTTTTCAATTATGGAGGCTACAAATCATGGAATCATGCTGAGGCTATTCTCCACCGATAATGAAGTCTATTAATCCTATTCTCCAAGGATGATAAGTCCATTAAGCACTTATTTGGGCCAATTTATTTTCGGATGTCATTTTCATAAATTTTTGGACGTTGAAAGGCCATTTTCTTTTGATATTGAAGTCTACAGATCACGAATTCGCACTGATGTAATTCTACGACGATGGTTAAGTCCATAAATCACCTATTTGGGCGAATTTATTTCGGGTCAATTTTTGGGAGAATCCAAAGGGGTACCATCACAGATTTCTTGTGATTTTTCTGAAATGTCATTTTCTTTCGATTGTGGAGGCTACAAATCATGGAATCATGCTGAGGCTATTCTCCACCAATAATGAAGTCTATTAATCCTGTTCTCCACGGATGATAAGTCCATTAAGCACCAATTAGGGACAATATATTTTTGTATGGCATTTTCGTAATTATTTGGTCGTCGAATGGCCCTTTTCTAAAGGCTACAAAACACGAAATCATGCCGAGGCTATTCTCCACTGATAATGAAATGTATTGATCTTATTCTTCACGGATGATAAATCTATTAAGAATCGATTTGGGCCAATCTATTTTTGGGTGACATTTTTGTAATTTTGGGGCGCAAAAGGGCATTTTCTTTGGATTTCGAGGGCTACAGATCACGGATTTGGCCTGAGGGAATTCTACGATGATGGTTGAGTCCATTAAGCACTTATTTGGGCGGATTTATTCTGGGAGAATTTTTGGAAGATTCCAATGTGGTACCATCACAGATTTCGGGCAATTTTTTAGAAATACCATTTTCTTTCAATTATGGAGGCTACAAATCATGGAATCATGCTAAGTCTATTCTCCACCGATAATGAAGTCTATTAATCATTTTCTCCATGGATGGTAAGTCCATTATGCACCGATTTGGGTCAATTTATTTTCGGATGGCATTTTCGTAAATTTTTGTGCGTTGAAAGGCCATTTTCTTTGGATATTGAAGTCTACAGATAACGGATTCGGCCTGAGGGAATTCTACGACGATGGTTGAATCCATTAAGCACCTATTTTGGCAGATTTGTTCAGGGTGAATTTTTGGAAGATTCCAAAGGGGTACCATCACATATTTCGGGCAATTTTTTCGAAATCCCATTTTCTTTCGATTCTAGAGGATATAGATCACGAAATCTTGCCGAGGCTATTCTTCAGTGATAATGAAGTGTATTGATCTTATATTCCACGGATGATAAGTCTATTAAGCACCAATTTTAGCCAATCAATTTTCGGATGGCATTTTCGTAATTTTTGGGCGACAAAAGGCCATTTTCTTTTGATTTCAAGGGCTACAGATCACGGATTCGGCCTGAGGCTATAATTCGAAGATGATTAAGTCCATTAAGCATCGATTTGGACAGATTTATTTCGGGTCAATTTTTGGCAGAATCCAAAGGGTACCATCACAGATTTCTGGTGATTTTTCCGAAATGCCATTTTCTTTCGATTGTGGAGGCTACAATTTATGGAATCATGCTGAGGCTATTCTCCACCGATAATGAAGTCTATTAATCCTATTCTCCACGGATGATAAGTCTATTAAGCACCGATTTGGGGCGATATATTTTCGGATGCCATTTTCGTAAATTTTTTTCGTCGAAAGGCCATTTTCTTGGGATATTGAAGGCTACAGATCACGGATTCGTCCCGAGGGAATTCTACGACGATGGTTGAG
This sequence comes from Linum tenue, assembly GCA_946122785.1. Lineage (NCBI taxonomy): Eukaryota > Viridiplantae > Streptophyta > Magnoliopsida > Malpighiales > Linaceae > Linum > Linum tenue. The sequence continues at coordinate 63,353,562 of CAMGYJ010000004.1, read as the reverse complement.
TCCATTAAGCACCTATTTGGGCAGATTTATTCATGGTGAATTTTTGGAAGATTCCAAAAGGGTACCATCAAAGATTTCGGACAATTTTTAAATATCCCATTTTCTTTCGATTCTAGAAGCTACAGATCACGAAATCATGCCAAGATTATTCTCCACTGATAATGACGTGTATTGATCTTAATTCTCCACGGATGTTAAGTCCATTAAGAACCGATTTGAACCAATCTAATTTTGGATTGCATTTTCGTAATTTTTGGGCGCAAAAGGCCATTTTCTATGGATTTCGAGGGCTACAGATCACGGATTCGTCGTGAGGCTATTCTTCGAAGATGATTAAGTCCATTAAGAACTGATTTGGGCGGATTTATTTTTGGTCATTTTCTTTCGATTTTGGAGGCTACAAATCACGGATTCGGCTCGAGGCTATTCTCCACCGATAATAAAGACTATTGATCCTATTCTGCGCCGATGATTAAGTCAATTAAGCACCGAATTGGGCCAATATATTTTGGAATGATATTTTCGTAATTATTTGAACAATTTTTTTCGAAAGGCCATTTTCCTTGGATTTTGAAGGATAAAGATGGTGGATTCGGCCTGAGGCTATTCTTCAACGACGATTAAGTCCATCCAGGGCCAATTTGGGCGGATTTCTTCCGCGTCCAATTTTGGCAGACTCCAAAGGGGTACCATCACAGATTTCGGGCGATTTTTCCGAAATGCCATTTTCTTTCGATTTTGGAGGCTACAGATCACGGATTGGGCTCGAGGCTATTCTACACCGATAATAAAGTCTATTGATCCTATTCTGCGCCGATGATTAAGTCAATTAAGCACCGAATTGGGCCAATATATTTTGGATGACATTTTCGTAATTATTTGAGCAATTTTTTTCGAAAGGAAATTTTCCTTGGATTTTGAAGGATAAAGATGGTGGATTCGGCCTGAGGCTATTCTTCAACGACGAATAAGTCCATCCTGCGCCAATTTGGGCGGATTTCTTCCGGGTCCATTTTTGGCATACTCCAAAGGGGTACCATCACAGATTTCGGGCGATTTTTCCGAAATGCCATTTTCTTTCGATTTTGGAGGCTAAAGATCACGGATTCGGCTCGAGGCTATTCTCCACCGATAATAACGTCTATTGATCCTATTCTGCGCCGATGATTAAGTCAATTAAGCACCGAATTGGGCCAATATATTTTGGATGACATTTTCGTAATTATTTGAGCAATTTTTTTCGAAAGGAAATTTTCCTTGGATTTTGAAGGATAAAGATGGTGGATTCGGCCTGAGGCTATTCTTCAACGACGAATAAGTCCATCCTGCGCCAATTTGGGCGGATTTCTTCCGGGTCCATTTTTGGCAGACTCCAAAGGTGTACATCACCGATTTCGGGCGATTTTTACGAAATGCCATTTTCTTTCGATTTTGGAGGCTACAGATGACGGATTCGGCACGAGGCTATTCTCCACCGATAATAAAGTCTATTGATCCTATTCTGCACCGATGATTAAGTCAATTAAGCACCGAATTGGGCCAATATATTTTGGGATGTCATTTTCGTAATTATTTGAGCAATTTTTTTCGAAAGGCCATTTTCCTTGGATTTTGAAGGATAAAGATGGTGGATTCGGCCTGTGGCTATTCTTCAACGACGATTAAGTCCATCCAGGGCCAATTTGGGCGGATTTCTTCCGGGTCCATTTTTGGCATAATCCAAAGGGTTACCATCCCAGATTTCGGGCGATTTTTCCGAAATGCCATTTTCTTTCGATTTTGGAGGCTACAGATCACGGATTCGACTCGAGGCTATTCTCCACCGATAATAAAGTCTATTGATCCTATTCTGCGCCGATGATTAAGTCAATTAAGCACCGAATTGGGCCAATATACTTTGGGATGGCATTTTCGTAATTATTTGAGCAATTTTTTTCGAAAGGCCATTTTCCTTGGATTTTGAAGGATAAAGATGGTGGATTCGGCCTGAGGCTATTCTTCAACGACGATTAAGTCCATCCAGGGCCAATTTGGGCGGATTTCTTCCGGGTCCATTTTTGGCATACTCCAAAGGGGTACCATCACAGATTTCGGGCGATTTTTCCGAAATGCCATTTTCTTTCGATTTTGGAGGCTAAAGATCACGGATTCGGCTCGAGGCTATTCTCCACCGATAATAACGTCTATTGATCCTATTCTGCGCCGATGATTAAGTCAATTAAGCACCGAATTGGGCCAATATATTTTGGGATGGCATTTTCGTAATTATTTGAGCAATTTTTTTCGAAAGGCCATTTTCCTTGGATTTTGAAGGATAAAGATGGTGGATTCGGCCTGAGGCTATTCTTCAACGACGATTAAGTCCATCCAGCGCCAATTTGGGCGGATTTCTTCCGGGTCTATTTTTGGCAGACTCCAAAGGGGTACCATTACAGATTTCGGGCGATTTTTCCGAAATGCCATTTTCTTTCGATTTTGGTGGCTACAGATCACGGATTCGGCTCGAGGCTGTTCTCCACCGTTAATAAAGTCTATTTATCCTATTCTGCGCCGATGATTAAGTCAATTAGGCACCGAATTGGGCCAATATATTTTGGGATGGCATTTTGGTAATTATTTGAGCAATTTTTTCGAAAGGCCATTTTCCTTTGATTTTGAAGGATAAAGATGGTGGATTCGGCCTGAGGCTATTCTTCAACGACGATTAAGTCCATCGAGGGACAATTTGGGTGGATTTCTTCCGGGTCCATTTTTGGCAGACTCCAAAGGGGTACCATCACAGATTTCGGGCGATTTTTCCGAAATGCCATTTTCTTTCGATTTTGGAGGCTACAGATGACGGATTGGGCACGAGGCTATTCTCCACCGATAATAAAGTCTATTGATCCTATTCTGCGCCGATGATTAAGTCAATTAAGCACCGAATTGGGCCAATATATTTTGGGATGGCATTTTCGTAATTATTTGAGCAATTTTTTCCGAAAGGCCATTTTCCTTAGATTTTGATGGATAAAGATGGTGGATTTGGCCTGAGGCTATTCTTCAACGACGATTAAGTCCATCCAGAGCCAATTTGTGCGGATTTCTTCCGGGTCCATTTTTGGCATACTCCAAAGGGGGTACCATCACAGATTTCGGGCGATTTTTCCGAAATGCCATTTTCTTTCGATTTTGGAGGCTACAGATCACGGATTCGGTTCGAGGCTATTCTCCACCGATAATAAAGTCTATTGATCCTATTCTGTGCCGATGATTAAGTCAATTAAGCACCGAATTGGGCCAATATATTTTGGGATGGCATTTTCGTAATTATTTGAGCAGTTTTTTTTCGAAAGGCCATTTTCTTTGGATTTTGAAGGATAAAGATGGTGGATTCGGCCTTAGGCTATTCTTCAACGACGATTAAGTCCATCCAGGGCCAATTTGGGCGGATTTCTTCCGGGTCCATTTTTGGCAAACTCCAAAGGGGTACCATCACAGATTTCGGGCGATTTTTCCAAAATGCCATTTTCTTTCGATTTTGGTGCCTACAGATCACGGATTCGGCTCGAGGTTGTTCTCCACCGATAATAAAGTCTATTTATCCTATTCTGCGCCGATGATTAAGTAAATTAGGCACCGAATTGGGCCAATATATTTTGGGATGGCATTTTGGTAATTATTTGAGCAATTTTTTCGAAAGGCCATTTTCCTTTGATTTTGAAGTATAAAGATGGTGGATTCAGCCTGAGGCTATTCTTCAACGACAATTAAGTCCATCCAGGGCCAATTTGGGCGGATTTCTTCCGGGTCCATTTTTGGCAGACTCCAAAGGGGTACCATCACAGATTTCGGGCGATTTTTCCGAAATGCTATTTTCTTTCGATTTTGGAGGCTACAGATCACGGATTCGGCTCGAGGCTATTCTCCACCGATAATAAAGTCTATTGATCCTATTCTGCGCCGATGATTAAGTCAATTAAGCACCGAATTGGGCCAATATATTTTGGCATGGCATTTTCGTAATTATTTAGCAATTTTTTCGAAAGGCCATTTTCCTTTGATTTTGAAGGATAAAGATGGTGGATTCGGCCTGAGGCTATTCTTCAACGACGATTAAGTCCATCGAGGGCCAATTTGGGCGGATTTCTTCCGGGTCCATTTTTGGCAGACTCCAAAAGGGTACCATCACAGATTTCGGGTGATTTTTCCGAAATGCCATTTTCTTTCGATTTTGGAGGCTACAGATGACGGATTCGGCACGAGGCTATTCTCCACCGATAATAAAGTTTATTGATCCTATTCAGCGCCGATGATTAAGTCAATTAAGCACCGAATTGGGCAAATATATTTTGGGATGGCATTTTCGTAATTATTTGAGCAATTTTTTCCGAAATGTCATTTTCCTTGGATTTTGAAGGATAAAGATGGTGGATTCGGCCTGAGGCTATTCTTCAACGACGATTAAGTCCATCCAGGGCCAATTTGTGCGGATTTCTTCCGGGTCCATTTTTGGCATACTCCAAAGAGGTACCATCACAGATTTCGGGCGATTTTTCCGAAATGCCATTTTCTTTCATTTTGGAGGCTACAGATCACGGATTCGGTTCGAGGCTATTCTCCACCGATAATAAAGTCTATTGATCCTATTCTGTGCCGATGATTAAGTCAATTAAGCACCGAATTGGGCCAATATATTTTGGGATGGCATTTTCGTAATTATTTAGCAATTTTTTCGAAAGGCCATTTTCCTTTGATTTTGAAGGATAAAGATGGTGGATTCGGCCTGAGGCTATTCTTCAACGACGATTAAGTCCATCGAGGGCCAATTTGGGCGGATTTCTTCCGGGTCCATTTTTGGCAGACTCCAAAGGGGTACCATCACAGATTTGGGCGATTTTTCCGAAATGCCATTTTCTTTCGATTTTGGAGGCTACAGATGACGGATTTGGCACGAGGCTATTCTCCACCGATAATAAAGTCTATTGATCCTATTCTGCGCCGATGATTAAGTCAATTAAGCACCGAATTGGGCCATTATATTTTGGGATGGCATTTTCGTAATTATTTGAGCAATTTTTTCTGAAAGGCCATTTTCCTTGGATTTTGATGGATAAAGATGGTGGATTCGGCCTGATGCTATTCTTCAACGACGATTAAGTCTATCCAGGGCCAATTTGTGCGGATTTCTTCCGGGTCCATTTTTGGCATACTCCAAAGGGGTACCAACACAGATTTCGGGCGATTTTTCCGAAATGCCATTTTCTTTCGATTTTGGAGGCTACAGATCACGGATTCGGTTCGAGGCTATTCTCCACCGATAATAAAGTCTATTGATCCTATTTTGTGCCGATGATTAAGTCAATTAAGAACCGAATTGGGCCAATATATTTTGGCATGGCATTTTCGTAATTATTTGAGCAATTTTTTCCGAAAGGTCATTTTCCTTGGATTTTGAAGGATAAAGATGGAGGATTCGGCCTGAGGCTAAACTTCAACGACGATTAAGTCCATCCAGGGCCAATTTGTGCGGATTTCTTCCGGGTCCATTTTTGGCATACTCCAAAGAGGTACCATCACAGATTTCGGGCGATTTTTCCGAAATGCCATTTTCTTTCGATTTTGGAGGCTACAGATCACGGATTCGGTTCGAGGCTATTCTCCACCGATAATAAAGTCTATTGATCCTATTCTGTGCCGATGATTAAGTCAATTAAGCACCGAATTGGGCCAATATATTTTGCGATGGCATTTTCGTAATTATTTAGCAATTTTTTCGAAATGCCATTTTCCTTTGATTTTGAAGGATAAAGATGGTGGATTCGGCCTGAGGCTATTCTTCAACGATGATTAAGTCCATCGAGGGCCAATTTGGGCGGATTTCTTCCGGGTCCATTTTTGGCAGAATCCAAAGGGGTACCATCAAAGATTTCGGGCGATTTTTCCGAAATGCCATTTTCTTTCGATTTTGGAGGCTACAGATGACGGATTCGGCACGAGGCTATTCTCCACCGATAATAAAGTCTATTGATCCTATTCTGCGCCGATGATTAAGTCAATAAGCACCGAATTGGGCCAATATATTTTGGGATGGCATTTTCGTAATTATTTGAGCAATTTTTTCCGAAAGGCCATTTTCCTTGGATTTTGATGGATAAAGATGGTGGATTCGGCCTGAGGCTATTCTTCAACGACGATTAAGTCTATCCAGGGCCAATTTGTGCGGATTTCTTCCGGGTCCATTTTTGGCATACTCCAAAGGGGTACCAACACAGATTTCGGGCGATTTTTCCGAAATGCCATTTTCTTTCGATTTTGGAGGCTACAGATCACGGATTCGGTTCGAGGCTATTCTCCACCGATAATAAAGTCTATTGATCCTATTCTGTGCCGATGATTAAGTCAATTAAGCACCGAATTGGGCCAATATATTTTGGGATGGCATTTTCGTAATTATTTGAGCAGTTTTTTTCGAAAGGCCATTTTCCTTGGATTTTGAAGGATAAAGATGGTGGATTCGGCCTGAGGCTATTCTTCAACGACGATTGAGTCCATCCAGGACCAATTTGGGCGGATTTCTTCCGTCTCCATTTTTGGCAGACTCCAAAGGGGTACCATCACAGATTTCGGGCGATTTTTCCGAAATGCCATTTTCTTTCGATTTTGGAGGCTACAGATCACGGATTTGGTTCGAGGCTATTCTCCACCGATAATAAAGTCTATTCATCCTATTTTGTGCCGATGATTAAGTCAATTAAGCACCGAATTGGGCCAATATATTTTGGGATGGCATTTTCGTAATTATTTGAGCAGTTTTTTTCGAAAGGCCATTTTCCTTGGATTTTGAAGGATAAAGATGGTGGATTCGGCCTTAGGCTATTCTTCAACGACGATTAAGTCCATCCAGGACCAATTTGGGCGGATTTCTTCCGGGTCCATTTTTAGCAAACTCCAAAGGGGTACCATCACAGATTTCGGGCGATTTTTCCGAAATGTCATTTTCTTTCGATTTTGGTGGCTACAGATCACGGATTCGGCTCGAGGCTATTCTCCACCGATAATAAAGTCTATTAATCCTATTCTGCGCCGATGATTAAGTCAATTAGGCACCGAATTGGGCCAATATATTTTGGGATGGCATTTTGGTAATTATTTGAGCAATTTTTTCGAAAGGCCATTTTCCTTTGATTTTGAAGGATAAAGATGGTGGATTCGGCCTGAGGCTATTCTTCAACGACAATTAAGTCCATCCAGGGGCAATTTGGGCGGATTTCTTCCGGGTCCATTTTTGGCAGACTCCAAAGGGATACCATCACAGATTTCGGGCGATTTTTCCGAAATGCTATTTTCTTTCGATTTTGGAGGCTACAGATCACGGATTCGGCTCGAGGCTATTCTCCACCGATAATAAAGTCTATTGATCCTATTCTGCGCCGATGAATAAGTCAATTAAGCACCGAATTGGGCCAATATATTTTGGCATGGCATTTTCGTAATTATTTAGCAATTTTTTCGAAAGGCCATTTTCCTTTGATTTTGAAGGAAAAAGATGGTGGATTCGGCCTGAGGCTATTCTTCAACGACGATTAAGTCCATCGAGGGCCAATTTGGGCGGATTTCTTCCGGGTCCATTTTTGGCAGACTCCAAAGGGGTACCATCACAGATTTCGGGAGATTTTTCCGAAATGCCATTTTCTTTCGATTTTGGAGGCTACAGATGACGGATTTGGCACGAGGCTATTCTCCACCGATAATAAAGTCTATTGATCCTATTCTGCGCCGATGATTAAGTCAATTAAGCACCGAATTGGGCCATTATATTTTGGGATGGCATTTTCGTAATTATTTGAGCAATTTTTTCCGAAAGGCCATTTTCCTTGGATTTCGATCGATAAAGATGGTGGATTCGGCCTGAGGCTATTCTTCAACGACGATTAAGTCTATCCAGGGCCAATTTGTGCGGATTTCTTCCGGGTCCATTTTTGGCATACTCCAAAGGGGTACCATCACAGATTTCGGGCGATTTTTCCGAAATGCCATTTTCTTTCGATTTTGGAGGCTACAGATCACGGATTCGGTTCGAGGCTATTCTCCACCGATAATAAAGTCTATTGATCCTATTCTGTGCCGATGATTAAGTCAATTAAGCACCGAATTGGGCCAATATATTTTGGGATGGCATTTTCGTAATTATTTTAGCAATTTTTTCCGAAAGGCCATTTTCCTTGGATTTTGAAGGATAAAGATGGTGGATTCGGCATGAGGCTATTCTTCAACGACGATTAAGTCCATCTAGGGCCAATTTTGGCAGATTTCTTCCGTGTCCATTTTTGGCAGACTCCAAAAGGGTACCATCACAGATTTCGGGCGATTTTTCCAAAATGCCATTTTCTGTCGATTTTGCAGGCTACAGATCATGGATTCGGCTCGAGGCTATTCTCCACTGATAATAAAGTCTATTGATTCTATTCTGCGCCGATGATTAATGTCAATTAAGCACCGAATTGGGCCAGTATATTTTGGGATGACATTTTGGTAATTGTTTGAGCAATTTTTTTCGAAAGGCCATTTTCCTTGGATTTTGAAGGATAAAGATGGTGGATTCGGCCTGAGGCTATTCTTCAACGACGATTAAGTCCATCCAGGGCCAATTTGGGCGGATTTCTTCCGGGTCCATTTTTGGCAGACTCCAAAGGGGTACCATCACAGATTTCGGCGATTTTTCTGAAATGCCATTTTCTTTCGATTTTGGAGGCTACAGATCACAGATTCGGCTCGAGGCTATTCTCCACCGATAATAAAGTCTATTGATCCTATTCTGCGCCGATGATTAAGTCAATTAAGCTCCGAATTGGGCCAATATATTTTGGGATGACATTTTCGTAATTATTTGAGCAATTTTTTTCGAAAGGCCATTTTCCTTGGATTTTGAAGGATAAAGATGGTGGATTCGGCCCGAGGCTATTCTTCAACGACGATTAAGTCCATCTAGGTACCATCACATATTTTGGGAAATTTTTAGAAATCCTATTTTCTTTCCCCTCTAGAGGCTACAGATCACGAAAGCATGCTGAGGCTATTCTCCACTGATAATGAAGTGTATTTATCTTATTCTCAACGGATGATAAGTCCATTAAGCACCAATTTTAACCAGTCTATTTTTGGATGGCATTTCTTGATTTTTGGGTGACAAAAGGCCATTTTCTTTGGATATCGAGGGCTATAGATCACAGATTCGACATGAGGCTATTCTTCGAAGATGATTAAGTCCATTAAACACCGATTTGGGAAGATTTATTTCGCGTCAATTTTTGGCACAATCCAAAGGGGTCATCACAAATTTCTAGCGATTTTACTGAAATGCCATTTTATTTCAATTATGGAGGCTACAAATCATGGAATCATGCTGAGGCTATTCTCCACCGATAATGAAGTCTATTAATCCTTTTCTCAACGGATGATAAGTCCATTAAGCACCAATTTGGGCCAATTTATTTTCGGGTGTCATTTTCTTAAATTTTTGGGCGTTGAAAGGCCATTTTCTTTGGATATTGAAGTCCACAGTTCACGGATTCGGCCTGAGGTATTTCTACGATAGTGGTTAAGTCCGTTAAGCACCTATTTGGGCAGATTTATTCCGGGTGAATTTTTTGCAGATTCCAAAGGGGTACCATCACAAATTTCGTGCAATTTTTACAATTCCATTTTCTTTCGATTATGGAGGCTACAGATCACGAAATCATGCCGAGGCTATTCTACACTGATAATGAAGTCTATTGATCTTATTCTCCACGAATGATAAGTCCATTAAGCACCGATTTGGGCCAATATATTTTTGGATGCCATTTTCGTAATTTTTGGCCGACAAAAGGCCATTTTCTTTGGATTTCGAGGGCTACATATGACGGATTCGGCCTGAGGCTATTGTTCAAAGATGATTAAGTCCATTAAGCACTGATTTGGGCGGATTTATTTCGGGTCAATTTTGGCAGAATCAAAAGGGGTACCATCACAGATTTCTGGTGATTTTTCCGAAATGTCAATTTCTTTCGATTGTGGAGACTACAAATCATGGAGTCATGCTGAGGTTATTCTCCACCGATAATGAAGTCTATTAATCCTATTTTCCATGGATGATAAGTTTATTAAGCACCGATTTGGGCCAATATATTTTCAGATGGCATTTTCGTAATTTTTTGGTCGTCGAAAGGCTATTTTCTTTGGATATTGAAAGCGACAGATCACGGATTTGGCCTGAGGGAATTCTACGACGATGGTTGAGTCCATTAAGCACCTATTTGTGCGGATTTATTCCTGGTGAATTTTTTGAAGATTCTAAAGGTGTACCATCACAGATTTCGGGCAATTTTTAGAAATCCCATTTTCTTTCGATTCTACAAGCTACATATCACGAAATCATGGCGAGGCTATTCTCCTCTGATAATGAAGTGTATTGATCTTATTCTCGACGGATGATAAGTCCATTAAGCACCGATTTTGGCCAATCAATTTTCGGATGGCTTTTTCGGACTTTTTGGGCGACAAAAGGCCATTTTCTTTTGATTTCAAGGGCCACAGATCACGGATTCGGCCTGAGGTTATTCTTTGAAGATGATTAAGTCCATTAAGCACTGATTTGGGGGGATTTGTTTCAGGTCAATTTTTTACAGAATCCAAAGGTGTACCATCACAGATTTCTGGTGATTTTTCCGAAATGCCATTTTCTTTCGGTTGTGGAGGCTACAAATCATGGAATCATGGTATGGCTGTTGTGCACCGATAATGAAGTCTATTAATCATTTTGTCCACGGATGATAAGTCCATTAAGCACCGATTTGCGCCAATATATTTTCAGATTACATTTTCGTAATTTTTTTATCGTCGAAAGGCCATTTTCTTTGGATATTGAATGCTACAGATCACGGATTCGGCCCGAGGGAATTCTTACACGATGGTTGAGTCCATTAAGCACCTATTTGGGCGGATTTATGCCGGGTGAGTTTTTGGAAGATTCCAAACGGGTACCATCACAGATTTCGGGCAATTTTTAGAAATTCCAATTTCTTTCAATTCTACAGGCTACAGATCACGAAATCATGCAGAGGCTATTCTCCTATGATAATGAAGTGTATTGATCTTATTCTCGACGAATGATAAGTCCATTAAGCACCGATTTTGGCCATCAATTTTCGGATGGCATTTTCGTAATTTTTGGGCGGCAAAAGGCCATTTCTTTTTATTTAAAGGTCTATAGATCACGGATTTGGTCTGAGGCAATTTTTTTAAGATGATTAGGTCCATTAAGCACCGATTTGGCGGATTTATTTCGGGTCAATTTTTGACAGAATCCAAAGGGGTACCATCACAGATTTCTGGTGATTTTTCCGAAATACCATTTTATTTCGGTTGTGGAGGCTACCAATCATGGAATCATGCTATGACTATTCTCCACCGATAATGAAGTCTATTAATCCTATTCTCCACGGATGAACAGTCCATTAAGCACCGATTTGGGACAATAAATTTTCGGATGATAGTTTCGTAATTTTTTGGTCATCGAAAGGCCATTTTCTTGGGATATTGAAGGCTACAGATCACGGATTCCGCCTGAGGGAATTCTACAACGATGGTTGAGTCCATTAAGCACCTATTTGGGCGGATTTATTCCGTGTAAATTTTTTGAAGATTCCAAAGGGGTACCATCAAAGATATCGGGCAATTTTTAGAATTCCCATTTTCTTTCGATTCTAGAAGCTTCAGATCACGAAATCATGCCGAGGCTATTCTCCACTGATAATGACGTGTATTGATCTTATTCTCCACGGATGATAAGTCCATTAAGCACCGATTTGAGCAAATCTATTTTTTGATTGCATTTTCGTAATTTTTGGGCGCAAAAGGCCATTTTCTTTCGATTTCGAGGCTACAGATCACGGATTGGTCCTGAGGCTATTCTTCGAAGATGATTAAGTCCATTAAGCACCGATTTGGGCGGATTTATTTCGGGACAATTTTTGGTAGAATCCAAAGGGGTACGTACCATCACAGATATCTAGTGATTTTTCCGAAATGCCATTTTCTTTCAATTATGGACGCTACAAATCATGGAATCATGCTTAAGCTATTCTCCACCGATAGTGAAGTCTATTAATCCTATTCTCCACGGATGATAAGTCCATTAAGCACCGATTTGTGCCAATATATTTTTGGATGGCATTTTCGTAAATTTTAGGTCGTCGAAAAGCTATTTTCTTTGAATATTGAAAGCTACAGATCACGGATTCGGCCTGAGGGAATTCTACGACGATGGTCGAGTTTATTAAGCACCTATTTGGGTGGATTTATTCCGGGCGAATTTTTGGAAGATTCCAAAGGGGTACCATCACATATTCCGGGCAATTTTTTAGAAATCCCATTTTCTTTCGATTCTAGAGGATACAGATCACGAAATTATGCCGAGGCTATTCTCCACTGATAATGAAGTTTATTGATCTTATTCTCCACGGATGATAAGTCTATTAAGCACCTATTTTAGCCAATCAATTTTCGGATGGCATTTTCGGAATTTTTGTGCTACAAAATGCCATTTTCATTGGATTTCGAGGGCTACAGATCACGGATTCGGCATGAGGGTAATCTTTGCCGATGATTAAGTTCATTAAGAACTGATTTGGGCGGATTTATTTGGGTTAATTTTGGGCATAATCCGAAGGGGTACCATCACAGATTTCTTGCGATTTTTCCGAAATGTCATTTTCTTTCAATTATGGAGGCTACAAATCATGGAATCATGCTGAGGCTATTCTCCACCGATAATGAAGTCTATTAATTCTATTCTCCACGGATGATAAGTCCATTAAGCACCAATTTGGGCCAATATATTTTCGGATGGCATTATCGTAATTTTTTGGTCGTCGAAAGGCCATTTTCTTTGGATATTGAAGGCTACAGATCGCGGATTCGGCCTGAGGGAAGTCTACGATGATGGTTGAGTCCATTAAACACCTATTTGGGCTGATTTATTCCGGGTGAATTTTTGGAAGATTCCAAAGGGGTACCATCACAGATTTCTGGCAATTTTTCCGAAATCACATTTTCTTTCGATTTTAGTGGCTACAGATCACGAAATCTTGCCGAGGCTATTCTCCACTGATAATGAAGTGTAGTGATCTTATTCTCCACGGATGATAAGTCCATTAAGCATCGATTTGGGCCAATCTATTTTTGGATGACATTTTCGTAATTTTTGGGCGCAACAGGCCATTTTCTTTGGATTTCGAGGGCTACAGATCACGGATAGGGCCTGAGAATATTCTTCAAAGATAATTAAGTCCATTTAGCACCTATTTGGGCGGATTTATTTCGCGTCAATTTTTGGAAGAATCCAAAGGCGTACCATCACAAATTTCAAGTGAATTTTCCGAAATGTCATTTTCTTTCGATTGTGGAGGCTACAAATCATGGAATCATGCTGAGGCTATTCTCCACCGATAATGAAGTCTATTAATCCTATTCTCCACCGATGATCAGTTCATTAAGCACCGATTTGTGCCAATATATTTTTGGATGACATTTTCGTAATTTTTTTGTCGTCGAAAGGCTATTTTCTTTGGATATTGAAAGCTACAGATCACGGAGTCGGCCTGAGGGAATTCTACGATGATGGTTGAGTCCATTAAGCACCAATTTGGGCGGATATATTTCGGGTTAATTTTTGTCAGAATCCAAAGGGGTACCATCACAGATTTCTGGCGATTTTTACGAAATACAATTTTCTTTCAATTATGGAGGCTACAAAACATGGAATCATGTTGAGGCTATTCTCCACTGATAATAAAGTCTATTGATCTTATTCTCCACGGATGATAAGTCCATTAAGCACCGATTTGGGCCAATCTATTTTTGGATGACATTTTCGTAATTTTCGGGCGACAAGAGGCCATTTTCTTTGGATATCGAGGGCTACAGATCACGGATTCGGCCTGAGGCTATTCTTCGAAGATGATTAAGTCCATTAAGCACAGATTTGGGCGGATTTATTTCGGGTGAATTTTTGGCAGAATCCAAAGAGGTATAATCACAGATATCTAGTGATTTTTCCGAAATTCCATTTTCTTTCGATTGTGGAGGCTACAAATCATGGAATCATGCTGAGGCTATTCTCCACCGATAATGAAGTCTATTAATCATATTCTCCACGGATGATAAGTCCATTAAACACCGATTTGGGCCAATATATTTTCGGATGGCATTTTCGTAATTTTTTGGTCGTCGAAAGGCAATTTTCTTGCGATTCTAGAGGCTACAGATCACGAAATCATGCCGAGGCTATTCTCCACTGATAATGAAGTATATTGATCTTATTCTCCGCGGATGATAAGTCCATTATGCACCGATTTGGGCGGATTTGTTTCTGGTCAATTTTTGGTAGAATCCAAAGGGGTACCATCACAGATTTCTGGCGATTTTTCCGAAATGCCATTTTCTTTCGATTATGGAGGCTACAAATCATGGAATCATGTTGAGGCTATTCTCCACCGATAATGAAGTCTATTAATTCTATTTTCCACGGATGATAAGTCCATTAAGCACCGATTTGGGCCAATTTATTTTCGAAATGCATTTTTGTAATTTTTTGGGCGTCGAAAAGCCATTTTCGTTGGATATTGAAGGCTACAGATCACGGATTCAACCTGAGGCAATTCTACGATGATGGTTAAGTCCATTAAGCACCAATTTGGATGGTTATTCCGTGTGAATTATTTGCAGATTCCAAAGGGGTACCATCACATATTTCGTGCAATTTTTAGAAATCCCATTTTTTCGATTCTAGAGCCTACAGATCACGGAATCATGCTAAGGCTATTCTCCACTGATAATGAAGTGTATTGATCTTATTCTCCACGGATGATAATTCCATTAAGCACCGATTTGGGCCAATCTATTTTTGGATTGCATTTTCGTAATTTTTGGGCGTAAAAGGCCATTTTCTTTGGATTTCGAGGGCTACAGATCACGGATTCGGCCTGAGGCTATTCTTCGATGATGATTAAGTCCATTAAGCACCGATTAGGGCGGATTTATTTCGTGTCAATTTTTGGCAGAATCTAAAGGGGTACCATCACAGATTGCTGGTGATTTTTTCCAAATGCTATTTTTTCGATTATGGAGGCTACAAATCATGGTATCATGCTAAGGCTATTCTCCACCGATAATGAAGTCTATTAATCCTATTCTCCATGGATGATAAGTCCATTAAGCATCGATTTGGGCCAATTTATTTTCGGATGGCATTTTCATAAATTTTTGGGCGTCGATAGGCCATTATCTTTGGATATTGAAGGCTACATATCACGAATTCGGCTGAGCCAATTCTACGACGATGGTTAAGTCCATTAAGCACCGATTTGGGCGGATTAATTCCAGGTGAATTTTTGGCAGATTCCAAAGGGGTACCATCACAGATTTCGGGCTATTTTATAGAAATCTCATTTTCTTTCTATTCTAGAGACTACAGATCACGGAATCATGCCGAGGATATTCGCCAATGATAATGAAGTCTATTGATCATATTCCCCACGGATGATAAGTTCATTAAGCACCGGTTTGGGCCAATCTATTTTTTGGTGACATTTTTTGTAATTTTTGGGCGACAAAATGTCATTTTCTTTGGATTTCGAGGGCTACAGATCACGGGTTCGGCCTAAGGCTATTCTTCGAAGATAATTAAGTCCATTTCTAGTCTTCCAAGGATTCTTGCCTTTTTTAGGAGAGCGAGTTTGAGCTCCCGCGGAACTTTCTCATTGTTCAGCTTCTGCTGTTTTCACCTCTTCTTCACTAGACCTCTCTAGCAACATCTCCTCCATCTCCTTTGAGTTGGAAGTAGGACTGCTTCTGGGGACCACCAGGATGATGCTTCGTCAAACACTACATTGCGTGACACATAACAGTTTCCTGTTGTTGGGTCGCAACATCTCCATCCTTTCCTTTCATTGTCATAGCCCACAAAAATGCATCGGACCGCCTTTTTGTCAAACTTGCTTCGAGCATGGTCTGGTACGAACACATAGCACACACAACCAAATACTCGGAAATGACTGACATTGGGCTTCAACTTCCACAATTTCTCATAGGGTGATACAAACCCCAACTTTGGCTGATGTAGTCTGTTGACGACATGAGCAACAGTCTTCATGCATTCTGCCCAAAACTTGGTAGGAACATTCTTTACATGTAGCATGCTTCTGCAAATTTCTGCCAAGTGACGGTTCTTCCTCTCTGCTACTCCATTTTGTTGCGGAGTACCTAGGCAGGTCAACTGGCGTCGAATTCGGTGTTGCTTGAGAAATTGTGTGAATACGATTGAAGTGTACTCTCCTCCATTCGATTTGATCTTCTTACAGACTTCGACTTCGACAAGTTCTTTGAACATTTTGAACTTATCAAATGCCTCAGATTTCTCTTTCATGAAGTCAACCCTGACATATCTTGAGAAATCATCAATGAATGTAATCATGTACTTCATTCTAGACACTGAGGCCTGCTTCACCGGTCCAAACACGTCTGAATGGACAAGCTCTAGAGGCATTTTAGACTCGAACTTTGAGTCTTCATAGGGTAGCTGATGAGCTTTCCCGTACTGGAACCCGACACATACGATATCATCACGGATATCAAGTTGAGGAAGTCCTTTGAGCATGGACTTCTTCATCATCACCTTGAGCTTCTGATAGACAACGTGTCCAAGACGAGCATGCCATAAGCTTGTTGTCTCATTTCTTCTTGTTTTGTCAACATAAGCCGCTTCTGCTGACATTACATAGACAGACTCCAGCTTCTGTCCTTGCATGATCAGATCAGAAGTTGGTTGTAAGCTTCGATACACCTTCACATCTCTAGGACCGAATACCACATAATTACCATATGCTGTCAGTTGTGATACTGACATCAGATTTTTTCGCATTCCATGGACGTGGTAAACGTTTGACAGCTCCACTTGTTGATCGCCAAACCGAGGAGTAATAAGTGTCTCGCCGATGTGGGTGATTGGCAGCTTAGAGTTGTTGGCAGTGACAACCACTCGTCCACCTTTGTACTCGGACACGTTTAAAAGCTTCTGTTCATCACCAGTCATGTGATTTGAACATCCCGAATCCACAATCCAATCATTTTCATAATCAATGACATTCTTGTCCACTGACATGAGCGCTGACTCTTTAGTGGCGCCTTTTGGAGCTTCCGTTGCAAAGGATGCTTGAAAGTCCCATTCATCATCATTCACCTTGGAAGAAGTTGCAGCGTTTCCTTCTTCCTTTTTGTTTCAGCAATCTCTGGCTAGATGACCCTTCTTGTGGCAAATGTAGCAATTGCCATTTTCTCGATCATGCTCCTTCCTGTCCTTTCCGGCACCACCCTTGTAACGGTGGTTGTAATTTTTCTGGGCTCCCCCTCGATAGTTGCCCCCTTTCTTGTTCCACTTTTGGTTCTTCTTGAACCCCTTTTGGCTACTTGTTGATGCAAGAGCCTTCTCTCCACCATTAGAGTCTTTACTTTTGCGGAGCAATGCCTTTTCCTCTTCCTTGATTGACGCCTTTGACATCTTGTCATCGAGAATTCTTCATTTGCTAGAAGATTCTCCAACTCAGCCAGGGTTGGCTCCTTTGACCACCCTCTTGTTGCTGTCACTATGCCCTTCAACTCCGGTCTCAAGCCACGAATGATGATTCTTCTTGTCCGAGCTTCTGAAATTGGATTTTCAGGATCCAGTTTCGAAATTTCGGCACAGACATTTTTTACTTTGTTGAAATATTGACCAATGGTCAATGTTTCTTAGGATAGTGACATCAATTCATTCTCCAGTCTCTGGAGTCTCGCCTCATTGGTCCTAGCGAAGATTGTGGAGAGAGTATCCCAAGCTTCCTTCGGGGATTTGCTTTCCTTGATGCGAGGCAGGAATTGGTCTTCTGTTGTGACTGCAAGGATGTACATGATCTTGTATACTTTTTGCTTCCAGTCCTCCAACAGCTTCTCATCTTTGGGTGGTGGGATGGTGATAATTTCCCTGAGCTTTTGGCCTCTGAGATAAAACTCCATACGGGTGCTCCAACTTGAGTAGTTGGTCTCATTCAACTTCTCTATAGCGGTAACTGAGAAACCCTCCATCTTCTTACTTGGTAACTTCTCCAAGTTCTCTATTTCAGTCTTCCTGAAATAACTGCAGCCTCTGACCGCCTGATGAGGATCTCGTCACTACTGGCTCTCGGTTGAACCAGTTCTGATAACTTAGCACAAGGAATCCCTTTTCTGATGTGGAAGATCGGTCGAAGAAGCAACCACAGGGCATACGAGGAATAACCTTGATACTGATAACAAAGCACAAGGAAACCTTTTTTGATGTGGAAGATCGGCCTAAACCGCAACCACAGAGCATACGAGGAATAACCTTGGCTCTGATACCACTTGTTGGAAAAATTGAATCGAAATGCTCACTAACTCTCCTATTTCTTCACCTTCCCACAACTCACAATTGCTCAAACACTCTCTACTTTCTTTCATATTTGCTTTGCTTTTCTTGGGATGAAGAAACCATACACAAACCATGGCTATTTATAGCCAAGTTCCAACACTAAATTGTGGCTTATACTTTGCCACACTTAACTACCACTTTACACCTACTTAACCCCACAAATATCTACCCATTTGTGGTTCTTTTTTTTTTTTCTTAATCCATAACTACCCACATTAATCCACACTCTAGATAACTCCACACACTTCACAACTCTAACTAGTTGTGATGTTACATTTTTTTGTTTATTAAACTTTATTTTTCAATACAATGATATTTGGGAGACTTCCACCAAGAGCACCTCCAATGCTAAAAAAATTCATGATGATATCCCAGACAAGACTGACGAATCTGAATTGAAGGAAAAGATGATCTAAGTCTTCTTCGACAACACGACAAAGTTCGCATCGACTCGCCAACACCCATCCTCTTCTCTTCAACACGTCATGAGTAAGGATTTTCCTGTGAAAAGCGATCCACATGAAGTCTACTGATTCTATTTTTAACGATGATTAAGTCCATTAAGCACCGATTTATGCGGATATCTTCCGGGTTCATTGTTGGCATATTCAAGAGGGGTGTCATCACAGATTTCAGGTGATTTTCCAATATAGCAATTTCTGTCAATTTTCGAGGCTACATATCACAGATTCCGCCCGAGACTATTATCCACCGATAATGAAGTCAACTGATCCTATTCTCCATCGATGATTAAGCCATTAAGCACCGATTTGGGCGAATTTATTTTTGCACGACATTTACGTAATTATTTGGGCGACTTTTTTTCCTCAAAAGGTCATTTCCCTTGGATTTTGAAGGCTATAGATCACAGATTCACCCTAAGACTATTCTTCAACGATGATTAAGTCTATTAAGCACCAATTTGGGCGGATATCTTCTGGGTCCATTTTTTGCAGACTCCAAAGGGTTTACCATCATAGATTTTGGGTGATTTTTTCGAAAAGGCATTTTCTATGTATTTTGGAGGATATAGATCACGGATTCCGCCCGAGGCTATTCTCCACCGATAATGAAGTCTACTATTCCTATTTTCCACGATTATTAAGCCATTAAGCACCGATTTGGGTGGATTTATTATTGTATGACATTTTCGTAAATATTTGGGCTTTTTTTTTAAAATACTATTTTCCTTAGATTTTGAAAACTACAGATCACAAATTCGGTGTGAGGCTATTCTTTACCGATGATTAACTCCACTAAGCATCGATTAGGGCGGATTTCTTCCCGCTCCATTTTTTGCATATTCCAAAGGGTACAATTTTTGGGCGGATTTATTTTCGGATGACATTTACATAATTTTTTGGGTGTTTTATTTCAAAATGAATTTTTTCTTGGATTTTGAATGCTCCATATCTCGAATTCGGCCTAAGGAAATTCCTCACCGATGATTAAGTCCATTAAACATTGATTTGGCGGATTTCTTTCGGGTCATTTTTGGTAAATTCCAAAAGTGTATCATCATAGATTTCGAGCAATTTTTTCGAAATAACGTTCCGACCAACAGGTCGGAGACCAAACTAGTATCAAATTATAATTCGATAACATAAAAGATTTCAATCGAAGGATACAATTTCACAAACATAACTAAACCTTTAATACTTGTTTTTTTTTTGTCAACCACAGTCAATTTATACGCGATAGAAACAGGCTGACGCTGGCTTGGGCCGTTCTGGTAAGCCCAATTACAGGTCCACTGGATTTCCTAGCAGCTGGACTTTATTTTGGACTATCGTCTTCGCATTTTAGGACAAACCCGCAGTAGCAGGCCGCAGTCCACGGCCACCAGCACAAAATTACTCTCCGCAATTACAGAAAAGCACTAAAAAACAGCACGTATTTACAGCTCCTCGCCACTTCCTCCATTACTACTCCATCGGTATCCCACCTTCTCCGCTCCGTCACCATTTTCGTCAGTTCGTCTCTGTCTCCACTTATCTGTTAAACAAGAGTAAAAAAAGAAAAGAAAAATTCAAACGAAGAGCTCCATGGAAATGCATCAAAGCTCTCACTCACTCCTCCTCCTCCTCCTCCACCATCTCTGACTCTTCCGATCCGGTCGCCGTCCGTCAGTCTAACCGTCGACGCTCTTCCTCCCGTCAAACCCTAGGCGAATCCGCCTCGGATTCAATGCTTCGCGTCCCGATTACAGTTCTCGCCGTGATTCGGGCCGATTAGAGCGGGCGGGGTGGAGCAATGGCGCTCGCTGATTCGTCGGAGCTACTTCAGTCTCAGCTGGCCGCCACCGCCGATGCAACTACTACTGCTACTACCTGGCTCGCGCGGCATCCGAGCACTCTGACTGACGAGATGACGGAGCAGGAGCTCACGGAAGTCGGATGCAAGGAGTTCAGCGCTTCTAAGGTAAACGGTTTCTTCGTTTACTCTCGCGTTAGGAAGAGTAGAGCAGAGGAGTGTGATGCGATGGCGGAGAAGGAAGCTCGGAGCAGCAAGAGGATCAAGTGCTCAGCGGGAGAGAATGGGGAGGTGGAGATTGTGGAAGTTGAGAGTGAGAATGGAGAACGAGGTAGGTGCGGTAATGGAGGAACGTCGCCGTGGAAAGATGAGCCGAGTGAGTCGACGGTCGAGGGAGCTGCGGCGAACGGCAGGGTGCGGATCTATGTCAGGAAAGGGTATAAGGTGAAGAGCAACAACAAGATGAGGAGGTTTACGCGTTCTTCTATGAAGAAGCGTAAGGTAAAAGAGACGGTAGAAATTGAGGTGCGTGGATCGGAATCCATTGGCAGCGGATCAGTCTCGACGATCAATGTTGAGGCGATTGGTGCCGGAGTGGAAGGGAGTGCAGTAGCGCCGCCGAAGAAGAATTTGGAGCTGAAAATGTCGAAGAAGATTGCTCCGCAGAGTCTGCCGATGACGGTGAAGGAGCTCTTTGAGACTGGTTTTCTCGAGGGAGTGCCAGTTCTTTACATGGGTGGCAAGAAGGTTCGATTTCTTTGGTATAACCTACTGGTTTTCGTGGCTTGGTTGGATTCTCCGTTTCTGTTTGGGCCGTGACATATGTCGTTTTCCCTGTTTTTGGCCTGCTTGGACTCTTTAGTTTGAGGCATTTGCTCTAAGGGGGATAATTAAGGATGCGGGGATTCTATGCTTTTGCTCTATCTGCAATGGAGTCACAGTAAGTAGAAGATTTTCTTTGTAATGCAGTTGAACTTATTAAGTGCTTTTCGGAGGGGATGAGAACTTATTGAGTTTGTGTTTGTTTTCTGTTTGGTATCCTTTTGTTTTTTGGACAATGATAGGTTGTTCCACCTTCACAATTTGAGATACATGCCATCAACCTATACAGGCGCGCATCTCAATACATTTGTTTTGAGAATGGAAAGAGCCTGCTCGATGTGTTGAATGCATGCAGATATTCTCCTCTTGATTCATTAGAAGCAACCATTCAAGAAGCCATTAGTGGTAGCCCTGTAGAGAGAACTTTCACTTGTAAAAGATGTAAAGGTGCATTCTCGTCTTCATCTTTTTATGTATAGAAATGTCAGCAGAGTGAAGTGTATAGTGTTTACAGAGGGTGTTGGAATAATTACCTTGATTCAATTTTGCTGATGCTCCAGGTAGTTTCCCCTCAGCTTGTGTTGGCAAAATAGGTCCACTTTGTAGTTCATGCACGGAAACAAAGGCATCTCATGCCATCCTAAAGTGCAAAAAGAGTAAAAGATCCAGGTATGCAAGTTCTTTCTGGTCTCCAGTCTCAGATTTTTATGTACCTGAGTTGCTGCTTTTTTTACTTCCTGATGAGTAGTTAATAGTTCTTCGTTTGATGTCGATTTGGCAAGTCTGGTCATTTGTTAAGACGGTGTTAGATTTTTGTAGGGTGATAGCTGCTTAAGCTTTACTTTTAGGCAAGGATTGAATACGGTACCGAAAAAGTGAGCGGTATGGTATTTTATGCTGAAATCGTGGTTTAATTGTGATTCAACCATTTCATATCGCTAAATACCGCCTACCGGTTTTTCTTCCGATAGGAGGTTTTTCTGGTCGAACCGTTCGTACGGTATGGTTTTTCAATCCTTGCTTTCAGGTGACAGTTGCTTGTAGATGATAGGTTGAGTAGTGACCCCATGGCCATGATGTAAGTAGGTGTTAGTAAATTGTTTTCTCCTATTGAATCCTTACGTGGAGAAAATTATATGAAGACTATTAAGTGAAAATGTAGTATAAGTATCTGAATAGCATCAATCAAAACAAAGTCGTGATGTTTTGTTGAAGAGCATAATAATTAGAATATACGAGGATTCCAAAGTACTTAGGTTTGAAGTTGTGAGGTGGTTAGGGAAATAATTAATTTATAACCAATTTACTCAGTGTCTTGAATCCTATCGACCAAACTCAGATGGAATGATCTGTTATGGCTGCCTTCAACTAATGATTTGCAAAGGATTTAAATTATCTCTTTTCAGTTTCTCTGTTCTTTTGTTTTACTAAATTTTTAACTCAAGGAAATATGCCTCTGTAACTTCATTTCCAATATCTTTTATTTGTGTGATTTCAGCTCTGTTGAACGTGTTCTCAAGTCAGAGTCTTCTAGAAGTGTGCTAACTACTACACCCTCTCAAGAGATCACTCCAAGCAAGGGGAAAAGAAAGTTAGTAGCTTTTTGTTTTATGTTTCTATGTTCTCTTCTTTTACATAAATACTATAGGACACCTTTTTATTTTTATTTTGCTTGTGTCAGTCTGTTACTGGGCCTTGTCTAAATGCATATGGATGGGCTATCATCAACTTGCTTACATTTATTTTTCTTTCTATCTTATTTCACTAGTTTGTGGTGCATGATATTCCAATCTTCCTATCTGTTGCATCTTTCAGAGTATCAGGCGCAAAACCAAAAGCAGAGAGATCCATGACTACCCCTGCTCGTGTCGCTTCAATAAAAAAGAGCCAATTGAAGATAACTCCAAAGTTGGTTTCTTTCTTTCATGTTGCCATTTCAATTCATGTTACTGAGTTTCTAATTGTTATAGTTCTGTTACTAAAACATACGAGGTCTATGATTACATGGGCTCCCTTCAATATGTAGTCTTCTTGTTTTATTCTTGCTTTGACATTTCTGTGAACTTCTTGTCTGACTTAGGAAGTTGATGCGGGAATCGGCTGGAAAGCACTCCAGAAATACCTCGTTGTCAACTAATAAGAAGGAGCAACAGAAGATCTCAATGAGGTTTGTATATTTCACACTGCTTTGCTGGGTCTCTGTTCATCTATGTCCTTGCTTTGCTTTTACACCCTTTCTATGATAGTACGTAATTTCTTTGTTTTTCTAGGTAACCAAATCTTTCCTTGCCTTCTTATTTTGTTTCTTACGTATACTTCCCAGTTTACCTTATGTATAAAAGGGCACTTGTTAATAGGAATCTGTAGTGCCTTCTAAAGATCAATAGCTCAAAACTTTATGATGTCAGTAGAGTGATCACGAATTCTTAATTTTCATTTTTCTTCTCGGTTGGCTCTTGTCTTAATGTGATCTTTCAAAATTATAAATTCCTTAATATCAATTAGAAGCACCCAAAAAGCTTGTACAGGACCTACAAGCTAATTTATTGGATTTTTCTTTGACTAGAGATCAAAGGTTGCACAGACTGGTCTTTGAGGAGGATGGATTGCCTGATGGAACTGAAGTGGGATACTATGCACGTGGCCGGGTCAGTATGCTCACTTCTTAGCTTGTTTAGATATCTTCTCCCCTATAACCGCGTAACTTTATATTAACTAGTATTCTGTACAGAAATTGCTGGCTGGTTATAAGAGGGGCTTTGGAATACTCTGCCAATGTTGTAATGCTGAGGTAATAGTGGGCTTTGAGAGCTTTATTGTTTCTTAGGCAGGGATTGAAATGCCTACATTTTTCATTCTAAATGTACAGGTCAGCCCATCACTATTTGAAGCTCATGCAGGCTGGGCTGCTAGGAAGAAACCGTAAGCTTTTTTCTAAAAGTACAAGCTTTTAATATTAAGAAAATTTTAACCCTACACATGCTGAAGGCTTTTTTGGCTTTCTTGACAGATATGCATACATTTACACATCAAATGGTGTGTCTCTCCATGAACTGGCGATATCTCTCTCCAAGCGTCGCAAGTACTCTGCCAAGGACAATGATGACCTCTGCATTGTATGTGCAGATGGTGGGAATCTGGTGCTTTGTGATGGATGTCCTCGGGCCTTTCATAAAAGTAAAGTGCAAAACTTCCATGAGAATGTAAATTTATTTACCACATTGTTAATCCTGTGTGCCTGCATCGTTTGCTCCATCTTAATTAATAATTTAATTTTTTGGCTTTATGTAGACTGTGCATCTTTGTCGAGTATTCCCCGTGGCGACTGGTATTGCCATTACTGTCAGAACATGTTTGAAAAGGAAAAGTTTGCTGCACATAAAGCCAATGCTCTTGCTGCTGGAAGGATTCTGGGTGCTGATCCAATAGAAGAAATAGCACAGAGATGCATTCGTATTGTGAAAAACATAGAAGCTGACCTTAGTGGATGCGTGTTATGCAGGTAGAAAGCCAATGTGAACTAGTTACTAAAGTACAGTAACATTACTAGTTTGATGGTTGATATGTGCCTCAGAATGAGAATCTGTTGTCAAATTTTTTTTTGCAGAGGTCATGATTTCAGCAGATCGGGGTTTGGTCCACGCACAATCATAATTTGTGACCAGGTAGTTCACTTTATTATCTCTCTCCTCACCAACTTTCCTTTATGGATATAGAAACATGGCTTTCTTTTTACCTGCTTTTTACATTTTTTGTTCCAGTGTGAGAAGGAATTTCATGTTGGTTGTTTGAGGAGTCACAAAATGGCCAATCTAAAGGTGTAATATCTAAATTGTGGTGTTTTGTCCGTTTGTTATCTGCTGTATTATGGTATTCAGTACTCAAAATCGGCATACTCATGCTTATGTGATAGGAATTGCCGAAAGGAGAATGGTTTTGTTGCTCGGACTGCAACAGCATTCATTCTTCTCTGCAGAAGTTGTTAAGTCGTGGTGCTGAGAAACTCCAAGACTCTGTTTTGAATGTTATGAAGAATAAGTACGTGGAGAAAGGCTTGGGAACCACTGAGAATTTTGATGTTAGATGGCGAGTGGTTAGTGGAAAATTTGCTTCCCCTGAAAATAAGCTGTTGCTGTCTCAAGCTCTCGCGATCTTCCAGGTATTGGTTCTTAATATTGTAAAGCGGATGAATAGTTCTTGAAAGTTAGATGGAAGAAATGTGTATATGTCAACTTATATTTGAATTCTTGTTCTGCTGAAACAAGGAGAAAATTTGAATCCATTTTAACTTCAATTTCTGGATTTATGGTTGGCAGGAATGTTTCGACCCCATTGTAGATTTAACAACTGGCCGTGATCTGATTCCATTAATGGTCTATGGGTAAGTACTGCATTTTCTTTTGTATTGTTCTTCGATTGCGATTTTCATCCCTTACAAACCTCCATCAGCCTGATGAGCTTTCAAACTTCGTTTCTCAGGAAGAACTCCAAAGGCCAAGATTACGGTGGAATGTATTGTGCACTACTAACAGTCAAGTAGGCCCTATTTTTCACATAAACCATCCACTTTTTTGGTTGCTATTGAGTCCCAAGAAATCACATTCCTTATATTCCCTAATCCTTGCAGCTCTTTCGTTGTGTCGGCTGGAATACTGAGAGTTTTTGGACAAGAAGTTGCTGAGCTTCCTTTAGTCGCGACTAATAAAACTAACCATGGCAAGGTGAGAGCTCTCAGCAGTGCATGCATTTCCTTAAGAGGCAGAAAGAGGCTGTGTTATGAATGGAAACCGTTTCTCTTCTTTTCGCAGGGATACTTCCAGTTGCTATTTTCGTGCATCGAGAAGCTGTTATTGCTCTTGAATGTGCAGAACCTCATCCTCCCAGCCGCGGAGGAAGCGGAATCCATATGGACCCATAAATTCGGTTTCCAGAGAATTGAACCAGACCAGGTACGAACGAACCTCACCATCTCCCTCCCTCCCTTCCTTCGTTGCAGAAACTTTGTCCGTCTCCTCTAATCCTTCCATCTCTCGTGCAGCTAATCACGTACCGAAAGAACTGCTGCCAGATGGTGTGCTTCGAAGGGACGACGATGCTGCACAAACCAGTTTCCTCCACCGATTGTCGAATCCTCGACCAAAGTAGTAGTAAAGAGGTGGTCTCATGAAGAAGTGGAGTGAATTCATTATCATTAATTTTTATCTTGTAAAGGGTGAAATGAGCTTATTAGCCAGCTTTTCATGTCCAAATTTTATTGGTAATTTTTCAGGATGTATGTTGACTTGACTTGTTTAAGTGTATAGACTTAGGATCATTTAGGGGGAGGGGGAGCAGTACATAGTTGACCAATGACTACTAAGAGACTCCTTCCCTACCTATATCGGAACGTAGAGCACACCCTAAAACAGAAGCTTTGCTTCCACTTTTAGCTCAGTTCATGTATTCAAAGCTCTTGATATGCTTCCCTTGTCGAATTTGTGACGAGATCTGAATCTCGTGAAAAATACGATGGCCGAAACTGCTTGTGAGCTATAACCCTCGCCTTCGTGTCGAGGATTGCATCAAGTTGGATTTTGGCGAGTCTATTAGGTCACTAGTTTCTGGTTTAGGGTTTGAAGTAGATGTACCGTAAGATGATTCTGAGCTAGAGTCTACTATGCTTAATGACCAAAGACAAGACACCGTTATGGTACGAACTCGAGTCTGGTAGCTAGTTCGTATCGTACAATTGTTTAGCAAATAATATATGTGTTTGATTCATATCTCCATAATCATCCCTAATCATTTCCTTGTTATCCCATCTGCAAGCAATGAGAAATATATGAGCCAGCCACCACCGGCCAAAATTCAAAGCACTAACTCACCTTGTTGAAATTTCTAATGGCAGAGGAAGGAGATTAGCCCTTCTTTCCTTCACAACTTTCTCCCTTCATCATTGTGTACATCTCCTAAGCAAGATCTCTCTTTTCTCTCTTCACCTTAGCGTATGCATTCATCTTCCATCCATTGCATTTCACATGCCCTCCCTTCTTTCCTCTGCCTTTTTCTGCCTCCTTTTCATCCTCCACCATCACTTTCCCATAATAAGAAACCCAATAACAACAAGGAAACAAAAGGGCAAAATGTGCGTGAGAGAGAAAGAAAGAGAGAGAGAGTCCCATGCCCACAATTTTGACATAGTCCCCTCCCTAAATGGTCAAAATAGATTCTGGACGAGTAACAAATCGGTCGTTGAACTTTCATTGTTAACAAATTTGTCGACGGAGGTTGGAATGACGATCACATCATCCATCTTGATAAGCTTTTTAGTTCGTATTGTCCAGATCAACACCTCAAGCCTCTCAAATCAATACAAAAAATGTCGTGCAAGCACTAACTTGAACGAATTAGCACAACTGATTTGGACAAGTGGGACGAAAAACTCGACGATTATGGATTTGATTGGCAATTCCAGAACTTCGGTGGCCATTGGAGTAAACTTACCCTTTATCTTTCCTGCCACGCCAATCCACACTCATCATCTCCCTCCAATTCCCTCTAAAAGTATTGAAATTTCTCCAAAGGAGTAGAACCCAAAAGCTATTTAACCAACACCTCACAAACAGAAACCAGTCTCATCTTCACAGTTCACACAAAGCAACAATGAGACCACTCAACCAAACACCCACGTTCTGGCTCTTTGCCTTCTCTGCCTTCATAGCTCTCGTCTCATTGCTCTTCCTAATCCCTTTCCCTTCTCCTTCTCCACCTTCTTCTACATCGACATTTCCATCAGTTATCAGTCCTTCCAGCAGCCACCACCACCACCATCACCATAAGAGAAAGCCTGCGGTGGCGTGCGACGAGAGCAAGTGGAGGTCCAAGTTGATATACCTTTACCAAGTGACTCTGGTTTTGACTGTGGACCAGAAAGGCTGCGCCAACTTCAGCAGTGTTCAGAAGGCTGTTGATGCTTCCCCTGAGCTCAGCGCTTCGACCACCCTCGTCTTGATCGATTCTGGGACCTACAGGTTTTTGTTGTTGTTGTTAGCTATAACCCTCTCTCTCTCTTCGAATGTTTTAAGAGTTTCGAAACGAAATCTTATTTACAGAGTTTTTGAAAATGATAAAAGTTTATCAAAGGATACGTTTATTCAGATAATAACTGTAATTATTATAAAATGTTTAAGAATGATTTGAATGTAAGATTGAGAGGTTGGATTGTGTACTCTAATTTTATGAAGATAAAAGATTTCTAATGTGTTTGACTGATTAAAAAGTGAAGTACAATCCACTCATTTGATAGTTTATAGATGTCTCAATATCTTATTTCAGGGATTTCACAGTCTAAACATTTTATAATCTTAAACACTATTGGCTAAGATTTGTACTTTGGTACTTCCATAATTAATACAAGAGACAATGCATCCAAAAAGACATTAATAAGAGAATCTACTTCCATTAATAACCACTTTAAAATCCAAACGGATTTTAATTTGGACAAAATATTTAGATTTAAACATTAAAAATTAACACAATTATTTCTTATATCATTCTCTAACGCTTTGTCTCCCTGTTTTTTTTACATAGGGAGAAAGTGGTGATATATGCAAACAAAACGAACTTGGTATTCGAAGGTCAGAACTACCTCAACACCGCCGTTGAATGGAATGACACGGCGGATTCCACCGGAGGCACGATTTACAGCGCCTCCGTCACCATTTTGGCTCCCAATTTTACCGCCTACAACATCAGCTTCAAGGTATACAAAAAAAATTATAATAAAGAGTTACCCAAATCCGAACTCAATAAGGATTACCCAAAACAACAAAGCCTTATCCTCTTTTCTGGGAACACAAAAGCAGAATTCAGCTCCTCCGCCGTCGCCGGGCGATTCAGGAAGACAGGCGGTGGCGGCGCGAGTAACAGGGGATCAATCTGCGTTCTACCGATGTGGGTTCTATGGCGCTCAAGACACGCTCAACGACGACCATGGCAGGCATTACTACAGAGCATGTTTCATCCAAGGCTCCATCGACTTCATCTTTGGACATGGAAGATCGCTTTTCGAGGTATGTTAAATGCAGAAATTGAATTACCTTCCGGAGGATTCTAGTTTCCATCACCAATGCACCCAGAATCGCGGTTTAAAATTAAAAAACATACTTGCCTTTTTATTTTTTCGTGTCATCGGAATGCTTCTGTATAGAATCACATTGTCCTTTATATTTTCGTGTGATCAGAATGCTTCTGTATAGAATCACATTGTCCTTAACTAATGTAGTTAAAATCGCATTTTAAAAATTTAAAAGCTTATACTTTTACAATTCTATGTTACCAAAAAGTGTCTACACGTACAAACGCGCTTTCCGCTACACTGTCCATGACCAACTCCGATTTTGGGCGTATCATGTTCTTGATTACGGATGGCAAAATGGACCCACAATTTGGGTATTCCCCAAACCCAACCCATTATGAGTCAAAAAATTAAGTTTGTGAAATATTACTTGTGGGCCATACCTATATCCATACCCAACCATTTAGTTTGAGTCTAAATTAGATTCATTAATTGCCTTGGCTACCTAAAAGAAAATGAATACTCAACTCTAATGTGATCTTTTACATTTTTCTTTATTTGAAAACACCCATATTAAAGATGTGAATTAGTTTAAGGCAGATAAATAGATGGGAAATATTGTTGAACTATTCATATGTATAAAAATATAGACCCATTTGACCCAAAGAGACTCTCACCCAAATTGGACTCAATTCACACCCAAAATTATTAAGACTACATATGAGTCAAATTTGAATCTAATCCATACCCATATGGATTACCCAACCCATTCTTAATCTTCCCTCGCTTTGATGCAGAGCTGCACGATCAACTCCATCGCGGAACCGCCAACATCAGGAACCACCGGAGCAATCACGGCTCAGGGGAGGGACGCCGCCGGCGAGGACTCCGGGTTCTCGTTCGTGAACTGCAGGATCAACGGAACAGGGCAAGTGTGGCTGGGCAGAGCATGGGGCCATCGTGCGACGGTGGTGTTCTCGAGAACGTACATGTCGGAGGTTGTGTCGCCGGACGGTTGGAACGACTGGAGAGACCCTTCTAGAGATCAGTCTGTGGTTTGATTCCCTTCTAAACACAACAGTGTTTTCTCAACTCTCTCTCTCTTAGATTGACTTTCAGATTTAGGCATGCATGGTAATATATAATTTGTTAGATAGGGTTGTTAATGCAACGGGTGGATTGGGTCGGTTTTGAATAGGGTGCGCATTAAGATACCAAATTAATCATGTTAGTGATTAGTTTAATTGGGTTACGAGTTAATCGAGTTGCAAGTCAACCAGATTATAAGTTAATTTATTGGATTGACGGCTAATTAGATATGGAGTATAGTGAGTGATGGTTATTTGATTTCGTTTTATCTGCTTCAATTACGAGAATGTTTGATTCAGTTGTCTTTGAATTGAGCCCCGACTCGCGAGTTTGATTTTGTTAGCCACTAATTGAGGTACTCAATAATATATAGGACTGATTTAAGCGGGAGAAGCAGAACACTGAGGACATTTACTATATGGCATTGCCTAATTCCTCTTTGTCAACCCAATCCCAAAAAAATAAATTGGGGGTGATATGATCATATTATATATCTCGATTACATGAATAGTCAATAAGATACTAGTTAATCGAATTGCATGTTAAATCTCTCAAGAATTGATCAGATTTTGATCTTTCTAAATTACTACCATGCCAACCTTTTTTTAGTCAAAACAAAGTATGAAGAAACACCTTATCATTTTTGTTTTCATTGTTTTTTTGTTTGCCATGGCAGGACAGTTTTCTTTGGAGAGTATGACTGTTATGGCCCAGGAGCAAACTACTCAATGAGGGTGTCATATGGGAGGCAGCTGACCCAAGATGAAGCTGCTCCATTCATGGATGTCTCCTACATCAATGGAGATCAATGGCTTGAAGCTGCCAAAATTGCTCCTGTGGTTCCTAATCATGACGATGGTTATGATAATTTTATCGGAGCATTAGACATGTAGAGAGAACGAACTCTACTAACGAACGGCACATAACTTCTGCGACATCCAGATAATGTGTACACTTGATTAGCTTATTGATTTATGATACGATACTGTTGAGATCTCTTGAATCTCGTCTTATTAATAGAACCAATCGATGAATATGCCTAGCTAACTAGCTGGCATTATACAAGACTAAAAAAAGAGTTCATGCGGATTGGTGCATATATTTTCTCTAGAATTTGTGTACCTCGAAATTCGAGCTGGTTCAGCTCTAGCGAACAAATCGAGCCGTGATCAGCCCGCGCGACCTCTAATAGTGATCAATTGAGATTGGTTCAAAATAGATTTTTACTCTTTTGCAATATTAATATCATGAACTAGTGTTGATAAACAACCGAGAGATAACATAATTGAGTTACCAATTTCAACTACGAAAACAGAGCTCTCATAATATTCACCAGCAACCACCTCCCAGCAAACCAACTATACTATTATTTCTGGAACTCTAACACGGTGTGAAAGTAATCCACAGAGTGCAACGCCCTGAAATTGGAGAACCCAACGGCCAAGCCAAGCTGCTTGAACTCTTCCTCGGTCCTGTGCTTGCCTTTGGCCCTGTAGATCGTCATCACGAATATGTCCCCTTCCAACAGAGCTCTCGTCCGGTGACTGTCGTCGGAATCCTTGGGCAGCATCGGCTCGCAGGCTATCAGCTTCCCTCCTTCCGGCAGGGCCTTGTAGCAGTTCGACATGATCGCCTTGCATTCCTCGTCGGTCCACGTCGTCAGAATCCACTGCATTAATTGTTCCCCAAAAAAAAAACATTTACAAAATACAACGAAGAAATATCAGACAAAAACATTAGGGATGACACTGGGTCGGGTTTTGCAAACACAAACCCAGCACAACAGGTATTCACGGGCGCATAGTACTCATAAGTTTACGAATATAATAATAATAAATTATTTCTTCGAATACCCACGTCATAATATTTATTGAATTTTTTTTTTTTTACAAACATATCTTCGTAAAGACTACTAAAATGAATTAATTATTCATATACTTAGGATGATATTGTCATGAAAACTAATAACACCCATAACTCATTCATCTTATTCTGATTAGATACTAAATGGTGTCGTTTTGCTTTATGGATGCGGGTCGTGTTGGAAAGCGGATTAGGTTTTGGCAAAACCCAAACCTGACCCAATCCACCAATTTCAAAAGCTGATAAAACCCCTCACCCGACCCAAAAACCTATCAACATTGGGTTTTACCTGCTTTGACTATATTAGTTCAGGTTCAATTGTCATCCCTACTATCAAAAAAAATGAAGATAATCCGAAAAACAACATTTAACAGATGAAAAGTAGAATTCGATCTTATCTCAATTCGCTCTCGAAGTATGGAAAGAGTCAAAGAGATATGTGAAGTAAACTGACCTTCATGAAGATGGCATCACCATTAGGTATGGACTTGAACATGTCGCCACCAACATGAGTCACTCCTGCGCCCATTTCAACACCCACCAAAATAATTTGCATTTATCAATTTTTTACAAAATAATATTATCTAAATCTCGTCACCGATTAGATTTCTTTATTTATTTATTAAGAGATTAATAATTGCTGACAAATGATTCTCACCGGGAATCGCTGGCGCTTTGGCCACGACTTCGGGGAGATCGAAGTTGATCGCTTCGAGGACGTTGGGATGCTTGCGTAGGATCATCCGCAGGCAATCCCCGCCGCTCCCGCCGACGTCGACCAGCCTCCTGACGCCGTCGAACCCGTCGTAGCCGCCGTCGAGCATGGACCTCATGAACGGCACGGAGACGCCGGACATGGCCTTCTGCATCAGCTCGTTCATCTCCGGCTGCTTCCCGTAGTAGCTGTACGCCGGCTCGCCGTTGGCTTTGGCGAACGGCTCCGTCGTGGGGTCCACCACCGCCTCGTGCACCAGCGGCCACGCCCTCATCAGCGCGCCCTGTTTTACCGGCCGTCAGTTCTTGACCAGTCAATTTTTGAGTTTGCCGCCGCCGACCCAATAGGAAGATAACAAGTGGCAAGGAAATTAAAAGAGGGGAAAGTTCGTACTAGTCCTGATAATTTTCATGAATTGATCATTTTAGTACTTTTTTTAAGTTCTACATTTGTACACTCTAACAAGGACAATAGTTTAAAGAGGAGAATTGTGCTTTTGAAGAAGACTACACTAATAAAGACATAACACAAGTCATGTCGGGTTCGATCTCAAGGTTAGGAAATGAAAATAGGAATCCGATTTCGACGTTAAAAGCCATAATAGAACATAGTTTAGTTAGTTCTGCTTGTGTTTTAAAATTAAGTTGGAGTAAAAATATGAAATTAGAATCTCGAGTTTTGAAGTTACGGCATGCGTAGGAAGGCTAGGTTAATTAATTCCAATGTAGTATAAGATAGTAGTCTAGTACATGGTAGAAAACTAGAAAGGTAAACTCTCATTCCGAATTTGGTAATAATCTTTAGATGGAAAGCTAACTGACACGAATACCCGACTCCCGACCTACCAGTGTGAATCGTCTCACTTGTAATACTATCACATGACCTAACCATTCATTCAAGATTCACATTTTGATAGGCTTTTCAACCACTTCTAATCTTCTGTAGTTAATACTCCAAAATAACCAAGTGGGAAAACTTAACTTAGTAGGATTCAGACGACATTAGTGAAGCTAAGGTATCAAATTGTCCTCTCGCCAAAATATGGTGGCAAATTCGTAATAATACCTGGTGGTGCTGGAGGACGTACGACCCGTAGGAGAGCCCGTCGGCATCCGTGACGAGAGTCCTCCCGACCTCCGTCAACGAGTACTTCCTCTCTCCGCCACCACCGGCGGCAGCGACAATATGCTCGTCGAACACACCGTATGAGGAGAGCAATCGGAGAATCCGCTGGAGGTTCTCCGGATCACTGGCGGAGGAAGAAAAGGTACAGGGAGGGAGGCGGGAGAGGATCTCGGCGGCGGACAGAGGGGCGTTCACTCCGCCCTGCCACACGGCGTCGGCGACGTTGAGGCGGACGACGGCGTGAAGCGACATGGGGACGCTGATCATGTTGGCCAGCTCGATTATCGCCAGCTTGGCCTTCTTCCGGCTCTCCGAGCTCTCGTCTTCCATGGCGGCTTCTCTCTCTCTCTCTCTCTCTCTCTCTCTCAATTCGTTTCTTGAACTTCTCCCTTTATTGAAAAACGAAGCCGCGAGAGAGATGGCGATTTGATTGGATAATGCGAATGGCTTTGAAAACGAGCGTATTTGGCAGCTACCGCAGCTCAGTGGCGCCAGCTTTTTTGCGGAAACTCATAAATACTCACGTGTGAGGTTTACTTCCCGATTTAGAAGGGCCGTGTTTGGGTCGTGAATTTGGACATGTGGATTCTTTCTCAGAATCCATTAGTTGGTGGATTTCGAGCCGAATTCGTGTTAAATGATGGTTGGATTCTAAATACCAGCTAGGAGCAGCTGACATTCTGAAATCCATAGACTTCTCGACCTTGTTTACCTCGCCTTTTATCATTCATTTCATGTCGATTGCCAATAGAGATCGGCTTGGCAACAGGAAATTGCAGAGTGATGTGATGGGGTGATTTGCTCTTGCAATGCCGAAGGCAACACAACTCAGCTTAACTCCTCAATAAATGTGCTTTGGAGTCGGTGATCTAGCGTCATAAATCTGAACGAGAGGGGCTAAAAAACCATGCTTGAGAGAGATCTGAACCATGGTGACTAGGGAGGGAGCTAGAGCATTACCTACCTATTGAAAGTTGAGTGGCTAAGTCAACATTGCTTCGACACTGTTTCGGAGCATTAGTAGCGACTAGACACTTAAAACTCAATATTGCTGCCTCTTATCTAAGAGACAAAATGCAGGTATGGATCTGTAATTTCCCCGACTTGCCGAGCTTACAGGAATAGAGTATCTATGTACAATTCTGTGACTTACCGTGAAGGAGATGATGAAGCTAACGATGCTAGCTTACTTTGCCTCCGGCTGAGCTTCATGTACAGTCCCTGTCAACAACCAATAAAGTGTATAATCCTTGAGTAAAAGATCTTTTACCAAAACTGTTGTCATAAAGATTCTGCAGTTGAAATTCCAGTAAGACTTACGTTAGTGGTGTGTATAGTTGCTCCCGTTGTCATGTTGATTTTCTGATCTGGGACGAGCTCGAAATTCATGTTTTGGAGAAAGATAGAGAGGGCGACAATGGCTTCCAGCAAAGCAAACTGGTCGCCAACACATTTACGCGGTCCTCCACTGAATGGAATGAACCTGAAATGTGTAACACAGCAAAGTTCAGACATCAGAATCACCTGGATGCTATGCAAGTGAGGAGTTGTAGAGACATTAATTCGTAGGAAGAAATACCTGAAATCTGTGTTTGATTCATTTGGTAAAGGACCTTCTGTGCCGAATCTCTCTGGGATGAACTCTTCTGCTCTATCCCACACCTTGGAAGAGTCAGATTAGAACGTCAGCAACTTTATACATGCAGGGCACACATCAAGGCACAGCAGGCTCAAATGCAAAGGCTGCATCTTGTATAAAGCGGGGATTCTGGGAAGCGTAGAATGCAATCTATTACCTTAGAGGAGTGATGGATATTATACACTGAAATCATTATGTCTTGACCAGGATTGACCTTGTAATCGCCTGGAAGCACATCAGGAACTTCAGCTCGTCTGATTAGTACCTGGAAGAGGGACAAGAGTAGTCATAAACAATTTGGACAGTGGCTATACATGCGACTTCATCTTCTCCCTTTTCTTTCTGCATATCCAGTTTAACTGAAATTAAAGCTAGGAAAAAAATGCAACCTACAGGAGGATGGGGATAGAGGCGCATGGACTCAAGTATGCAGAGCATCAGAAACTTTAGATTCTTTACGTCTTCATAGGTAGGGGGTCTTCCTTCTAATACTAGATCAACCTCTTGTTGTGCCTTCGTCAATGCAGAAGAGTCCTGCAAGAATTAATATTAGATGCAGAATGGCTGAACATTGCTTGTATGGTTTTTCAGCATCAAAAGATCATACAATGCGGAGCAGCTGACATATGCAAACCCACAATCTTCACATAGGATTTGGCTTTTGAAAGAGCTAAAAGATAACCCTTTTGTATGTAATGGGATCCAATATAATCAACACCAAAAACCTTTAACTTAATAATTGAAACCGAATAGAAGTATATTTCCATTTGGTCCCATTCAGTCCGAATATCATTTCACTCCAAGTCAGTCCAACATGCATGAGTCGTTGACCCCTCCTTATTCCTTTTATACCAGAGTCAGGCTTTGACGTTCAATTTGTCACCCTAATGACTAAACACAAGCATTAGAGTATCAACAGATGACATACCTTGCTCAGAAGGTACAATGTCCAGGTCAATACTGATCCTGTTGTCTCGTGTCCAGCAACTAGCATTGATAAGAGATCATCTCGTAATTGTTCACTCGAAACCTACATCAACCGGTTCAGCGGCAAGGTAATGAGCTACAGCACGCATAAAATGATAAAGAGGAAGAAAGCAAACTATAAATTATGAAACCCTATTGTCTTACCTCTTCTCTGCTAGCGAGCAAAAACCGAAGAATGCTTGGATCAGCATCATTAACATATTCCTCCCCATCTATCCTCTCACCCTCACTTTCCACAATCTCTTTACACTTCGCAATCAGCTCTTCCACAGTTTGCCTTATAACTGTAACAGCTCTCTCAGCTTTAACTTGTCTTGGTATTACCTTGCACAGAGGCTTAATCTGTAACACAGACCACAACCATCAAAATCCTGAAGACAACATCACAATCCACACACCAAGAAGATCCAAATGAACACTCGCCTTCCAATATGGCAACAGATCAGTGGAACGAGCTTCTGCTTCTTTCAGAGCAGTGTAGACAGCATCTATAACTGGGCTATCAGTATTCAGAGCGTCGAAATTATAGTTAAACACCGACAACCCAATTACATCGAGAGTCAACTGGGAGAACTTGGCTTCCATGTTGACACCATTGCCACTCATAGCATCAGCTTGTAGCTTGTCCACCATTCTCTGAGCACATTTGCAGAACACCTTGTCGACAATCACAGATAGATACCTCTTGTGCAGAGATGGAACCACTGCCCTCCGCCTCGCCTGCCACGAAGCACGAAATCAAGTCAATTTGCCGGAAATAGTACAAGATTTCATTATTAAACACAAGATACAACGAGACTGTGCAGGATTCAAACACGAAGCACAATTCATTACCGTCCACAGCTGGCCTTCGGCAATGGCGAATCCCGACCCGAAGAGGAACTCGGAGACCTCGGCTACGAGACCTTTCGCATACTTAGTACCGTAATTCCTCAAAACGTGTTTGGCAATCGCCGGGTCACTAACAATCACGAAATTCCTGGGGCCGGCGGCGAGGCGGTAAATCGGTCCGTACTCGTTCATCCATTTGAACAGAGGGAGAAAGAGAGCGCCGCCGAGGAGGTCGCTGACGTCCTCGAGCTTCGCAATGGCTATGGGGATGCCGGAATCGTCCTTTTTGCCACCGAGAGTTAGTGAGCGGGTCAGGGAAGTGAGCCAGTCAGGACTAACCCAGGAGCTCTGCTTGCCGGCGGTCGATTTAGGGGTTTTCTCATCCAGTGAGGCTTTGATTGTGAGACTGTAGGGTTTTTTGGCGCAGTAGGAGCCATTTTTGAGCTTGTGGATAGACGACCAGCTGCTGGTGGTGGTAGTGGTGGGGAAGAGAGAAAGAGAGGGCGGAGGAGAAGCTACGGCTGCGAACGCCATGGCAGACGGCGGCCCTTCTCGTCGGCGAACTCCGTTCCAGAATTCCCGATTGCCGATTTAGGAATTCGCTGGCCGTTCGGAATGAATGGCGCAAATTTTGATTCTTTTAGTTTGTCCTATCCTTTCAATTTTTTTGAATTTTATTTATTTATTTTCAACGGAGCATGCGAGATGCGTGAGTTACCGTTACCGCGGCCTTTCGGCGGTAAAAGGTAAAAACACACCAAAGTCCAAAGTAGCCTTTGGAAATTGATCATCATCCATCACCAATTCACCATCACCATCACCATCACCATCACCATCTACGACGTCGTACAAAGTTACAGCAAGGTTTCAAGAGCAGTAATGCAGGATATAGGCTTCTACTGCCACGGTGGTATGAAGTTTGTGTCAATTTTATACGTAGCATTTAGTATCCATACAACTGAGACCATTTGAATAGTTCATATTATATTATCAAAATGATGATTATGAGGCGGGTGACTCGCATAAACCCACCTGAAATTGGGGTTTAGATACAGGACACTAGATGATTGACACAGCCAGAAAATTCTTCAAATTAAGAGTATGCTAAGCCATCAGAACCACCGAGGGAAGTGTTTGAAGCAAATGTAAAGTCAAGAATCAGAATCAGATCCTGAACCTGAATCCATAAATGGTGGCTTGACCCTGTTCATGTTGGCTTCTAATGGTGGCAACCCATCATCATCCTCCTCTTCTTCTTCATCGCATGAATTGAGCTGATTTGCTTCTTGGCTTGCTGCTTCTGCCTGAGCTCTTCCATTGATATTATCTTCCTTGAAATTTTCAGGCCTGCAATTTTAGGCCAAATATATATGACCCCAGAGGGCAAGAGCGGCAAAAGAAAACCAAGAAAGAGTGATATTTGGGGTAGAGATATGTTAGGAATTACAGACCATTCAGGAGATTTCTGAAGCTTGCGGACATGCTCATGGAACAAAACTCGGCTAACCATGCAGGTTACCTTGCTGCCTGACTCGATCGCCTTTTCCTTCCCACTTCCATCGACAACTACAAAGCTTCCTGCCAGTTAACAGTGCAGCAAGTAGAAGTAAAGCAACTGACAGAGTCGAAAGAGCTAGTTTGATCCAATTTGAATGATTCAGAAACAAACCATTCTTGATCCACATGCTCTTCTGAAACTTAGCTGGAAACAAAGCCAGGGACTTCTCTCCATTTGTGTCCATCACCTGGAACAATACACACACCGCATTAACACTCAATTTAGCAGAAAACCTAAGCTATTTACCCCAGCAAATGGAGAGCAGACCTCGATAAGGTTGGAACCTCGGAGAGATAGCACTCGCATGATGCTTTGACCATCCTGAATCGTTAAGCTATCTTCATTTGCTGCTGCCCTCTTCAAATTCTTCCTTCCTCCCTTCATCTTTCCTTCATTAAACCCATTTCAACTGTAATCAATACGCCGTTTCAAACTTTAACGATCTTTCCCTTGAATGTACAGAAAAGAAACAAACCCACATCAATTTCGACAACTTAAAACCATCAACCGTTTGGAAAGGATTCCATGACTGCATTTGGTGATTTGTTATGGACCGTTCTAGCTACGTACTAAGTTTAAGCCTTCCATGCCTACAAACTTTCTAGTATCATACTACTTGCAGGCTTGCAGTTCCATCCCTGATACTGCCACTTATTCTAGCACTCTAGTTTGAACTATTCAACCCTGAAATTGGATTCGATAAGCTAATCATAACAAGCTAGCAACACCAACTATAGCCATGCTGCTGAGATATATATAACACGTTGAATCTACCAATGAGCATAGTTTCAGAGTTCCTTACTCTGATCATCCGTAACAAGACGAAATCAGTACGGTTTCTCCATTTCCAACCATCCAAGCGAACTTCATTCTAATAGGATTCGGTTTCTACTAGAGTTCTCTCGTGTACCTTTCAATGCAACGCCTTATCAAATTAGGACAGTAAGCCTTTCTCCAGGGTCTGCTACAGCCAGCAGGTAATTGACTACAGATACGGCAGCTCAAAATCTTGACAGGAGTCTAGATTCATGGCGGTTTGAGGGCTTCCAATTCCAAAGAAACTAATCAACAATCCCGGCTAGCAAAACCTAAAACCGACGATTTCCCGAATTCCACCAATACGGAAACAACCCGAAGCAACGGAATCAAGCAGGGAAGACGAGAGAAAGGAATACCTTTGAAACTCAATTCGGCGCAATCCTGCAATCTTTCTCCCTTCTCGCCGCCGGCCTTTTCTTCTGAAGCTTTTGGTAGTTTCCTCCGATGTTGAGTGTTCTGACGACCTCTGAGTCGGCGCTGCTGCGCGCTAGAAATGTTGGCGGGATTAATCCTTATGGTTTCAGGTAGTGGGCCTGTATGGTTTGGTTTTCTTGGGCTCATCCTTTTTATTTATGGGCCTTTGCTTTGTCTTTTGAGAAATCGGCTTGGGCTATTTTGTTGTCTGGTCCAAATTGACTTCTGGTCTCCCTTTTCTCTTCACATTTGACTAATAACCGTGGAGAGTGAAATGCACGATGACTTCTTTTTTCGTTGGTTTAATAAGCTTTGGCTAAATGTCAAGGTACCTAACGAGGAGATTTTGCATTATTGCCCCATAGCTTCTTAATAGTAACGTTTAGAAGACCAAAGTAGTTGGACCACATGAATGTATATGTGATTATTTGTAGATGCAAGTCACCACTCAATTATTTAGCTATCCTTATCGAATAATTGGAGATTGATTGAACGATATGGGTGCTAAAAAAAACTTTGGACTATGATCTTCATGCCAACCGAGCACCATTCAAATATTATCCACAATTTTTGCTACATTTTTCTTGTCATAACGAAAGCATTATGAATTCTACAATGAAAAAAAACTAGGATGTGGGAGGTGATTCGTACCAGCAATTCAGTACACAATTGTGAGTTCGTCAATGAAAAGAAAAACATATTTTATCATATGTTATTTAGAAGACGCCATCAACAACATAAAAAAAGAAACAAATCTATCTCGTTAAGTGAAAATTCTAAGCGAGTGATACCTTCGTCTTAATTGAACAAGGTAACAATCCTCCTTGATGAGGCCAGCAATAATACTAAACCAAAACAAAATAAGAGCTTGAATACCTATTGGGTAATGACCACATAATATGGTAAGTGTAAGTAAATTGAGGGTTAAGAAAAATTAACATACAAGTAAAAGGAAACTATGTCCATCTACATATAGACAAAATCATAACAAAGGAAAGACACATTTTATGTTTTAAGCAAGATAGTTACTCCTTCGTTTCTTTTGTTGAGTCCAAATGTCTACACCCCATACTTAATTTTTCTAGTTTTATACTCTTTGCATTTAGTAAATTAAGCAAGATGGCAACCTTGTTACTCATTTGTAATTGGACTAATGCTTTTGTTTGGATTTTGAGCCATATAGATTCTAGCTACTAATCTATTTTATTATAGAATAAATTGCAACTACTAATCATGGAATTTGCTCTAAATAATATTCCAAATTACATCATTAACCATAAGATGATATTTAATCATTGCTTACCTACTTCTTTTTCTCTTCCAAAAAACTAACCTACTACTACTTTCCCTCTCAAGTGAACCATATTGGAAAGGAGTTGGATTTTCGTTTTTGTGCTCGGAACAAAGTAACTATCAAAGCCTCGTCCCTCTCCACCTACTAAATTGTGTTTTTTATTTTATATATTTTATGATATCTCTTTGGTTAATTACTTCTATCGTTCACCATATATTGTATAGTCCAAAATTAAATATTTTTACATTTATTCTTCACTTTAGTTTTCTCCTTCATTGTTGTCGTCAAAAGCTATGAAAGCAACATCATCTTAAAGTAATCGAAATTATCCCCACAATTAAAGGAGTATATTATCACTAATAAAAGAAATTTTAAAAGAAGTTCATTGTGTATTTCAATAAGGGATCTAATGACAGAAAAGAGGTGACAATGGTGAATATTCGGTGAATCTATATTAGGGGATGACAATGTTAATTAGTTGGCTCACCTGTCTTTAATGTAATGTACATAAGTGTGCATTCACTCACTTGGCAGAAACACTTGGGTTAGCAAGTGAAACTTGTATGGAATACAGCGAGGACAATGTGGAAAAAAATTGTGGATCCAATATGATGATGTACCAATAATTTATGATCGGGGCATTCAATCCACGAGTCGATTGTGAAAATTAGGAACAAAGAAATTCATTTTTTCCCGTCACACACTTGTCTAGATGAGTTTGTAAATCCATAAACAATCCGTTGTGATGTAATGTAGTGAGTAGCACGTCTCTAAGAGAATAATAAGTTCAAAATCAATAGGTGGTTATCTCGATGGTGATCTTGTCCCTAAATGGTGGTTCTATGTGTAGTACATCATTAGTTGGATCTAAGTTGGAGTGTTATTGAAAATGACATTGTTGCAGGCTTTTCATATGGGTCACTGATAAGTTCTGCTATAAAGGATAATTGAGTTTGTTGTAATATTTAAAGTTGAAGAAATCGATGAGAGAAGTCTCACGGATGACTAAGTGAGCACGAGTGACGAGTTCACTTTGTCAGTGAATTTCAGTGACGTAGGAAAAGAGGAAATTTGAGATATTTTACATCTTGACATTTCCAAGAGATAGAGGTTGATTGGCGACAACTGAACAATAGTTTTCCAAGTGTATTATCTATGTTAGACCGATCGGAATTGATAACAACCCATCATATGAGAGTCTAGTGGGGGGTGATCATAGTGTCATGGATCAAACTAAATGGCAAACCCATCCACATTCTTCTAAGCAGTCCACATCATG
The DNA here is from genome assembly GCA_946122785.1 of Linum tenue. NCBI lineage: Eukaryota > Viridiplantae > Streptophyta > Magnoliopsida > Malpighiales > Linaceae > Linum > Linum tenue. The sequence continues at coordinate 63,310,313 of CAMGYJ010000004.1, read as the reverse complement.
AGGGTTAGGAGGCGTTGGTTAGGTTACCAAAGACATAGAAATGTGTATAGTACTATAGTTGCGTACATACATATATACTAAATGATTAAGCAAACAATAATAGTGATTAGGAAAGGGGCACTCATGCAATAAACAAAGAGGAAAGGGGAAATGTAGTTTTCTTTATGTGCTGCCCATGTGGTTGAGTGGACCCAACGAAAAGAAAAATGGAAAGCAAACTACAAGAAAGAAACCCTTATATGAAACGGATTCCACAAAAGAAGATGACTTTTAGATTTTCTTAGCGCCAATATACAACCTTGCATTGCAAACATCAATCACTATATAACAATTAACAAGTGTATACACAAGCATTAAATAATTTTGGGGTTGCATTATTGCTACTCAATTCACAAGAGAGAAAAAAAAAAAAGAATTCTTCTTTGTCTTCCCTTTCTTTTCTTTCTCTTGGCTTTGTGTTATGTTGGCCTAATGGGTCCTCCAACCCTAAAGGGGAAACTTACTCACCACCCCTTTTGGTTTTTAAAGAAACTAAAAGCAAAAGAAGGGCATATAAGGCCACTATATGATGTATAGTGTTCTATACGGTCATATATACACCTCCTCTTTCCACCTTACCTTCTTTCTTCCCCTTTCTTTCTTACCCACTAAAGATGGGGTGAATTTTGTGCAAGAAAGGAAGGGTGAAAGAGAGGAAGAGAGTATCTTTTGTGTGTGTAGGATGAATATACCCAAAAGGAATAATGATAATGACAATAGTCACAATAAGATTTAGGAAGGATTAGGAAGCAAAGAAAGGTGCACGATGAGGTATGCCTTTTCTTCGTCTTGAGTTGGAAGGAGGTGGAGGAGGTGTGGTCGGGTAGATGTCATGTTGTGTGCCTTCGCGCAATTCTTGATCATCCTCCCTTGACGATGATGTGCTTGTTAATCTTGAAGATATTTGAGCTTCCCTTCTCCTCATCATTATTCTTTCTTGCATCCCTAACAATGTAGAGCCGTCTTCTTCTATTGCTTCTCCTTGCACATCTCCTCCTCCTACATTCTTGCCTTCCATGCTAAAGCTAGCATCTCCATTCCTCTTTATCCCTACAAGCTACATAATGGATAGCCAACAAAAACAACAAGAAGTTCTCTTTGTAAATAGTTTGCTATCGGCCTATTTCAGTACGATGGACGACCAAACAAACAATCAGACAAAAGAAGAGACATATTGTTGATATAGTTACGTAAATAGCCTACTACAAAAATAACATGAATCCAACACAACTAGTCAACACTTACAAGTGTGTCGTATCTCATTTTTCTCCAAAAGCTCAAAGTTTATGTCGTTTTTATACAAATACTCAAAACTTTCGACATAACGGGCTATTAATCGAAACCTCTAGAATTTTACACCAGAATCGAATCCAACACAATTAGTTAACTACCCAAAATTTATATCCTACAACCTAACATTGTCTACCTAGAGTAAATTCCCATGCTAACACAAAACGAACTTTGAAATGCCAACTTGATCATGAATGGTGATGATGATGATGATGATGATGATGATGATGATGATGATGCAATGCGATATAATTTCTATGAATAAAACCCCTCCCCCTCTCTTTATCTTTTTTATAAAAACATATATATGTTATCTCATCATGTCCATGTCTATGAATGGTAGAGTAGTGGTGGTGGTGGTGGGTGGTTACGATGCTGATGGTATGTTTGCCAAAAAACATGCCCCCATTCCTAGCCGTCCGATGAACACACCAACAACAGAGAAAAGATGGCGATGATGATGCTTAAAAGATCAAATGCCAGCATTCATCAATCAATACTACCCTGTTGTTAGCACTATCGCCCCCACTGATCGAATTGCCTAATTTTAGGCAATGCCGGGCCTAACAAAAACACAGCAATGGCGGATTCCTTACCTTGCAACCCAACGAGCAGAAGCGGAATGTGTCGAGCAAGCTCCGCCCACAAATCTCGCAAATGTGGGCGACGCCTTTCCCGGACTTGGGCTGCGGCCGCTCGTTCAAGAACAGAACTCTGGCGCTGTTTATGACGTACGTCTGTACCCCGCTGATGTCCAGCACCTTCTGTATCTCCCCGACCCTCACCACATCGTGATACGAAGACCTCCGAATCTGGCATCAAAATCCCTAATTAGCAATTACCCTTTTCCCCAATCGGAAGGAATCGAATTGGGTATCAATCGAAAAAGAGAAAAACTCTGTGAATCGAAAACCTGGATGACTTGATGATCCTTGTGGCGGGAAGAGCGGCAGTAGAAGCAGAACGACTCGCCTTTGCAATCGAGACAGTACATGTTGCATTCGCTCCTCGCGGCGTCCCTGTGGACCCGGCAGACGGAGAAGAAGGCAGTGCTCAGCAGCGACTCCAGCCACGCCGGCACCGACATTGTTGATTTATTGCCTCTTTCTTACTCTCCTTTCCTCCCTTCCTCCGCCGCCGGCGGAGGTAGAAAAGCGGTTGACTGAGAGGTGGACGGCGCTAGAAGGAATCGAAGTCGCCGCCGCGCATTGCGTGTCTTTTGTCTTTGCGGGAAACGATCCGCATTACCGTTTTGATACTAATGGCTTTTCTTCTTCTGACGGAGGGAGAGGAGAATCGGGCGGTGGAGAAATTCGATCGGCGGGGAATGCGCCGATTTCGCTTCCCCCTGGAGAAACTGAAGCGGCGGCGGCGGGACGGCGGGTGGAGGAGTGGCGAAACGGCCAGGGGGAAGAGAAACAGAGGGAGGGAGGGAGAGGAGAGAGAAATGGGGGAAATGGAATGGAGGGAGAGAGAGAAAGAAAGAGACCTGAAACGACCAGAAATGAAGAAAACTTGGAAATAAACGACGAGAGGATTCTTGGCGACAAAGCTGATAAAAATTGGGAGAAAACTAAATAAATGCGGTAATAACTTTGCATAGGGACGGTCGAGATGGACCGGGCCGTCGGATTGAGTTTCGGGTGAACCAAAGTCAGGGCCTCAGGGCTCCCTATTTTTATAATAAAATCATGGGTTCGACCGTAGTAGTTCATTCACTTTTTTTTCCAGTTAATTTGTTATTATCACAATCAATCTGAAATGCGTTATTAATCCATTAACGAAGAATTACAATCCCATGTGCACTCTGCATACAAGAAAATAGGAGAGGATGGACCAACCACAATTTCTGTTCATCGCAAGATAGGCCGTATTGGCAAATAATGATGCGAGCAGTTGGCCTGACGATCCGTTTTACAATAAAAAAAGAATAAGTGTGAAGTCGAATTCGTGCTATTTCGCCTCTAATCTCTTAAAACAATTAAGCAATCTCCAGCACAGGGAAGAATTTGATTTGGTATTTTACCGCATCAAAAACTTGTTTTATAAGTTGTCTAGGGTGATCAATGAGCGTATATTTTTTTATCTCGTTCAAATTTGAGCAGAATCGAAGTTGCATCGGATAACAAACTAATATTCAGAATTTGCTACTAGTACATATCAATGTTTTTTCCCTCTTTACCAATGATCATGAATCGTACATATCATAATTCACGATCGACGGTGAAACCACAACCAAATTCGGCATGAACGGGAGGAACCGAGTCGGTTCATTTGGCTACCCAAGGGAATTTTGATTAGCTGTTTACAGTGAGGATCATGATATGCAATCCCGCCACGTGGCAGGAAGTGTACTAATTTTAGGCTGGTGCTGAGGTTGGCCAGGGAATGACCAAACCGAATCGAACCATGTGTTGGGAAAGAAAATGGGAAGTAGTAATTATTGCTCTTTTTCTTTCTTCTTAAAGGAAGTATTTAATTTTTGGAAAATGGAAGATAGGGTTACGTAGATTTTCATGTAGGCTCTTCTTGAATATAACAATAATAAATAGATACACATACATGGTCATACCAAAGAATCAATTAAAAAAATATAAGGACACCCTTATTTCACATGTATTTACATGGATAAACTAGATCGGAAGAAAGTCTTCCTAGATGTGGGTTATTGAGAATGATTTTTACCAATATAGGTCATTGAAAAGATCGTTCGAAGAATAGGTCATATGATGGTCTCTCTATATAACCGAGGAGAGAAGTATTAAGAGTGTAAAAATGACTAATCGATACAAAAATCGAAGGAAATATTGTGATTTCAAAAATAAAAGGAAATACTAGGAAGTATTATGGAAAATTTGTTTTGGACTGTGATACTATACTTACTAGGGGTGGAGAACAATTTTGAGTAATATATGTCATGTTCCAAGTTTTGCAGGTTAGGGGCAGCATCTCGAATGGGTTATTCTCATATGGCAGGAGAAGGCCTGATAGGGTTGTGGCTAATCGATTGTCGTGGACAATAGTATTAAGTCACTTATGACGAGTGAGATGTCAGAGACTATATGATACTAGTCTTGGCGTTTCTTCTTCACAAGAATCACAACTAACTACTCGAGTCAAGTTTGAAATTCACCTGTTTGTTGTAGGTAGCCACACTCAGCAGGAGAGTAGTTGGTAATGTTTATTTAATAGAAGAGGATCATAATGGTTTGGCAAGTTTATTATTTTTATCGAAACTCAATAAAGAATGAGCCTAAATTAGCTTTCTTCACCAAATGGCCTTCTAACCCAACCAAATCATCAAGATACAAGCTTTCGCCTATCAATTTCCAAAGAAGAAAGACAATTGTTTAATATTCAATTTGGATAACTATTTGCTTCACAAAACAACTGGTTTTAGCTGGCAATTATGAGTCTGTGACATTAAACTTGTGTCCAAAAAAGGGTGAGGCAGAAGGAGCGTTTGTGACTTGTGAGTCCATCTTTTAGGAGCGTTAAACTTTTAGAAAACTTATTAAATTAATTATTTTTCAAAATACCAAGTCCAACAAATCGGTATTAAAAATAGTATAAATCGTAATTTTTGCCCTTTTAACTTGTGTAGACAGGCAAAAAAATCATATAACCGTAAATTTTAAATTCATCACATTAAGCATCAAAGAGACTGGAGTAATAAAACACGACTGTTGACCATCATACCCTTACACGAATTAAATTATCTTATAGTTTTTTAATTATTTCCAAAAATCCCTTTAGTGTATTTATCGAATATTAATGTGCTGCGATAACATTAGCTTGTATATCAAGGCAATGTACTATAAAAATAGCACTTTTATAATGACAATGGGTCCCTTTTGGAAGGAATTCTCTGACTAGTACAAAATGAAAATCGAGTATTTAATCCAAAGTGTGTCAGGAATTAAGTACATATATTGGAATCATGTCAGAAGCTTCATAATAATTGCAGAATATACCATTCCCGACACTTTTACAGAAAGCAAGGCATCATATGACACTTTTCCAAGTTGTACGTTTGATAAAAAAAATTATAAAGCTAATCGTGATAATTAACAAGAAATAGGTCTTTTTTCTTTTACACCATTTGGAGGATACTTTGGGCTTTCTCTTTCGTTTTGTTCTTGTTTTGTTGCGGTGAGCAGATTTCCACAGTACAAATGTTAGGTGAATCAAATAAGATGAATTATGATTGTGATCACTCTAATTGAAAATCAATTGAGCGATGATGAAACGAATGCTTTAACGATCAAGTAGAATATTACAACTTTCAAGAGGAAAGTTTGGAGTGTGGCGGAAAATCAATTATTCACGGTGAAACAAACGGATACTTATAAAAAGAATGTGATGATCAGGATATTGTTAGATGATTTGTCCACATTTATAACCTACCTAAAACTTTCATATAATCCCAACTCAATTGTTATCATCATTCGTCGAAACCATTTGTTATCTCATGTTTGATTCTTTGTGCACAACCACACATATGCCAACATCATATAAGGTCACCTAACTAGCTTCTTATTCTATATTAGATTATGTGTTGGACGTGGAATTCTCGACACGGTTCAGCTTACCATCCAAAAATTACATTTGCTATTTAAGGTAATGATCGGTCCGAAAATATAAACGTTAGAAGTATGGTATATGTTATCATTTCTGCATTATCCTAGTCCAACCCGAACTCTGGGTTTAACAATGAGACTTGCTAGCACAAATGTTATAGTTTTGGTTGGCCCTAGTGAATTGATCACTTTCAAAATCCTCGAATTATCAAGGATGAAGAATCCTTTAATCATTCAATTCCGCGACTAATCATATCACCCAAAGCACATGATTAGTGTAATCTCATGAAAGCCTGTAGGGTTAAGTAAGGATATAAACTACAAGGTTTTGACAGGAAAGTGCCAAATGAAGTTGATTAAGGGGAATCAAATTCTGGTAGCTTATATCTTTCAGTCAATAGGCTGTCGCTTGTTACTACAACAGAAACCCCTCCATGATTCCAAATTATGTAATGCCCGTGAGACACATCACCGCCACATGGACATGGTAGCATTACCTACCGGAATCATTCAATACCATTAGGGTGCGTTTGGATACAAAGATTTGGATTTGGTATTTGTGATTTGGATTTTCAAATACCAAATCATGTGTTTGGATATTAATTACATTTGGTATTTGGATTTGTCTCAAATTCATGGGGTGATTTCCAAATACATGTCTAGTGTATTTTTTGTCAACTTCAAATACATTTCAACAACTAGTGATTTGAAATACCTCCTAACAAAAGAATGGACCTATTTGTAAAATATGAAAAGTTTAGGTACTATAGTGTGAGGCAAAACATATAAAGGTACCAAAATGTAATTTTACCATCAAAATTTCAGGACCTTTTTGTAAAATTTTAAAAGTTTAGGTACTAAATTGTAAGAAAAAATAATTTTGGGTACCAAACTGTAATTTACCAAAATTTGTAGTAAGTGACCAGAAAATTAAAATTTGAAATTGAAAATCATAAATACAAAAATACAAACAAATTACAAATGAGTATCCAAACAATGAATTTGAATTACATGTATTTCAAATGCTAATACTTCAAATACATCCATTTCAAATGCTAGTATTTCAAATACCTTATATTTAAAATACACTTATCCAAACGCACCCTTATATTATTGGACTTTCAATAAGAAACCGAGTTATCGAGTCAGATAAGTTTTTCATATAGTTTTGGGGTTTACGATCGAGAAGTTTCATGTTTGAATCTTGACGAGACCATATATTAACAAACGGATTCTGACATATGACATGAGTGTCCAAGCTCATGGTTGTAATTAAGGAAGTGGTTAAAATTTATAAAGCAGGGGCGGAGCCAGGATTGGGCGATCGGGGGGGCCGGAGTTAGCTAGTACACTATCGTCGAAAGTAAACAAATGATGAGAAAATTATTAAGAAAATAATAATATTATTATTAATTAATAGTATAATAACAATATAAGACTTTATTTGATATTAAAAAGTCACTCAAATTATAATCTAAAACAAATTTTCTAAATGCTATGTTTAACAAATTATTAAAAGTAAAATACTTATAAAACATACTATAAAAATTATAAGATTGCTCTTTGTCAAATAAAAAGTTACATAATTAATCATCTAACCAAGAGAATCATTAAGAATATAAATTTAAAAGTTGAAGAAATTAATTAAACTATATTTTAATTTTAAAGAAATTAAAATTGACCTATATATGATAATTATTAACTTATTAAATTGGTCTTTGGTCAAATTAAACTACTGTACATTAAACTTCCATGTTCTAAAATGTTAAAAAGGGAGGTGCACTGAGTTCGAACCCGGCCACTCAATTTAACAGGCATGAATCCTTCCGCTGAGCCACCCAAACATTGATGTCACAATTTTGCACACAAATTTACTTATATTATTAGGTGTATACGTAAATTTTCAAATTCCTATCGACCTTAACACGTGATTTCATAATTCTCGGGGGGGCCGGGGCCACCCCGAAGAACAACATAGCTCCGCCCCTGTTATAAAGAGACTTTCTCCCAACAAGTCGAGATATTGGGATTAGTTGGTTTATGACGTGGTATAAAGTTAGTTTGATTGTGAAGCCTCGTGTTCAAGTACTCATCACGACTCAAAATATTAACAATTGTGTCAAAGGACATGGTGTGGTGGACATGTGCAGATTTTAAACTCATGAGTTGGCTTTCATTTGGGTTAGGAGCGTAAGGAAGTGGTTAAGATCCATAAACAGACTCCCCCCATACAAGTCTAGTTGTTGGGACCGGTTGGTTTGTGACATGGTATCAGAGCCGTTTTAATCGTAAGGTCTCGTGCTCAAGTCCTTACAACCCCAATATTAACATTTAACAGTAGTGTTAAAGCATATGGTATGACGGGCCTGTACAAATTTCCAACCCTTGATTTGACTTTCGTTTGAGGTGACATGCAAGGAAATGGTTAAAATCCATACATAGACTTCTCCCAACAATTCGAATTATTGAGACTAGTCGATCGGTTTATAATAATGATAGGACTTTTGTTGAAGGGAAGATGTAAAGAGATGGAATAAGATACATTTTTTAACCCTAGCTCATTGTGTGATTGGAAACATTTCCCTCATGAGATAAGACTTCCTTCCAAGGCGCTAACCGCCATTCCATTGGAATAATGTGTCACCCTGGAAAAAGGACCGTCGGTGCCCAACTACGGCCAAATTTCTGCTTGGACCACCCCCCTTATATTTGCCTTCACTTTCAAGCAATATTGCCCTAAATTAATTAGTTAAATTATTGCTGAATCTAATGGCACAGTTTGAACAACATCGAGATCAAGAGCAAAGCACATCCCAAACTAAATTAAATTAGATAAGCGCATACATAATAATATATAGCTCTCGGATGATACACAATTTTTGACAATACCGATAATGTAATTAATTTCATCGTTAATTATACGAGAAACATGATTAATCATGTCGTGTTTTCATGAGTAAGGCAAACATTTTTTTTGTTTCATATTTGTACTCGTTTTGGAACTGGATGTCGGTTGTACTGGTCTAAAATAGTCAATTTAGACCTTAAAAGAAATTGGACATGACTTTTAAAGGAGAAGTTTTGAAGAAAAATATAGAAGAAACAGAACAAGTACTATTTTGAGTGAGGGATGGAGAAGTGCCAACTTCCCACTTCCCCTCGGCGCAGCATATGAAAGAAAATATATAGGACACTATACCTACCAAAATGGACCAATGATTGGAATATTGATGGAATAGTTCTAAAACGCAAGCCAAAAAAATAATAATATTGCTTGCAGCCCATCTATGAAAATTCATGAATCGTGCTTAGTTAACCCCAGATGAAAATATATGATCAAGAGTAGACTATGGAAAGGGCTAAATTGCAAGTTTGGTCACTCGAATTGCTACAAAATTTCATATTTGGTCACTCGAATTCGTTTATTCCATTCGTAGTCACTTAAATTAGTTGAACAGTCCAAGTTCGGTCACTCTCCGTTAAGCTCCGTCAGACTCCGTTAGTGCCGTCAGTTAACTGCTGACGTGGCTAACAGAGATGTCTAGTCACCCAATTTTAACACAAGAAAAAACAGAAATTGATCTGCCACGTCAGAAAAATATGACACCTCATATAAACACAACCCAACCCACCCAACCTAAAAAAACCATTAGCCCACCCAGAAATCAAACCCGTGACCCATCCACCCTTCTTCTTCTTCCTCTATACCCTACATCTGCCGCCGATGGGGGATTTCCCCTTTATCGATTCTGCTTCGGCCGACAGTCGTCGCTGGATCCCATATGACGGAGGCCGATCAAGGAGGAGCTGCTGGCGGTCCCGGAGAACTTGGACTGCACGATGCAGCTGCTGTTCATGGCGTCCCGCGGCGACGCGCGAGGGGTCGAGGATTTGTTGAACGAAGGGATTGATGTCAACAGCATTGACCTCGACGGGAGGACCGCGCTCCACATTGCCGCCTGCGAGGGACACGCAGAGGTCGTCAAGCTTTTGCTCAACCGGAGGGCCAGTATAGACGCTCGCGATCGTTGGGGGAGCACTGTGAGTCCCTTATTGCTTCCCTTCTTTGTTCCCCTCTTCAATTTGGGTAATGGATGCTGTTTTGGGTAATTGGAATTCGGATTGTGTGTTCCTTGGTTGCCTTGTTTGATCCAATTTGGGTAATTGTTTATGGCTAAGTTAGAAATGACGGTTTTGTAGCAGGGAGATGGAGGGGAAATCCGCCGGCGGCGGCAGATGTAGGGTATAGAGGAAGAAGAAGAAGGGTGGATGGGTCACGGGTTCGATTTCTGGGTGGGTTAATGGTTTTTTTATAGATTGGGTGGGTTGGGTTGTGTTTATATGAGGTGGCATGTTTTTCTGACGTGGCGGATCAATTTCTGTTTTTTCTTGAGTTAAAATTAGGTGACTAGACATCTCTGTTAGCCACGTCAGCAGTTAACTGACGGCACTAACGGAGTCTAACGGAGCTTAACGGAGAGTGACCGAACTTGGACTGTTCAACTAATTTAAGTGACTACAAATGGAATAAACGAATTCGAGTGACCAAACATGAAATTTTGTAGCAATTCGAATGACCAAACTTGCAATTTAGCCCTATGGAAAGAGTTGAAAATTCCCATGAAGAAACGTAGGAAAGATAGAGAAAGGAGAGGTGTGTTATCACGAGGGTCTTTGTAACATGTTTTAACTGAAAATCAAGTTCGAGAAAAAGCTATAGTTTTCGACAAAAAGAAGCAGATCGATCTTTTATTCATTAATCGATAGAAGTATAGATAAATACATTGAAAGATATGCAATGGTAAAATCGAGAATACATATATAAACCCAATTCGCGTGAAGGAGGAGCGAGGAGGTAGGTAGAGAACATGTTATTCAATCCATCATATTAGTAAGAGAATGTCACAACAGAGTTATATCTAGGATGCATCATGAAAGAGTCCGATTATAGTGAAAAATAAATCACACTGAATAACGTCAGTGATTTCCACATCCATCAAAATTAAGCTCTACAATGGACTTAGTAACTACATATTCCCATTGAACACTCTATCAATTTGCAATGTCTGTTTCCTCTTTTGTGGGATTGTGTTGTGGGGAAAGTATGTGTTCAATGAGTAATATATCCACATGGAGCTGCAATGCCTTTTGAGCTCACCCCAAATCCCAAAAACATGCTTCACTGTCCACATTTATAATCCAATTGGCATAACATGTGTATATGGGGAAAAGCTATGCAGGAATTTCCAATCAATAAATTAAGCAAATAAATGATGATAATAATAATAATATTTGTTTAGGAATTGCCAGAATGGAAGTGTTGGTTTTTGCCCAAGATCTTGGGGCTGTCTGGCTTTAGTGATTGACATGATGCCATTGTCTTGAAGTACATACATCCTAATATTTGATGAGCTGAGCTGGTTATAGAAGGAGTGAATAGACATGTCATGATTTAATCTAAATTCTTTAAGAAAAAGCGTTGAACAAATAAAAGATAAATTTAAGAGTGTGAGAGACTGATTCAAAGAAATAACTCAAGAATAGTTGTTAAAGATATACATTTGGAAAGGTATTTTGGTCGATAAATTCATATGTGAAAATTAGTTAAGTGATAAGAACGAAAATGCTGAAAATTAATTATTAGTTTTTAAAGAACGAGTTAAGATATTATTTATGAATTTGGATAATCGATGATCCTTTTCATAAATCAGTTGGTCTCGATAACTCGAATTATTGGGAGAAGGATTATTATAAATTTTATACCACTCTTTTACAATCCTCATCGTTTAGATGACGGTCTATAAATTTCTAACCGTTTCATTAGCATATACACATCTTAGATTTTCTCGATACCCCACTTATTTTCTGTTGCATATGCTCTTCGTTTTCAATGAGCAGTTGCATGATGTAACATCTTAAACCTTTTCCAACAATATATAGTTTGCTATGGACCTAGACCTTCACGATTTTTGTCTTAAGTTGCCTGTCAAGTTGACTTCCCATAAGATCACCAATCATTGTTGTGCTCCATAACGAGCTCGTCTTCCATTTCACCACAAAATATATCTTGTCATTTAAAGTCGGTTTCTTATTTTTAATATTGGAGCTCTCCCGTACTTTGTTGATTTCGGATTCTTCTAAAGTGTTACACGTACTACTCTCATTGCTTGATATAAAATAGGAAACCCCTCGGTTTGAAACATCATGGATCGACATGGTGCTAAGTCCAGAGCGGATCGGGTAGGCTTGGTTCTATCCGGTGTTGAAAGGTCCGGCCCATCAACAACAGTTCATTATGGCCCTAGCGAAAATGCGGAGGACACATCTTCGCCTGGGTTTTCTTTGTAGAAACAGAGAGGGCCTCTCCGTTTAATTTCCCTTCTGTTCTCTGATTAGGGTGGAGTAGGATGGGAATTTGAACACGTCTTGTCGGATATTAGCTGATATGATTTTTGTTGGGTAGGGTATTACTCGATCGCAGTAGCATTGGACTAGCAAAGTGTTACTACTTTCTACGCAGCCTGTTCCATTTTTACCTGTTTTATCTCAATTTGTCTATTATTTATTTCGTCAATCATACTTTCACTTGATGAAATTTTCAATAGGCAGAAACTTTGATCTTTCAATTAATTAGAATCATTCACTCATTGTATTATACTATTTTTCATTTATTAAGTGTTTTCCCTTTGTTTAATCAATTTTTTTTATTTTTTGCATTTTATTTCTTCAAATAATATATGATAATGAGTCATCCTGCCTCGATCAATACACGGGCGAGTATAATTTGATCTGATCCACGCTTGGCACCGTAAAAAAAATAGGCGATTCTTACAAAAAAAAAAACAGGTGGTCACAATAACCCGAATTGTTGGGGGTGTTCAATTATGGATCATATACCATTTACTAACAGACCCTCTGAAATGAAACCACCTTATATATGTTAGTGTTGTGGTATATGATTCACGAGTGAACCTCTCCCAACAACTCGAGTTATTGGGACCAACTGGTTCTTAACATGGTATCAGAGCCTAGAACCGAAAGGTCATGTGTTCGAATCTCCACGACCCCCAATATTAACCATTGTCTTTCAAGCACATGGTATGGTGGGCCGTTGACATGGTATCAGAGCCCCTTCTGTGACCGAGAGGTCTTGTGTTCGATTCCCGGTGACCCCCATTTGTTAAGCACATGGTATTCTTGTCTTCAGACCAGTGCAAACTTCAAGCCCTTGTGAGTGGCTTTCGTTTGAGGGGGCGTGTTAGTGTTGTGGTATATGATTCACGATTGAACCTCTCCCAACAACTCGAGTTATTGAGATCAACTGGTTCTTGACATGGTATCAGAGCCTTATGTGACCGAAAGGTCTTGTGTTCGAATCCCGGTGACCCACGTTTGTGAAGCACATGGTATCGTGTATTCAGACCTGTGCAAACGAAAGCCCTTATGATGTGACTGGCTTTCGTTTGAGGGGGCGTGATAGTAAATGGTATATGATTCACTATTGAACCTTTCTCAACAACTCGAGTTATTGGGAGCAACTGGTTCTTGACAATATAGACCTTGAAGTTTGCATAAGTCTAGGGACCATGTGCTTAACAGACCATATGAGGTCATCGTAATTCAAAAAGAAGACCTCTCAATCATATAATGTTGTGATACCATGTTAAAACTAGCTTATCTCAATCAATCAATTTGTTATGAAAACTTTGATCATAATCATATATCACTTACTAAGAGATACGAGATGGGTATGAGTACCGACTACCGAGATACCCGCCCCTCCACATCCTACCCGTTTGCCATCACTAGTGTGGAGTATGTTTTTTCATTCGATCCTACAAAACCCAGCAAGTAAACATCGAAGAAAATTTAGATACAGATTTAACCATGTATTGTGGATAAATTCCACTAAAAGGTGGACTTGGATGAAATCTACTGCCGTTTTGGTTTAATTTAATTCAATGAATTTGAAATCCCACTTGGGATGCTACTTGTTAATTTACGATTTCAATAATTTCTTACTATCGTTCTTGTCACTATTCGACGATCCCAATAATGTCATTATTTCTCATTTCACTTATTCTCTCTCTTACTTCGAACGGACTCTAAAGATTATTTTATTTCAATGCATTACATCACCTACTATGCACTTCAAATTGATACAATTCCTGTACCTATATTTCAAGCTCTTTTTCATTACAAGCAATCCATTCATTGTAACAATTTACCGTTGAAATGGTCTTTGAATTTGACTTATTTTGTTGATTGTTTACTCCAAAGTTCGAACTCAATATATAATGAATTTTCTAATCCTCACATTACCACTAGACCAACTTCTTGAAATTCTTATTTGATTTTGTGCGTTGGAAAGTCAAATTAGAGTAGGAAATATGATATCTAAGCAAGCCTCTACATTTTATCCGGCCCCTAGCCCTTGAACGATAGAAGGACTACTTATCTTCTCTTAGATAGAAGCAGATGTGATATGTCCTCAAAAGTGTTACAAATTCAACAAGGGGTGGTGGCGCAGTTGGTTAGCGCGTAGGTCTCATAGCCAAAGAGTAATCCTGAGGTCGAGAGTTCGAGCCTCTCTCACCCCATAAACCGATTTTGCCAATCCTTTTTTTCTTCTTCTGAACTTCTATTTGCTGCTGCACGCCTGCATCTTCTCTCTCTAGCTCAATGAATAACACGCGTGAAAAAAATGCTCTCTTCCTCGAAGAATTTGAGTATTTGACTGCACTTCTGAAATCATAAGATGTCCCTACATATGCTGCTGGACAAGAAGATGCTCCCTTGTGTACAGGTTCGGTCACGACAGCAATGCATTCGATACTGCTTATTTGCCTTTGAGTTGTCCGCTGGGCAAACGAGCAAAACAAGGGATTTGGCTCTGCCTTTGCTTGGCTGGAGTTGTGCTAGCTAGGGTTACCGAGATGATGGCCTACAGCATTCGTCAACAACCCCTCGAGTACACAAGGATCACAGTTTTTGTCTTGCTCGTCCCGATATGTGTTATAACTCGTTACTCGAGACAATCCGAGTGCGATTGTCGAGTTGATCATGGCTTGTAGTGTACGTAGTTGCAACCAAGTACGTCTCTCGGGTTGTAGAATAATTTGATTTTAATCAGTTAGTCATTGATGTGTATATTTTCTTCGAATCACATGTCGAAATGAGGTGGACGATAATTTACCTGATCTGACTAGGGCGCATTTACTGCTAGATTGGTTCGTATGATGATCGAGGCACCAACTCCATCCCATTATCATTACTAACCACATAGCATTCGGAAGGTTGAAACAAAGATCTTTTTATAAATTGTGTATTGTATCAATACTATGAACATTTTGCAACAACATTCATCTTAGTCGCTAAATATTTTGATGATTAGTTACTCGCATCGTCATATGAATTTGTTGAATACTCATAAACAGAGCGCTCTCTCGTTTTCGACATGAAATAGTAGTAAGAAACCCGATTGGTGACATTTGGACGTTGTATTCTCCGACGAAGTTTACTGAACAGAATAAGTGGCAATATGCTAATTGAATTGCGTTTACGAAACATGATAGAGAGTTTTATGAACCGCAAATATGCCGGCCCATATATACTCTGCCTTTAAGCAACTGTCTTCTAACGTTTTCATTTTCTGTGTTATATATAAACTCTTTGCCCGACCAAATAACGGAAACATCTTAACAACCATAAACATAGAACTATGGCAGACCGCTCTGTTCATTCCCAGTCTCGTATTTTTCTACTCTCTACTTTTCTGGTTTCTCTTCTCCTCGTGCAACTTCCATGGAGGCCGTCTCTTGCGTCGGCGGCGGATGCAGCCGGTGGAACCGACGACGGGTCCGAACAATGGGGCTACGTCGAAGTCAGGCCAAGTAAGCAACTTTTCGTCATCTTCAGTAATTTTTAATGAATGTTACTCTTTGGTCCCTGAAATTTGGTACTTCTATAAATTATGCATAAAAAAACTTTTGTAACTATCTCAAACAAGTTGTTGAATTTTTCACAATGGTTCGCAATTCGATCATTCCGGTCGAAGTTCTTTTTTTTTTTCAATGTGGCAATATAAATCAGGCATTTTCCATAATTGAGGTAATGGACTGATTTGATTGAGAGTACGACGTAACTGAAAAATCTGTTGAATTCGATTAAAAGAAATAGCCCAGTTTTTAAAACGTAAGCGATTTTACAATAATGCGATGATTCAACCTGAAAAATTCCTTCCACTAGACCTAGCTGCCATGTTTACTTGGAAAAGTTTTGATCAAATTGATTAATTAGCAAATGTGATTAATTATTACTTTGTTGTATGCACAGAGGCTCACTTGTTTTGGTGGCTTTACAAGAGCCCAAACAGGGTTGACGATCCGTCAAAGCCCTGGCCCACGATTTTATGGCTCCAAGGCGGCCCGGTTAGTATTCTGACAAGAACCTGTTCTTAATATCACAATTAGTCATATATCTTCATTAACGCTAAATCTTTGATCAAAGTTAATTAATGAAATCCATTGTTGACTCAGGGTGGCTCCGGCGTTGGATTCGGGAATTTCGGAGAGTTGGGACCGTTAGATTACAACCTGGAGCCGCGTAATTTTACATGGCTCAAGAAAGCAGACCTATTATTCGTAGTAAGCACAATTGATCCTAATAATACGAGTTATGTGCCTTTGACAAGCATAACAAAGTGGTTTTCTAAGCTCTGTCCGTCCTTTTCTTTTTGGGTTAACTAATTCAGGACAGTCCAGTGGCGACCGGGTTTAGCTACGTGGAAGACAATTCGTTGGTGGTTAGAACCGATGTGGAAGCTGCAACTGATTTGACTACCTTGTTGAAGGCACTCTACAATGGAAACCAAGCCCTTCAGAAGAGCCCTCTCTACATTTTTGCAGAGTCCTATGGAGGGAAGTTTGCGGTCACTCTAGGTATTTCGGCGGTTCGAGCGATCGAAGCAGGAGAACTGAAACTCCGGCTTGGAGGTAAGCCAGTCGCGTCGATCATCCAAACAATTCGAGTAAGTTACGTTAGGATATGATTCGCTCACTTGTTGATGATTTTGATTTATTTCTTTGCAGGAGTTGCTCTAGGCGACAGTTGGATTTCCCCCGAAGATTTTACGGTACTATCGTATTGATATAACTATTGGTGAAGCTTGTTAATTCTGGAGTCGATCGATCATAAATAACAATAATCATCTAATTTATGATATCTTGGTTCCAGTCTTCTTGGGCGCCGCTTCTAAAGCAAGTTTCGCGGATTAGCAACATTGGGTTGAACAAATCAAATAGGTGTTTATCTTTCATTGAAGAAAAGAATTACGATACAGATAATGATATGATATACTAATACGGATAAATAATTAATTGGAAAACAAAAAAACAGCATTGCTTTGCAGATCAAACATCAGCTGGCGGAAGGCAAGTACGAAGATGCAACAGACTCGTTTGGTGAACTCGAGAACCTAATTTCAGACTATAGCAATAATGTGGTGAGTTAATGTTTGAGTCTATCGTACCAACCTAAAAATGATCGTTATTTCGAAATATTTCAATAATCTCGCAATGAATGTAATCTTTCACACATTACCACTAGACCAATCGTTAGAAATTCGTCATTGAATATTACCGGTGGTAATTTCCGAATCACGTTTCAGGATTTCTACAACTTCTTGTACGACGACGGAGACTCTCCTGTAGCGGCGAACAAAGCTGCCGGACGTCGAAAAAATGCTGCCGAGAAATACTCGTCGAAGTTTCTGAGGATGGGCCAAAGATCATCTTCGTTAGCTCAAAAGTCCACTTCTGATTTTATGAACGGGCCCATTAGGAAGAAGTTGAAGATAATTCCTGAGAATGTCACGTAATAACTGAGCCCAATTACGTTTAATGCCTTGATTACAATTGAAGGACTTTGTGTTGATTATATTGTGAATTTGTGATTATTACGTACAGATGGGGAGGGCAAGGTGGTTTGGTTTTCCCTGCCATGGCTGGTGATTTCATGAGACCTAGAATCCAAGAGGTATAACTAATCCGAAAAAATTCATCATACTCGATTTCGTACGAAAAATGTACGCGCATAATAGTTGCAATCAACACAAAATTCATTACAAATACTCGACCAAATGATGCGATTTGGAGTACATTGGTTATTTACTTTTCTTGCGCAGGTTGATGATCTCTTAGCAAAGAACGTTAGTGTGACCATATACAACGGCCAGGTAAATTATAGACTTGAACTTGATAGCTACCCAGTTTAGTGTAGTGCATAATGCTCAAGTCTCAACCTAAAAAATTGTGTTGTCTGCTGCCACAGGTTGATCTCATTTGCTCAACAAATGGAGCAGAAGCATGGCTTAACAAACTCAAGTACGTTTGTCTAACTAATCAACTAATAATACTCGTTCATGCATGGATATAGCTTGCTTAATCAATCAACACATATATATGTAAAGTGTGCGAGTTTGTACCCTCGAAATAGTTCATCATAATAAAGGTATGATCAAGCGCATGGAGTAACATAAAAAATTGATTTCGTGCATGCTCGATCACCTTTGTCAATGAACTCTATCGCAACCCAATCAATTCTGATCAGTGGTACCCCAAACACAATTTTTTTTTTTCCACTATTGTTAATGGTCTTTGTTTTACTGGTTCAGGTGGGATGAATTGGAGGAGTTCTTGAGCATGGACCGGACGCCTTTATACTGCAAAGGTGAAAATGTGACCACCAAGGCCTTCACTAGCTCTCACCGGAATTTGGCCTTCTATTGGATTCTTTTGGCCGGACATTTTGTGAGTACTCCATTAAACACTCCATAATCAAGCTTGGCCTAATTGTGATCAAGGATCATGATCAAGTAATTAATTAAATTTTTTGTTTAATTACGAACCTTAAACTTGAATATCATTTTCTTCTGTTAACAGGTTCCAGTGGAGCAACCATGCATTTCTCTACAGATGGTGGGAACTATCACTCAATCTCCAAGCAGAGCCTAACCCTAATCTATCCTACATAAATATATTACCATTACGATTGATATGATTCCCTCTTGATTCAATGTAAAATACGATTATTCTCTTAATAAATGATAATTCACCGTAGATCGATTTGCATTATGTGTTGCTGATGGACTACAAGGATATTTAAAGTAGTTGAAAAACATTGGGTTGCTTGTTATTGTATCAAAATTATCAATTAGAAGCTACTTGATAGATTCAAAGCTGAAACTTCCAAGTTCAAACTCAGTGGTATTACTATTGGACTAGGGGTGGGCAATGGGTTGGTCCAGACTCCAGAACAACCGATATTTGGAACATACCACATTGAATCGAATATAATATGGTTTGGTCCTTGGTCCTATGAATTTTACAAATATTAAAGAAAAATGGATAGAATTGACATTTGGATCGGACCATAGTGGACCAACGCGGATCGAATGCACTATTGGTCTGGTCCTTGGTTCTAAGATATCTTTCACTATTGTACCGCGATTCTCTTGAGTTTGGTCTGATCCGGTTCGGAACAGACCGATGCCCACCCCTAGACCAAACCATGTTTATGTGGTCCGGTTCGATATGATAATGACTAGGGATGTAAAACCGTCTGGTCAGGACCTGATCAAACTCACGAGAATTACGGTCCACTAGCGAAAGATATGTTAGGACCAAAGATCGGACCCATATTGCACTTGGTCGGTTTGGTCTAGTCCAAATGGCAATTCGGTTGTTTGTTTCGTATTTATAAAATTCACGCAATCAAGGATGGAACCGCATTATATTTTGTTCGCTATGGTCTGGTCCAAGCGTCACGTTGGTCCGTTGCGCTCCTGTACGAACCAAACCATTGCATACCCCAAATATTGATCAAGCACATTATATAGAATAAAACATAAATAAATAATTTATTTGGATGGAAATATGACTTAAAAAGAAATGAAATTACTCTTTGTTATATCATGCTGTGCATATAACCTTTTGTTATGTTTTGAGCTTTTGTGACCATTTTCATACCCACCAAAAATTCAGCTAGAATTCAAAATCTGATAAAAAATCCAAAGTGGAAAGAAAGAATATGTCAGACAATGCAAATCATCCATTTAGCAAACACATTCTCACCTCACAACCTAATAATCCCGAATACGAACTTCAGAAGGCACATAATTAATCATGAGTGGGATGTTCCTCGCCTTGATTTCAAGATGGCCGAATTCCCCTTTCTCCGAATGAAAGACCGTAAAAGATACATCGTCGTCACCAAAGCGATAAGTATCGTAGCTTTCTGCCATTGAAGTGCCATCACAAATCACCATGACCAAGCACTTCAAATTGCTCGAAATCCCGATGGAATAAGGGATGGTCGCCGCCAGAGCACCGCTCGCAATGACCTGTACTTTGGTCCATGACTCCGATACCCAGTACTTCAAGAGCACCCACATCTCCCAAGACCTGGGATTTTTTCGCCTCATCTTATCATCATCGTCGTAAAGTGGAAAGAAAGCAACCATAGACTCCTCGTTCAACAAACATGAACATTCCCTTTGAATGTACACATCCTGAGAAGAAGGACGAGGCAAATCCAATGTACGAAACTCGTGGCTGCTCAGGTCAAACGAATCAAATAGTAAACCCTCCCCGTGCGATTCCCCCATCATCCAATACAACTTCCCCTTGTGAAGTTGTGTAATTCGGCGACTGGGGAGGACCGGGTTGTAGCCGTCCTCGCGATCAGCTATCTTTGTCCATGAATCAGTCCTCAAGCTGTAGACCTCCGCGGTATAATGGTATCCCCAAGAACCGTCGCTGTAGTCCAATTGCCTGACGATTTTGTAGTCGTTCGATTTCGAATCGAAACCGAACCCAACGGCGTGAAGTTCAGCGCGATAACGGCGATCGCGAGGGAGAGAGAGAACCTTGGTCTCGGAGGTCGCCGGATTCCAGAGAATCAGATCGTAGTCGCCGTCGGATATGCAGATCAGGCCGTTGCAGTATCCAGCGACTTCTATAACCCGATCGTAATAGTGATAATCGTCTTTAAGGGGATTTTCTGGATTGAAGGGTAGGAGCTGAACAGGGGAAGCCGCCGGAAGCAGAGGTTCGAGTGTGTCGGCAGAGTGAAGACTGTAAACCGATCTGCCGTTTTCGTCGCGGAAGTTGAGCATGATTTGGAGATGACGGGAATCGGCTGATTCTTGCTGTCGCAGGATGAAAGAGGGATCTGAGAGGAGAGCGCGCCATGATTTGCAGACGCATCGGAGTCGGCCAATACAGTCGCCGCCGGTGGGAAGCCTCCACAGGATCTCGATGATCAGCTCTTCTGGGATTCGTCGGTTGATCATATCGCTGCAGATGGTTTAGGCTTTAGGGTTCTTGTTCTAAGAGGTTACGGCGATGGGCGTACCACGGTATCTGTATATGAAGGCCCAGAAAACTAAACCCGGCGCCGTTTCGGGTGAGAGATAGGCACACAGGCCACAGCCGGTGAAAATTAGAAACCCCATCAAAATTGAGAAACGGGCAATAGAAACGGGCGAAACGTAAAATTAACCTGATCTCGCGATATGAAGATATGTACACGATTTATTGACTTTTTTTGCAATCTATTGACCTTTGCTAAATTCGGCCCTCGAATAAGAAGAGAAAAAGAACAGGAAATCCATAGAGACGATCACATAAAAACACGCGGAAACAAAAGAAATCATATTCCGTTCATAAACTGCGCCAAAATTCGAAGAAGCTCTCGTTTGAAGTTTCTTTATTTGCGTTACCGTCGGACGATCTGGGGGGGAGGCTTGTTTCCGGAAGTCATGTTCAAATTCTGGTAATTCATCTCGATTTTTCTCTTCTTCGATCGCGCTTTCGATTAGCTTGCAGCTTGCTCAATTTGGGGAATTCGAAGTCGGTTGGATTGTAAAGCCTTAGTAATTGATTAGGAGATCGATTTTAGCTGTTTGGAGGTAGGAGGCGGGGCGGTAGGGCTACTTTGCTCATTTGGTTCTCGGAAATGTTTACCTGATTGGCTTAGCGAGAATGAGAACTTGTCAAGGATTGAATTAAGCTTCTGGGTTTTGTAGTTGGGAGAGTTTTGCGAAGTTGGCATTCGTAAAGTGCTTCTCTTTCTTTTGGCTATCTTTCGGCTTTGTTGGATTTCTCTATAGGTGAATTGTGTGTGGTGCTTATGTTCTGGACGTTTTTGATGCAGGGGCTCTCAGGAGCAGGATGCTCAGCAGCCACGGCCGCAGGGAGATTCTCAGTCTTGGTACCCTCCATCTGTAGTGGGATCTTCGCTGGGTTCTTCTCGCCCTGGGACACCGAGTGGTAGTAGCTCTTCTAGTGGATTTGGAATGAATAGGCCGTCGGATTCTCCAGCGTTGAATGTGTCGCCAACTGAAGCTGCAGGTGTTATCTCTCTTTTGAAGGATAGAAGGTTAGCTTTTCTTGCATTCTTTGCAACTCTTTTGGAAATTTCATATCACGAGTCTGTGGTGGATCTTCAAGGAAGAGCCAGTAGTTGGTTCCTACTGGTGATCTATCAGGTGTCGTTGTGCACATCCTATGTATTTGCTTTAGCATTCTGCTGACTGTCATGCTCCAGATTTTCATTTGTTTACTCGGAATCATTCGTTGTAAGTGTATGAATTTGATATTGATTGATCCATTTGGGGACTTTTGGTTATGGCGTTATGCTAGTGCTTGTCTACGCTCTCCGTCTGTCTCCAGTTGCTTATTAGCGTCTAAGCATATAAATGTTTTGGTTATGGCGTTCATGCAGTGCTGATGATTTAAGGAAGCTACTCTCCGACAAGGATGCATACAGCCAATTTCTGTTTTCACTTGATCAGGTCAAAATCCAGAACAATGTAAGTCGCTACTGCATGCTCTCCTTCCTGGTTTCTTTAGTGAAATGCTGTTGTGCAATGGATCGTCATCTATGATTCTATATTGAACTTCTGCTCATGCCAAATAAAGCAAAATGGCCTATTTCCTAATCTTGCTTCACTGTGATCCAAAAATGAAGTACCAACTTGGCAAAGGTCAAATATAAGCTTATGATATTGCATGAATTAACAAAGACTGGATCTTTCAGTTTACATCTTACCATATTGTTCATAATCTTACAGTTCTTTTCCTCCTCTCTAACAATTTCTCCTGAACTGATTAGATACGAGATGAACTTCGCAAGGAGACCTTGCAGCTTGCAAGTGAGTGGCCTGAATCTCTCGCAACAATTCTCTTCTGACTTCCTAATGAACCTGGGGAATGCTAATAGTGTCCATTCTTTGATGAACAGGAGAAAATTTGGACAAGGAGCCTCGAATAATGGAGCTAAGAAATCAAGTGAGACCAGACTCAATACTCTACTTATGTTTCCTTTCTTCCATCTAATATGCTCATTCCTCTCCGCCGTTGCCATTTTTAACTCCTTATCCATCTGCCAGTGCCGGATCATACGAACAACTGAGCTGGCTGCTGCTCAAGAGAAACTGAACAACCTCGAAAGAAAGAAAGATGAGATGCTGAGGTCATCTTCTCCAGCCTCCCTCCTCCACAAGCTTCAAGGTAAAGCTCCAACAAATTACCATAGCTATCTACAATTTTTTTATGTCCAGTGCTCTCTCTTGTGAACCTTTTCAAGTTGACTCAAAACCCATTGCATAAACATTTTTGCAGAGGCAATGGGCAAAGCAGAGGACGAATCCGAAGCTTTACACAGACAGTTTCTTGACAGAGAGATCGATCTCCCCACGTTTGTGCAGAGGTACAAGAAGCTCCGAACCACGTACCACAAGCGAGCGCTCATCCAGTTAGCTGCAAAGACATCAACGGGCTGACGACAGTGACGTTGAGTAGGGATACTTGTGATCTTTGCTCTCTTTTGTGTATTCCTACAATGTCACTATAGGTGCTCCAAACTTCGTAACATGTTTACTTCCATTGTAGGTAATGTATTTTCTTCAATCACGTTTTTACGTTGAATTTTCCGGTACTTGCCATTATAATCCATTCTGTTACAATCTATGTAAATAACCCGTTCAAAGATTCCCAAAATTCTGAGTTCAATGGATGTGAAAGTGCTACACTTGCTACTCCTACCATTACAAACTAGAGGTACATTCATCGGAAAATCTTCTCTCCACTGCCACTATTTAGGCACATTCACCATCTGCTCTTAGTTACAGAAGATGAGAGAAGACGGGAATCATTCTGCTACGAACAGGAAACGAAAGAGACAAGATACGAGCATGGAAGAGCTTTAATGTTGTTCATTCAAGCGATCTAGTTCCTTCTCCCACTTGAGCCCAAACATCTGCCTACCGAAAGGGACGATGAGGTTGTACCGGAAAACCTGCAACCAAAACCATAATCCGAACTCGATAAACAAGACACGATCGCGCGCAGCCAAAATATGAATCAAACAGAAGTTGTGAGAGGAGAGGCAAAGCGCCGCTGACCTTGTCATTGATGCCTCTCAACTGAGCTTTCAGGGCTGCAGAGACCTCAACCCATTTGGAGGAAGGATCATTGCCACTGCACTTGCTTGCCCATGCTTTCTTCAACCCGGACCGCCATTCGGATATTTGGCTCCTGATCTCCTTGTTCAGCTCGACCCATTCTGGAGCGCAACCGTTCTTGGAGAGGATTCTGTACAATGTGTCCTCGGCAGGGTCGGCGTGCGGGTTGGTTTCGAGGTTCAGAGGCTTCCCTTTCCCTGGCAAGTTTTCGAATTGGCCTTCCTCCATTGAGTGCCAGATTCTTTGCTCAACAACATTGATTATATCCGTCTCTGACCTACATCATTGCCAAATGGTAAGAGCTAAGAACAATGAGATGAGATTCTCCAGTTAGACAATGAACTGAATTCTGCTCAATTCATCAACTTGATATTATGAATCTCAGTTCAGTTAATTATTGGAGCTAGCTACTACAGATCAATTGAAGGTTGATATCATTTGGGAACTAAGAAACCCTAGGTTTTCTCTGTCACTGACTGACCTCACGTTATTGCGCTGGCCACGGAGCTCCGGAGGGAGCTTACGGTCATTGACGGCGTCTATCACCGTCGATAGGCGGTCCGTCAGCTTCTTCCGAGGCTCCGACGAATCAGAAGACGACGACGACGACGAATCCGAAAACGACGACGCGCACCTCGGCCCCGACACGAATTGCCCAGCCATGATCGTGGGATTACCCCTCGTTGATTTTCCAATTTGGCAAGCCGACGACGACGACGATGAAGAGGAGCGGGCAGCGGAGATAGCTCGGAGGATCCGGGCGGTGGCCATGGCGCGGTCGAGCCAGAAAGGGGGAAGATTCAGGAGCTTGGCAGCGGAGCTCTCTGGAACCGCAGAATTAAAAAAGTTCTCTCTGGTTCAGTTATTTGAATGTCGGGCGGCCGCAATGTTGCCCACGTGTCACTTTCGGCGCCAGCCACGTTTTTGGCGGTAAAATGGGCCTTCCGTTTCGTTGTCAACTTCCGGGAACGGAACGGAAAAGTTCAATTTTCACCCCTTTACTTTCTCATTCTCATCGTTACAGCACCCAAACTCTGAATTTCCTCGTTTAGATTATAGTTTCGTAACGAGACGATCAAAACTTCGAAAGAATTTTAGGTTTTATCATAAGGTTCAGTGTTTATATCAATGTCTTCCTTACAAAATCATTTCAATTTAGTCGTTCTAAATAGCAAAATAATACACGTTTAAAACAGAAAAAATATCAGTATTTGGTTTCAGGGTAACGATAGTACTCCTGATCATCACCGGATTTGTCATCAGACTCGCCAATCTCCGGTCGCTCGCACCTTGGGTGCGTGTAGTAGAACGATCCGACGTCGTACTTGGTGGTGCCACGGTACGCCGACGTGGGCTGGCTGAGCCTGACGCCGGACTTCCCTCCGGCGAAGTCGGTGAGAACGTTGCAGTCGGAATCAGGGGAGCTCACGAGCCTGACCCAGCACTGTTTCTCGTTCAGTCGCTTCCCGTTGACGTACTTGCTCACCACCATCTCGTACTCCCCTCGCTCGTCGGTCACGTCGCTGTCGTAGTGATGCACCCGCTTCCGGTCGTCCATACACGTCAGCGACACCGTGCTGCCTGAGAAAAAGAAAAATGGTGGGTTATATTTGGTGTTTTGCCACCTCTAGCAACAATGGCGACCAGAGGTCAGAAATGAAGGCAAGGGTCAATGATCGTTGTTTACCTTTGATGGGTCGTTCGCCGCTGATCCAGTCTTTGTAGCTCTTCTGGCAGTCCTGGCAGAGGACCTTGCCGGAGACATGGATGAGCTCCGACGTGGGAGCTTCCTCGTCCCAATTCGCCGCCGCAGAAGTTACTGCGAACAAGATCAGGACTGTAGCTGCAAAGATGGAGGAAGTAGTAGCAGCCATTCCTCTCTTCTTTGCTGTCTTTCTTTTCCCAAATTGAGAGATGTTTTGAGACATGTAGGGGTTCAGTGTTTGCATTTATATAAAATCAACAGAAGTAGTGGATGAGCACTACTAAACCACGACGCCAGGCAACAATATAATAAATATACCAAGATAATAGAACAGAGGAGATTCAACGTCTGTAGCTGATGCAACAAATTCATTGATTTCTAAACTGAAGTTCATGTTGGACAATGCATTGAATCAAAACTGATTTTACAGGGTTTCAGCAAACACGATCGAAACCACTATAACCAATAGGGAAAAGGCGACCACGAAATGGCTACAGAAGAAAACACTCAACCCCATCACTACGGCGGTATCACAACAAACCGGCAGACTTGAGAGCCGCCGCGAAGTCTTCTTCGCTCCTCCAAGATGGGACCTAAGAACACAATGCACAGGAAAACAGTTTAGATACGAAACAGCTATGTAACACGGAATCACAAAGTGTTTCTGCAACTATGCCGGTTTTTAATTCTTAAAGATAAAGAATGGGATCATCTTTACCTCAGTGACGGGGCTATCGAAGTAGCGCTCGATCTTCTCCATCAGCACCCGATCGGCGTCAGTCATGATGAGGTTGAACACGGCTCCTGCATGCGTCATATCAACAAGCAATCAGAATCATATTGGTTTTAAAAAGGTAGAGACTGAAGAACACTAACAACACTGAAAGGCAACTCACCTTTCCTTCCAAAACGCCCAGCCCTACCGATTCTGTGCAGGTAGACCTCGAAATGAGGCTCTCGTGGAACTCTACGATCTTGAGGCTGCTCGTTATTATCATACTTGACAGGCAGGTCGAAGTTTATAACCAAATTAACCTGCAACAGGAAAAAATAGTAAGCGCTTTAATCTTTTTCCAAATTCAGCATTCATATTTAAACTTCCATGATACAACATACCCGTTGCTGATCAAATCCTCGAGCGAGCACATCGGTCGAAATGAGAACTTTGGTCAGATTGTCTTTGAACTCCTTGACAATCTTGTCACGGTCTTCATGATTAAGAGCACCGTGTATTGTTGTAACTTCATAACCGAGTTCGACAAGAGCAGTGTGCAACATGCTAGCACATTTCTTTGAATTCACGAAGATAATGATCTGCCCAAGCTTCTCGCCGAGTTCGAGGATTCTGTCCTTTATCACCCGAATCTTGATCTGCTCATCAGGGCAGAACACCTTGTACTGCTTAACAGACTCCAACGACAGTTCTTCTTTTTTGACAAATAGTTGATTGTAGTCGTGGACAACCTTAGAGACGAAATTCTTCACATTTTCGTCAAAGGTAGCCGAGAAAAGAAGAACCTGCAAATGCAAATTAGTACCGGTTAGAAGTCAATGGCTACATTTCAATCACCCATAAAACTTGAAGAGAATAACTTTATGAAGTATAACAACAAACCTGAGCATTCCGTTGGGCTTTCCGGATGTCCCTTATGATCCTGAGGGAGTCGTCTTGAAAGCCATCCTGCATGAATTAAACAGTAAGAACCCCAGAAAACTTGAGAACAAATTAGACCAACAGCAATTTCATATGCACTGGAAAACCTATTCATGGAATCGAAAGGACTAGAGATCACCACAAGTATAACTCCAAGATCAAGTATGACACGGAATTTTGCTGGCACTTGACAGTTCCTCTAAGGAAGTTATATACTTGGACACTCTGCATGGTGATTTTTATCCTATACTCGTCCAAGAGGGACCAACAGTTCTACAATTTAAAAAAACAGCACAAAGCAACAATTACGCAGCAATGAAACCAATGTACACTGGTGTATCAAAAGACCAATCAGAGTAACTGCAATTGCATATGCACTGCAAAAGACCAATTCATGGAATTCAAACCACTGGCCATGAGTTGGTGGTTTGCTGACACTTGAAGGTTCTTCTAAGAAAGTTACATGCTTTGGCACTCTACAAGACGACTTTTATACCGAGTTTTACTATCCACAAAACCAGAACACAGCATTGATCATGCAGCAATGAAGCCAATGGACAATGGGGTATCACAAGTAAACCAACACAGATTCGAGGCAAGTAATATCACAAGAAATCCCAAGTTACCTTTGCCAGCATGTGATCTGCCTCATCAAATACGAGAACTTTCATTTCTTGGACGCTTAGTTTTCTCTGTGACATCCACCTTTTGATGGTTCCCGGGGTGCCAATAACAACTTGAGCAAACACTGGATTCCGATTGAACTTCTCACTACCACTGTCCACAGGCACGGCACATTCGAACGTAATCCCAGTGTGCTTCCCCATCTTCTCTAGAACTTCTATGTTCTGCAAGTACCAATTACTATGAGCCAAACCAGACTAAATACGGTAATTCATACTCCTTTTTCTTGCTAATCCACAAATGACATCAAGTTCAAACTGATTCTGCATACAGGAATTCATCTTCTCTAGAACTTCAATGTTATGCAAGCACCAATCACTATGAGCCAAACCAGACTAGATGCGGAAGTCATACTCTTTTCTCTTGCTAATCCACAAATGACATCAAGTTCAAACAGATTCTGCACACAGGAATCATAGCAAAAAGATCCAAATCAAACAGGAGGGCCTGACCTGAATAGACAATTCCCTGGTAGGGCATATGCATAGTGCTTGTGGAGCTTTTAGGGATGGATCTACACGACTCAGCATTCCCAGCACGAAGCAAGTGGTCTTCCCCGAACCGTTGTGCGCCTGAGCTATCAAATCCTTGTACGGAGGAGTCAGGATCATCGGCAGACTAATGGCCTGAATCTTACTAGGCTTCTCGAACTTCATCTCCACGTACAAACCCTTCAACAATTCCGGCGAGAGGTTGAGCTCCTCAAACGTCGCAGCAGACGAATACGGAGTTTCACCTGTGGTCACCTATTCCATCCACATCCAGGAAAGACAAACACGAAGGAATCAGATGAACTTCGATTACTTCCGTTCTCCCATTCGAGAGCTTAGCAACCGCGAAAGAGAGAGCGAGGATGGGAAATACTCACAGCTTCGATTTTGGAGTCTTCGGGCTCTTCGAGGAACTCGTTGACCTTCTTCTCGGTCTCGACCAGTTTGAGCGTCTCGATCTCGAGCTCGGAGACGTCGGATTTCGACGGCCCCTCGCCGATCGGGGACGGCGGCGGCGGAAGCTTGTCCTCATCCTCTGCCTCGTCCCCCCAGGACCTCTTCACCTCCGGCGGGGATATCTTTTCCGACATTATCGCAGCAAGACCGAACGTTGGAGGGCCGATGAAGGATGGAGGAGAACAGAGTGAGAGACTGCCGGAGAGCTGCAACTTAACCGCTAAATCTTTTTTGTTTTTTCTAATCTCCGAATCAAGTCAAACGACTTCTTATAGGCGGTGAAACTGTGACCCGTCACCCGCCCGCTTAGATTTTAAGCAGAAGCCCAGAAGGGGAAATGTTTTCCTTTACCTGATTTGGTTTTAACTTGCGGGCGGGGATTTTTTGTACCCGGTCCATCTAGCAAGTATCCTTTTTTTATATGGTTTATATTATTGTATAATTAATTTCAAAAAATATTTACAATCTCTAATTTAAGGTATTGGTTCATAAATTAATTAATTTCAAAAAATATTTACAATCTCTTGTTTAAGATAATTGGTTCATAAATTATTTCTCAATCAAAATATTCTATCATGAACCAAAAATTCTTCATCCACGTTATTTATTGAGTGATTATTATTCGTCAAATATATTCGATTCTTGATCGACCAAATTAATCTCCATCTTTTGTCGAGGTTTGTTGGTCGTTCATGTTATTTATCTTAAATTGAGAATTCGCAAGATGAATGTTAACCCCATTATATGCAATCAATTATTATATGCAATCAATCGAGACTTATCAAACTTTCACTTGTTTGATTTCGCTAAATTTCACATATTTTGGTCTAGTGTTTGAAAAGAAGTTTTGACATTTTATTTATGAAAGGGGGTGAAATGAAATTAACCACTATTTGTTTTAGCTATCGACTAGTTGATTTCTTTTTATTTTTCTTCTATCCAGCATTTCTAGCCGATACTTTTCTTCATACTATTTCTGAAGTATCATTATGTATACGCTTTGTCTATGTTACATGTAACACCCTAACCCGATAGGGTGCTACTTTTACCAAAATACCCTTGAAAAGTAACGAATATTAAAATGCTTTGAACAACAGCGGAAACCTCGTACATTTAACAATACTTAAAACATGAACAACCTTGAGATATTTGTCTTAATAAATCTTCATCGTAAAATCACATCAAGTCTCTCGTCCCACTAAAGTAATGAAATTAACCTCTTCCTTCTGGAGTGCACTTGAGCCAATGATGCTGAATCCATATGCGTGCTTATGTACTTATACCATTCCTGAATGCGGGCGTTGGGGTCAGTCCTAATCCTATATTCCATTCTTAACATCATATATATAAAATGAACCAACATACATAATGAGTGCAAATGCTCATGCATAAATATTTACCGGACATGTAAATGTTTTTCTTGAAATAGACATTCTTTACGAAAAGGGGGCCCCGAGCTCAACTTAACTAGCACGCCACCACGATCACCGACATACTTGAACATGATCTTATTACCCAGGAGTAGGGTTCGTGACCTCCTTATTACCCAGGAGTGGGGTTCGTAACCTCCTTTTTACCCAGGAGTAGGGTTCGTAACCTCCTTAATCATAACATGAGGTGACCGCGTGCGGCTAGCTAAGTGAGGGTTAAAACATGATCTTGCTTACTTACTGAACCTACTTGCTTGACATGATGATCATCCTCCGCTCAATGGGAGATCTAATCTTATGACTTGCTTAACTTATAAAATCGTACTTCTTTTAAAAGTAACTTGACTTGCTTAAAACATATGTATCCATGAAACATGATCATGCTATGCATACTTAAGACATAACTTGTATGTCTTGTCTTAAACCATAACTTTGCGATGCAATGCCATGCCATGCTATGCTTAAGAAATGAACATAATTCATAAACTTGGAAATGGATCTCATGAACACATAGCTCAAGCATAAATAGCATTTAAAGACATATCAATTAATTCAAGCAACATGCAGTGTAAATAACTCAGAATGAAATACTAACTAATGCCCCCTCAAACCACGCACCTTATTTGGCCGAGCAGTTAAACTTGATCTAGCCACCAACTCAAAGGATCGGTGCCCGAGAGAAGATGATTTGCCTTCTCAACCTATGGCGAACGATCGAGGTTAGATCGGTTGGATACTTTGGTTCTTAGCGACGGTTCTTAATTTGGGACTACTTTGCAATATGTGCAAAGTATAAGGGCTTGCTAAACTCTTATTAAATGTAGCTACGATAATTAAATCCCTTAATTCAACATAAATTCCTTCTAATTAGTCTATCAATAAACTTAGATGGTCAATCAATAATATTACTACTTATAATATTCTTGTTGGTCAAAACTGATAGATTTACTCATTAACTACTCATATCAATATAGCCCCTTACTCGATTCATTATATTCTAGTTTTACATCGTGAGGATATTCTACCTGTCAAAATTGATATTTGCTAACTAATAAGTTAAATCAGCAACATCTATAAACATGCTAGACGAACCGGTTAACAACATTATTAATCATACTTATTAGTTTAAATACTCAACTAACGAGAACTAAATCATCTAATCAACTACTAAGTTATTGATTAACATCGTGATCATATGCTAACAAGTGACCCATTAAATCAACTAACTAATTCAGTAAATCAATTGCTAAGTAATCCAATCGACACTACCTAATCGATACTCATAACCTAGATAAAAGATTACAGCTCCTATAGTGACGGATACTGAATTGGTTACTAAAGCACATTTACTGCTCGTCTCTAAAGGCTGCCTCTGCTTCTAATTGGTCAGCCTTTCGCGACAATAAAAGAGCCGACGCAGAAAGCCTGCAAATGCCGTCGCTAATTACCCAGAATTTCACAAACTCCTATTTAGTAGTCCAAACGTCGATTTAAACGCGATGGGTCGAGTTTCCTTACCTCGTATTCGTGCCTAGACATCGATACAAAGATGTATCGACATTCGATGACCCCGCATCTTCCCCGTCAAGGCTATTGGTCAGGAGGGTGAGACGACATAATGAGTAATTGCATACGTAGCCTTTTTATGGTGGCGACGTTGATGCCGGCATGATGGCGACGATGAGAAACTTGGCGGACAATAATGACCGGAAAATATGGGATAAGTTTATGATGATAGAGGGTGAGACTTTCTTGTGGGGAAATCACTAGTGACCTGATGTGGAGGAGATGAGAGCATGGTGGTGTACGGTTGTGAAAGGAGGGAAGAACTTACCCTCTCTTATATATATTGTTGTGATTGGAAAGGGTTCAGCAGATTAGATCATGTGATGTGGGATTAATAATAGTGGTTCATTAATGTTTAAATGAGGAGCTGGTAGTGCACTGGTGGCAATAAAGAATGGAATGGGCAATTGGGCATTGGAGTGATGAAGATGCCGGTTGTTGTGTGGGTGTGACACTTCGCTGGCTCCATAAATGAGTGTTTCATTGTTTATACAATTATGCACAAGGGTAAGAAGGGAAACACCAAGTTTTTGCGGTTTGGGATGTTACATTTCCTCCCCTCTTATAAAAATTTCGTCCCCGAAATTTACTGATGAGTGTAGCTCCTCACGTCTAGTCATGTGAACTTGTTATCCTTATACATAGGCATTCGTATCTCCTGAACTGACTTGACATAACTTATCGCTTCTACCTAAATCAAAGTCCTCGTTCTTATTCTTAAATCGTTCGTATCCTCGCGAGGCGTATCTTGTCATTCCTTGACCACCTTGAACCAACCGTCTTGGTTTACCACTCCAGAACTATTAGAGAACGAGACTTGATGTTTTCAAAACTAATCTTGAATTCAATTGGCTAGTTGAAATTGCCAAAACCTTTTAAAACTTTCCTTGAAAACATAGAGATCGATTTCCCAGTATCTCACTTAGATAGTGAAGACAGAGGGAGACCGGCTCTGATACCACTTGTAACACCCTAACCCGATAGGGTGCTACTTTTACCAAAATACCCTTGAAAAGTAACGAATATTAAAATGCTTTGAACAACAGCGGAAACCTCGTACATTTAACAATACTTAAAACATGAACAACCTTGAGATATTTGTCTTAATAAATCTTCATCGTAAAATCACATCAAGTCTCTCGTCCCACTAAAGTAATGAAATTAACCTCTTCCTTCTGGAGTGCACTTGAGCCAATGATGCTGAATCCATATGCGTGCTTATGTACTTATACCATTCCTGAATGCGGGCGTTGGGGTCAGTCCTAATCCTATATTCCATTCTTAACATCATATATATAAAATGAACCAACATACATAATGAGTGCAAATGCTCATGCATAAATATTTACCGGACATGTAAATGTTTTTCTTGAAATAGACATTCTTTACGAAAAGGGGGCCCCGAGCTCAACTTAACTAGCACGCCACCACGATCACCGACATACTTGAACATGATCTTATTACCCAGGAGTAGGGTTCGTGACCTCCTTATTACCCAGGAGTGGGGTTCGTAACCTCCTTTTTACCCAGGAGTAGGGTTCGTAACCTCCTTAATCATAACATGAGGTGACCGCGTGCGGCTAGCTAAGTGAGGGTTAAAACATGATCTTGCTTACTTACTGAACCTACTTGCTTGACATGATGATCATCCTCCGCTCAATGGGAGATCTAATCTTATGACTTGCTTAACTTATAAAATCGTACTTCTTTTAAAAGTAACTTGACTTGCTTAAAACATATGTATCCATGAAACATGATCATGCTATGCATACTTAAGACATAACTTGTATGTCTTGTCTTAAACCATAACTTTGCGATGCAATGCCATGCCATGCTATGCTTAAGAAATGAACATAATTCATAAACTTGGAAATGGATCTCATGAACACATAGCTCAAGCATAAATAGCATTTAAAGACATATCAATTAATTCAAGCAACATGCAGTGTAAATAACTCAGAATGAAATACTAACTAATGCCCCCTCAAACCACGCACCTTATTTGGCCGAGCAGTTAAACTTGATCTAGCCACCAACTCAAAGGATCGGTGCCCGAGAGAAGATGATTTGCCTTCTCAACCTATGGCGAACGATCGAGGTTAGATCGGTTGGATACTTTGGTTCTTAGCGACGGTTCTTAATTTGGGACTACTTTGCAATATGTGCAAAGTATAAGGGCTTGCTAAACTCTTATTAAATGTAGCTACGATAATTAAATCCCTTAATTCAACATAAATTCCTTCTAATTAGTCTATCAATAAACTTAGATGGTCAATCAATAATATTACTACTTATAATATTCTTGTTGGTCAAAACTGATAGATTTACTCATTAACTACTCATATCAATATAGCCCCTTACTCGATTCATTATATTCTAGTTTTACATCGTGAGGATATTCTACCTGTCAAAATTGATATTTGCTAACTAATAAGTTAAATCAGCAACATCTATAAACATGCTAGACGAACCGGTTAACAACATTATTAATCATACTTATTAGTTTAAATACTCAACTAACGAGAACTAAATCATCTAATCAACTACTAAGTTATTGATTAACATCGTGATCATATGCTAACAAGTGACCCATTAAATCAACTAACTAATTCAGTAAATCAATTGCTAAGTAATCCAATCGACACTACCTAATCGATACTCATAACCTAGATAAAAGATTACAGCTCCTATAGTGACGGATACTGAATTGGTTACTAAAGCACATTTACTGCTCGTCTCTAAAGGCTGCCTCTGCTTCTAATTGGTCAGCCTTTCGCGACAATAAAAGAGCCGACGCAGAAAGCCTGCAAATGCCGTCGCTAATTACCCAGAATTTCACAAACTCCTATTTAGTAGTCCAAACGTCGATTTAAACGCGATGGGTCGAGTTTCCTTACCTCGTATTCGTGCCTAGACATCGATACAAAGATGTATCGACATTCGATGACCCCGCATCTTCCCCGTCAAGGCTATTGGTCAGGAGGGTGAGACGACATAATGAGTAATTGCATACGTAGCCTTTTTATGGTGGCGACGTTGATGCCGGCATGATGGCGACGATGAGAAACTTGGCGGACAATAATGACCGGAAAATATGGGATAAGTTTATGATGATAGAGGGTGAGACTTTCTTGTGGGGAAATCACTAGTGACCTGATGTGGAGGAGATGAGAGCATGGTGGTGTACGGTTGTGAAAGGAGGGAAGAACTTACCCTCTCTTATATATATTGTTGTGATTGGAAAGGGTTCAGCAGATTAGATCATGTGATGTGGGATTAATAATAGTGGTTCATTAATGTTTAAATGAGGAGCTGGTAGTGCACTGGTGGCAATAAAGAATGGAATGGGCAATTGGGCATTGGAGTGATGAAGATGCCGGTTGTTGTGTGGGTGTGACACTTCGCTGGCTCCATAAATGAGTGTTTCATTGTTTATACAATTATGCACAAGGGTAAGAAGGGAAACACCAAGTTTTTGCGGTTTGGGATGTTACATTACACATTCACATTGCTTAGAAGAAGAGAAGAAAAAAGAAGTTTTAGGTCAAGTGGAAAACATAACTTGCTTTTGGTTAAGATGAAAAGTTATTTATTGCCTATGAGATTTATCATAATTCATATATGCACATAAAGTAGTAAGTAATCACAATTCAGTAACCTATTATTACCTACACTTGGGGAAAAAATAAGGAAAACCCATAAGCAGCCAGACCAAGTATAAAAACTAAAATAAATGGAAAAGAAAATTGCAGAAGTTGTCCAAAATCCTCGTCCATGCTATTACTGAAAAAAATAAAAGAGTTCTGTCTCCAGAGAACTAATCAAAGAAAGCTACCAATGTACCAAAAATCCAGCAAACAGAAAATGGTAAAAAACCTGAAGTCTCCCCTCACTAAGGTAAATCCAGAACTTGAAGAAGACACAAAAAAGAAAAGGGAAAGATTTCGCGGATCCACTAGGCGCCTGAGTATCAAAACTTTGGTGCTCTATATCCTCACCAGAGTATATTGGCAGAGTAAAGGTCATCTTCTTTTGTATCAGTTGACAGCAACCTCGGCGGAGAGATGGTAGCCGGAATGCATGTTATCCTGGCCACCGCCGGAGACTTTGTTCTTGGACAGCTTGAGCACCTGCACAGCTTCCTCCACCTTGGCGGCCAGAGATTCCGGAGATTCCAGCAACAGAAGCAGCTCCGCATTGTCCATCTCCAGCAGCATTCCGGTGATCTTTGCCACGAGATCAGGCTGCACGCAAGAGCAGATGATTTAAGTCCCTCGTTGGTTAGAGCTTTGATGGTCCAAAGATGGACACTAAGCATGCATTTGTCACATATCATGCACAGTCAAAACAATTTAAAATGTCTAATGGTGCATAATGAAGGAAACTAATCTTCTCATATGTTAATGGTGACTTGATTCACAAGAAAATATATGTGAACTGCATCTGTTGAACATTGTGACCGAACTAGTCCAAACAGCGTTGGATGAAGAATAATTGGTGTTGAATGAAGAAATTTAGTCTGCTCATATGTTAAGACAACGGTGAAACGTTGCAACGATATCAGTATGGTCAAATCGAAAACGTTGTAAAGAGTCAATGAGTTCTAGGAGGGATTGAAGAATAGAAAGAAAGAAAGAATTACCTTGTGCTTCTGGACAAGAGGGTAAAGATGCTCTCCTAGAATCTGCTTCTGCTCCTCAGGGGTAGAAGAAGCAAGCATGGTGCTCAGCATTTCTGATCCTTGTGACGCAGGCCCAGAAGAGTTTGGAGCAGCCGACGAGACTCCAGGAGACTTGCTTGATTCGCGTGAGCGACCATTTGGGACGTACTTTACTGGGGCAGCCCGCTGTATGAAATCACAGATGGCTGATACAGATTAGGTTCTGGAGGAAATGCAAGATTGAATTACCACTGTACAGACTCAAGTTCGACAGTCAGAAAGAGTTTGTAGTATTATGCTACTGCTGGAGATAGGAAAGAGAATGACCTGGTTGTTTTGATCTTTCTGTGAAGGCAGAGGTGGAGACCCAGGTTGCAAATAGGAAGCAGAGTTGGCAATGCCTTGAGGAGGAAGCATGTTACCATTCATCCTAACCCTGTTTTGCCTTGGCTGCCTTTGAGCATTAGGCATCTGCAGAAAAAGCAGGAAGAAACAGAATAAGGGACAATGACAAAGTAATAAGTCGAAACACACGACAAAACAAATCAAAGAGAACAAACCATGGGAAGCTGGCCTGGTTGATAAGTTGGTCTGGTTGGAGGAACAAAGGCATTAGGCCTCCATCCAGGCCTAATACCCATAGGCTGGTACATAAGTCCAGGCCTTGGAGGGACTTGTGAAACGAGCCCGGGTGGAGCAGTATAGTAAAGCGGATGATATCCACCAGGCATGACAGCAGTAGAAGGTCCAGGTAGCCCAACCATGCGTTGTGCATACTGCATCTGTAATTGTATTTGTCTATCCTCCTTCCTTTGAGCAATAGCTACATACAATGGCTTTCGGTGAAACATGCACCCTGTGGACATGAAAGATCGCACATATAACAGCTACTAAAAGACATCAACTTCCAAAGCACCAGACCGACTAGGGACATCAATGTAACAGAAATATAACAGGCAAACTTCAGTTAAGAATTATAAAACCCCATGTTTGTCCAAGTTTCAAGTTATGGGAAGCTAAGCTCCAGGTTCATGTTCAACAGAATTCTCCACACTATTTTCTAAATTATCAGATCCATAAGAAGCATCCATGTTTTCCCACACAAAGATAGCTCAAAGGTGTAAACATAATACTTAGCAGATTATCTCTATTAGAATCTCGCATGTAGAAGAAAGATCGTCAACTTACCTTGAAATGTATTCACCGCTTTGTTTGCCTCCTCAGGAGTGGAGAAGCAGACAAAGCCAAATCCCTTACTCACTCCTTTCTCATCTCTCATAAGCTTTGCGGAAGTGATTGTGCCACATTGGCTGAAGTGCTCTCTCAGTTCTTCATCAGTGACATCATCGTCTATGTTCTTAACATACACATTTGAACCCTGCATTTATGAGAGGAAAAGGGATTCACAGGTTGGCTTAACAATGGCACTGGTTGTCAATCTGTTTCTATGGGCATATAGCCATATCCTAGTTACAGAGTGACAAAAAAAATGCTAGCATCAAGGTGATTGGAACGGGCTTATTTTAAATCCATGTGAGCACTATCATTTTGGATTAAATCTAGTTTTACACATTAGAGAATTTAAACTAGGTGTTGGTCTAGGGGTCACAAGAGCGACATGAAGGGAGTTTCAAGACTTGAAAGCACCTCTCAATCCTGAAATTTTCTATTAGTACCTTGTATTTCAATATCTGCTCCTTGCGTTTCTCTTCAAACTGACGACGCAGAATCTGCTCCCTCTCAGCTTTTTTCTGTGCCCTTCCTACATACAGGATCTTTGATCCTGCTTACAGAACAAGGACAAAGAATCCCAGTCATAACAGTTACCAAAAAAATGCATTTCGTACTGCTAAATCAATGGCCAAAGGATACATAATGTACCAAGTGCAATCCCATGCATCGCTTCCAAAGCACTCCTGGCATCATCTGGGTTATCAAAATTCACAAAACCAAAACCCCTAGATGATCCATTGTCATCCCTAGCAATTACCAAGCTAGACACTGTGCCATACTTGGAGAATTTCTCACGTAGAACCTCTTCTGTGACATCTAGCTCCAAGTTCTTGACATACAGATTAGTGTATTTAGCATCAGGGCTGGCCAAAGCTCGATCGCATTTCTTAATGAACTTCGCGACATAACTGCACCATAGATTGTAGCCACTAGTTAAACTGGAACCAAGTTTGTCTAACAATGAAGCAGGAAGCAGAGAAAATGTAGTAGTAGCAAACAGTAAGCAGAGAAAATGTCGTGAAAAGAAAACAACAGAATGAAACTCCTCTTACATCTGCTTATCATGAAACAAGGTGTCATTGAGCTTTTCAATAGCAGAATGAGCAGATTCCTCGTTATCAAATTGAACAAAGCCATGGCCTTTAGTCTTTCCATCATCAGTCGTCGCAACTTTGCAAGACACAACATTTCCGTACTGAGCAAACAGCTCTTGCAGTGCAGCACTAGTGACAGATTCACTCAAGTTCTGCACCAGGCGGCGAAAACACATTTTGTGTCAGTCACACTCACACCCCACTACCATGAAATCTTTCTATGGAACTAATGTAGAACAATTACCTTGACAAACACATTTCCCACTCCACTCTTTCTAGCATCAGGATCGCGGGATGACCACATAATCCTCATCGCTTTCCCATTCAGTGGAGTGTGGTTCATCACTTCGAGGGCTTCCATAGCTTCTTAGGCAGAGACCAACAACACAAAGTAAAAGGAGTTGTTAAATTCTCATGCATATGAACAGTAACAGATTAAAAAAAAAACATTCAGACATTCACTGATCCACAATTGTTTTGAACAATTGCACAAGAACATAAATCTTCACTGCCTCACTAATCAGTAATGAATTATGGATTTCCATCTACCCATATGTCTCAACAATTTGTTTATCAAGTAGGAAAACACTGTTCTCCATTACAGTTGACTAGTAGGCCACAATGCCACCACTTCCACTCCACCACCAAAAGCAAATAGGAGATCCAAACAAGCAGAGCATTAGCCAAATTCATCATCAAATTTCCCATCAAATACATACACCATCTTCTCCTCCACGTAACTATTTACCATTGCGGCAGTTCCAAGGCGATCAACAGAGTAGACAAATAAACAAAGCAGGAAAACCAGTCATTACTGAGAAAAGGGACAAATCTAAGCCGCAAAATTATAATAATAATTAAGAAAAACGAAATCTCTATTACGTCGAATCGCTCCTCTTCCAAATCAGAATCCAACAACCAGTCACACATCATCAAAAGGTTGCATCTGAAATCGACTCCGATTCCTGGAACCGAATTCCCTTCACACTTCCCCGAGAAACAACACAGAGTGATAACAGAGTCAAATTCCGATTCGACAATTCAGGTGCGCATCGGAATTGAATCAGATAATCGAGCGATGAATATGAAAGCGAGGCATCCACATTATCCATCCACGATGAACAAAACGAAGGGGGGGAAAAAATAGAAAATCAATTCCGAATTGTATACCGTCTTGCGGAGAGATGAAGTTGACGTAACCGTAGCTGAGAGACCTCCCGTTGGTGGAGTCCCGGCACACGCGCACGGACGCGACGCTCTCGAATTCGGAGAACGCGGCCTTCAGCTGGTCCTCGTCGACGGCGGGGTGCAGGTCCCCGACGTACAGCGCCGTCGTCGGAACCGTCGCTGCAGGCACAGCCGCCATGGTCGAAATTCCTCTCCTCGATCGATTCCGTTCGGATTCAGCGAAATGCCGAGCGATCGCGAGCGCGGGGGAGAATGGCCAGTGACGTTTAGCGACGAATTGAGAGCGAGAGAGTCGAAGGAAAGGGACGGAGAGAGAGAGAGAGAGAGAGAGGGAAAGCTGCGTTTCTCTTCTGCTTCTTCCTCTTCGCTTTCTGGCGTCTCTTTTTGTGATTCTGTTTGGCTTATTTATGGCAGTTTTTTTTTTTTTTTGGAAGTTATAGAAGGCAGAAGTTTAAATGACTGAATTGATGAAAAGGAAAGGAGAGAAGGCTGTAATTTGGAAAGAATGCAAAAGGAATGGTTGTGGTGGTGGAGGAGGTGGTGGCGACGGGGAGAATGCAGCGGCGCCGGCGGCCGTTGGCGGTGGAGGAGGGGAATTGGAAAACGAAGGGAAGTGGGAAGGAAGAGGAGTTTTCGTTTGTTTGTTGTGTGGGTAGTGTGGTGAGAGAGACTGTGTGTGGATTTTGCATGGGGGCTAGAGGAGGTTAGTTGGAAGATTTCCTATTAGGATGCCGAATTTCCTCTCATATTCCACACGCGCCTCTTTATCGCGTAGCAACCACGCCTTTTTTTTGTAGAGTTTGGTAATTATTATTTATTTATTTCATTTTTGTTTCTTTGTAATATAATTATGATTAAATATTTTTTCTTTTTCATGTACTAATAGAAAATTGTATGTAAAGTTACTTTTTGTACATAAGGTTAATATTAGTATTGAGACTATAAAAAAAAATATTAGTATTGAGACACCTATTTATATTTATATTTATCTCTTTTATTCATGAAGTTCAGAATGGCAAAAGATTGCAAGAATTTAAACCAATTTCCTGTTGCAATGCCGTATGTAAAGGCATATCTAAATTACTAGCAAATAGATTGTCTTTAGTATTGCCTAAACTTATTAGTGTAGCTCAATTAGCGTTTGTGAATGGTATACTTATTTAGTGAAAACATGTTAATGGCTACAGAACTTGTGAAAGATTACTATAAAACTACTGTCACACTATGTTGTGTTGTTAAGGTGGATTTGATGAAGGCTTTCGATTCAGTTTGTTGGAAATTTTTGTTCGAAGTTCTTCAAGACATGGGGTTTCCTTGTGTCTACGCTTATGTTCAGTGTGTCTTTTAATGGGGGTATGTGTGGGTATTTTCCTGTTGGAAAAGGAAATAGCCAGGGAGATCCACTATCACCCTACCTTTTCACTGTGTCAATGGAAGTTTTTTCTTGTTTGCTTGCTAGGGTTGTTAGTGAGTGTCAAATTCCTTTTCATCCTCGTTGCAAGCATTAGATATTACACATCTATACTTTGCAGGCGATTTTTTGGTATTCACTAATTGCTCAGTGAGAGGAGTAGCAAGGATTCGAAGATTACTCAATCAGTTCTATAGTATATCAAGGCTTCAGTGCAATGTGCATAAATGTAGTTTGTTTTGTGCTGGGATATCAGCAAAAGTAGGAGGATATTTCTCGAGAGTCTGATTTTCCACTTGGGCAGTTACGAGTACGTTACTTGGGTGTCCCATTAATTACTGTCAGACTGAGTTTATTGGATGTCAAGTCCTCATCGAGAAGATCAGATGTGTATCAAAAGTTGACAAGCTAGGTTTCTTAGCTATGCAAGATGTCTCCAGCTTATCGACTTTGTTATCACAAGTGTCCTCCAATATTGGATGACCATTTTTATTATGCCTACGAAGGTGTTGGAGGAAGTTGAAGGTATCTATAATCGTTTCTTGTGGGGAGTTGGTGTTGAAGGTGCTAAAAAACGTGTGCCTATTGCTTGGCCTTATGTTACATAGCCACGAAAGAGGACTGGTATCGACTACTTCAAAACTTGTTACCCGACATGTTTGGCCTGTTTTGGGGCGGGTCCGACCTGCCTTGTAGGCGGGGCGGGCGGGCATGGGTACTCTCATCGACCCGACCTGTCCTGACCCGCCCCATTCTCAACCCGTTCTTGCCTAAATTACATGAAATCTTAGTCAAATTACTTAGGATTTTTCTTTTCTACATCATATTTTAGCTATTATAAAATTGTAAATTAGTGAAAACCT
Organism: Linum tenue; assembly: GCA_946122785.1. NCBI lineage: Eukaryota > Viridiplantae > Streptophyta > Magnoliopsida > Malpighiales > Linaceae > Linum > Linum tenue. Next base: position 63,267,443 of record CAMGYJ010000004.1, on the reverse strand, counting down.
CAATTTCTCTAATAATTTAAATACATTTATCATAATATTATTTGTTTTCTTGGTCTTATAATAAAAATAATAACGAATAATTCTAATATTTTTCATATAAATTGCATACCCATTGGGTCGATCTCACCCGACCCGCGACCAGTGATAAATTACCTGATCTGAACCCAACCTGCCACGGGACGGGTCTGAATACCAAGAAACCCCCCGGACCTGCCCATTGTCATTCCTGATGTATTGTTTTGAGAAGAGGTTCTGCGGTTGCAGCCTCTAGGTTTTAATGGAATTTTTTATTAACAAAAAAAAAATCAATAATATCCTTACCTATTGTGTATTTTAATTGGTATTTATCATTTTCATGGTCAATTATTTTGTTTAAGATAACTATCAGATGTGATTTTTTTGGAAATATAGTTGATATATATAAAAGTAAAATATTCTAAGCACATAATGAAATTCAGTTTTTTAAAGTGTTGGGCCAAATATGAATTTCGTCCTACATTATTTTCCCGAAAAATAAATTTGAAATTGTTGATGCCCTCTCGATCTACCGTCTCTTCTTCCGTACCAGCTGACTCTCTCCCAATGAAGCCTGCACTCACAGAGGTGGGCCTTGTGGCCCGTTAGTCCTCCAACGCTCAAGTCAGTATCCTTCTTAGAGAGAGAAGTGCTGGTCATGCACAATTTTTAGCGAGAGAAGCCCAAATTGAGTAAATGCTTACCCTCCTCGCTATTTATAGCCGATCATTGCTTACCTGGACCTTATCGTACGGACTTCCACGTCAGCCCTACCTTTAGTGCGGGTGACCCGGGGCGCTTCCTCCAAAGGAGATTCCCGGCGCCCTCTCTAAATACACAATTCCCACGTGCACACCCAGGCCCCTCCGGTGCGAGTACCCCTAGGCGCCTAGTGTATGCAACTTCCAACGTGCCCTTGATCCAAGCCCGAAGGCGCCTATCATGGCCCACCCCATATTGACTGGGCTCACCTTTCCCCGAACTACTTAGGCTTCGTGCTCTTAACTGGGCCTCACCCATACATCGAGGCCTCCTTATTCGTATACCCCCAACAATTGCCCCCCAGTTAGGTGCTCAAATTTGGATTCTTTGAGCGCCTAACTATTAGACTTGCTCTTTTCTTTTCCAACCTTTCTCACGGCCGTCGTTTGCCCCCCAATCATTGGGCCCCCAATCGTCTCTCCTCGGGGCGCACGGTATTTGGCTTCCCTGTTTCTTAAGCAGCCCCCCCCCCCCTGCGCGCCTAGGCGCATTGCGCTATCATTTGTTCCTTCCTCAAGGCGCCCACGCCTGCTTACAGTTGATTGTCAGGCGCCTTTTCTTATCCGGGTGCATTAATATCTCTCCTCACCTCCCTCGCCTTGTGCCCTAGCCTTCCGGACAAGCCAAAGCGCCGCTCTTCTTCTTCAATACAAGGCGCCCCACCTCGATTCGCCTATTGCCCGGCCGCCATTATACCCACGCGCTTCTGTCAAAGGCGCCGTCGTTCTCCCTTGACCGAAGGCGCCCCTCGGTTTCGCCCATTGCCGGGTCGCCGCTACGCCTAGGCTGCCTCGATTTCGCCCGTTGCCCGGTCGCCGTTGCGCCCGAACTGCCTCCTGACCCACGCGTCTCTGTCAAAGGCGCCGCCATTCTCCCTCGACGAAGGCGCCCTATTTCTTCCCTTGACGTCAGGCGCCCCCCGATTTCGTCCGTTGCCCGGTCGCCGCTGCGCCTAGGCTGCCTCACTCCTGCCCCCCTTCACAACCGGCGCGATATTCGAGGTGGTTGTGAATTTTGCCACGTGGTAGTTGGCACGATATTCGAGGCGCTCCCGTTTTCTTTAAATGTAAGTCGAGTCTTAGCATGGTTCTTCACTCGCCCTCAATTTGCCTTCTCACTCTAGCTTCTCTCTCTGCTTTGCCTCGCTCCCTTTTTTAGCGTTCGACTTTCCTCGCCACGATGTCTCTCCCCTCCGACGTTGCCGCCACCGCCGCGGGCTCCTCTCAAAATCAAGGGGGCCCCTCCAAGACCGGTAAGCCTCTCTCTCCTTTTTTTTTTTTTTTTTTTTTTTTGCGCGAATGTTTGTGTATTGTTGCGATGGAGGCGCCTCTTACTGCTCCAATCGGTTGTGCGCCTACTTGACTTGTTTTAGTGGAGGCGCCCGCATTGTCACCCATTCCGACGCCTTCCTCGAACTACGACGTGCCGGACGATGGGTCGTACAAGATTACTACTTGGGAAGGCACCTGGCCGCCAGAGTATGCGCCCTGGGAGACTACATGTTTGCCGACGAATGTGGCAGGGCCTGAACATAACTCCACCATCTCGGCGCCTTGGATGAAGAGCCTGATCGATGGGCTCGGGCTCCCCCGCACCTGGACGTATGCGCCTCCGTCGCCCATGGCCAGGGTGGGGTTGTGCGGGCCTCGTTGGTTGGGAATATATCAGGAGTATTTCCGGTTCGGGCTCCGATTTCCCATAGATCCAATATTGGAGGGTATCCTGGAGTATTGCGAATGCACAATCGGGCGCCTATCCCCGTCCGTGATACTTATTGTTGTGCTCTTCAAGCTGAAGTGCCGAATTCATCATGTGCGCCCAACCTTCAACCTATTCCGCCACTTTTTCTCAGTGATTTCTCGGGACAACTGTCTGTCCTTAAAGCGGCGGAAGAAATTGAAGGCCCATTTCGTGACGAAGTGCCCTAAATTGGGGCGCACGTGGTTCAACGGGTTCTTCTTTATAAAGGCGCATAGGGACTATTTCTTTGAAAGCGGAGGCGCCTTTAGGACCGACTGGGAGCTTGGTATTGAGGCGCGCTTCAACGCTACCGTTGTCCTAAGTCGCGAAGAGCGAGCCGGGGCCGCCCTAATAAGCGCCTCGCCTGTCAACTTGCGCCCCACTGAAGCGCGGGCGCCTATTTTAGAAGAATACTATGCGGATGGTGTGTTGATTGCCTTTTTTGCCCTTGGCATTTTCTTTTGGGCGCCTTAGCTAACCCTTGGTTTTGCTTGCAGGTACGAGGTTTGGGCGCATTGCTGACTTGATTAAGAGTCGGTATGAAAGGATGACTTTGGAGGAGCCTCGACAAGGAGGGTCGAACCTGGGGGAGTCTTCCCCTGCCTCTGTCTCTACTCCACAACCTCTGGTGGCGCCTATGGATAAAGGGAAGGAGAAGGCGCCCGGGGAGAAGATAACCGGGGCATCGAGTGGGGCGTCCACACCCTTGGGCGCAGATGGCATGAAAGACCACGTCGTGATTGAGGACATGGATGATCAAGAGGATGAAGTGCCCTTGATCAGTCGTGGGAAGAGAGGAGGCGCCCCACTGTCCCCACCAGCAAAGCGGCATAGAGCCAACCAAGGAGAGGGAGGCGCCTCCAGTCAAGGCGATGCCCATCCCCAACGGTATGCCATTGTGGAAGGGTGCCTATTGGGGCCCGATGGAAGGCCCCCCATGATTCAACCCAGGCGCACCGATTTGGAGCGGGTGGCCTTGTCGTGCTCTCCACGAGCAGCGGTGGATCGCGGCTGCGCCATGGGCCTGGCCCTTTCGGCGTCGCAAGTTCTGCAGGTGCCCTCCGCGATCTCGGAGGATCGCCCATGGGCTGAAGTCGCCCGAATGGGAGTCAAGGTACGCCCTCATAGGCGCCTTCACTTTTCTTGCACGTGTTTCACATTGTTTAAGCGCCTATTTTTTGTTTGCTTGGGCGCCCCTATTTGACTTGCACTTTTTCACATTGCTTGCTTGGGCGTCTTGCAGATGCTCCTTCTTGCCGAGGCAGGCGCCCGGAAGACAGACCAGGCGATTGAGGAGTGCCGCGAGGCCCGGTCGTCTTTGTCCTCCATGAAGGACAACCTTGACACCGTAACCATGCGCCGCGAGCAACTTGTTAAAGAGTGCGAGGAGGCGCAATTGGAAGCGGCAAAGCAGATTTCGGCGCTTCAAAGCACTCTAGAGGAGGAGCGCCGCCAACGGGACGCCGACTTTGCTACCCGTATGGAGGAAGAGCGCCGAGACTTTGAGCAAAGGCTAGGCGCCTTGACCGCGGAGAAGGAGGCCCTTACCCTAGATCTGGGCGCCCGCGACGCCGAGCTTGCGACATTGAAGGAGGAGAAAGGCACCCTCCAGGACGAGGTAAAGGCGGCCGCCTACCGCCGCAGGGATTACAAGAAGGCGCTCAAGAGTGTGCGGGGGGAAAAAAGGTCTCTCAAGGCGGCGCTTAAGAATTTTCCCAATTCTGAGGCAGGGCAAGACCTAATTGCCAAGGCGTCCCTTGATAGCTTGGTGCTTGTCAAGAGGAAGCTCGACCAGGAGTACCCCGACATCACCGTCAACTTCCCTGACCTTGTGAATTTTGTCATTGAGGAGATGCAAAAGGAGCAAGAGGAAGATGCGGCGCCTGCAGGAGAGAGGGGGGCGCCTTCGTCACCAGAGAGTGAGTCGTCCATGAGTGACTCCTCGGAGGCCGAGTAGTGAGGGCGCGCCTCTTTTGTGGCATGTATTATTGTTTTCTTTGGACGTTTGCCAACTTGTCTTGTTTTCTTTCACTTTTGCTTGGGCGTATGCCCTTTGCGCCTTGCCAACTTTCTGTTCGCCTTTGGACGCTTACTGTGCTCCCAACTCTTTTTAGGGCGCGTTATATCTCGGGGCGCTTATCGTTTTTATTGCACTTATCATTTTCATACTCTCATCGGGCGCATTATTTTATGGGGCGCTTTATTCTCATGGGCGCGTATTTGTGGGCGCTTTATTTTCTTGGGCGCGTATTTTATTGGGCGCTTTATTCTCATGGGCGCGTATTTGTGGGCGCTTTATTTTCTTGGGCACAAATGTATGGGTGCTTTACTAAGTGGGCGCAAAGTCTTACGGGCGCGTTCGTTCCGGGCACATATTTCACGGGTGCTTTACAATTGTGGGCGCATTTCTTACTCGGGCGCATTAGTGGAGAGGGAATCAATCTTGGGAGTTTTTTCATAAACACAAACACAGGCGCCATAACACGGCGAGCGCTTTGATTACACGACACGAGGCGCTGAACACAACAAGCGCTTTTGATTACACAGCACTACATACTCCCGCAGGCGTTTCCCTTTTGCTCATACTGAAGCCTCCTTGCCCCCCAGTTGGGCACAATACGCACGCAAGTTCTGCGCGTTCCATGTTCTCTTCACTGGCTTCCCATTCAGATGTTCCAACTTGAACGTAGCCGCTCCGATGACTTCCTTCACTCGATACGGGCCTTTCCACTTGGGAGCCAGCTTGCCCTCCTGCGCGCAGGGCCTGAAATCTCTCTTGAGGACCAGAGCGCCTATGGAGATACCATGAGGGCGCATTTTCCTGTTGTAGTATCAGGCAACTTGCCTTTTCATTTCTTCCAGGCGCACAGCCGCGACCTCACGTCGCTCATCAGAGAGATCCAAATCAGCCACCCTGTCTTCTTCATTTCGGCCTGGTTCATAATTCGCCACCCGGAAGCTTGGGATATTAGTCTCGACCGGGATCACCGCCTCACTTCCGTATGTTAACGCGAAAGGAGTCTCACCAGTTGCTACTTTGAACGTCGTTCGGTGAGCCCAGAGAACACTAGGCAACTCTTCCACCCAACGCCCCTTGGCGCCTAGGAGCCTAGTGTGCAACCCGTGTAGGATGCTCTTGTTAGCCGCCTCAGCTTGCCCATTAGCTTGCGGGTATGCTACGGACGAGAACCTAAGGACCACCCCGTGCGCATCACAAAACTCCACGAACTGTTTGCAATCGAATTGCTTGCCATGATCAGTGACAATAGACTCCGGCAGCCCAAAACGAGTGAAAATGTTCTTTCTTGTAAACTTGCGTACTTGTGCCTCCGTAATGGTCGCCAAGGGCTCTGCCTCCACCCATTTCGAAAAGTAGTCGATGGCGACAATCAAATACTTCAGCTGTCCGGGTGCCTTTGGAAAAGGACCTAGAAGGTCCATGCCCCACTGAGCAAAAGGCCAGGCGCCCGTGTTACCCTGCATTGGGGCAGCGGGTATGTGAATGTCATTGGCATGGATCTGACACTGGTGACAGGCGCCCGTGTGGGCCTTGGCATCTTTTCGCATTGTTGGCCAATAATATCCTTGTCGAAGCAACGTTTTTTCCAAACTACGAGCGCCCGCGTGCATTCCGCAAGTACCGCTGTGGACTTCTTCCAACGCCGCATGACCCTCTTCCTTACTCAAACACCTTAAGTATGTTCCGGAATGGGATCTCTTGTACAGGCGCCCCTCGATTATGGAGCACCGAGCCGCCTTGCGCCTCAGCCTCCATGCCTCCTTTGGGTCCTCTGGGACTGTACCAGTCGTCAAGTATCCCAAGATGGGCGTCATCCAACCGTCAGTTGCCATGGAACCCTCCACGGTTGCTACCATGTATTCCTGTGGGGCCTCTTTCGTGACGATAACTTTCCTTTCTTCAGCGAAGTCTAAAGCCGTGGCCAGCTTGGATAGTGCATCGGCATGGGCGTTTTCTTCTCTTGGGATGTGCACGAAGTCAATCTCCCTGAACCAGGCGCCTTCTCTTCTGACCGCTTGGACATAGGCTTCTAAGGCTTCCTCCTTAACATCGAACGCCCCATTGACCTGGTTGACCATGAGGGCCGAATCGGATCTGACACTAACATGTTGGGCGCCCAATTCTCGTGCCATGCGGAGTCCTGCTACGACTGCTGCATACTCAGCCGCATTGTTGGTTTTAAGTTCGGAGAACCGTAGAGCAATCTCATGCATGACTCCGCTTGGGCTAATAATTACTATTCCTGCACCGGCGCCCATGCGGCTCGCCGCCCCGTCTACTTGAACTTGCCATGTCTCCTGGTCGACCCCTTCAGTTTCCACTATTCCTTCCGCCATGAAATCGGCAATCACCTGTGCTTTGATGGCCGGTCGAGGCGCGTACCGGATGTCAAACTCGCTCAGCTGAACGGCCCATTTAACAAGGCGTCCAGCCACGTCCATGGAGCCCAGTGTAGACTTGAGAGGTAAATTGGTGAGCACAACGATCGCATGCGCCTGGAAGTAGGGGCGTAACTTGGTAGCGGCTGTCACGACTGCCAAAGCAGCCTTTTCAATAGGCGCGTACCGCTTCTCGTGCGGGCCCATCGTCTTGCTCACATAGTACACCGGCCTCTCTTCTCCCGTAGACGCCTCTTTGGACACTAGGACCGCACTAACCGCCACGTCCGAGACCGCAATGTATAAATACAGAACCTCCCCGGCCTTGGGTGCTGTCATGACCGTGGGCGCCGCCAGTAGGCGCTTCAATTCTTCGAACGCCTCGCTACACGCTTCATCCCATTGGAAACGTACCGCTTTCTTTAGGATCCTGAAGAAGGGGGCCGCTCTGTCGGCCGACCTCGGTATGAAGCGCCCCAAGGCTGCGAGGCGCCCCGCTAGGCCTTGTACTTCCTTAGGCGTCCTTGGTGGTGCAAGTTTGATGATGGCCTCCACTTGCTTTGGGTTTGCTTCAATTCCTCTCTTGGTGATCATGAAGCCTAAAAACTTGCCTGCCTCCGCGCCGAAGACGCACTTCTGGGGGTTAAGCCGAAGATTGTGAAGGCGCATGGTTTCAAAGGTCTCCCTCAAATCCCTTAGGTGATCTCCCCGCTCGCGACTCTTGACTATCAAATCGTCTACATATGCCTCCACGTTCCGCCCAATCTGCCGTTGGAAGACTGTATTCACCATGCGTTGATATGTGGCGCCCGCATTCTTCAGTCCAAATGCCATGACCCTATAGCAAAAGTTCCCGAAGGGCGTCATGAAGGCGGTCTTCACCCGATCCTCTTCAGCCATGGGGATCTGATGGTACCCGGAAAACATATCGAGGAAACTGAGCATCTCATGATAAGCCGTGGCGTCCACTAGCAGGTCTATGCGGGGCATCGGGTATGCGTCCGTCGGACACGCCCTGTTGAGACTTGTGAAATCCACACACATCCTCCAATCTCCTGCTGGCTTGGGGACAAACACCACATTGGATAACCACGTGACATAGGTTGCCTCCTCGACAAACCCTGCGCCCAGGAGCCTATCCACTTCTACCCTAAGCAGGGCCTCCTTTTCTTGGGAAAGGTTTCTTCTCTTCTGCTGAACCGGCCTCCTTCCTTCCTCAACTGCCAACTTATGCACAGCCGTCTCAGGCGCTACCCCGGGCATTTCTTTAGCACTCCACGCAAACAACTCCGCGAACTCCTTCAACAGAGCGACCAACTTCTCGACCATTTCGGGAGGCGCCTGGACCGAAATCCTGATCTGCCTTTCCGGTCGCTCCTCATCCAGGGGGATCAACAATTCTTCGTCGGCCGCCTCTGCTCTAGGCGCCTCTTCGGAAGTGATCGCATTGATCCTTTGACTTTTACGCGGACGCACGCTCTTAAGCATAGTATAAATGGGGGCGCCTCTTCCTCTTGCAATGCCCACTCCCTTCGGCGCTATGAACTTCAACGTCTGATGACAAGTGGACGCCACCCCATTGAACAAGGCCAAAAGGGGCCTGCCGAGTATGGCATTGTAGGGGGAGGGGCAATCCACAATCCCAAAATCGATAGCATGGGTGACCCGCTGCTCCTCGTCGCCCAAAGTAACAGGGAGGCGCACGCGCCCTATTACCTTCGCGGGCGCCCCTGAGAACCCGACGAGCATCGAGTCCGACGGTCGTATTAAGTCAGGAGACAAGTGCATGCGCGCCACCGTATCCTTGAACAGCACGTCCATGGAACTCCCCGTGTCCACAAGCATCCTTTTCACCATGCACCCCGCCACTATTCCTTGAATTTCCAGCGCCTCCAAAGAAGGTATCCCATAAGCTTCGTCAGGCACCTGGTTGAAACTAATGCACACCCCCTCGTGCCGATCAACCGATGCTGCTCTTAGGCGCCTGTTAGCTTCCAATTTTTCTCTCAAATCTCCGGTGCCAGTAATCGCGTCCACCGTAAGCCTTACCTTCTCAGGCGCCTTCTCCTGGTCCAGCTCGAACGGAGGCGGGGGGAGATCCTCCTTGGGCCCCGAACGGGCCACATATGCCCTATGCACCCTCTCTTCCGGCTTTTTGACGAACTCGTTAAGCATGCCCCTGTCCACCAATCCTTGTAATTCAGTCTTCAACTGGTAGCAATCAACTGTATTGTGCCCCCGCTCTCGATGGAAGTCACAATATCGATCCAGGTTCTGCGGGTTGGGTTGCCCCCTCATAGGCCCTGGCCATCTCACGTGGTACCCCTTATCCTTCACATATTGCAACACATTCTTTGGCGAGTCGCTAAGCTCCGTGAATTGATTCACTTTAGGCGTCGGGCGCCCCTGATCACTCCTCCGCACCGGTGGGACCGCGGCTCCACCATAGAATGGCCTTGACTCGGGCGCCTGCCTTCGTCCATCTCCTTCCTCTCCCCTAGGGCGGCGCCTGTCGGCCCGTCTTGACGCTAGCGCCTCCTCTAACACTATAACTTTCTGCACCCTTCGATCCAAATCTTCCGTAGACACTACATCCCTTTTAGCTAGCGCCCGACAAAGTTCCTCACTGGTGGTGCACTCCTCGAGGAGGACACCAAGTACCGGGGGCTGCACATCTCTCACCGCCATGGCCACCGGGATCCATCGCTCATAGAACTCCCTCAAGGTTTCTCCCTCCTTCTGCTTGATCTTGAATAGTGAGCCCACGGTTAGGGTGCGCCTCTTTCTACTTGCGAACTTAGCCAGGAACATCGCCGCAAACTGCTCAAAGCATTCTATGCGCCCTTCCTCGATCTGATGGTACCAATCTAAGACGACGCCTGAGAATGTGGAGGGGAACACCTTGCATAAAGTTGCGTCTGAACTGTTGTACAGCTGCATTTTGGTGAAGTAGCTGTTGAGGTGGTCGTCTGGGTCCGCCGTACCGTCGTAGGTGGGAAGCGGCGGGATGTTGGTACTAGCGGGCTCCATGAGCACGCTCCGGGCCAAAGGCTGTCTTACCACAAATTGTCGATGTGGGCGCCCCGGCATCCACACATTCCTCTCTCCCTCCGAATCTCCGTAATCAGCCAGGCGCCTCATGCTGGCAAGGCGCCTCAGCGAGCTGGACTCCCCTTCAGTTTCCATCGTACGCTCCCTCTTCCTTACTCCGGGACTTGGGGCGCCCTCCTTCAACATTTCCACCTCTCTCCTTAACATCCCAATGGCCTTGTCTTGATCGGCTATGATCTTGAACAGTTCCTTCTTAGTCACCGAGGCCCCATCTGAATCCGGGCGCGGGTCTTCACTTCCCTCATCTTCCCCTATGCTGGGCGTCCCTCCTCCTGCTTCTTGAGATGCCTCCTCCATGTGTTGCTCCTCCATCTCGCTTCCACCCTCCATCGAAACTAGGCGCTTTCAAGTTGTGTTCTCCCCTTCCTGGCGCGCCAATTGTTGATGCCCTCTCGATCTACCGTCTCTTCTTCCGTACCAGCTGACTCTCTCCCAATGAAGCCTGCACTCACAGAGGTGGGCCTTGTGGCCCGTTAGTCCTCCAACGCTCAAGTCAGTATCCTTCTTAGAGAGAGAAGTGCTGGTCATGCACAATTTTTAGCGAGAGAAGCCCAAATTGAGTAAATGCTTACCCTCCTCGCTATTTATAGCCGATCATTGCTTACCTGGACCTTATCGTACGGACTTCCACGTCAGCCCTACCTTTAGTGCGGGTGACCCGGGGCGCTTCCTCCAAAGGAGATTCCCGGCGCCCTCTCTAAATACACAATTCCCACGTGCACACCCAGGCCCCTCCGGTGCGAGTACCCCTAGGCGCCTAGTGTATGCAACTTCCAACGTGCCCTTGATCCAAGCCCGAAGGCGCCTATCATGGCCCACCCCATATTGACTGGGCTCACCTTTCCCCGAACTACTTAGGCTTCGTGCTCTTAACTGGGCCTCACCCATACATCGAGGCCTCCTTATTCGTATACCCCCAACAGAAATACATTGGATTATCTCGGAAAAAAAGGAAAAAGAAAAAATATCTATTTGGTTAACAAGTTTCTTTATTTAGGAAAAGGTATTTTTCAAATTATGGTGATATATCATATATAGGTTGGTTTAAGAGAAACTAATTAAAAAAAGGAATTTTGTACTTGAAATTATGTATTTTATATTAACTTAATTTTCTAATTTCATTCATCCAAAACCATTTTCCTATGTCAAGGATCCAACACATTTTCCACTTATAAATAATGAAATTTATGTTTTTAATGGTTAATATTTTATGCAATTTCATCACAATTGTGTAAGTAAAACTTGGACTCAACGCAGAACGTGTGATGTCACATTCTGCTTGGAGATGAAGGGGTTACATCACGAGGCAAAATCACGACGCGTGGGAAAACAAATAACTGGCACATGTGAATAAAAAATGAAAATGTTGCGGAAGTGAAGTGCAACTCGAGAGTAAACGAGGGTCCCATACGAGAAATATGATATCATAGTTAAAAGAAATCGACATAAATTAGTGACTTTTCTGATTTATTAACCAACTAAACTCTTATTTTCACTATAGATTAAGAAAAATCTAAGAAGAAAGCTTACAAGACCATGCAATTGGACCACTGCAAGTCAAGTTGGTATCCTTATATATTGTGAAAAAACCTGCACCAAAACACGATCAATTTGACAAGCTCTGGTGTGTCTAACAGTTTTGTCAATATGATATCACGTTGAGTTTACTAGTTTCATATTAAAAAACAATATTATACCAAAATTTTACCTGTTGAATGAAAGATTGCACCATCAAATTGACGAATTCTAGCTCTACTAATTAACACAATAAAACCTCCAATACAATACGGGTAAATGACACATTTGGTCACTGAGATTATTAAATTGTGTCATGTTTAGTCACTAGAAAAAATTAATATCAATTTTGGTCACTCGAATTGCCGAAACTGGTCAAATTTAGTCACTCTCCCGTCAATTTCCGTCCAACTCCATTAATGTAGTTGGACGGAAACTTTTGGGAGAGTGACTAAATGTGACATGTTTCAGTAATCCGAGTGACTAAATGTGACATTTTTCAATAATTCGAGTGACCGGAGTTGGACAGAGGCTACAGAAGAGTGACCAAATGTGACCTGTTTCAGTAATTCGAGTGACCAAAATTGATATTAAATTTTTTTAATGACTAAATATGACACGATTTAGTAATCTCAGTGACCAAATATGTCATTTACCCAATACAATAACTGGATTCCTATTTAACGCCCTAACTTTTTGAAAATTTCGCCCTAAATTAACCAAACAGACAATACTACCCCCAATTTCTAGAACGATCGCCCCAATCATCACCCCAACCCCTAGCGCCCCAACTGCTCATCGCCCCTCCAACGCCCTCTGCTCGTCGTCGGCGAAAGACTCTTCACCCACGCCCCCAATCCATCGCCTAATCACCAGATTGGCTCTGCTCGTTGCTCGGTCCACGCCCTTTGCTCGTCGCCGCGCAAGATTCCTCCCTCTGCTCGTCGCCTCCAATCCATGCCCCTAAATCCCTCTGCTCGTCGCCGGTGGAATTCTCCTCCGCTGCTACTCCGCTCAAGGACGAAGAAGAAATAGAGGCGACGGCCGGGTCGGACCGAGGTGTTATTTCTTCCTCCTCACCATCGCTCGGCAGCAGCAGCATAGATGATGGAACCCGATTGGCGCATCGAGCAGCCATGGGGGCGACGACGACGGGACGGACCGAGAATCAGAGCAGGCGCGCGACCGCCAAAGCAGAACAATGGATCTTTCTCATCTTCTTCGTCCTTGAGTGGGACAGAAGGGGAGGTGGAGAAGAGAACTTCCACCGGTGGGAATTGGGCCGGATGGGATTAGGGCGATGACGGCGTTGACAAGGCGGACCGAGCAGCGCAGCGGAAGGCAGTTGCAGTGGCGACGGCGACTTCCAGTTGCGGTGGCGACGATGACTCCCAGTCGAACAGCGGTGACGATGCAGAATTCTAGGGCGAAGATTTGTTCGGGATTGGGAATAAAAGAGTATGGCAAAAACGTCAAGTTGCAAAATTAGGGCGACAAATTTTAAAAATATAGGGCGATAATTAGTACTCCCCATACAATAACACGCTCCAAGTTAGAACCGAACAAGCAATGGTGTGAATAACAAGTAACAGTCTTATCCTCTCGCAAAGAACTGAAGAAGAATTTACAATTGGAAGATTCGCATATAAGATCCTACTGTCACAAATCAATCCTACCAAATGCGGCTGGAGTAGCAGCCTTATACTAATAGGCCCACGGGCCACGACCCTGTGCCATACTTGCTAGATTTGGGCTTCAGGATGAGAGAGAGGCCCAAATTCTCCCAATCTGCTGGTAGTGGTAGCAGCCATTCACTTGCTATTACTAGCTGCTAAGGCAGCTTTCTAGAAAGTAATCTCAAGACAAAAAGCTCTAACTACAGAAAGTTAAGAAGAGAGAAGGGTAGTTATAAAAGCTTCATCCTTGATTACGAAACAACACCTTTAATTGGTGGGGATGATGCCACTAATACAAAAACCACAATACCAAAAAAGCACCTTGCTGCCTGATTGAACAACCATTACATAATTTACACTTTCAGGCCAATTGCTCTACTTGGGCACCATCCCTATCTAACACTCCCAAAAGGAAAAGAGAAAAAGAAGATGGACAGATCCCATTATATGCCCTAATTCAGCAGTTAACATCACCAATCAACATAGGGGAGGAGAGATGGAAGAACACTATATATGTAAGAGAGAGAGGGGGCAAAACCAACTACCTTTGCAATCTGAAGAAGACCCACTCGGCAAGCCAATGGAAACAACTTGGCAAAGAATGGCGAATTTAGATGAGAGATGATATAAGCTTCTTCATTCCTCTTCCTGTTGTTTAATCTTCTCGGTTCGTATGTATGTTAATATCACAAAACCTTGATCCCAATCAATATTGATATGTGCAAGAAGAGCGCTGCAACGGCTAGAGGCAGCAGCTCCAAGAGCAGGTCGCTAGAAGAATTACCTACACTACTCAACTGTCCTGCATTGATGAAGTCCTTGCTAGAAGTTAAAGAGACATTTACTGATGTCGAGCCTGAAAAGGGGTGGGGAGAACAGAGGAGCTGTCAGAGATTGAGAGTGGAAAGGAAAAGGGAAATGACAAAGGAAGATCCCGATATTGAAAGAACATCAGATTTATCGAACTTACAGTCGTAGTTGGTCCATCCAATCCGCTGACGGACCAGATCGTATACAAAGATCTTGTCTTTAAGAACAAGATCTGGACAGGAGTACAAGATAACAGATCAAAATCAGAACATTCTTAAAAGCATTGCCTAATGATGTAAAGACACAGATTCACGAGTCTCAAACCTCCTAAAATGGTTAGTCCTTGACCCTTCTGGAAACCTAGGCACCACATCCCACCACCATCCAGCTGCAAGAAATTATGGCCAAGAGTTAGGATGTAAAAAGTGAATTCATTGCATATGGAAGAAGAACCAGATAGCCAAGGTTGGAATTGGTAACAGCTTACATAGGAACCTTGCTGAGAAAGGTACTCCTCTGGTCTTAAGTCCATTGAAGCACCACCAGCAAATTTGAAGCTCACCGGTGGAAACATATCAAATACACTGCACATGAAGGTAGAAAAATAAACATCGCTAAGGAAAAAGGAAGTGGCAAAAAGTCGTCTTCTAACCATTTTCATAGCAAACATAAGTGTGAAAACCCCAGTCATTTGAATGCTAGAGTGGTCAAACCTGGAACTGGAAGTGAATAGGTAACACTGGTATCCCCTACTTATTGTGGGAGTCGCAGATTGTGCGACTGCAGCATTGACCTGAAATTTCAGCAAGCTGTTACTTTTCCAGCAAACAGAACAAAGTGCTCCAGAAACAGCAATCTCACACAAAAGTTATACTATAACTACTGTGAAGGGAGCACTTCGAAGCCACTCCTCTCATCTTATTTGAATTTTTTGGCCTTAAAATCCATTCATATCTCCTGGTTTCAGTGTTCATGAACAGCACACTATAAAAAGATTTCTCTAGCGGGAGGTTACAGCTGATAGAATCATACAAGATACGGACAGATGTTTCGGGTGGCATGTTTATAGATTCACCTTCCAGGACACGATAATGATGTGTAGGAACATACTTGTCCCAAGTTACTTGAACTCGGTAACAAATTCAATCCAGTCTAGAATCAATGTTAAACAAGGCCACCGAAGGCAGAAAGAGTTACTTACAGCATTCACTAAAGGATCATAAGCTTCCTCCACAAGGTACGCCAAAGTTGTTCCAGTGTCAACTATCGTCCCTCGATCAGTTGACGTTGAGAAGGCTACTGGGTCAATAGGTAACACCTGCCCATTGACTGCTATGCTTTGTAGATATAAATTGTAATGAGCCCTGGAAATTTATAGATGAAGCTAAGTCAAAATTTGTATTTCACTACCAATTTTACAGCAAAAGATTACAAACAAAAAAAGTAGTATAAAACATTAGATGAAGGGGGAAAAAACTACTCACTGTGATGGGACAAGTGAAGTATAGATGATTCCTGGCTCCAAAATCTCTCCAAGAACAAATATACCACCTCCACTGCCCTGCCCTTTCAAACAATGAGAGAAAACTCGAGGTGTTATTCCTCTAGACGATAATTGTGATATAACCGAGAGGGCACCTTGGCCAAATCCAAAAATTCCATCAACCGCTTTGTCCGTCTTAGTCAAGTCACCACCCTGGTACGTGCTACAACTGTCGCCAAACACCATTACACACAAAAATAAGCTTCGATATGAGAAACGAAAGCAAGAATTGCAAGAAGTACACAAGACCACAGTAACTCGTGCATTCACAAACCAGCAGCACAAGAAATCAAGGATAATCCTTAAACATTTACTACTACTTTTACCTTCAACAAATCAAAATCAATAGACCTAATATATTCCATAAGAAGAAAGTGCAAGCACATAGAGGTTTCAAACATGAATTGTTCTGTTGAAATCATCTCTTCAGCTAATACATGTTTACTACACATTCCAAATTCGCAAACCAAAATAGACCAACTTACCCGAAGGCAACAAGTGCTGACGAGTTGGCAATCATTGAACCAGACAAAATCGAATCAAAGTAGAACGTATCAGTTATATAAACACCAGAAGTTCCACTCCCATCTCCATACTGGAATGTGTAGCCACACTGACCGCTCTCCGAACACTGTGTAGAACTGGTTCGAGCAGCTGCAGTACAAATTGGGTCTGCACAAGGAACCAGACCACTAGTGGAAGAGCCCGCAGCATCGAAGAAACTAAGCTGGATCTGCAGCATACCGAAAAATCATGAGATGCAAAGAACACCTTTCAGATCACAGGAAGCGAAAAGTTAGAAGAAGATAGGAATAAGAGCTTACCCCTAGGCCACTAGAATGTGGACAATTACTACAGGAGGCACAGTTAACCCATAATATGTCACTGCCAGTATCAATCTGCACGTTGAACTCTCTAGGAGGAGAGCCGAGTTTCACTTTCGTGAAATAAAGTCTGTCAAAACCAAGTGTTTTAAAGAAGAATCAGTGCCCTGCAATTAAGCAGTGGAGAAAGACACTCTAATGTCAATTTCAAGCTAGACAGTGTGGAAGAGCACAAAGGAAACCAGGGCAAAGTTAATCACACAGTGAAGGGGCTGGGGAGATCCATGGATTCCTGGTTGAAATAGATACCTCCATAATGGGAGACAGCAATGAACAAGAGAATAAGTCAAATAACCATGAAAACCAAATTAGGTGATCACTGTACAGACATAAGACCAAATCCAATTACAAATGTACAGACCTTCCATCAGAAATTCTCGCCCAAGACACAACATGGCCAAAAATTCTCATTTAACTTCCATTCACTCGAGAACTTGTACAAGATTTCTTCAGTGCCACAGGTCAACAGTGAGCAAAACTACCCAAAATTTGAAGAGACTTCCCTAATTCCAGAGGCACCCAATAACTGAAAACCCTCGTTAAAGAAGCGGGAACTTCAGTAGTTCAGGGAAACATAAAATCCCCCGCAGAACAAAGCTAAATTAGCTGAGCTCACAAGAACCCCAAATCCCCCCCCCCCCCCCCCCCCACCACTCAGAAATAAACTCCTCCTTCCCTCTTCAATCCAGACCAAAAAGAACCCAGAGCAACTAGCAAGAAAACCTTGTCGAAGAAAATGAAATCCCATTTGAAAAGAAGAAGTTACCCGACGAGTGATGGATCCGGGGAACCTTGGACTGAGAAGTCGACCACGCCGCCAACGAGGCCTTGCAAGAGGCGAGCGTGCCTGGCTTGGTCCCAAGCTCGGAGTTGCTCAATGGGAACCGGGTAGTTCAGAGGCAGAGCCCTCTCCAGGAGGAGAACACTAGCACAGGAAACTGTCGACAGAGGAACGGCGGCGAGTATGATCAGCAACAGCACCGACCAAGAAGGCCGAGTGAGGAAAACCCGCATTACTTTTCGCCCTTCCTTCGACTATTTTCTGGGGGGCTGGAGGGGGACTTTTCTGCTTGAGAAATGAAAGATTCAGAGATCGTGGTGCCGCTTGCTTCTGCTGCGCATTGAGAGATGATTGGACACGGGAGAGCCGCGGAAATGAGCAGCAGAAGAAGGAAGGAAGGAAGGAAGGAAGGAAAGAAAGAAAAGATTGCTGATGGTTTGGAAGCTTTTTTTCTGCTTTGAGTTGTCAACCGGGATTTTGCCGATTGCCAAATGAAATAAAATAAAAAAAATTAAAGGAGGTGGGAACGCCAAAGGACGGTATTGCCCCAATCCTCTTTTTGGCTTCGCAGATTCTGGGCGGTAAAATTGTTTGAGCTCTTATTTTTTAGATCAAGGTGTCCAACGGTTAGTTTCGGATCGAAACTAATTCATGTGAATTGTAATTCAATTGTGAAAAATATTCTAGAATCACATCAATAGTGTATTAGGTTTGGATTTATTTGATTTTTTCTTCTTCAAATATCAATTTGGTTCATATTCTTTAGTATTAAATTTTTTGGACCAAGGATCGCACCATATTATATTAGGTTTGTTATGGTTCGATCTGAGTGTTGGTTTGGTCTGGTACAGACCAAAATGTTGCACACCCCTATTTTTACCCATTCTACATGTTTTAAAAAAAAATGTTGCTCATACCAATCCGCTGAATGATTGTGGTGTTAAACTTTCTTCTCAAAGATTTTGATTTTAATGTATGTTATATCACGTTTTCTTTCTCTTCTTACTTATTGAGACGGGTATAAAATACGTTTGTGTTATTACTATCGTGAAAAGATTTATGCCGATATTTGATTAATGTACATAGCAAAAGAATATCATAGCTTTTATGATCTTTCTATGAATTATCAAAATTATCTAGAGAATATCTAAAATTCAAGAGATTTTTCTTTTCCCTCCCGATACTCTAATTCACGAATTGGAGATACAAACATCAAGAGACTAGGGTATAAAGAGGTTATCATTGTTCCTCGTGTTCTTTGCAAATGAGAAGTAACCTTGTGTAAGATTTGGGTTTGGGCTTGTAGATAGGTTGAAGTATATTGGACGTTGCTAAGTTCTATGAACTCTGGACTGTCGATAAATCTTGCAATTAATTTGTAACTTTACCTAGTAGTTTTTACACCACCCATTTCTTTAGTTTATGGCTCATTTATTTGAGTTAAGAAGGTGATAGACCTATAAGTTAGTCCACTTGTTCTAAATTCTAATCACTCATTACAATTCATATTATTATAATGGATGATTGCTTACTTGCATGCAATGGGGTTCTTTGACTATATTTGGCTAATCTTTTAGCCATAATAGAG
The DNA here is from genome assembly GCA_946122785.1 of Linum tenue. Classification (NCBI taxonomy): domain Eukaryota; kingdom Viridiplantae; phylum Streptophyta; class Magnoliopsida; order Malpighiales; family Linaceae; genus Linum; species Linum tenue. Next base: position 63,248,620 of record CAMGYJ010000004.1, on the reverse strand, counting down.
TAGCCGTGGAAGTAACTTAATACTCCAAAATTTAGCCACGAATTGGCATGTTTTCTAGGCACTTTGTTTATACCCGTGATTTGGGGAAGAAAAAGTTTCAAAATAAAATAATTGTTAAAACTCCCATCACCATTATAAAAAAACAAAAAAAAAATTTGTTAAAGGAAATGAGGAATTCATCAAAAAATTTGTTAAAGAAATTTGGCAAAGCAAAGAAAGATGTTGGAGTGGAGTGTGACAACAAGAATCAACCATGCAATTTCATATTTTATAAAGGAGTCAAACTATAAAGATGAGAAAAGGAATTCGCACCTTTATTTCGAAACCCAAAATAATTATTAGCAAAATGACTCTTTAATCACCCAATTCAATTCAAAATCCAAAACTTGGGTTTATGCAGCCTATAACTTGTTTATAATAATGTTAAGACTATTTTCATGTTTTTTTCTCTCTATAAATAGGAAGTTAAAGAGGAAATTACCAAAATGGGTATAATGTACACAAGTTATAGCGCGAGATCATATATAGTAAATCAAATAGCAAGGTTGTAGTGTGATGATTGGTCTCTTCAATTCCCAGTTATATGAACTTCATTCGACTATTGTGCTAATAGTTTATTTGTAGTCGAATGTTTGTTGCGTTAATAGTTTATACAATTTATTTCTTGTAGTCGGAATGTTTGTTGCCTTAATAGTTTATACAATTGCTTTAGAGTCTAGACATTAATCACTATGTAGTATCAAACGTGAATCCGCTCCACGCTCTTTGAATTGTGTTTGCCCAATATTGATTAACTGCTCGATAGCGAATCCATATTACCCCTATCAACTCAAGAGAACGAAACTGAATCGGGTGGACCCGTTAAACATTAACTAGCGTCCTTAATTATGGTTTTCAATTTGGTCCTTTCACATGTCTCAATCAGCCATGCATGATTATGAAATTTCAACATTAATTGGGATATGTGATTATATGAACCGTGTTTGCATGGTCACTCTCTCAAATCCCACGTTGGTGAGGATTGGCATTTCTTGTTCCTTTTCTCTCTTCTTTGACAAGATCATTTTTATCTCCTCTAAATACTATTCCGTCCCTGTGTTTTTATTTACGATCTAAACAATAAAGGTAATTTTTACAGAAGAAAAAAAAGAAGATACAGGAGAAGAATGATATATTACCATGTCGTCATCATCTCCTTGGAGAATCCAAGATGGCACTCATTTCTACTCCTACAGATCCAGCAACACCTCTGCTTAATGGTTTGAGCTTCTCCGCCTCCTTCGCGATTTGGATGTCACATGGTGAGCAGTGTTGATACAGTACTTTTACAACAAAGCGTGGAATTAGTGCGGCTACAACCACACCAAGCAAGCAAAGCCAAAACAACCCAGTCTTTGCAGATTCAAAAATGGCCCTGCAGATTTAGAAAAGGAGCTTGCAACCATCAGTTTCTATGGATTCACAAATGGAGGTTGGAACATATTGCATTAAACCATTAAGGATCGAGACCGAAAGGTGCAGTACCAGTAACCAGGTAAAATGGGTATGGCATCAATGACCATTATAGAGACGAAAGTTGCCAAAATGGATCCCCATATCGCTGCATGCATGAGCCAATTCCACCGGTTGATGTCCATTGCCAGATGAAGATTGACCAATATGACGACCCCCAGCGTCCAGAGATCCCCTATGCTCGCTGCATCGATGCTGCTAATCCGGTAGGCAAAGAAAGGCCCGAAGAAAACGACCACGCTTTGCCACAGGGTGTCGATCATCGTCAGCCAGAACAACTTCGAGTTGTAATTTTCTCGTCTTTGCCCAGCTCCGTATAGCTGAGGATACTTGAGCAGAGTTTTCCGTCTCAAGTCCTTGTCGAGAACACCAACAATGACCGTTGGCACTGCTGTATAAATTACCGAATACAGCACGCTGTTCCACTCGTTAATAGCAGTCGTCAATGTGAAAGCGGTGAAGGGCACATACCTGCAAAGAAGAATTTCAGCGGACATCAAGGGCCAAGAACTGTGTATATTGTTCAGCTTTGAACCCTTACATCTTACTTTTAACACCCTGTGGAACAAGTCACATCCTAACACGAGATGCCTTCACATTCGTATACTATGCACAACTAGAAGGACTCACCCAATTAACCTACGTTGGCAAGGACATAATTCTTTTTGCCATCTAAATCTGGCCATATGTGATCAGAGGCAAACCGTATTCAGCAGTCCAATTTTAATACACGAGCACTACATATGACCAGGTTTTTTTCTTAAATATTCAGTTCAAGCTTTCACAGCTGAGAATATTACGCAATCCATTCGGCACTTGCTACATACGATGAGCAATTCAGCAGGACTATCCGCATACCATTAGGAAAGTAGATAGCAGCTACAGCATAAAGGTACTTAAAAAGCACAAATTTTTATATTGTTTGTAAATGAACCTGAACCAATTACTCGGGGGTTTTATCATTTTTCGAAAAAAGGTAAATGCCAAGGCCAGCCATCTTAAACAACTCTTCAAATTCAAACAACTAAACTAAGTCGCTACGAAGAAAACAGCTGAACATTCCTCATATTTGACTTACCAAAACAAGACGAGAACAAAAATCGCATTCCTGTAGAAGTTGTAAATTATCATGTAACCCATTCGCTGGTAATTCCAATGTCCGTGGACCAGCAGAAGTGGAACTAAGAATCTGAACTGCCCCATGGAAAAATCAGATGCCATTACAGCTTGCCGACCCTCCTGCCCACTGATTCCAACTCCTACGTCAGCCATTTGGATCATTGAAACATCATTTGCACCTGTTAAAACCCACCAACAACTTCCCACGTTAGCTCAAATAAGCAACGAAACCAATAGCATATATGCCGCAAAGTATTCCCTTCTGGAAGCATTTTAGCAAAGACTCACCGTCCCCAATGGAAAGGGTCATGTCAGCTGTCCTATTCTTCACAAGGGCAACAATTCCAGCCTTTTGCAATGGAGCTACCCGACAACAAAGGACCACAGAGCATTTGCTGGCTAATTCAAAGAGCTGCAGAAAACAAATAATTAAATTAGCCAAGGTTAAGAAGAAACACATATATTGTTGAACGGGGAAAGATTGATGTGAATTAAAATGTCGAAACCTGTTCTTCAAGTTCACTATCAAGGATATAAACAAGGCTGGTTCCATCAATAATCAAAGCAACCAAGCTTCCAGAAGATGCAGAAATTTCTTCATTATCAGGAGTCTCGGACACATTGTTGAGCTTTTTACATACAAGCAAGGCATCTGATAAACTCTTTCTACATGACTCCTTGGAGTTGCTGTTGACAATAAACTGCTTCATTTTGTTGGTCAAGAGCTTTGAAGAATAGCCAATCGATATGGCGGTTTCTTGTTTATCCCCAGTTAAAACCCAGACTTTAATTGCTGCAGTCCTCAGCGCTTCAATAGCTTCCGGGACACCTTCTTGAAGTTTATCTTCAATAGCAGAAGCACCCAGCAAGCTTAGATGGTTTTCAACATTTGTGGCAACCTTCCGAAGCAAAGCAGCGCGGCCAATCAAAGCAGTACTAGCAGCCTCAAAGGAAGAGTGCCACTGCTCAAATTCTGAATCACTCAATTCACGCATCCCAACGACAAGTGTTCTCAGGCCAAGGGAGGAGTAAGAGTGAAGATGGCCTTCAGTTGCACGGATTATGCCCATGCTTGAGGCTCTATCGATGACAGTGAACATGGATGTATCAGCACCCTTTACAAAGATTTTGACAGACTTGTCAGGGAAGCCTAATATGACAGACATCCTCTTCCTATCACTGTCAAACTCATGCAAACCCAAAACATTGAACCTGCAATAACGGCAATGAGCAATAAGAGGACTGGGGACACAACAGTATACAAAGAAATTCTTTGACAGAAATGTGTTGGGAAAGCAGGAAAGGGTATTAGTACAGGGATTGTGCACATAAATGAATGGGCAGAGCAAGCACTGAAAATACACTGAGAGATTCAAGAACCAAATCGCATGTTCAATGTAACAGTTAATGTTATCAGAATATGCAAAGTAATATTTTCACTTCATCTAACCCAGACTGGCAGTGTGTGTTATCATAACTTAGTGGAGATATAAAGATTGATGAAAGAAAACATTGTGATGACAGCATGGGAGAACATAATGGGAGAATATACTTGGGCAGAGTCAAGGGGGAAACAAAGGTAGGAGAGATCAATTAAATCAAGAAAAAGAAAAGAGCACCTTTGCCTTTGACCCAAAACATCAATCACTATGTGGCCGGAAGTTCGTTCTATAAGCATAAAACCATATGCAGCAGCAGCATAAGCCAGAGCTTGTTCATCAGGAGATTCCCCTTGGTAATCCATCAACTTAACACAGGGATCAGATGTGTCAACAATGAGAGGCACGATTGTATTACAAGCTGCTAAAGCAAGGAAAAAATCACGGATATGTTCAAAATCCTCTGACATCTTTCCACCCCTTAACGCTTGTAGAAGCTTAGGATCAACTTTCACCCTCATCTTTGGACTCACAGTTGCCTCACCAACTGCATCACACAAGAGAACACAAGGAAATCAGACTCATAAGAAAAACTGAAAGGCCAGACTGGGAAAAGACTGTTAAAGACTACTGGCAGCAATAAAAAAATTTACCTTGAACAGAGTGTCCTGCTTGTTCATCACCAGAGGTAACCTTCCTACCGCTGTAATCTACTCCCCATATGCTTGCACACTGGAACTCCATCTTGTTCTCTGTGAGTGTCCCGGTTTTGTCTGAGAACACATACTTTATCTGCCCTAAATCTTCATTTATATTCAAAGCCCGGCACTGAAATCTTGAATTTGATGCCTCATCATACATATGGGCATCCCGGATCATGAAATAAGCCTGACCAACCCGAACAAGCTCCATAGAGATGTACAATGAAATAGGAATCATGATCTGAAACACAATTACTGCCATCAGGAATGTGAAGAATATCTCCATTCCCCATCCATAATAGTTATAGTTCTCTGGCTCATCTTCATTGTAATCCTTTCTTCTATAAAAAGGCATGGTGTCTAACTCATCTCTGTGCCGCCTCAACCATACAGCAGCACATACAGATGTAACTGTACACAAGGCAACAAGAAACAGAGAGAGTATGGTGATTTCCAAGTTCATGCGAGTCTCAAGCCTGCTTCTCTTCGAAGGGGCTCCTGAGCTATTCAGCATAGCTTTGGTCTCAGCTCCACAATACACAGCAACCCCAAGAATTGAAGCCGTATTCTTCAGGTCACAGCCCCGAAGGATAATATTGGAAGGTCCAAGTGACAGGCGCTTCCCATCAATCTCCATGTTCCCATGGAATCCATAGATATTCCTATTAGGTTTCTCACACTTGATCAACCCAGTAAACCTTCCATTCTCAGGATTCTTTGAGAGGGTCTCTTGCTTTGCATACCGTGTCTTCAAATTTGACTCTCCATCCAAGTTGATGGTCTGCACATAAGCAACCCCTGTAGGGTCACTGGTGGAGAGCAAGACCATATCACAAGGTAGAGTATCATTGGCTTCCACCTTGATTATTTCACCAACCTGAATATCCTTCCAACTCTTTTGTTGGAACTGACCATCCACCAAAACCCACGCCAATCTATTGTTCTCAATCTTATCTGCCCTATGCCTTCTCCAATCCTCATAAGCATCCTTAACTGCTGTAACTAGCAACACAGAAGCAAGTGGCAAGATGGAAGCTCCCCGCCCAAAAACGGCGAGCTGGGGCAACTGATTCAGGACAGCTATGATAAGGAAATAAATGTATGCAACTCTATGGAACTGTTTAAACAAATTTCTTGGCAAGAAAGAAATAACAGAGTACTTTGCAGTCCTAATGGAGTTCCTAGCAAACTCGAATTTATCATTCGTGCTTACAGGATTGTTAATATAGACAAACCTAGCATCTTCTTCATTGATCTCTTTCTGAGACATACAATACACCTCTGAATCCGCCCTCCTGGATCCATACAACACAGGCTTAGACCCTAAATCACTGAAAGCAACTTCCCCAGTGGAACCCGCTCGAGAAGTACGGGAATGATGCGCAGAAGCGCTTCTCCTCGAGTTGGAACTCGGAGTGATTTCATTGTTCAAGGAGCTGTCGAACATGATTGGGGAAGGCGAATCCATTGTTCAATCGAAACCAGCAGGAGGGTTTATCGAAAGTTGGATCTTTTTCTTTTCCTCGGCGGATCAGGACCAAATGGAGAGACTCATGGACCCCAGAATCAAGTGATGCCTCACATAGGCCATGATCTGGAGAAAAGATCAAATGGCTGCTGAGAAACACAGCCAGCTGACAAGGAGGAAGGGTTTAAGAAACACCCAGATAATTATTGGACCAAAAACACAGAATGTGACCCGAACCCAAGTAGCAGATTCCAAAACAAACAGGCATGAAAGGAAGGCTGCCGGAGTGAAGTAAAACCCAGAAGCCAAAAACAGCCCCGCAACAGAAATCAGGTGGCCGGCAGCCGAAAAGAATACCCCCGCTAGTGTTGCAGCTCAAGTTACCGGACGCAAAAGGGCTAATTGTGTCACAGAATGTAAAGGGGAATAGGTAGAAGAGAGGAGAACACCCGAAGCAGAAGAAAGCTAGCTTTGTTGATCAATGAGGAGAAGAATGAAGAAGATGCAATTGTAGAGAAAGTAAAAGAAGGGGACAAACGCACTGTTATAGCGAGGGAGGTGCGGAGGCCGGAGAGAGAGGACGGCTGACTGGGGAGTCTATTCCGAAGACGAGTTTTTCACAACCGAAACACCCATATAGACGAAGAAGAGCCATAGATGGGTGGCGACAACGGCATCTCCAGCCTCCAGGCAACTCCCCTCCTGAATATAATACAGAAATTTCCGACTTTCATTTGTGAGTGGATGGATGGCCTTCCCGTCTGGAAATTCAAATTCAAGAACTTCCTTCTGCTCCTGCCACCGTTTTGCGCTGCGCTATTGTTTTAGGGTTGATTTGGCTGTTGGATTTGTTTCATGGATTTGAGATTAAATTTTCAAGCACGATGAATTTTATTCATTTCGATTGTTTGTTGTTGGGTGTTAAATTGGTGGGTTCATGAATTTAGGGGTCGTTTGGAAGTTGTGATTGTTAGAATTGTGTTTGTTGAATACGGGGTCGTTTGGAAGTTGTGATTGTTGAATACATGTATTGTGCACAATACAATGTTTGGAAGTGTCAAAGTGTAAAACAATGCATGCATTGTTTTAGATAGGTCACACCAACAATCACAAAAAATGATGCACTATACAATCTCAAGGGGTCGTTTGGAAGTTGTGATTGTTTTGTTGAGATTGTCATTATGCATGTATTGTTTACAATGCATCGTTTTTTTATTTTTTTAGCAGAAACAATACATGGATTGTTTTTGTGATGTGACAGAAACTATCACTCATTTTGAGTTATTGTTATATCTCAACTTTTACTTGTGATTGTTGAGATAGTTGAGTTGAGATTGTTTTGTCTCAGCTTTTAGCTGATGTGACATACACAATCACACATACCAAACGTTGTATTCTACAATGCATCAAATTCGACAATACATGTATAATATTATACATGCATTCTCAACAATACATCTATTTAACAATCGCAACTTCCAAACGACCCCTAAAAGTTGAGATGGTTGTGATTGTTGGTTTTAGATTTGTGTCAACTTTTTCTTTCCATTGATATCCTTAATAGTTTTTGTCTTATTCTAAAAGTTAAGGGTAAATGTGACATTTCCCCATAAAGTAACTTTATGTAAATCAATGCATAAAATAGAATCTCAACAACCAAACAATGTATTGTTAAAATACATCTATTGTATCAATACATGCATTTGTATTATGGTGATTCATTACAATGCAACGATTTAACATTCGCAACTTTCAAACGACCCCTAATTTAATTTTGAGATCCAGATTTGTGGATTAGGAACTTGTAAATCCTACGTATTGAATTTGGATTTGTAAAGTTTTTATGGTTGGTTATATATTACAAATTCATCATAATTATTTCATCAATCTATCATGTAAAAAATACGCTCTTCAAATCCATAATACAAAAAATCCATCATAAATTCAAAAAAAATAAAATCCTCATTTTTCAAATTCAACAAGCAAACGTCCCTTAATTCACCGTATTTGTCTTTGCAATAGTAAAAATTAAAGGCACAAGCCAGGTTAAACCACTATGTTAACTAGCTTATAGCTCGACTCGTCGGACGGAGGTAGCTTAGACAATAATCCTTCCTAGTATCTCTCACATTGGCGTGGACAATGCTTAAATCCATATTGGACAACAATTTTCTTGCAAGTTTGGAATCCCTCGAGTGTAGTTAGGAAGTAGAAAGAAGTAATAATATTATTCAATCATTCATAATATGGGGTAATTGCATGGTTGGTCACTAACATTACAAAAAGCGTTCATGTTTGGTCACTGAAAAAATTTAAATCCATTTGTGGTCACTAACTTTACAAAAAGCGTTCATGTATGGTCACTCTCCGTTAGCTGCCGTCCAACGCCGTTAACGGCCTCCGTTAAGTGATGACGTGGCTGACGGATTCGCCTAATCAGCACCTTTTGACCCTAAAATTGACCGCCACGTCATTTAAACCCGCCATGTCAGCTAAACCTAACCAAACCTAACCAAACCTCTACCCAAACCCGAACAGACCCAACCCGCTAACTAAAACCAAACAGAACCAGACCCCAACGATTTTTGGACTAAACCCTAATCTAATCGCGCAGCCTTCCTCCATCGCGCAGCTTAGATTAGGACTCACACCTTCCGCCTCACAGCTCAGCAGCTAAACGACATCGCATCCGCGGCTACCTCCGCCTCCACCGCCAAGATCTCCCGTTTCGATCTCCTTGCGGCGATCCTATGGAAATCGGTGGCCAAGATCCGAGAGGCGACGACGGTGACGATCTGCTGGAACAAATACCCCGCGGCGGCGGGCAGGGAGCGCGAGCTTCCGAGCAACAAAATGGCGGTGGGAGCGGTCCACGCCGATTTCGCGGTGGCGAAGTGCGAGGTGTCCGAGCTGGCGGAGTTGATTGCGGAGAGGAAGGAAGACGAGAGCGATTCGATCGAGGAAGCGATGGCCAGCGGGGAGTTCGATTGCGTGGTGTACGGAGCGAATTTGACATTTGTGAACCTGGAGGAGGCCCCGGTCTACGATCTGCAGATGAAGGGGCGGAAGCCGGTGTTTGCGAATTGCAAGATTGAGGGAGTCGGCGAGGAAGGGGCGGTGCTGGTGCTTCCAGGCGGCGGCGGCGGCGAGGGCGAGAAGGAAGGGGAGGGATCTGGGAAGACGGTGACCGTTATGCTGCCGGCGAAGCAGTTGGCCGGGTTGAAGGAGGATCTAAGGAAGAGCTGGGGAATTGTATGAGGTGTTTACTGTTTGGTTTTAGTTAGCGGGTTGAGCTGAGGAAGCTGCGCGATGGAGGAAGGCTGCGCGATTAGATTAGGGTTTAGTCCAAAAATCGTTGGGTTCTGGTTCTGTTTAGTTTTAGTTAGCGGGTTGGGTCTGTTCGGGTTTGGGTAGAGGTTTGGTTAGGTTTGGTTAGGTTTAGCTGACATGGCGGGTTTAAATGACGTGGCGGTCAATTTTAGGGTCAAAAGGTGCTGATTAGGCGAATCCGTCAGCCACGTCATCACTTAACGGAGGCCGTTAACGGCGTTGGACGGCAGCTAACGGAGAGTGACCATACATGAACGCTTTTTGTAAAGTTAGTGACCACAAATGGATTTAAATTTTTTCAGTGACCAAACATGAACGCTTTTTGTAATGTTAGTGACCAACCATGCAATTAACCCTTCATAATATCTCTAATATTGGCGAGGACCTGATGACGATGCTTAAATTCATAATGGACAATAGTTTTCTTGCAAGTGTGGAATAATTAGGAAGTCGAAAGAAGCAATAATATTATCATGAAATGGTTGGGTAGAGGAAAAGTTCATTTTTTGGGTACTCCGGAATATATATAGTGGAGACGAGGTGGGGTCTCTTGCTCAGAGGATTAGAGCACGTGGCTACAAACCTTAGTGTCGGGTTGACTGAAAGGATAGGGGGAGAATATATGAGCTCGAAGGGCGAAGGTTTAGAATATATGAGTTCGAAGGAAGAAGGGAACGAAGTTGCTCGGCTGGAGTAATCTTATGCCCCGAAAAACAAGCCTCTTCATGGCCTTACTCTGCATTCTTTCTGGTTGTACTAAGCAAGAGCCTTGTCCCTCCCTGGTAGATGCTTTTCACACTCTCTTTGAGAAAAGTAAGTAGGATATAGAAATTGAAAAAGAATCCCATAACACAAGGAAAGTGAATTCAAAAGCGTGACAAGGGAAAATGGGAAGAAGTCAAAATGTTTTTTTTTTTCATTTAACTACATACGAATACGATGATCATGTTCGATTTGATTCTCTCATATGTATACAATGACGAGATGACAAAAAAATGAGAGATCTTAATTCTTACATTCAATTTACTACGATTACGTGTCCAACCATTCTCGTTGTCGTTGTTCCCAGTATGAATCTATTGCATTAGTTAGTTAGAAACAACTCGACGGAAAATCACCCCATGTTTGTTATACACACATAAGTTCATTCGACCGGTAATCTTGATGACGAAGCATTATAACGTCGTTATCTCTAGCGACCGGATGCGGATCGACGACGGCTGAACAGCTGTGATCATCACTCCGACGGCAGAACAGTAACCATATCCAGATAAACGGATCCCAGAATATTCCATGGGCGAAACGGCGGAAGGCGGTCTTCCCCACCCACGCTCGCGCGAAGCCGGGCTCGTGGCTCAGGCCGTTGAGCTCCCGCGACGCGACCCGGCATCTCGCGATCGTTTCCGGCGAGCAGCGGGTCAAGATCTCGAACAGGATCTCCGGCGGCAGATTGGCGCACCCCTCGGGCTGATCGCATCGTCGGCGTCGGCGTCCCATAATCGATCGCTAGATAATGCTAAAAGGAAATACGCTCTAAAGGGAAAGTGATGGTGAAGATGAACTGATTGAAGGAAGTATTACTTATATATAGATATATTTGGCAGTCGGTTTTGGTTGCGGAAACGGAAAGTATAGCTAGTGCCGGCGGGCGGCGAATGTAATCCTTTTCCTGTTTGGTGTATGGAAATTGCCGGTTCGGTTCGCTCGGCGGCTCACAAAGTTTCATTTTTCCTGTTAGTGTATGGTAGTTTCTACCTGGTTCACAAAGGCGCGCTTAACCTTTACGTCTAGACTCTAAATAATGCCAAAATGTTTTGTTTAGGGGTTTCGCGGCTAGTTAAATATTAGAAACGTGTCAAGGGAGTAAGGTGACATCTAAGTATCTCCAAAATACATAATTAGATGGAGCTAGACAGTCAATATTAAAGAAGAAAATTAATATAAACTATGAACTCAATTTTCTATGTCAATAATTGACTTTGCGGAAAAAAAAATTCTATGTCAATAATTTTAATATCTCGTCAATAATTTCAATATCTCAAGAACTTTGTCAGCTATTGAGCTACTATTCTATGAATTTTTGAATTATTTTTCTATCATTAAGTGTTAAATAAGTTATTCATAATTTTAACTGAAATAATGAAGCATTTTTAATCATTATTTCATTCTTTATATAGTTCAAATAATTATTTTTCTTGTTGGAAATGAATGCAACAGAAGAAAACTGAATGTATTGGAAATGTGGTAATTTTTGCTTGTTGAAGGGTTGGACAATGTTTGAGGTTTTTACTCGACCTGCTCGGTTCCTACTGTATGGTCTGCAGAGGAAGGACATTGGCCCTTCCTTCTACACCAAGAAAATGTTTTCAATCTTTGATCAGTATTCTTTTGGCTCAGGACCAAATCGATAGAACATCAAGCTATTCAATTACAATAATGTTGTTTGTCACAGCATAATCTTAAAAGTGTCCACTTCTGCAGGCAGCAAAGTGAATCTGATAAGTGAAGTAAACTTGGATGAAGTTTCAGACATGGGCGAATGGATGAAACAGTGCCTGATCTGCACTCTTAGTTGCTCGCGAGAAGTTGGGAATGTGTAACCTATGGATCAACCAAAACGATGTGCGGCAAAAGGATTAAGAACAAGTGATTTCAGTGTATCAGATAGGTCGTCTGTTTTCAACTTCTTGAAACTGGAGCAACTGGCCTCTATTAAGTATTAACGGCTTCCAATGGTGGAGTTGATAGCATTATCCTTCAACGATTTTCACAGGGGACCTGCCAAATTGGAAAATTTTGAGTAGTGTTAATGCTGAGTATGGAGGCCTTTCAGCTTCAATGAAACAAGGTTAACTTCTGCAAGACAACAAGTCTACAATTTACCCAAAAGGACTTTGTTTGATGGAAAGAAGTTCAACATCCATCTGCAATTCCAGGGGTAGATCAGTAAGTTCTATTGCTTTCAGCATAGTTAGTGAAATGGGATTGTAAAACTTTTTACCTCTATGGTTGCATTTGGAGGAATTTCCTGAACTCCTTTCTTTCCATATGCCAGCTCCGGAGGAACTATCAGCAGACGCTGCATTAACCATGGTTTCTTTAAGATACTAGCAATTCCACAGTGCCATTGCCAAGATTACACGACATAGAATAAGGAAATGTAGATCCGTGGAAGCTGGGAAACAGTTTTCCGGGTTGAAGTTTGCAGCTTTTCGAGGATTCAAAGCAAAAGTTCATTAAGCACAGAACAATCAATGTCATTGTGCAGGGATAAATGCTCTCTCCCGACTCACCTGGCCTCCAACACGCATTCCTAAAACGCCGAGGTCTAGCCCTTTGAGAACATTTCCCCTCTCGGATTCACCAACATCAAATCCATAAGGCTGCAAGCAAGCAACAACAAAGCTAAAAGAACATCAGCTATCGAGCGACGAGAATGATCCAAAGACTGAAAACCGTCCTCACCGTTCCTCCACCAACACCAAGTCCTTGTCTACTGGTCATGAATGTGATTCCTTTCCATTTGGCAACATAGTGAACCTAGAATTTGAAGAACAAACTGCCCCATGAATCTAAAGTTCAGCAGTGTCTGGAGAAGCAAAAAAAAAAAAAGGGCTTTATGTCAAACTGAAGACAAGCAATCAAGGCACAAACCGTACTGCAACCCGAGATCCCTTCACAGCCTCTGGACCTCCGCCGACCTTCAAATCATAATACCTGAAAAGAAGCCAGTCTTGCATCAGAATAATGCATGACATTGTAAGATCACTTGCTCGTAGACAACACTGAGATTTTCTGGGTTTACTGACTTCAGACCATTAGGAAGGGTTTTGAATTCCTCCTCTGGTACTTTTGATCCCCTAAGCTGCACCAACCCCATAAAACGAGAACAGTTTCATCATATCTCAGAAACCATTTTAACCCCTTTTTTAACAGATGAACCATGAGAAAGGGAATATTTAAAAGGGAACTCACAGCTCTTCTGCTGGTACTAACAGCCTCAGCAGCATCACAGGCAGCAATTCCTGCAGCTGAACGCACACAGATCGTATTTTAACCCGCGACAAGAACCAGTTCGTACGAAAGCAAGCGTATTCATTGTACTTGCAGTTTGCAGAGATCCATCCAGCTTAACTCGGAGGTCAAATTCAACTAGGGTTTCGAATGTTTGAATGCTTTACATGATCAAAAGCTCTCTAACAATATGACAAGAACCCATTCATCCCAGTCCTTCCTACAAATAGAAACTAACCGGTTGATGCAAGAAGATAACCAAAAATAGCCCTTCTTCCCTCCTTCTGCTGCAGAGTTTTCTCTGAAGAAGGCAAAGAACAGCGACATGGGAAGGGGACTGAGCTTCTTCTTGTGATGGGTTGGCTCTTCCCTGGCCAATATTCAGTGCAAAAGTTCTCAACTTTAAGAAGAACCCAAGTTGCACTCATCAAAAGCTAACAAGGAGAAGATTTTTACCAGTTGAAAATGAAGCTAGCGGCTTTCGGAATAGAATTGAGCTGCGCTGGTAGCAGCAAGGGAAGGGAGAGACTTCCATCATTTCTGTTGTACTTCAATTGGTGGTCAAAATGTTCTGACAAATTTCAACGTGGGATAGAGATAGAGGATAAGATGGTAAATGCCGTCCACATAACCATTTTCTTCCCAGATTACAATCTTACTCCACGTAGGCATGTGCTTTTTGATGGCGATGAACTACAATATCTATTTAACTCTTGATATTTGCAATAACACGTGCATCAGTATCAGTACAGATCGAAATATACGACAAAAAATCTTTCATGGGATCGCTGTTTACCAAATCTTCAAATGGCACCTTAATTTTGATTATAAAATTTGCATCACTAATAAGTCAAGCTGAAATCCGAATCCAATACTATAATGAATCTTTTGGGGTCCTTGGATATTTAATTCCATGCACATGTGACAAATCTGTCACAACAAACACTCGTATATGATTATCATGGCATAATAATGTGATTTGATTATCTAATCCCTTTTTGGAGTTTAAATTTATGTGGAAGCTTCATGGAAGAGTTCAACTACCCACCAGAATGATTAAACAAACAAACCCATTTTGATAATGGGAAAATGGTTGTAATCTCCATTATTGGTAAGTTTATCATTCCGATGGAATTGCATAGTATAAGACTACAAGCTTAGAAGGGTTTAAATCTGAGACTCATATTTTAAAACCATTATATCTTTTAAATTTTTAATAATTTAGAACAAATATCTAAGTTACAACGACAACTACTTGAGAAAACTCTACGCATTTTAACTCTAAAACCTACTCGAGTCGATCTACAAGCATTGATAGAGAGCATTACTTAATTTGACGTTAAATTGCTATAAAATTGAGAGCCAATTTTTTTTTTTTACAAATTATTTAAGTTAAACATTTTGGCATTCAAACTTAAAAAATATCAAAGAGCTTTTTTCAATAAAAAGGTACAAAAAAAAAAACAAAATTAAATAATGGTCCGGAGCTTATAGTGGCCCACAACTTGCAAGAAAGCCCATGAAAGTCCCAACCAATGGGCTTAAGTCAGTTTTGGTCATTTTTACTCACCGTTAGCCCGTTACCCAGAACCGAGTGCGGATCTGGTGACTAAGGGGGTGCTTAGTCACTTGGCTAAGCCCCTCCTAGCCATTAGATCTGGACACTTCAATCCAATGGTTAAAAAGTGGGAAGGGCTATTTAATTAATAGCAGGGGTAGTTTGGGTATTATGAAAAATTACGAAGTATACAAACCGGATTTACAATCAGTACAAACCATACAAACATACGAACAGTACAAACTAGAGCGACAAAACATACAAACATTACAAACGTATGAACTGTACAAACAATACAAACTAGACTGACAAACAATACAAACCATACAAACATACGAACAGTACAAACTAGAGCGACAAAACATACAAACATTACAAACGTATGAACTGTACAAACAATACAAACTAGACTGACAAACAATACAAACCGTACAAAAAGAAAAAACAACCGGGTTGACTTTGGAGGCTCCATCCCTATATAGAGGGGCTCCTTCCCAAAGTCAACCCGGGTGTTTTTTAGACATACAAACAGTACGAACATGGTGGACAAAAATGACAAACTAGACCGACAATCCATACGAACGGGAAAAAACACCCGGGTTGACTTTGTAGGCTCCATCCCTATATAGAGGGGCTCATTCCCAAAGTCAACCCGGGTGTTTTTTAGACATACAAACAGTACGAACATGATGGAAAAAAATGACAAACTAGACCGACAATCCATACGAACTGGAAAAAACACCCGGGTTGACTTTGGAGGCTCCATCCCTATATAGAGGAGGTCCATCCAAAAGTCAACCCGGTTGTTTTTTAGACATAAAAAACATTACAAACATGGTTGACAAAAATAACAAAGTTTACAAACATGGTGCACAAAAATAACAAAGTGTACAAACATTACAAATAAAACCGACAAACATTACAAAATAACAAAGTATACAAACATTACAAAATATGTCAACAAACATCACAAAATTAGCACCGTCGCCGGGAAATTCTTCTCCGGCGACGATGTTCGTCGGAAAAAAATTTCCGACCAGAAAAAATCTCTCTCTCTCTCTCGTGGAAAGAATCAACTTGGGGATAAAATCCCACAACAAAAAGTGCAGAGCAGCGGGGAAAAAAAAAGTGAAGAGCGGCGGGAAAAAAAAAAGAGGCGGACGGCCGAAAAAAAAAACGAGGCGGACGAGCAGGGAGAATGACCCAGAAATAAATTATTTAATAATTGAAAATAAAAATAATCATGAACTTACAATTTTGCCCTTCATTAAAGTAGATTAATTGTAGTCATTAGATTTTAATAAGATGGAAGGGCTGAGATTTACTTAGTCATGTGACTAAGGGACCCCCCTTAGTCACCTGATCTTAGCCCCCAGAACCCGCACAAGCGCCCGCCTTCTCATACTTCCAGAAATCACCACGCGTCTCTCACTAATTGGTCCACACAAAGTTAGTGAAAAATGCGGCAAGTAACAGAAATGACAAAACCCCCCCACAAAACTTCCTCTCCATAAGAAACCCCTCTTCTTCTTCCTCCTCCTCCTCCCTCCAAAAAAATTATATAAGCGAAAAATCAAACTCTACGCCACAAAACGCCGCTCTCTCTCTCTCGCCACTTGGTTGTTGGTCCCAATTTCCCAACCCGACGAAATGGAGGCTCTCCGCCTAGCGCCGCAGCAGCCGCCGCTACTCCGGCTGCACGGCGCCGCCGAGTTCCGCGCTCCCCTGGCGCTAGCTGGACGAATTGGAACAAGAACGAAACCGTCGTCCAAGCCGTTCAATGTCTCCGCCACCCTGTCGAAACCTGCCGCTGAGATCTCTCCATTGCCGACGCCCTCCCGCGACAATTCGCTTGCGGAGACGGAGGAGGCGGCGAAGGTAGCTGCTCCACGGAGGAAGGTGTCTCCGAGCTCGCTGCAGTACCCGCCCGGCTACCTCGGGGCGGTGCCCGATCGGAGCGGAGGATGTGGGGGCGACGACGACGTCATCGGGGCCATGGGGTATTTGACGAATATACTCTCGTCGAAGGTGTACGACGTGGCGATTGAATCTCCGTTGCAGTTCGGGCCTAAGCTCTCGGAGAAACTCGGGGTCAATGTCTGGCTCAAGCGGGAGGATTTGCAGCCTGTAAGAAACCATTCGTTTTGATTGAGTTGGGATATTGCAGAGTGTAGTTTAATTTGGAAAAAGGGATTGATGTTTCTGATAGTGATAGCACTTTCTCACTTGTTAAATTTGGGGAATGGGGGTTACTTTACTTGTTCTTGTCCAAGCTTCAGAGGTTGGGATTCATTTCCTTTTCCATCATTGGGATGCAGGTATTTTCATTCAAGCTGCGTGGTGCATACAACATGATGGCAAAACTTACGAAGGAGCAGTTAGAAAGAGGAGTGATCTGCTCTTCAGCCGGAAACCATGCCCAAGGAGTAGCACTAGCTGCCAAAAGACTTGGTTGCAATGCTATAATTGCCATGCCTGTAACTACCCCTGACATCAAGGTGGGACTTTGATTCTGTCTTACTATTACCGCTCCTTTCTATACTTCCTTTTTGTATTCACTTTTGATTCATGTCTGCTAATTTTCTCTGCAGTGGCAATCAGTTGAGAGATTGGGTGCTACAGTTGTTTTGGTGGGAGACTCTTATGATGAGGCACAAGCATATGCTAAGCAAAGAGGCCAACAAGAAGGTTTGACCTTTGTACCTCCTTTTGACCACCCGGATGTGATCATGGGACAAGGAACTGTCGGAATGGAGATAGTGCGCCAGATGCAAGGCCCATTGCATGCCATCTTTGTGCCTGTTGGTGGTGGTGGATTGATAGCTGGCATCGCTGCATATGTTAAGAGAGTTAATCCCGATGTAAGTTCCCATATTCCATGAGAACTTCTAGTTCAGGAGGATTTTACTTGGGGTAAAGACCAACCATTTCAATCACTTAAAATGCAGGTGAAGATCATTGGGGTAGAACCAGCTGATGCAAATGCGATGGCTTTGTCGCTACATCACAATGAGAGAGTGATGTTGGACCAGGTTGGAGGTTTTGCAGATGGTGTGGCTGTTAAAGAGGTTGGGGAAGAAACATTTCGGCTATGCAAGGAGTTGATAGATGGGGTGGTTCTTGTCAGCCGTGATGCTATCTGTGCTTCGATTAAGGTAAGCACTCTTACTTTCTTGTTTCCAAACTTTCCATGGAATGTTTTAATAGCATCAGCACTATTTTCACCAGGACATGTTTGAAGAGAAAAGGAGCATATTAGAGCCAGCAGGTGCTCTAGCGCTTGCTGGAGCTGAAGCATACTGCAAATACTATGACATAAAAGGCGGAGACATTGTGGCAATAACCAGTGGGGCGAATATGAACTTCGATAAACTGAGAGTGGTCACTGAGCTTGCCAATGTTGGTCGAAAAAAAGAAGCTGTGCTTGCAACTGTCTTGCCAGAACAGCCTGGGAGCTTCAAACACTTCTGTGAATTGGTTTGTTAACAACATATCATTTCAGAATGGCAGTGTTCTTCTATAAACGTTTCGGCATCTCACTTCTGATTCTCTCTTTTGGGTGACAGGTGGGTCCTGTCAATATAACCGAGTTCAAGTATAGAAGTAGTTCTGAGAAGGAAGCTGTTGTCCTGTACAGGTCCGTGAATTGAAGTTGTAGAAATGTTCTGTAGAAATGTCATTGTACTTGGAGTTTTTATTATCAATGGTCGCTGTAAATTTGTTGTTGGTCAATTTTTCTCTACCCTTTTCACGGGAATACTCTGTAATACAGGTATGCACTATATTATGCTATTTCATGGTGAGATGTTGATGATAGACTGGCACTTCCTTTTTTCGATGATATCGTATGCAGTGTTGGCCTCCATATGGTATCTGAACTTGAAGCGATGAAGCAGCGTATGGAATCTGCTCAACTAAGAACTTACAATCTGACTGAAAGTGATTTGGTCAAAGACCACTTGCGCTATTTGGTAATTTGTTCTCCTTTATAAGGCTTCTATTAGTCCTTTATGTTTCCCTCATTTTCACATATGGAAAACTTGTTACTCGCATCAGAAGTCTACTTTGCTTTGGTTTCGCAGCTCAACCTTTTGTTTTGTCGTTTACAGATGGGCGGCAGATCATCTGTTGAAGATGAGGTTATCTGTCGATTCGTCTTCCCAGAAAGGCCCGGCACTCTGATGAAGTTTCTTGATGCATTCAGTCCCCGATGGAACATTACCTTGTTCCACTACAGAGGCCAGGTTTGTTTGTTCTCAAAGACCTTTCCTTCTTTCTTAGATTCATGTTCCTCTATTCAGTCGCTGTATATGAATTTTCCCAAATTGTCAGGGAGAGACTGGCGCTAACGTGCTGGTGGGAATCCAAGTCCAGCAGAGGGAGATGGACGAGTTCTACCTCCGCGCCAATGATCTTGGATACGATTTTGTTGTTGTAACTGACGATGACAAGTTCCAGCTTCTGATGCATTGAGAAGTTGGTAGAGTAGTATTCGTCTTTGTAACTTGCTATGTGAGACACTCAAAATGATTTCTTTTTGTTGTAACCTACGATAGGTTAGCGTTTTCCCAATGTTGAATAGTCATGCTGGATAGTGACGGTTTGGCATTGGAGCTGTATGTAGAATAAAATTCCTTAAAAGCATTGATCATGTAAGTTTATGCTCTGGATTTAATTATAATATCTTGGAGCTTCAATTGCTGAATCCTCTATGGTTTTGCCAAAGAAGTTTGTATTGAGTAATGTCTTCAGTGACCATGCTACCTCTGATTCTATAGGTGAAGCTGACTTGTTGAACAAGTAGTGTGACCTCCAAAAGGGGAAGAAAGTACTGCAGCAAATTAAGACTAAGAGGACATTCTCCTGAATTTGATATAGCAGCTGTGGGTGGTGCATACATTTATTGACCAAGGAATAAAGAATTGTTT
This sequence comes from Linum tenue, assembly GCA_946122785.1. Taxonomy (NCBI): domain Eukaryota; kingdom Viridiplantae; phylum Streptophyta; class Magnoliopsida; order Malpighiales; family Linaceae; genus Linum; species Linum tenue. Next base: position 63,228,611 of record CAMGYJ010000004.1, on the reverse strand, counting down.
ATTTGTCTTATCAAGCTTGTGCTTGTAGCATTGATTGAACTATGGAATCTAAGATACGAGGGACAATCCTTGAGAAAGCAGGGTTTGAGCTAGGATCTTACTAGTAGCTTACGAAGGGTGGAATCCATCCCAGAACACGTAATCTATAGCATTGGAACATGTACCCAGTGAGATTGAATTGCACAGAAATGAAGTCTCCATTACAGAAGTCTCGCAGCAAGCCTTCCTTGCTTCGAAGAACCCTGTCATAGATATGGTGAGCGAGTCAGTTATTTTGTATGGAAACATCAGATAATTTGACATTCACTGATATTTCGTATTACTGCTGTCACTAGGTTTATTGGTCAAGTTCAAGCGAGGAATGTAGATATCAAAGACAACAAATTTAAGCCCCGGGAGCTCTTGTACAAGGCTCTGAGAAGTTGCGTTCAGCTTTTGTTTGAAGGAGCTAGCATCCCAGTGATGGCTGCAGGCAAACACCCTGTTGGTGGCAGAGTTGTCACTCCAATCTTCCTTGCTCCAAGACTGTACAGGTTCTGTTTCCATCACCACTTTTCTCTTTAGTACGAACCAGATCACATTGTTTTTCGTATTAAGCAGCAAAAAAGTCTTGAAACCACATCTGAATGAAGTCAGCATAAGATTTCATGAACTTGTCAGACCACTGATCAGGTGTGTAGAGGGTGTTGAGCATAGGGTCGACATAGTAGTTCTGAACGAAATCACTGGTTCCCGTGCTCAATAGATGAATCCCTTTAGAGAATATGTCGGTGGATTTCTCGAACCCCACCTGGCTCTCAACTCTAGCTCTGGATTCCTTGTAGTTCTCTAGCTGCCTTGTCAATGAAATCGCTCCCTATAGACCCACCCACATATCGAACTTTTAACTCTTTTATAATATCTGTATAAAATTTGTATAGAGTCGATAAATTTACATATAGGTGGGCTGTTCCATCAAGCATGCCAGAGGCAGCTGAAGCAAAATTGGGTCCAGTCAGAACATCTCCCAAGCTCGCTTCTTGACTTAGATAGGGTGGGGGGTACGTGTCGAAACCCATATATTGAGCTGCATTTCTGAAACAACCAAACCAGAACAACTTTCATTAATGGCCAGCTTCCTATTGCAGAAAACCAAGAAGTAATCTTATTTCCACTATACCTGTTATGTCTATGGCCAGCTTCCCATTGCAAAACCTCCCAGTTGGTCTATGTTCGGCGAAATCCCTTCCAGAAGGAGGGAAGTTTGCCCTGATGAGAGTGATGAGATTGTTGTTGTTTCCCACGTCAGCGACCGAACCCCAAAGATGGTAAGTGATGGAACTAGAGGTTCAGCCACTGCCATTGACAGAACACCCATTTTTCTCTCTTCCTTCTTCCGAGTTCGCCTTTACCTCTTTGTGTTTATGTTTTGTGGAAGGGGTATTTAAAAGCCTGTCAAAGTGGGAACAACATTCCCCTAACAATGCCAAAGGAAGCCACTTTTGTTTCCTTTTCCATTCTTATATCATTCAGCATTTTGCCTAGTTTATTGGCTGTATTCCTAGTTTGGATTGAAACCCAGGTCACAGATGATACCAGAAGTTCCTTGTCTTGGTGTTTGGACCAAAGTTATGTTGGTTCTCACCTGAGCTGATTATCTCTGTGTTGCAGTAACGTCCATTCAAATTTCAGACTATATATTATAAAATTTCCATGAGAAAGATAGATTCTTTATTTCATTATTCCATCATCTGAAGCATTACAAGGGACTAGAGAGGACGGTTGGAGATGCTGCTTGGAATGAAGTTTTGTTAAAACGTAATGAGTTTATCTTCATGCTAGGTATTTGGTCCCTAGCTGCGTAAAATGGATGGTAGGGGAAGAAAGGACTGCATAGACTTGGGGCAAATGGGAACATTAATATAATGAATTTGATATAATAGTTGCAGATTGGTACGTGTATGTATTGAATCATAGAACAATGAATTGTTTATTTTGTTTTCTCAAGCTTGTGTTTGCGGCATTAATGGAGCTATGGAATCTAGGATATGAGGGACAATCCTTGTGAGAGCAGGGATTGGGCTAGGATCTTGTTAGCAGCTTCAGAAGGGTGGAATCCATCCCAGAACACGTATTCTGTAGCGTTTGAACACGTCCCGGGGGACATTGCATTGCACAGAAATGAGGTCTCTAGGACACCTGTCCCACAGCATGCCTTCCTCGCCTCGGCAAAGCCTGCCATGGATTTCAACAGCAACAAAATTGTGAGTTGGCATGTCTTTATGTTAGCAGTTGTTTTGACATTATAAAAAATTTGAGCGAATTTTTGCATTACCGTTGTCACTAGGATTTTTTATCAAATTCAAGAGGGGATTGTAGATATCGAAGACAACAAGTGTGAGCCCCGGGAGTTCTTGCATGAGGCTCTGAGAAGTTGTGTTCAGCTTCTGGTTGAAGGAGCTAGCATCCCAGTTCAGCCTCTCGACACAGTCGTTGCTTCCGTGGCCAAATAGGGTGATGGCTGCAGGCAAGCATCCCGTTGGTGGCAGAGTTGTCACGCCAATCTTTCTTGCTCCAAGCCCGTACAGGTTCTGTCTCATAACCCTTTCCTTGTCAGTAATGGTTTTCATATTAAGGAAAGAAAAGCTAAATTGAGTCATGAAACCATACCTGAATGAAGGTAGCATAAGATGTCATGAGCTTGTTAGACCACTGATCAGGTGTGTAGAGGGTATTGAGGATAGGATTGACATAGTAGTTCTGGATGAAGTCACTGGTTCCAGTGCTCAAAAGATGAATCCCCTTGGAGAACGTGTTGGTTGCGTTCTCGAATCCCATTTTGCTCTCCACTCCTGCTCTGTATTCCTTGTAGTTCTCGAGCTGCCTTGTCAATGACATGGCACCCTGCAGACCACCAACAAGAAGAGAGCGAGAGGTAGAAAATTAGATCTCCTTCACAGTGTCTTGTTAGAATGTGTAGAGTTGGGAAGCTTACATATAGGTGAGCTGTTGCATCGAGCATGCCAGAAGCACCTGAAGCAAAATTGGCTCCAGTCGTAACACTACCCAAGCTGGTGTCTTCGCTTAGATATGGTGGAGGGTATGTGTCGAAACCCAAAAATTCAGCTGAATTTGAGAAACAAACGAAACCAGCAGAGAACTTTCATTAGACCAGAATCAAACCAGTAGCAGATATTTGAATGGGAAACCAAAAGTTTAATCTTATTTCTTCTTTACCAGTGAGGTCAATGGCCAGCTTCCCATTGGAGAACCTCCCAGTTGGCCTATGCTCGGCGAAATCCCTTCCATAAGGAGGGAAGTTTGCCCTGATGAGGGTGATGAGATTGTTGTTGTTTCCCACATCCGAAACCGAGTCCCCAAAGATTGTAAGTGATGGAACTAGCGGGTCAGCCACCACAATTGAAGAGACCATAGCTAGAACCAGAAGTGAAGCACCCCACACAACACCCATTTTCTTTATCTTCTCCCTTCTTCTTCTCCACAACCAAGTAAAGCTTTTAAGTTCCCCTTTAGCTCTTTGTGTGTTTTTCTTTCTATCAGATGGTGAATGGTGAGAAGAGCATGCAGGTGGAAGGAGAATTTAAAGGAGTGGAATGAAACCATCTGATCAATGGGAACAACGTTGCCTAACATCGCCAAACAGAACTAAGTTTTGTTTCCTTTCCAGTTCTTTTCTTCAGCATTTTGCTTTGGATTTTGTTTTATGCCTACTTTGGTACGAAAAAACCAGGTCAGAAATCATACCAGAAGTTCCTTCCTTTGTTCAAACCTTGATTTTTTAAGTATTACCCCTTTTTGCATTGAACTTCCTTTCAACTATATTGTATTGTATGAGAAGATCGATTCTCTAGTTTGTTCTGTTCATTATTCCATCATCTGAAACATTGTAATGGCTGAGATTGAAGGCAGCCGGAGGAGATGCTTTTTGAATACAAGTTCTGTCACCAAGCTAGGTGATTTTTTAATGCTTCACCAGTATCTCTCAAAGTGAATTTCGTCGTATTAGTCGATTGTATTTGATTTCGTTCACATATAAAAAATGTTTATAGCTTTTCTGACTTTTCATGATGCTAGTATAATCTCATCACATTCGATTCATCGCGGTTTGATTATAGATATGTCAGGTAAGATCAAAGCAAACCTTGTAGCCATAGTATTAGTAGGTAAGAATTCAAAAGAGAGCTTTAAGATCGGTAATAACGTGTAAGAGGTTCACCATAGTGGTATTGTCATAATAAAATCATATTCACTTTGATGATGAAGTAGGATCCAACTGAGTGCTAGCTAGAAACTGCAAAGGCAAAGAAACATATAACAGAACTTGACTGTGTTCCATAAGCAATGTGCACTGAGGTTTCCCTATACAGCTAAAAAGAACAGCTGCGTTGATTGTCATTATTACATCCGAGCCCACTGCCACTTGACAATATGGAAGGATTACTAAGAATCTTAAAATCATCGAGCACCAAAACACTCATGCGCACGTAGCCCTTTCTAACAATTCCTGCAGTTCTCCGCTCTTGTATGCATCTGCAAAAAAAGCATTATCAAATGAATTAAGAGTCGCATATTATTGTACAGAGGCACAATCCGATGCTTTCCCTGATCAACAACAAGTGGAAAATAAGAACCAAACTCCAATAAAAGCGGGCTAAAGTGTGAGCAGATTAGGGCTGGTTGGAAGGAAGAGCAGAATTGAACCATACCATTTTATGTAAGCCAACGCTACTAGAAAGCAAGACTAAGAAAAAGGAGGCAACATAGAGAACAAACAGATGATCATCAAACCAAAATGGGAAGGTAGGCAGGTAGCACTTCATTCTGATGTCTTGGACAGATTATCTAATAAAAGTGATTTATTTATAGCATGACAAACTTGATGAATGTTCAAGGAAAAAGGAGAAAACTAATAAGAATTCAGCAAGCTTCATGAACACGGAAGGTGACTACAATGCAGATTCTCCATGACACAGTAGGAGTTATCACTCCCATCTTAGTATCTTACTATCCATCCACCAAACATAATGTTCACATTGCTACAATATATGCTCACTACCCCTGACTGATTCCACGGGTTCACATGGACATACGTGTGAAACTCGGCTGTCAGAACTCGTGATGCCTTGCTGTGACTAATGACCTAAAGGAGAATTTCTGCCTAAACAGTGTGTATAAGTTCTTTCCAGTAAATAATAAAGTCATTGCGTAGATGAAATGCACACTCTTGAAGCAAATTATCTATCGACAGACACTAGTAGAGCACAAAATTTCATCGTAGTGATCAAAATATAGACCTCATTCACCAAACATGGGAGAAATATATGTTAACCAAAAGGAGGGGACGAGGGGTATCGAAGGGTTTAGCCAAATTGTACGACAATAATGACCGTTGAACCCTGGCTTTGTTACGAGATATAATACGTAAGAAAACAATTTCTGCATAGAGATCACTAAGAACAGAATCGAGAGCAAGTGAAAGACTCCCAATGTAGAAGGTATTTATTTTGTGTGTGAAGGGCCTCCAAAACATTTACCAACTTGAATTATCTCAATGTTATTGATTGCTAGCTGAGACGCGAGGTCTCCCAACACTATCAAAATCTCAGCGAACAAAGAGAGGGTTCGCTCACTTACCAACAGTTATATCACAGCCACCGAAGAACTCTCCGTCAATATACAGCTGAGGAAAGGTTGGCCAGCTGGAGTATTCCTTCAACCCCTGACGTAGAAATTCATTCTCCAGTATGTCGATTGTTTCGAAAGGAACCTTGCACGAATTCAGTATCTGCACCACGGTGTTAGAAAACCCACACTGAGGGAAATCCTTGGTTCCCTTCATAAAGAGAAGGACTTTATGTGATGTGATCACTGTATCCAGCGTGGTCTTAAGCTCTGGAGTCAAAGCTGCACATCACGAACATGTATGCAAGTAAGTAAACAACTGATAAAGAATCCCTCTGCACAACTAATGGTGATTCCTCGCCGGATTAAATTCATTGATACATCCGCCCAAGAGTTGCATTAATGAATCTGTTTTTCAGTAACTGCAAGATTAATTCTCTAAGCTTGAGAACTCCGTCTTCCAGAAGAAGACCTAGATCGATGAATTGAAATCTAACAACAGGAGATTAACAATTGGGAGATGATGGTGGAATTGTGTGAAATCAAACAAGAGAGCAAAAGGATTGATACCACAACGTGGGGCGGCGGTCACTCTGGGGAAGTTGCTCTTGGCTTTCGTAAACCGAGGCTTATCAAACGCCGCCAGATTCGCTGATAAAGAAGGCGCGAATGGAGAGGAGGAAGCTTTCGATGCAGAAAACAATGAGAGCGGAATGGAAGCTTTAACTGCAGAGGACGATGCGGAAGATGGTCGGATTATCGCCGCCGACGGAGATGCGAAAACAGCCTGCGACGCCATATTCATAATTCCAGCCATCACTCTCCTTTCTCGGCTTACCTTTCCGTTTGATTTTTCTAACAGGAGAATGGTGAGAGATATTTGGCCTTTAGAAGAAGCAGCGGCGGACGTTGAATCGTTGATGATGATGATGACACGTGAAACGCTGCGTTTTGAGGTTTGACTCTCGAGTCTCTCAAGAGGGTAGACACGGTCATTTTGACTCATTTCTGTTTCGTGCAACTTCTCGGCGAAACTAATAGGGGTTCTCTGTGATATCACTCGCTTCTTCTTTCCGACCGATTCCGCTATGGACTCCAGCTCCGACGACGAGTTCGTTCTTCTCCGGTGGAGTAACCCGAACTCGACGGAGTCACTCGATGGCCACCAAGAAATTATCATTTCAGCGGCGGATATCGATAGCTGGGACTCGCCTGCTCTCGTCCGCTACGCGACGGTCAAAATCCGAGCTCAGCGTAGCAGGCAAGCTAAATTATGTGCTTCCTGATGTATAATGAAACCTGTTACTTGCCGCCGAATCGACGAATTGAGTTTCTTCTGTTTCCCGCTTCTTTTCGCAGGCTTGTCGAGAGTTGTTCGTATTTTCGCGGCCTGCTCGGCGGAAGCTTCCGGTTAGGATGTTGCTATCCGGTCTCGTTCGTTGTGTGATCTGTCCAGTCCGTTTCCCGTTTTCGTATGTTTCAACTTTGTTTGGCTTTGCGTCTTAATTCAGTGAATCGAACCTGAACGGCGTCTCGATCGAGTGGAGTTTGGAGCCTTTTGTAAGCGTTTTGAAGTGTGTGTATTGCTCTTCTTGCTCGGTGGATGTGATGCCTCGGAATTTCCTTTCTCTTCTAGAGGTTTGTTCTTCAATCTCCGTCTTGTGAAGTTGTATGAATGATCCATGGTGAAATGAAGGGATATTGTATGGTCTTTATGTAATCATGTTTAGTTTATTACTGCATTTTCAGGCTGCAATGTACTTTGGGGAAGAGACACTTCTCTTGAAGTGCAAGAATTGGATATCTGAATCTGAGTTACTTGAAGTGCAATTGGATGATCTGATTGAGTTTTGGAAGTTCGGTTTAGAGCATGGTGAGGACGTCTCTCATAGTAATTGCACATTTGAAGTGTAGGGGTTGTAAGGTTGTTGTATCTCATCGGCCAAATCTTTGATATATTGCAGCAATCGATTTTCTTTCAGAAGTTTCTGTGGGCTATCTTGCAAGGAAATTTGTACGTGATTAACTCGTTCTTCCATTTTTTCAAGTTCTGCAGAATTTTCTATCAACATGATGGTAACATTAAGTGGTAGCATAACTGCATTGAGTGTTAGCATGATGATAGTCATAAAGAAAAATAGTAGTAACATTATTTTTTTGTACTTGCAGGAGTTGATGCGGTCTAGTAAATCTTTCGGAGATGTTCCATATGCTTTGTTGTTGTCTTGCATTAAGCATCCTGATTTGACAATAGACAGGTGAGACAAAATATCAGCTCTGTATTCTAGCTGATTAATGTATGACGTTGTCTGCGGTTGAAGTATTCCTGTTCATATTTGACAGTGAAAAGCATCTAGCTGATGCACTTTTACATTGGGTTGGCTGTAATGTTGAGCCGTTAGGATCTTCAAGCAAAGGCCAAAATGTCTGTTCTGAAGTTCTAAAGGAGGTATATGAATTACTTCCAGGTTGCCATACATACTGGATTCTCTTGCAGCTTACAACATTCAACAGTAATTCATCCTTATGTAATATGCTGAAATCAATCTGAAATGGGTGTGTAGTAGATCCGAGTTTGCCTCCTGCCATTGCCATTTGTTGCAGGTATGGTAAAGATTTAACTGGTTTCTATTTAATTGTCTTTTGTCAATCTACATGTAGCACTTTGCTTACAGCACTTCTGTTTGCAAATTTTATACTAGGAAAGAGGCGTTCAAGGTATTTTTCAGTGCTTGCAGATAAAAGTACTGACACAATTGTTAGACTGATGAAAGTTCCTCCTGCACAAATTTTGGATGCCCTGGAACATGCTCACATGGGGAATGTTAGATTAAGATTGACAGAATACTCTAAGGTATTTGTTTTTGGATCCTGTTCCTTTAGTATAACATAAATGAAGCTCTGTTCTGAAAGATTCATATTCATCTGCTAAGTACCCCTCATAAAAATTATGTAATTATGGATTTTGAGCTGTGGTTAGATGAGAGAAAAATGGTATGTGATCTAGTTTTCCTTTGCAACTTGATGAAAGTGAAGTGAAAGGAGAAAGAGTTAATATTCTTTGTAATGTAGGAAAAATTGTGGAATGTACTCCAACTTGTAACGTAGAAGCAAAAGAAATTTGTGAAATACTGTAACTAATAGCTTGATAGCAAGTATATGTGTTGCAACCAGTTGATGAAAATTGGGACAGAAATGGTTTTAGCTCCTGTCTTAAAAGTTTCTTCTCCCTAGATTTTTGTGGTGGTTTCCTTGTTGCTCGTGAATCTTTCATGATTGAAGTCATATTCATAGCATCCGCTAGTTGTGTTGTCTATCATTCAATCATCTCAAGCTCATTTTTTAAGTTTTATGAATTAAGTTGGTGGCATTGCGAGTGCTCAGCTTGGATGGTATTCACTCTTTTTTCTTATCTAACTTTTGATTGTGTCTCTCTGTGCAGAAGATCGACCTTTCAGGTTGCCCACAAATTAATTCAGCCCTCTTGTTGCTATCACTGCTTCCCAATTCATATGTTATGGAACCTTCTTTGAAGAAGAGCGTTAGAGAAACTATTGTCAGCCTTGAACGTTTTAACAAAAATCAAAGTCAGGTTCCCCAGTCCTTACTTCCAATTCTCTCTTTAAAAGCGGTAGAAGAGGTGGATATATCTAAATGTCCAAGCTTACATCTTGAAGCTGCAATAGAGTGCTTCTCCATTTCATTCCCCTGCTTGAAAAAAGTAAAAGCATCATATCTTTTGAACTTCAAGCAAAGAACATTTCATAAATTGCTGGAGAAGTGCCTTCTCGTAGATGAGCTCGACTTGACTGTTGATTCTACTCCACTCATACCGGGACAAGTGACTGTCATGTCTTCTAGTGTTGTCACCTCACCATCGTCGACCTTTCCATATGCTAGAGTTCTGGATTCTTTGTTTACCAATTCAAATATCACAAGCCTCACTCTAGAGGGTAGAAGTGAAATAAAAGGTGAGATGACTATAATTTGTGTATAAGAATGTGTCAATGGTCAAAATGATTATCTTTAAGGCTATTCTCAGGGGACTTGGTCCCATATTGGATGAATGGGTACACTTGGTTCGATTTTCCTTTGTTGATGCTCTTTGCTTCTTATTTATTTGACAGATCTGGATCTCCAGCATGTGTCAAAGCTCTGTGCAACTTTGCATCACCTTAACCTTAAGGGCTGTGTTTCAGTTACTGATGCTGGAATATCAGATCTCCTGTGGAGATGTGCCCAATTAAGCTCTCTTTTAGTTTGCAATACATCTTTCGGCTTGAACTCTGTTTCTGCTCTCTGCTCATCCACTATTACAATTGTTGCTTCTTCTGATTCGTACACTGAGCAGAGAGATTGCCCATTGGCATGTAAGCTTCAGGCACTTCATATGGGTGGTTGTAAGGGTGAGTTTCATCTGTGCTTCATGTTGAAAGAATTTACAGAATCCTCCTATTATTTCTATCTTCTTAAGCTCCTAATGATTGATGGTAGATGTTACGAACTTGCAGGTGTTAATGAGAGATCTCTGCTCGAGCTAATATCTCGAACAAAGACATTGAGAGATCTTTGTTTGAGGGACACTGACCTTATGGACACAGCTCTTTATAGCTTCCCAGGTTTTTCCCTAGAGACACTTGATGTCTCTAACACTGTGGTCAGTCATGAAGCCTCATGCATCTCTTAAAATCATCCAAATTACATCAGTGTATACATAAATTTATTGAAATAATCTCTAGTACCATATATATTGCTTGATATATCTTATATAATCTGGAGCTCTATGTCCCAGTTATTAATTTATATTTTACCCTGATGTAAAGAATCTTCAGATATATGCCACTTATGTACTTGTGGCTTTTATTTACTTGTGCTTTTATTTCTGATGAGGAGCTCAATACTCTATCCATGCTTCAACATTGTTAGTTAACTCTAATTGTTGTTTACCCTGTAATTTTGTAGATATCTAGAGCATCTTTGGTTCACATCGTACGAGCCAATCCTATGTTGAAGTCTTTGAAAGTGAGGGGCTGTAGTAATCTGATTCAACAAGAAGGTATCACCAGGAAATCCGAACTTGCTTCCTCCTATTCAATTGTGGATGTATATGCTGAGCTAGGAGAGAGATGCATGCTGGAAGAGATTTCTCTTGGTTGGGGATTCACTTGCTCCTCATTCCAAGCTCTCAAACCTGCAATTGCATCTTTAAAATCATTAACTATTGGATTGGGTGCATCATTGAGCGAAGACACACTCAGACAACTCCCCGTAACTTGTCCCATGCTAGATGTGATCGTCCTTTATTTTCAGGTAAAACTTGTGAATAAAACTTTAAACTTCTGTACAGGTTTTCAATATGTTGTTCCTTAATGTTAGAATTTTGATTGGGGAACACTGATTTTGATTCTTTTCTCAGTTAATATCCGATGATATCATTGCAAGCATTACAACTTCTCTGAGGCACTTGCAAACGCTGGCGCTATCCTACTGTCTCGGTGATATGTCTGTATCAAGTTTCAGACCGTCATTGCCACATTTAACAAATTTAAGGCTTGAAAGGGTCGCTCCTTGGATGACAAACAATGACTTGGCAGTTCTTACTCAAAATTGTGCAAACATTAGGGAACTGACATTAGTAGGATGCAGGCTTCTTGATGCAGGTTCGTTGCAACTTCTCAACATGTCTACTTTTCCTGCATTGATAAATGGTTGCTTTCCTTCAGAATATTTGGGTAGTATTTTATTTCTTCAACTTTACGTTTTTGGCCTAAGCACTGCACTGCCTTGCTGCTTCACTTTTGCTGTGCAGACTCTTTGCAAGCCATTTCGAGTGGATGGTCTGGTCTGACCTCCATCCATCTTGAGGTATTTCCTATCTGCTTCTCATTTATCATCCACCCTCCCTTTGTATGCACTCCTAGTTAGGGACCGGCAACAACTCACTCCTTTTTATGGCTATCACTAGTAACTCAAGTGTATGAATATTCAAGCAGTTCGAATTCTGTTTTGTATATTTAGGAATGTGGAGAGGTAACAGAAAATGGTGTTTCTCCGCTCTTCAGCTGCATAGCACTTGAAGATATCTTGCTGCGGCATAATGTAAGCAGAATGCATCTGCTCTCTCCCTGCATTTTATTTCCCTTTGGGAGATCTTTCTGATTGATGGCCCCTAGCTCGTGAACAACATCTTGAGAAGCCATTGTTTTCTAATTCTCCCTTTCGTTTGCCTGCCTGGTCACCCGTGGGATCCTCGTGTTGTATACTAATAAACCAAGCTTCAACATACAACTTATACAACTTAAAGTCCTATAAAATGAAACTGGGACAAGAACATCCAGAGGAGACCACGCAGTTATGCTTCAACTGCTGACATATCTTTGTGCACTATATATGCAGGGATCTGGGATAAGCAAAGACTTCATTCTTGATGCTGCTGCAAAGGTAATTCCCCATTCACAATGTCTATATTTCGTTCTTATTGGCAGCATCGAAACATCAAGCTGCTATATTCTCCATTTGATCTCGACAGTTGCCAATGCTTCGGAAGGTATCGCTGGACCTATGTGATGCTCGTGAAGGTGATTACGATATTCCAGATGTAAGTCTGATACCTATACTGTGAATCAAACTGAAAGCATTTCGAATCAGTTGCGATCCAAATTTCGGTCTGGTCTTGGACCGTGACTGGATTTATCTACAGATTCTACACTCTCCAACTTCAGTCCATGTTCCGACTCAACGAATCCATACTTTTGTTTTTTTTTTCGTTTCTCCCAGTATGCTGGCAGGTGCTTCTTGAGCAGTGTGAAGATAGCGAGATGCAAATCGCCGCCGAAGTTCTGTGCCAACCTGAAGAGTTTCGGAAAGGTGCATAAAGAGACTTTGGCATTGGTGTGGAATAGTGAAAGCCTCACAAGGGCAGTTGTCAAAGAGAGACTTTAACACCAAAGAGATTGTTTGTATCGTGAAAGATACTTCAACACAAAGAAATTGGTTGTAGATGTACGCATCCTTGTCTGAGAGTAGCTTCCTTAAATCATCAAAACTACTGCGCTACTGGCTGTAAACTGTATCATGATTCATGAAAGAGAATCTTCTTGGGCCTTTGTCTGACTGGAGCCCATAATTTTCTGGCCGTACGGCTACCTCCTTCCGAAACGGCGGCGTATTCTCGTTCGTTTTGGGCCATCAATTAAATAAAGACGAAGCTTCTTGGGCCTTTGTCTAACTGAAGCCCATGTTTCTCTGGGCCAGACGTGTTGTGACTTGTGACTTGTGACTTTCACCTTCAACCGTCCTTCGTTCGAAAGTAGTAGTAAATCCCCAGACTCATCCTCGGATCCTCCCTCGCGGCTTTCTCCTTCCCGCTTCCTGTCCCTTCATCCTTCCTCTGTTCTCCGGTCACCCTCACCAACCGCCGTATCCAGTACGGGCGGAGAAAGGGACCGATTCGATTTCGGAGGTCCGTACATCTTCGCTCTTCGTTAACTTGTATCGTCTCCAGGGCTGCCTCTTCCTCAGATAGTTCGGCATTCTTCCCGGGGATTCGGCTTTGTTCGCGTGTCTGCTTCAAGGTATGCTAGATTTCCTAGCTCCTCGGAGCTTATTCTTTCAATTTCGATATCTTCGAGGTCATTTCGCGCGAAAAGTGCAGAACTTTTCTTATTAGCTTTAGGTGTATGTATGTCTGCAGTTTCTTGCTGTAGCGAAGTAAAACCTAGAAATTTAGCTCTCCTATCTTTTGGTGTCGTCGTCTTCTTCTTCTGCTAGTTACTGTTGACCGGCTGAGGATAAACTGGCATTTGGGTTTGCCTGTTCATTCTTCTCTCTTGTTTCTTTTGGTTTGGGGTATGCGTATGGTGGAAATTGCTTCAGCTCTAGTTGGTGGATTGTGTGAACTACTTTTGTACCATCTGCAAGGGCATATAATTAGGGTTGTCAATTGGGAAACCTTGTTCATGTTTTGCTAGAGAAGTTGTCTAGTGTGATGAGCTAGCGTAACTTGTATTTAAGGACGCTGCTAACTGTCTGGGTCGCTTCTCCATTTCGAGAAGCTGTGGTTTATGATAGTTACGATGTTTTGCAAGTATCTCAAGTCGAGATGCTTTGCATCGAGTAAGCCTCATTCGTATTTATGTTTCCATAGGTGTATCTCGGATGATGTAGAATGCCATCGATTAGGTTGCTTCTGTTCGTTCCCCTTTAGCATGGGAAAAATAGTGTGCTTTTGTGATGTGGATTTTTTTAGTGAATAGTCGATTGATTTGTGTTTTCTCTGTTCTATTGTGTTGAGTAAGTGGAATGGTTAATGCTACTCTTTGTTATGCAGAAAGCAAAGATGCCAAAGGTGAAGACGAACCGAGTCAAGTACCCAGAGGGCTGGGAATTGATCGAGCCAACTCTTCGCGAACTGCAGGCGAAGATGAGAGAAGGTAAACTCACTTCACATTGCACAGCATCGAGTAGAAACCCTTGTTATTTGCTATGTTCTAGGATGCTAACTGGTTGTTGAATCTTAAAATTTGACAGCTGAGAATGAGTCGCATGATGGCAAGAGAAAATGTGAGGCACTGTGGCCTATTTTCAAAATAGCGCATCAAAAGAGCCGATACATTTTCGACCTTTACCATCGGAGGAAGGAAATATCCAAGGAATTGTTTGAGTTCTGTATGGACCAGGGCTATGCAGACCGTAATCTCATTGCAAAATGGAAGAAGGTAAGTATTATTACCCTCACTCTGGCAACTCTCCTTCATGGCTCTGGCTGAGTTCTTAATGGTTTGGTTCATGCATGAGTGTCGTCTGTCGAACCTAGTTTGTTTGAATAGCCTAGTGTCGCTTCCAAAATGCTCTTTCATTGACTGGAACTTCGTCTTCCCATGATACTGCGTATTGAGTACATGATGCTGTGCAATGAACATGCTGAGTACTTATAAAAAGGAAACACGCTCAATGGGTATTTAGATAAACGTTGGTTAGACAGAATACTATTCCATTCGCTTTAGTTCTTCAAATTCAATGTCATTCTGTCCTTGTTATAGACTTATAGTCTGTTTGTGCTTGTAATATATACTTCAACAGACCTTAGTAATATTAAGTTGGTTTTTTCTCTCTGGATTTGTTGCAGCCTGGTTATGAGCGCTTATGCTGCTTGAGATGCATGCAACCAAGGGATCACAATTTCGCCACTACATGCGTTTGTCGAGTGCCCAAGAACCTGCGGGAGGAAGAGGTCATAGAATGCGTCCATTGCGGCTGCAGGGGATGTGCAAGTGGAGATTGATGAAGCCACTTGAAGCTCTGGCTGGGGACCGGAAATGGTTAGCTCGTCTGGCAAATGCTGATTGTTGTAAACTAACAGAGTTCCCACCCTGAATTACGTAACTGGCTTCTATAGTGTAATGGATCAAACAGAGTACCAGCCTACCAGGCATCAGAGTCTAGAAACTGTTGTACTCTCTCTTTCCCCTCATTGTTTCTTTTTTCGAAGACAAGTCGCCATGGAAGTCGACAGAGATTCGAATTCCAGAACTGGTAATCAAATCACCCTCTTTCCTTTAGTAAGGCGCATTTTATAGATTTGGAAACCAGAGTACGAGTAATATGCAGGCCAATAGCAGCATCAACATGGAATCCTGTAAAACCAAGTTCATGTTCCCGCAGCTGATTTCCTTTCACCTGCCTGTCCGATTTTCAGTTGAGCTTCAGGCCTACAGGAAGATTGGGCTTCAGGCCCTGGGTTTTGGGCTATCTGCTTGTGTATTGGGGAAAATGTTGGGCTGGGATCGGAAAGGATAACAGCCTAGTCATCTTTCTATTTGTAAAGGTTGAACTTAGATGTATGTTCCTTTCAATTTATGGGCGATCTTAGTTGAATTTTTACCACCGTCCACTCAAAACATATGGTGAAGACTTGGACAAAAAAGGTCACTAACTTTTGGTCCACATGCATGCCAATCATAGAAACTTTTGCCTTCACAACTTCACTAAAATCATCGATGTCGTCCGTCTCGGTGCATCAACTCATTCAAATTCGGAGTACAGTGTTATATACAATAACCCAATACCATGTAAGAGGACAAGCTGGTTGCTATAAACTTTGATTCTCTATAAGGCCTATTCTACCATTCGTTCTGTGCAGTTGGTCGACACGTACCAATCTCGAACAGTCTAAACGAAAAAAACCCAAAAAATAACGCTATATGGACAGAGTAGTTATTACGCTAGTTATTCGTCAAACTTCGTAGTACCCATTGGCCATGCCCATCTTCGGAGTATCCATGTACGTAAAGTCGCAATGTGTCAATTTTTCAAGTCCCATGCGTCTCTTCAATCCTTATCTCATGTCATATGGTAAAAGAAAAAAGGAGTACTAGCTACTTGAAGTTTCTGCTTCTTCATTAAACTCTTTGCAGTGCAGTTGGGGGGAAAGAAGAGGTATTTATTATTTGCTGTTGTTTCTGTTTCGGTCACACTTTTTTTTTTTTTATACATGTCGACACTTTCTCTTCTTTGAGAGGGATGATATATACTGGTGGAACTAAAAAGGGGAAAACCAGACCTAGGATAACTGTTCTGATCACATACTTCATCCCCAACATGTAACTTGACTGTTCCTAGGTTAATGCATGAGACAACGGCATGATTCTTTTGGTTTCGACCATCCATAATATCATACGATGGAACCACATTGAGATCAGAATCTCGAAATTAAGAATTCAACGTCACAGCCACTCTATCAAATTTGTGTTGAACCTGGGTTTAGACGATCCAACATCGGCAAATGGGAGGAAAAATATCAGTTTTGTCCCCCGTTTTACTTCTCTGGGTCTCTTCAAAGTGAAATTATTTGAATTATTTGGCTGTACAAAAGAACAAAAAAAATATAAAGTGAAATTATCAAAGTTGGTTAACGGTTTTTGGATGAATTTTTTTACAAAGTACAGGGGCATGTTTGATGTAAAAAATAGTAAAGAGGGCATGTTCGATAAAACATCATAGTAGAGGGGCATATTATATCTATAACCCAATAAAAAATATTGCAACACTAGTTATTAACGATGAAGTCCCGACTTGGAATCATAGGGTGGACTTTCCATTCCCCTCCATCCCACATTCAATATCTTTTTTCATAAATGAATTTCGTAACCGGATAGCTACATTAGTATGATATTGTCCGTTTTGGCTTTAGCCCGCACGAATTTAATTTTTAGATATCCTCTCCAAATAGCCTCGTTCAAACACAAAGTGTTCCTCCTCTTGTATTACTTAGAATTCTCCTATAACAGAGGATGATCTACAATAAAAGGGGAAAACCATGCTTGCATCCGAAACTAACACACTACTTATTGAAAACCAGTAATAGTACCGACGGATAAGTCCTCATTCCTTTATGGGACCAGTAGGATGCTCTAAAGAAACACTAACCAAATCTGCACTTCTAGTTCTGCTCTGTTTTTACTTCTGGGTAATTAATTAATTAGAGTACTAACAATAGTGGATGCACGACATTTTGTCACATTTAACGGGAACAATTAAACAACGAGAAAATGAATGTTGGGATATTGCTTGAAAGATCAAAGACACCATGAAACGACGCCATGTAAAATTTGTCTTATTGATCAGTGATCACGATATAGATTTACAGTCAAGATGGAAACTTGATTATCTCAGGAACATGTATAATTTAACTATTGAAAGATAGCAGACAGTGGTTGTCTGGTTGAGGGTAATAATAATTGTGTATAGTTAATTGGACGTGTAGTAGGAATCCTAGCTAGCATGCATTACCAACAAAAAAGATCAGATCAATCTGTGTTCTTCCTTTGGTGGAAAAATTAATTAAAATGGTTATATTGTTTTACCTAGGGCTGGTAAAAGGTACCGGCAGTTATCGGACTAACCGGTAACCGGTGGTTATCGGTATATAACGATAATTGACAGTGCCGGTATGCGGTAGTCAAGTTTAGGCAAACGGTATATCATTCTATTCCCGGTCAAATATCGTCGGTATTCTAGGATACCGCGAGTTACCGAAACCCGCAGAACCATTTTTTTTTTTGTTCCCCTCTTCCCTGCCTCACGAAGTGGCGTGAATCTTTTCTACCGACAAAACTGGACTCTCTCACAAAATTTACGGCCGAATGTGTGTCGGTTAACACACCTTGACTTTATTTGGGTCCTCCCCTGAGCACATGGTATCCAGACATGTGCACACTTCAATGTTCGGTGGCTTTCGTTTGTGAAGGTATGTTAGTAAGTGGGTTGACTACGACTAAGCAATGAATATATGCTTTCTTCCCCAACCCAAGACGATAACGAAGAGCTTAGCTTCTTCCATTCACCTTCATGAATCACAGTAGAGAGAGAAACCAATCTATAGTTAGATAAATGGACAAAATCCCAGTAATGTAGCGAATGAAATCTTAGTGGGCAACGTGCAAAGTGGAAATCGCCATGTGAATGTGATCTCTCTTCCTCTTCTCTCTTATAAGATTCCAAATACACGATCAATTATGAACCTTTCTCTTATTGTATAAATGTACCTTGTGATCGTATCTCTCTTTGTCTGCACCTAGAAATCTTGCCAGGCCCAAGTTCTTGTATATTCTAATGCTGCCCCAAAAAAAAAAAAAAAACAAACAGTCTGGTTTTCTCAAATTCATAGCTAGCTGTACGTAGCTACTGTCGTTATCGTTCTTGTTGTATAATTATTAAATTGTATGGTAAAGGAAATGAATGTTATTGTAAGGTCGTGAACTCATTAAACTAATGGACCTACGAAAGTGGACAAAGGGGTTGGTTGGTTTGCGATGTTGGAAATCTCTGTGGCTATACTTTTTTTTTTCTTTCATACATCTATTGTTTATGTTGTTCAAATGGTAGAATGAGTTGATGAGAATCAACCTAAAGAGGTTTTGGTACCACTTATAGCTAGGGTTCCATGAGTGTTGGGAAGTTACTAGAATCGTTTGAATATACATTAGAACTAGAGCAGTGCGCCGTTTTCCCCCAACAAATACAACCGAGCAAAGATCATTTTAGCGATGATTGATGAAGACGCCATCATCTTGTGACCATCAAGCACATTATAGCTCACGTTTTTCGTGTAAATACTTGTCTGACCCTCCTAGCAAGGGTCGTAATGCAGGATTTCTATCATACATTTATAAACTTTGTCTTATTTTGCTTAATTAGATTTCTCACGTCTAAACTGGACTTCGTATGACGAATTTTGACTTCAAATTCTGAACGTACATCGCTTGTTTTGCAGATCACAAATATCCTAGTGAAAAATCTACACACTCTCGATCGTGACCAAAAATCGATCGTGATCAATCCAACTCTTCTCAAATAGACAAGTGTCTCATCCTCTCCCCCTCTCTCTCTACTTTATTATTCCAATGCTCATGATCATGTGAGAATTGGGAGGAAGAACTAATAAGTAGACATTTGGGGTAATCAAGCGTTAATTTTTGGTACAAATCAATGTTATCAATACTATTTGAGATCATCAAGTGGCCAATTTCGATCTCATTAATTAATGCTTTCATTTTTTGCTCTTTTGAACTTGCGTGGTTGAAGCTCGCACGTATGCAACACGACGACTCATGAGGCTCTCATGACCATCCATATTTAATATCCCCAAATTTTCCACATAAAAATGCGACACATAATTAATGCCACAACCGCCCTCACAATTGATAACATCACATCCCTGCCTTCTAAATTCTAATCTACTATTTAGATGGCAAAATAATCTATCACTGTATATACTCAAGTGAATTTAAATCGTTTATTTTGAAGGAAAATCTAATCGATATTGTTTTTTGGTGGGTTTTTCTCAAACTCGACAAAGTGGGTAATGAATGACTTCGATGTGGTTTTTGATATTTTAAGTATCCGCACCGACTCTATTCGAATGTGTGTTGTAACTATGTTGCTCAGTTCATTCACTTTTAACACTATGTTCATTGATATCTTTAAAACTCTATAATTATCTCTTAGATCTCAATTCTTGTTCATTTTCTCTCCTTTTACAACTAATGTGACAAAAGCTTCATTTTAAATTGACATTCAAAGAAATTTTTAGAGTATATATAAAAATATATGATTATTTGGGGATGGTGCACGTTAATTTTCCCCGAACCGTATACTAATTAGTTATGAGGTTGGTTACGATTTTAAAACCGTGGTTTGGAGATGATATATATAAAAGCCAACCCCACCCGAATGATAAGGATATATGATTAATTCTTTAATTATTGTAATCTGTTTGGTTAGTTCCTAAGGTTTAGCTCCACTACTCCTATTTCTCTGCTACGTGTTGCTTGGCTCACGTTTATTCTGTTGTAACTTTGGGTATTAAACCCACAATTTGATTCAATGCAAAACATATCATTGAGCATTTACATGGTATCAGAGCTGCGCTCCGATCTCCTTAACCCTACAACCTCCTCCTAAAAATCGTCTTTCTTCTTTCTTTTCTTCCTTCTTCCCTGCCGATCACCATGACTCAAAACTCCGGTGAATCTGTTATCAATCTTGATAATCCCAACACAATTATCACTCTCAATCCCGCCGCTCAGCTGCCCAACAAACTCAATGGCGAGAATTTTCCCACCTGGCGTGCCCAGCTCGTCACTCTTCTCAGGGGCCTGGACCTTCTCAAATTTCTTGACGGCTCCCATCCTCCGCCGGCCTCCGATGCTCCAGCCGCTGATCGCACTCACTGGTTTCGTCAGGACCAGCTCCTTCTTCACTCTATCCTGGCGTCTGTTACTCCCGGCGTTGCGCCTTATGTTACTGCTGCTGAATCCTCTCGCGCAGCCTGGCTGATTTTAGAACGGATGTTTGCTAGTCAGTCCCGCCAACGGGTTATGAATCTTAAGGAAAAGCTTGCCCGTGAAACTCAGGGCTCCCGTCCCGTTGCTGTTTATCTCCAGGCCATGCGTTCAACCGCGGCTGAATTGGCTCTCGTTCAAGCCCCGGTATCGGCTGAAGACCTCATCCTCCATGTTCTGCGCGGTCTCCGTGAGGAATATGGACCTCTCTCTGCTGCTATTCGTGCCCGAGATACGCCCATTGCTCTCGAGGATTTGCACGATCGCTTGGTCGACTTCGAGGCTGACCTTGCGTCCCATCGACACTCTTCCATGATAGCTCCCACGACCGCCTTCACTTCTTCTCGTGGTCGCTCTTCCCCGCAGGCGCGCGGTCGCGGCAGTCCGCGGCGCTCTCAACAGGCCCATGCCTATTATGATTCACCTCCACGTGGTGCCTCTCACTATCGTGGCTCCTCCAGCCCTCCGGTGCCCTCCTCTGCGCCGTCGCTTCTCGGCCGGCCACAATTGCTGTGCCAATTTTGTGATAAAGTAGGCCACTCGGCCAAGGATTGTTTCAAAATTAGAGGCCGCCCCTCTGTCCATCACACCACCACTACTGGCGCTTCTTCCTCAGGCTGGCTTCTTGATTCCGCGGCTACAAATCATGTTACCCCGGATCTTGGCGCTCTTTCTCTCTACACAGACTACAACGGTCCCGATGAGGTCCTCGTAGGTGATGGGACAGGTCTGAAAGTCACTCATGTTGGCTGTTCTTCTCTCTCTACTCCTTCCTCCCGTTTACAGCTTCATGATGTTCTTTGTGTTCCGGCCATTAAACGTCGGCTGCTCTCTGTTGCCCAGTTATGTAAAACTAACCCGGTTTCGGTGGAATTTTTCTCTGATTGCTTTGTTGTGAAGGATCTAGCCACGGGGGCGCCTCTTCTTCGCGGCCAGAATAGGGACGACGTGTATGAGCTGCCAGTGGATTCCTCACCCGTTTGCCTTGCCCTGTCCACCATCAAGACTTCTGCCTCCACCTGGCATCATCGCCTTGGTCACCCAAATTCCAAGTTACTGTCACGTTTGCTTCGCACTCAATCTCTTCCTACCTCTCGCATTAGTCCATCTCTTTCGTGTGAGTCCTGTTCACTGCATAAGAGTCATAAATTACCTTTTGATGTTTCCAGTTTGACTAGTGCCCGTCCATTTGATTTGCTGTTCATGGATGTTTGGGGTCCCTCCCCTGTTCTTTCTGATGATTCTTTCCAATATTACCTCGTCATTGTCGATCACTTTACCCGTTACACGTGGTTGTATCCATTATGCCGCAAGTCTGATGTGTATCATGTTTTTACGACCTACACCACTATGATCACAAATTATTTCCAAACATCTATTCGTCGTGTCTTTAGCGATGGTGGCGGCGAATTCCAAAAGCTCTGCGCCTTCTTTCAACAAAATGGCATTACCCATCTGTTAACTCCTCCACACACCCCCCAACACAACGGTCTCGCCGAACGTAAACATCGTCATGTGGTCGAGACTGGTCTCTCCCTCCTTCATACCGCCCGTCTACCTCTCTCCTTTTGGCCCCATGCCTTTCAAACCGCTACTTACCTCATCAATCGCCTACCCTCTTCTTCCCTTCGTGGCGCCACCCCATATTTCTCTCTCTTCAACGAGTCGCCCAACTATCTCAAACTTCGATCGTTTGGTTGCCTTTGCTACCCCTGGCTTCGTCCATACTCACCTCACAAGCTCGCTCCTCGCTCCCGCTCCTGCATCTTTCTTGGTTATTCTCTCACTCAATCTGCTTATAAGTGTTATGATCCCTCCACCAAACGCGTTTACGCTTCCCGCCATGTTCAGTTCGTTGAAACAACTTTCCCTGGTCTTCCCTTGCCTGATGCTCCCTCTGTCTCCTCGTCGGATTGGGTTACTTTAGCTACTCCCCCCATTACCCAGTACAGCCTTCCCCAATCGCCAGCTTCACTTCCCAATTCTTCTCCGCCCTTGTCCACTGATGGCTCTCCTCGTCTTCCCTCGGCCGCCGCTCCTCCTCACTCTCCCGTGGCTTCGTCCTCACATCAGGCCATTCCACCGCCGGCCCCAATGAAGGTAATTCCCTCCCGGTCTCATCCCATGGCCACTCGCAGCCAGCGCGGCATATTTAAGCCGAAGAAACTCTTCACGGCACAGGTATCGTATGTTGATATTGAGCCCTCTTCTGTTAAAAGAGCTCTATCTGATCCTCGCTGGGCTGCTGCTATGCTTGATGAGTTTCATGCTCTCCTTCGCAATAATTCGTGGACATTGGTCCCGCGGCCTGTTGATCATAATATTGTGGGCTGTCGATGGGTTTTTCGCATCAAACGGAATCCCGATGGTTCCGTCGATCGCTTTAAGGCCCGGCTTGTGGCCAAGGGCTTCACGCAGCGCCCTGGCCTTGATTATCATGAGACATATAGTCCGGTGTTGAAACCGGTCACCATCCGCCTGGTTTTCTCTATTGCCTTGACTCACCGTTGGCCTATCTTTCAATTTGACGTAAATAATGCGTTTCTTCAGGGATCTTTACAGGAAACTATCTATATGACTCAGCCCCCCGGTTTCCGCGATCCTGCTCGGCCTGATCATGTCTGCCGTCTCTCTCGGCCCATCTATGGCCTCCGGCAGGCTCCTCGGTCCTGGTATATGGAGCTGTGCTCCTTTCTCCATCACGAAGGCTTCACCAAGACGACCTCCGATGCCTCCTTGTTCGTTTATTGTCATGGTGACTCCCTTCTCTATTTCCTCGTATATGTTGATGACCTTCTCCTCACGGGGAACGACGAGGCTCTTCTTTCCCAGTTCCAGGATCGCCTCTCCGCCAGATTCTCTCTCAAACGTCTTGGGCAGGTTAATTATTTCCTGGGGATTCAGGTTCTCTCCACTTCCACGGGTATCCAGCTCTCACAGCACAAGTTTATCATTGATCTTCTCGACCGGTTCGGCATGGCTGATTCCCAGCCCGCACCGACGCCTCTCAGCTCCACTGCCGCCCTTACTCTCCACGATGGTTCACCACCGGCTGATCCCACTATGTTCCGGCAGGCCCTTGGTTCTCTTCAATATCTCCTGTGCACTCGCCCCGATATTGCCTACGCCGTCAACAAGCTTTCTCAGTTCATGCACGCTCCTACTCAGCTCCATTGGCAGTCTGTGAAGCGTCTGTTTCGTTATCTTAAGGGCACTGCCTCCTATGGTCTTCGGCTTACTCCTACTACGAGTTCATCCCTAGTTGCCTTTGCTGATTCGGATTGGGCGGGTGATCCGGACGATCGCACCTCCACTATGGGCTATCTTCTCTATTATGGTGGTAATCTCGTTTCCTGGAAGTCCAAAAAGCAACGGTCTGTTGCTCGTTCGAGTACCGAAGCTGAGTATCGTGCTATTGCCCATGCCACAGCCGAACTTCTATGGGTTCAAAATCTGTTGAAAGAGCTTCACCAGCCATCCTCGCAACCCCCGACTCTCTACAGTGATAATCTTGGTGCTGTTAACTTCTCGGCCAATCCGGTTTTCCACTCCCGAATGAAGCATTTGGCACTTGATTTTCACTTTGTTCGTGAGCTTGTACAAGCTGCCGCTTTACATGTTCGTCATATTCCAACGGCTCATCAGCTTGCTGACGCTTTAACCAAGCCGCTGCCCATTGCTCGTTCTCATCTTCTTCGGTCCAAGATCGGAGTCGTTCCCGGCTCCGTCTTGCGGGGGCGTGATAAGGATATATGATTAATTCTTTAATTATTGTAATCTGTTTGGTTAGTTCCTAAGGTTTAGCTCCACTACTCCTATTTCTCTGCTACGTGTTGCTTGGCTCACGTTTATTCTGTTGTAACTTTGGGTATTAAACCCACAATTTGATTCAATGCAAAACATATCATTGAGCATTTACTCGTTTTCGTCCCTGCTACTATTGCACAAATAATGATTTCCATTCTCCAATTAACAACATGAAATAGGGTCGAGTTTATACATCGACGAATCAACTCACTTGCCGATTGAATGGCTCGCCAAACTAGGATGAATATGTCACTTGTAGACTTGTTATAACTAGTTATTAAATCATGCTCCACTGATGTAAGTAATACCACTCGAGGAAATGACTGTTTATGACGTGTTTTACCGACGAGTTATCATTCTACCAGTTCTTTCGTCACAAAAGATCTATTTATCAAATATAACTGTGGTCTGTGGAAAATATATTTGCTCAGATCAGATATTTTATGAGTTTTCTATTAGCGTCAACATGGCCTGTAAAAATCTGTCCAAAAAGAGAACGTGAACTGGAAATGAACGAAGGAAGGAAAGGAGAATATATAAATTGAAGCCATGAATATGGTCGGCCGGAAATAAATTCGGCAACAGTGCATGTTGTTTGCTTGTTCGTTAGGCATGCAGTATATATAAATACATACAAAGAAGTCGTACGCCACAATGGAAAGCCTAGCCGCTGTATTATTAATTATTATCCTCAAAGGTCAAAACAATAGCAGTAATCAAATTGTCGTAATCAATCATAGAGACTTAAAATGTGGCTTTACTTCTTTCCCACGTCTTCTCTCAATCAGGGCAACTGCTTGATGTAACGCATTGGGCATCTATACAAGGACAAATATCACATGACATACACCATTCGATAATTGAGTACATGGCGATCAATTTACTAGGGTTTTGTGTTGACGATACGACCCGATCATACGAGGGATTCGGGGCATAAACTCTTGATCGCATATGAGAGATTTTGATTACTAGAGTCTAGAATCCATAAATTTTATGTAGAGGTGTCCTGTGGCAAAAATTACAGTAAATATATAATTTAATAAATAAAAATATCCGATTAATGCAAATTATAATAAAATATCAATGCGTTTTTTCATATTATGAAAATTAAAAAATATAGGAAAAAAATAAAGTACGTGTACAATCTACAACAATATTAGAGTGGAGGTTAACCATTGGACTAGGGGGGTTGGTTCATACTTTGTTTCGTCAATATCAGAATTGTGAAGAGTTAACAATTTAGTTTAGTGCTTGGATTAAATTTTTTGAGAAATTGGGATTTAACTAGACTTTAGTTTAAGCTTATAATTACATTTATGTGTTAACATAAGAACAAATCATTTGTAATGCAATGATAACAAGTTCTTTTGTAATTGTAGTGTCTCGAATTACATAGATCACTACATATTAGTTTTTGTTTTCATTTTCCCTCAAACTCATACTAGCTATTATCAGAGGATCGCTAATTTTACTATCAAATTTTAGAGGTGTCCGAAAGTGAACACCCCCTATAAAGGCCAAGGTCTACCAGGGGCCGACCTTGATCCATCATAATATGACAGTTAATAGCTAAAAAAAAATATTTGCAATATGTAGTACAAGCTGCTGATACTACAACAGTTCAAATCGATTGATGGATCGATCGAAACAAACAGAGTATAAGCTGCTGATAAGAAAAGCGACCGGTTGCATTTATGCGGAAGGATCATGCTAACTAGTTGTGTGAATGCCTTGTGACAACATGCAATACTCTTTTGGAAGAGTATAGAGCCGAAAGCAACTAAACTGTCATGGCCTAACTAGCTAATCACAACTCACAAAGTGGGCAAATCTCGAAAGCAAGCTCAGTTATAGATAGACGATCGATGGATGCATGTCATGCAAAATTGTTATAGCTAGGCAAGGTTAGTGCCAAGAAGAGCTCGTTTTTGTTAGCTAGTTTAATTGTATTCAAACGAACAAAACATGTGAAATCGACCTGGATTGTGAAACCCACATAACGAGCTAATGTTACTAAAATTGTAATCGTATATGGTGGGGAAAATGGCTCCAAGTTTCAACGCCCAACTTCCAAAGAGTTAATCATGTATAAATATTAAATATAGCTAAAACATCCTTTGATCATACGAGTCGCGCATTCTGATTTTAAAAAAAATATAAGAATTATGTAGCAAAAGAAGAAGAGTGGATATTGTTTCATCCATCAAGAAAAATATAAGAGACGTCGAAACAGTATTGGACGGTACGAAGTTGGAAGGAAGTACTGCTGGTTAAAATATATATGCATCTCTTTCAACAATTTGAGTTATTATAAGCAGTTGGTTTATGACCTGGTATTTGAGTTGGTTTGTAATTGAGGTCCCATGTTTAAGTACTCACGACTTAGTCGTTGTTTTTAAAACACATGGTATGAAAGATATGTGCAAACTTCAAACTCATAAATTAATTTTCACTTGGGAGGACGTGTAAGTAGAGGTGGCAAATGGATTGGATTGGTGGATTGGTGGATTGGATTGGTGGATCCATGGATCAAATGGATTGGATCTAATGGATTGGTGGATTCATGGATTGGATCAAGTGGATTGGTGGATTATCCGTGAATCCAAATGACATCCTCAACCAAGGACCAATATGTAAAATGTAAAAAGTTTAGGTACTAAAATGTCACAATGAAAAATTTTAGGTACCAAAACGTAATTTTCCAATGATATTTTTCGTATAAAAAATTAAATTTTAGGTACCAAAATGTAAAAAATAAAAATTATAGGTACTAAACCGTAATTTGCCAATGATCCATGGATCCAATCCATGAATCCACCAATCCAATTGGATTTGGATCAAATGGATTGGATTTAAATGGATTGGATTAGGTGGATATTTTTAATGGATTGATGGATTGGATTGGTGGATTGGATTGAAATTGCCACCTCTATGTATTACATATGTATCACCACGACGGTCATTAGTTAATTACTCTCAAATAATTCGAGATGTTGAAAAATATTTATGTATGGATCTTGAATTGTTAACTAATACAGATTACAATTTACAACCGGACGGGAGTGAATTGGACTACTGGAGGAATGAACAGAAATGGAAAAAAGCCCATGACGGAGGCATATAAATAATAAATGCCACCGTAGTCGTCGCCGAAGTATTCATTGCAGATAGTAAGTACGTCGAAGAAGTAGCTGGCGGATGGATAAACCATTTTTAATCGTAATTTTTTTTATCGAACGGATAAACGATTCATAACTAGTAACTACAGTCTATAGTGTCTGTGTTCTTTCTTGTTTTGTTTTTTTCCCCCTAAAATGGATCGTTCCTCTGATTTTATTCATTTATTCGGTCTTTAATAATGCTCGAAACTGGCGGTGCCATAATTCTATATAACAAGAAGAGCGCCATGCAACTATGGGAAAGGTTTAATGGAAGAATGCAGCGAAAGGGACGTCGGCGGCGACGCTTGGGCGGAAATCCGATGGTCCGGAAACTAAATGGGCGGCGGTGAGGGAAGAAGAAAGAAGCCATTTAAGGCTGCCTATTTTGCAAAATATGTGTTGTTTCCGTTGGTAGTCCTTTTATATGTTTTAGTCGACTTTACTAGGTTAGGAGTCGTTAGGATTCAAACATGAAACTCATGATCCTCTACCATCAAGATATTGTCGGTAAGAGGCGGTAACAATTGATGAAGTCTAAAATTTTACGCGAAATTGAGTAAGATCAAATTTATATTTGGTTCGATTCGATTCTTTCTGAATTCTATTTCGGTTAATTTTTTCCTTCGTATTTAGAATAATTACGAGAGCGCAAAATTGAACCGAAATATATTACACATATCCATTCAGTATGATACGGATCAAATCGTTGCCTCTTAATCACTCGGTCCTTCGATAATTAGAGATTAGTTGAAATTTCTACTTTATATTTTGGGTGGCGGTTCGTATTTGGTTTTTAGGTTTTAACCGAAATTAAACCGGTTCAAAAAGCTTATCATTTTCCTTAACATGAGAAAATCGATAGATCCTTATTGATTTCCGATTTTGGTTTCAGTTTTGAACAAATGAACTTTTTGGTTTCTAACGATTTTCTTGGTTCGTACTGACACCCCTACTTCATATATTAAATGTAATGTTTATTAAAGTATGGAAATGTTTACCCAAAAAATTCACAGCATTTGCCGAGTAATTAATCCTTCCAATCTTACTAGAAGCACTAGCTATTATCACTTTGCATTACCATGAAGATTCCAAATCTCAGTCATAACTCTCTGTAAACAAAAAACAAAAAAAATCTCAGTCATAACTCATAACTCATTACCACAATCAAATGATTAACCACTAGAAGTTAATCCATTAATTAATTAATTAACTTCGGATTAGACAAAGCGGGCATTTTTTTCCCCGCAGAAAAATAGCCGTACGACAGGCAGATTATCACATGGCCGCGCTAATTTGCTATAAAATCCACTCCCATAAACAACATTACCAGTCTGCTGCTGCTTCTGCTGCCATGATTCAAACCTCCACCACCGCCCTCTCTTTTCTCCCTCTCCATCATCCGCTTTGACTTTTCTCCCCCTCCGTCGGCCGGAGATCGGCATGCAGACAATGCCGACAACTTAGCTCCGGTGGCCTGGGTTCCCCAATCGTGCTCCACCACTGCAACTCACATTTATTGCGAATTCATTTGACCGCGACTGTTCAGTAACCGCTTTCCCCCCCATTTCCTCCTCCCCCTTCGATTACCGAGCCGAGCGGAAATGGCGGCGGCACTGACGGGGGACGATCTCGTGGGATCGACGAGCAGCAGGCGGAGCTTCGGCTCTACGAGCCACCGGAGCTGGATGGCGACGGCGAGCTTCCGCGACGTGTTCACCTCGGCGCCGGCGACGGACGCGTTCAGCCGCGCAGGCGGGAGGGAGCAGGAGGACGACGAGGAGGAGCTCCGGTGGGCGGCCATCGAGCGGCTGCCGACGTTCGACAGGATGAGGAAGGGCGTGCTGAAGACCGTGCTCGACGACGGCGCGGTCGTCCGGAGCGAGGTCGACGTCACGAAGCTCGGGATGCAGGACAGGAAGCAGCTGATGGAGAATATACTGAAGGTCGTTGAGAACGACAACGAGAATTTCCTCCGGCGGCTCAGAGATCGAACCGATCGGTCTGGAATTCGAACCGCTAGAATTCGAATTTGATTTTTTTGATTTTTCTCTCTTCTAGGTTTCTGATCCTGTTTTCGATTTTGATTTTCCGGTTTATTTTCTGTTTGGCTTGTTGATACAGAGTAGGGATTGAAGTTCCGAAGATTGAAGTGAGGTACGAGCATTTATCGGTCGACGGCGAGGTTCACGTCGGCAGCAGAGCTCTTCCCACTCTGTTCAACACCGCCATTAACACCGTCGAGGTTTTTTTTTTCATTTGATTTCCCCCAATTCGTTCGTCTTTTTCGCAAATTCCGCATTTAGAAAAACCAGCTACTTTGGGAAAACTGCTTGACTTGGAATGAACTTCATTTCTTCTTCAGTTTGACTAGCTCATAATTTCCGATTCTTTGAACAGAACGTTCTTGGATGGATTCGGCTGGCTCCATCGAAGAAGAGGAAGATACAGATTCTTCAAGATATCAGTGGAATCGTGAAACCATCAAGGTCTTTGTTTATCTAATGGCGTTGAGCGGCTGCCATTGATGAGTTCTCATTTCTCAATCGATTGATTCTTAATTTCCCCTTTTTCTGATTCTGTTTCTTCAGGATGACGCTTCTTCTGGGTCCTCCAGGGGCTGGGAAGACTACAATGCTGCTTGCTCTTGCTGGCAAGCTCGATCATGATCTCAAGGTAAACTATCTTATTTCTGTACATCTGTTTGATCATTTTATGGATAGAGGGTAATGAATTTTTTTATGTGGAGCAGTCTTCGGGAAAGATAACATACTGCGGCCATGAGTTCAACGAGTTTGTCCCACAGAGGACGTGCGCTTACATCAGTCAGCACGATCTCCACCATGGCGAGATGACGGTGAGGGAGACATTCGACTTCTCCGGGCGATGCTTGGGGGTGGGGACGAGATATGAGATGCTGGTGGAGCTCTCCAGGCGGGAGAAACAAGCCGGGATTAAGCCTGATCCTGAGATTGATGCCTTCATGAAGGCCACTGCAGTTTCTGGCCAGAAGACTAGCTTGGTCACTGATTACATTCTCAAGGTCTTAGTCCTTTCTTTAATTCTAGTTGTAGACTTAATTGATTCTGTTTTCGATTTCGTTTGCTGATTTTTTGGTGTGTGACACTTGTTATCAGATTCTCGGATTGGACATTTGCGCGGATATCATCGTTGGGAATGAGATGCAGAGAGGGATCTCTGGAGGACAAAAGAAGCGTGTTACAACTGGTATGAGTTTCTTGAATTGGGGGGAAAACATGTGAAATGAGAGAGCTATTCTAACAAGGGCTGCTAATGGATGCAGGAGAAATGTTGTGTGGACCAGCAAAGGTCCTTCTGATGGATGAAATATCAACTGGGTTGGACAGTTCGACCACTTTCCAGATTTGCAAGTTCATGAGACAGATGGTTCACATCATGGAAGTAACCATGATCATCTCTCTTCTACAACCAGCACCTGAGACATTTGAGCTCTTCGATGAAGTCATCTTGCTCTCGGAAGGAAGGATCGTGTACCAAGGTCCACGAGAGAATGTGCTCGAGTTCTTTGAGTATATGGGGTTCAAATGCCCAGATAGGAAAGGAGTTGCAGACTTTCTACAAGAGGTGACTTCCAAGAAGGATCAAGAGCAGTACTGGTACAAGAGGAACGAGCCTTATCGATATGTCTCAGTCGCTGAGTTTGTCGAAGGCTTCCACTCTTTCCATGTCGGCCAGCAGATTGCATCAGATCTTAGTGTTCCATACGATAGGTCCAAGGTACATGATGCTGCGCTCGTGAAAAGCAAGTACGGGATCTCGAATTGGGAGCTCTTCAGGGCATGCTTCTCGAGGGAATTGCTTCTGATGAAGCGGAACAACTTCGTGTATATATTCAAGACCACCCAGATAACAATCATGTCGATAATCGCCTTCACGGTATTTCTGAGGACAACGATGAAAGTTGGGACTGTATCGGATGGGAACAAGTTCCTCGGGGCGCTGTTCTTCAGTCTCATTAACATGATGTTTAATGGAATGGCTGAGCTTGCCATGACTGTTTTCAGGCTTCCTGTGTTTTTCAAACAGAGGGACTTCTTATTTTATCCTGCATGGGCTTTTGGACTTCCCATATGGATCCTCAGAATTCCTATCTCTTTCTTGGAATCCGCTATATGGATTGCTCTAACTTACTACACTATTGGTTTTGCTCCATCTGCTAGCAGGTAACTTAGGATTTAGAGCTGTTTCAATATTTTATTCTTTCACCTTTGGTTCAGTCTTCCACTTGATTGAAACTTTACTGTGATGATTCAGGCTTTTCAAACAGTTTCTGGCGTTCTTCGGTATACATCAGATGGCTCTCTCCCTTTTCCGCTTCATTGCTGCTGTTGGAAGAACACCAGTTGTGTCAAACACGTTTGGAACCTTCTCATTGCTTATCATTTTTGTTCTGGGAGGATTCATTATTGCCAAAGGTAAGTGGCCAATAACCTTCTTGCTCTTATGTATTCCTTCAGTTTTACAATGCTTACAGTATTATTTGTCATGTGAGTGCAGATGACATTCAATCTTGGATGATCTGGGGATACTACATTTCTCCTATGATGTACGGTCAAAATGCGGTCGTCATAAGTGAATTTCTTGATGATAGATGGAGTATGGTAAGTTTTCTTCCACTTCGTTTGTCTCGTGTTGGGTTTTGCTTGCGAGTAAGGTACACATCTAACCACTTTTTTCTTCTTCTTCTGGTGATGCAGCCTAATTTGGACCCTAGGATTAACGAAACTACGGTTGGGAAAGCAATTCTCAAATCTAGAGGCTTCTTTACCGATGAAAGTTGGTACTGGATTTGCATTGCAGCACTCTTCGGGTTTTCTGTGCTGTTCAATGTTTGTTTCATTGCAGCACTGAGTTACTTGAACCGTAAGTTATTTCATCATCCCTTGAGCTGTTCTGTGTTTTCTTGCATGGTAATCAAAGCTGATTTCTCCTCACCGACGATTTTCAGCATTTGCCGACTCGAAAGCTGTTATTCAAGATGAAGATGCAGAGAAGGAAGAGAGGACAAAAGGTTTAATGAACATCCCACTCCTTTGCCCTTCAGTTTCTCCTGATCTGCTTCCTCCAGCTTTCTTCCAGTGCAAACAAGTAAAAGATAACATAAAGGAGACATACATGAGCTAGTTCAAATGCCTTACGTACGCTTAAATGTTGACAGGTATTGACATGGCCATGAGAAGTTTATCAGCAAATGGTGGTTCTAACTCGACTAAAAGAGGAATGGTTTTGCCCTTCCGACCCCTTTCGCTAGCATTCAACCATGTGAACTACTACGTAGATATGCCTGCTGTAAGTCATCCTTATAGTTTCCTGAATTTGCAAGTCATGTCAAGCAATATACTTAATTTCAGACAAGTAAACACATTGGTCTCTTCTTACCACAATCAGGAAATGAAGACACAGGGAGTTCCAGAAACTCGGCTCCAACTGTTACGAGATGTCAGCGGAGCTTTTCGACCAGGAATACTAACAGCATTGGTAGGTGTAAGTGGAGCAGGGAAGACCACGTTAATGGATGTCTTGGCTGGAAGGAAGACCGGTGGGTATGTAGAAGGAAGTATCAACATTTCAGGCTACCCCAAAAACCAAGCGACATTTGCTCGTGTCAGTGGCTACTGTGAACAGAATGACATCCATTCTCCTTATGTCACTGTGTACGAGTCTCTCGTGTACTCGGCTTGGCTTCGACTTCCTCAAGATATTGACTCTAAAACTAGACAGGTATGTAGTCTCTCTGTGCACTCGCTTGGCACGAGTGATTGATCAGGAGAAGCTGCTGTTGGGAATTTCGGGTTGATCACATTTCTACTCTTTGTCCTGCAGATGTTTGTTGAAGAAGTGATGGATTTGGTCGAGTTGAATCCAATAAGAGATGCCTTAGTTGGACTTCCGGGGGTAGATGGTCTATCCACAGAACAGAGGAAGAGGTTGACAATAGCTGTGGAATTGGTTGCTAATCCCTCCATCATATTCATGGACGAGCCCACCTCTGGCCTCGATGCTAGAGCTGCTGCCATTGTTATGCGTACCGTGAGAAACACAGTCGACACTGGGAGAACCGTCGTCTGCACGATTCACCAACCGAGTATCGACATTTTTGAAGCATTCGATGAGGTTAGCCTCTTCTGAATTTTCTGTATATTACATGTTCCTTGTTCTTCTTGAACTCATCCTCATAATGGTCATTGCTTCTTGCAGCTAATGCTGATGAAAAGAGGTGGTCAAGTCATCTACGCTGGATCTCTGGGACGCCATTCTCATAAGCTTGTCGAGTATTTCGAGGTAAACACACTCTTTACTTCTTATTAGCTCATCTACCCTGAGTCATAAAGTAATGAATTGTTGTCCATCCCTGCTTGAATGTCAACAATCTACTCAATTTCTGACGAATCTTATATGTTGTACGAAAAGGCTGTCCCGGGAGTTCCTCGTATCAAAGATGGATACAACCCTGCCACATGGATGCTCGAAGTGAGTTCACCATCAATGGAACTGCAGCTAGATGTGGACTTCGCCCAGATTTATGCAAATTCCTCCCTATATCAGTAAGCACATCATCCAACAAACTCATCCATGATAACTTGCAACGAATTATGTCAAACATGTTCATCTTTCAAAACCAAATTCGCAGGCGGAATCAAGAACTTATCAAGGAGCTCAACACACCAGCACCAGGGTCCAAGGATCTCTACTTCCCGACGCAGTACTCACAGTCCTTCAATACTCAGTACAAGGCTTGTTTCTGGAAACAGAACTGGTCTTACTGGAGGAACCCTCAGTACAACGCCGTTCGATTCGCCTTGACG
This sequence comes from Linum tenue, assembly GCA_946122785.1. Lineage (NCBI taxonomy): Eukaryota > Viridiplantae > Streptophyta > Magnoliopsida > Malpighiales > Linaceae > Linum > Linum tenue. Next base: position 63,194,333 of record CAMGYJ010000004.1, on the reverse strand, counting down.
TTTCTCATAGGCCTCCTCTTTGGCCTCATCTTCTGGAAGAAAGGCCAGAAGATGTAAGTCCTGCTATCTCCTACATTTCTCACATACAGATGCAGTGTCAGCTTTTTAACTGCAAAATGATCAATTCAGCCATACACTTGATTTCCTACCAACAGGGAGAAACAGCAAGACCTGATGAACATCTTGGGAGCCATGTACGCCGCGGTGTTCTTCCTCGGAGCGACGAATGCTTCCTCCGTCCAGCCCGTCGTCTCGGTCGAGAGAACGGTCTTCTACCGCGAACGAGCAGCCGGAATGTACTCTGCATTGCCTTACGCATTCGCCCAGGTAACTAAGCTAACCAACCACGATTTCAACATAAAATTCGCTACCGCTAACTTTTTCGTGTACAACCTCCGGTACTTTTTTACAATCCGTAAAAAAACTGATTGAATTTGTTTCTGACAGGTGTCGATAGAAGCGATCTACGTCTTCGTCCAAACAGCCATCTACCACATCGTCCTCTACTCCATGATCGGGTTCGAGTGGAAAGTCGGCAAGTTCCTGCTCTTCTTCTACTACATCTACATGGCGTTCGTCTACTTCACGCTCTACGGGATGATGATCGTCGCGCTCACGCCGGGGCACCAGATCGCCGCCATCTGCATGTCCTTCTTCTTGTCGTTCTGGAACTTGTTCGCCGGCTTCCTCATCCCCCGGACGGTAAGCTTTTCTCGGAAAAAACTCCTCTTCTGATCACTTCTCCCCCGCCGCCGACGAGTTTACGGTTCCGAAATTTGCTTAATCCGATTTCATTTCCTTTTTTCCAGCAAATCCCGATATGGTGGAGGTGGTACTACTGGGCGTCGCCGGTGGCGTGGACGCTGTACGGCATGGTGACGAGCCAGGTCGGCGACAAGGACAACCTGGTGGAGATTCCTGGGTCGGAGAGTCTAACGGTGAAGCAAGTACTGGAAGAAGGGTTGGGATACAAGCACAGCTTCCTTCCGGCCGTCGCCGTGGCACATTTGGGGTTCGTCTGTTTGTTCTTCTTTGTGTTTGCTTTCGGTATCAAGTACCTTAACTTCCAGAGACGATAGAAAGAGGGACCAAAAGGCTTTTAAAGGTAAAAGAAAAAAATATTACCTCAAAGGAAATACAGAGGAGGTAGGAGAAGAGGAGAAGAACCAATCTTGATGATGCAGATAATTAACCAACTGTGTAATTTATCTTTTTTTTTTACTTGTGATATATATAAAAAAAGGATTAGTTTTGGGTATGGTAAATTGTTCCTAAGGTTAACTCGATTGAACATGGTGGTCTGGCCTAGAGTTCTGATGGCCACCATGTAGGTGGTTTTGATGGAACCGTTTCAGTTTTTATAGTTGAAATGGATTTGGAAATGAACTTTGTATTTTTCGTATTCGGTATCATAGATTCATACTCATGAGTTATTCGAGTTTCACTAATGTTCACGAGTTAGAATACGAATTCATGACATTATTACACATACTTTATAGTAAATTTTGGTACGGATTTCTAATTGCAGCCTAAATTAGAAACAAGGTTGCTTTTGTGGCTAGGACGAAGAACAAAAAAGAACAAATTGGCCTAAAGAGGGAATAGGCTAACGGTAACATCATTAGTGTTGATGATCCAAGGTCTCAAGTTTAACTTTCAGGTAGCATAACTGTCGTCCACAGAGTCCCTGATGTTCTAGATTGACTCTCATGTGACTGTGACGGCCCCTTTAGTAACACTTCTTGGTAGATGTGTATCCTAGTCGTGCTTGCAGGACGTTCATGGCAAGCTTCACATCGAAGACCTTCGAATGATCATCAACGAAGGTGGCGGACTGCCAAATAATCCCGTGGTTGCAATCTTCCTTCCCTCGATGAAATTGATAAATGATACTAACAACATCTCGTCGAAAGAGAATTATATTTGACTTAAGAACTTCATTACACAGGCTGTGAATTTGGGATTTGGAATCAGTTGACATTGTACTCTGGCATATTCCTGTCCAGCTTGATGGGAAATTGGAAAAGAATTAAAGAACAAAGTAGTCATGTTCATTGTTATCAACATCTCGCTGTACTTGTATCGTTTTCAATTTTTCATCTCCCAAAAGACAAAAGGGAAACCGGAATTCAACTTTCACGTTACAAAAGATCTCCGGAGGGCTCTACAGTTCATATATAAAAAAGGTCCTACAGAAAAGAAAATCTCCAGAAAGGTTCTCTATTTTTTCCCGCGAAAAGAAAAAAGCGCGAAAGCTCCAAGGGACCAGTACCGGACTACCAGAAAGCCACCCGCCATAGGAAAACGACGACGCTTCGCACATGAAGTCCCACTCCGCGGGTCCCACCATTATATTTTCCGGATATTATTTTTTTCTTACAGAGGATTAAAATAAAGCAAAAGAATTGACGGTGAGGAGTGAATGGGCTCAAACGAGCCGGGCCGGGCCCACATTACCTCCTATCTAGGGATGGCAATGGGTCGAGTTGGGTCGGGTTTTGCCAAACCCAAACCCATGGGTTTATCTTTGAAAAAAACTCGGGGTAAAACTCACTGGGTTTGAAAAACTCAAACCCAACCCAACCCGTTGGGTATCCGCGGGTTCATGGGTACCCACGGGTTTTGTCGTAAAAAATTTACAATTACAAGTTCTTATCAAAATTAAAGTCAAATATCAATCTCTCAATACAAATTATCCATATATAAAACACCATTCTAGAAAATTCATGGGTTTATCTTTGAAAAAAACTCGGGGTAAAACCCACTGGGTTTGAAAAACTCAAACCCAACCCAACCCGTTGGGTATCCGCGGGTTCATGGGTACCCACGGGTTTTGTCGTAAAAAATTTACAATTACAAGTTCTTATCAAAATTAAAGTCAAATATCAATCTCTCAATACAAATTATCCATATATAAAACACCATTCTAGAAAATTCAAGCAAATCACAAATTAACTATACAAATTGTTCAACACCAATCTAGAAAACTCAAAAAAATTGAAGCAAATCACAAATTTTCCATAAATAACATGTTTAATTGAAAGCTTCTTCCTTTCAATTAAGTTTCTTTACTCTCCACTCCATAACATCAACTTGATTCTACACAATTAAAAAGAAAAAATTAGACATGTCTCCACAAACATAAATAAGAGTAGTTGTTTAGAATATTAAATATACCGAAAAAATTAATTATATGTGTGGGCGGGTACCCACGGGCCGGGTTTACCTAAACCCAAACGCAACCCAACTCATTGAATAGTGAACGAGTTTAAACCCAAACCCGGCCCAAAACCCGTCAACACAGATTTTACCCGCGTTGACCGGGTTCGGTCGGATGGGTACCCATAGGTTCGGGTTTTGTTGCCATCCCTACTCCTATCCCCATGCAGTTCCCCACGGCACACGTATCGCTCTCCTTCGCTCGTTCCTTTTTATCGTTTTCCGTTTACTGGCAAAGCAAAGCCAAATTTAATTATTACGGCCAACTGAAATTTCCCTAACAGCTTTCTACCATTTTTACATACTATTTCCGATCCTAATTATTTTCTAATTCTATCATTGCTCTAACTAATTTTTTTAAATTTTCTTATGCATATTTTTATTTATTGATGTTTTAACTAAATAATAATAAAAATATCTTAGTCTAGAAGGAAATAATAATAGTAAAGACATTCAAATTTTTCTTCCCTAAAAGAAAATAGAAAAAATTCCGCGCAGAAATATCTCTAACCTCCCTCTCCTCTTCTTTCTCTCACTTACCGCTTCTCTCGCCTGTGCCCATGGCTTCTCCACTCAAACCCGCTCACTAGATCTGCCTCCCAAACCCTCTCATATCCCCTCCTCCCCCAGCTCCTCTCTGTCCCGCTGTTACTCCTGTGATCTCTATTTTGTATTTTTCTCTCCTCTGCTGCAGAGAGAAAGCAAGAGAATCAAACAGCAGAAATCCCGAACGAAAATGGTGTACTACACCATTTCAGGAATCCGCCTCCCTTGCGTCCCGTCCGTCCATCACAGCTCTCGCCGGAATTCGTCCTCCGTCGCCGGGAACGCCACCACCGCGCTGTCTTTCCCCTTGAGGAAGCACTCGCTCTCGAGTACTCTCTACTCCTCTGTTTTCTTCTGTTTCGTCCCTTTTTCCCTGTTTGATCATTTCAGGTTTTGATGAATAATTGTGAGCGCGGGATTGATTTTGTTTTTCGCTGTGTTTACTTGCTGATTATGATGAAATTGCGTTTCTGGCGGCTTCTATTTTGATTGTTGTGTCGATGGATTTTGAAGGTTTTAGCGCGTCGAAGTGCTGTGAGCTTCTTCGCTAATCGCTATGATGTGATCTCGATTCTTAGTATTTGAAATGATTTAGTTACTTTTTTCTTCTTCATAAATGCATTAATCGGTTTGCATTCTGAGTTACTCCGATGTAACAGTAGTATTTGATTGATTGAATGAATGATCTCGTAGGGGTTTACTGGAAATGAGTTGAGTTAGAATGGTAAGAGGACTTTAGAAATGGAGGAGATATCGTGCCTGTCTTGGCATTTTGGTTTGTGAGTGAGTAGTGATCTTTGTTTGTTGTTGGCGGGGTTGGTTCTTGGTGTTAGAAGGCTAATCTGGTGCTTGTTTGTAGGGAAGATTGTTGCTGGAAGTTCTTCATATGACTCTGAGGCTTCGAATTTGACGACAACCAAATCCGGAAAGGTTCTTGTTCCCGGTGGTGGCTCCTCTTCCCCGACGAATGTTCTTGTTCCGGGAGCCAAACCCTCTTCCTCTATAGATCAATTAGAGACTTCAGACATTGTTTCAGAGGATTCCAAGGTTTGAGAACTGTTGTGCATTCCCATTTTTTTTCAAGGAAACACTTACATTTTTACTCAATTATGGGTTTTCATGGTCTTGTTTTCGTAGGTCATTCATGAGGTACCAGAAAGCTCAGCAATGGTAGGTGTTACGGGTATGGAAGTCTTGAACGAACAGGAGAAAATTGCTGTGTTGCCAGGCACAAGAGATAAAACTGACAAGAGAACAGTTCCTCCACCTGGTGCTGGGCAGAGAATTTATGACATAGATCCAATTTTGTCTGGTTTCCGCCAGCATCTTGATTACAGGTGCGATATTCAACATTTCCTTCATTTGTCTGGATGCTTGGGGGCTAAAAACTTTACTAAAACATCCCCAGTTAAGGGGAATTGTTATGAGACCGTTATGCTTTCCTAGAGTATGGTGATTGTTTGACGGTCATTCATGCAATAAACCTCTTAACCACCCGTTCTGCTCATCTACAGATATTCGCAGTACAAAAGAATACGTGCAGAAATTGACAAGTGTGAAGGTGGATTAGAGCAATTTTCACGAGGCTATGAAAAGTTTGGATTTATACGCAGGTACTGTGCTTTTATTTGATATATCATATCTGATGCCTATGAAACTGGTTTTACTTCTTCCAAGGATAAGTATTAGTTCACCTCTCCTAGCCTATTCCTAATTTCATATCTTAGCATTTATTTACAAATCTAGGATCTAGTGGAACAGGAAATTTGCAGCTGTAGCAGCCATTTTATTTTTCTAATTGCTCTAGTAAGGAAGTTCAATTCCATGAGTTAATTAGCAGATCTTTTTCTCTGGCTCTAACTCTAATCTCAACTGTTTTTCTCAGTGAGACAGGGATAACATATAGAGAATGGGCACCTGGAGCAACAGTAAGTACCCTTTCTTTCATTCTGCATTTTTTCCATACATTATTAGACTGTCATTGAAAATATGTTCATAGCACATTAGCACTTACATTTTCTGGGGTACAATATAATGAATTACATTGTAGCAATGAAGATTTGTGTGTGGCCACGAAGTAGGACCTAGTGATAGTGACTTTCCCTTTGACTTTATAAAAGGATGAAACTTTGTGATAGTGGGTGTTGTTGACTGCTGTTATTGATGAATGATGATCGAATTGTAGTAACAAAATGGCCCTTTCCTCTTTTCAGAGCGCAGCATTAATAGGAGATTTCAACAACTGGAATCCCAATGCAGATGTCATGGCTAGGGTATGTGACCTTCCTCATTTCTTGGTTAATTCCAGCCAATTCCTAATATACCGGTTCTTTTAGTAAGTGTATCTGAATGCAAAACCATGTCTGTGTACAAAGATCAACTTTGTCTCTTGGATTCAAAATCCGCTTAAGCCCCCCTTTTCTTTTTTTCTGGGCAGAATGAGTTTGGTGTGTGGGAGATCTTTTTGCCCAACAATGCAGATGGTTCACCGCCAATTCCCCATGGTTCAAGGGTGAAGGTAATACACCTCTTGAAGCTCTCTGAATCTAGAGTAACTGCTTGGCCTGATGAATCAATTGTTACACAGCCACTTGTTAACCGTTTTGAAGGAGAATAAGGAATTAGCTTGTCCAAAAATTTGCAGATACGTATGGATACTCCATCTGGCTTGAAGGATTCTATTCCTGCTTGGATTAAGTTTGCTGTACAAGCTCCTGGAGAAATCCCATACAATGGCATCTACTATGACCCACCAGAAGAGGTTTTGCTCTGCCTTTCACTTGTATTTTTTATGGAAAACACAAACTTTCTGATAGAATTTATGTTCTACAGAAACATTATGACCTCTTGTAGTAGGTGCAACCAATAGTATCTGATTAGCGCAGTATTTCAGACTGAGCTTAAGCTTGAAAGTGATAAGTTTCTGCTCTTAGTTGCACCAAGGCATATGTTAGTTTGTGTACAAATTCTTAATAATGCCTCAGCAAGTACCCACTATCGAGAGTGTTTGGAAGCCACTCCGTTGATACCACGTTTCAGCCAGCGGAACAATTCTTCTCTTTTTCTTTTTCAAATTATTGGTAGTTAAATTCTTGTTGCTGCCTACTTGTATACAAGTTTAATGTGCTGAGTGCACCCGTTGGTCTTAAGTATGGATATTTAAAACTTATCTGGTGAAAATCTTGTGTTTCTTTGTTACAGGAGAAGCATGTGTTTAAGCATCCACAACCCAAAAAACCAAAATCGCTGAGGATTTACGAGTCACATGTTGGAATGAGCAGTACGGTAATTTTCTCCACTCTCTGCCATATAGTTTCTGGACATAGTGTTGATGGTTAAACTTGTTGCTAGTCTCTTGTTCTTCAGTATTATTAACACAATACAAACAGGTTCCATGCTTCTACTCTTTTACATTCTGCTGTATATATCATCCCTTCTAATATGTGCAATTGAACACAGGAACCAAAGATCAACACATATGCTAACTTCAGAGATGAAGTGCTGCCCCGCATCAAGAAGCTCGGCTATAATGCTGTTCAAATCATGGCTATTCAGGAGCACTCATATTATGCCAGCTTCGGGTACCTTAATAGTTTTAACATTGAGAGCGCCTTTCTCTTTTCATTTTGTCAAAGGGTTTAAATTGTGTGGCTGATTTCGAGGATGTTGAACTGTTAACTCAAAATATGTCTTTCTGTGCTGCAGCTACCATGTCACGAACTTTTTTGCGCCTAGCAGTCGTTTTGGGACACCAGATGACTTGAAGTCTCTGATTGATAAAGCTCACGAGCTAGGTCTACTTGTTCTCATGGATATTGTTCACAGGTGAGAAAGTGAGATAAAACTAGGGTTTATATTGACTGAACTGCTTCTAGCCATTAATCAGGCTTTGGTTTTTAGGCAGTAATCAAAATTTGGTTTCCTGTGTTCAATACCATGCAACCATGCCTATGTTGTTCCCCAAATAGATTTGAACACACTCATTACTATAAAATGGATTTCTCTTATATATCATATGCTTCTCTTGGATCCAGCCATGCATCAAATAACACGTTGGATGGGCTGAACATGTTTGATGGGACTGATTCCCACTACTTCCACTCTGGATCGCGGGGACATCATTGGATGTGGGACTCTCGCCTTTTCAACTACGGAAGCTGGGAGGTAGAATCTTGGGAACATGTCAATACCTATGCTCTGCTTCCTCCTTCCTACTTATTGACCGTGTTGGTTAATTCAGGTTGTTAGATACCTTCTATCAAATGCAAGATGGTGGTTGGACGAGTATAAATTTGATGGGTTCAGATTTGATGGTGTTACTTCAATGATGTACACTCATCATGGATTGCAGGTATTGAGCTGTGATTTTATAGCATAGACTGAATTAACTGCTCTTTCATTCATGCAATTACTAGATAACCATCTTTGTTAAGATTTTAAGTTTTCTGCCTATCTCACTGAACTGTTCTGTTATCTGTGCTCCAAAACTGCTTAACTATCAGCTAATTAAAATCTTCTTATAGATGACTTTTACAGGAAACTACAACGAGTACTTTGGATTTGCAACTGATGTAGATGCTGTCGTCTATCTGATGCTTGTTAATGATTTGATTCATGGCCTTTTCCCCGAGGCTGTCTCCATTGGTGAAGATGTATGTTTGCTGTCTCCTCCTGGAAATTGACATTATAATTCCTCTACGGATTAGAATATAACCTAATCTCTGGATTCATTGCGTGCCTTTCACATTTTGTTTCACAGGTTAGTGGAATGCCTACATTTTGCGTTCCTATCGAAGATGGTGGTGTGGGATTCGATTACCGTCTTCATATGGCCGTTGCTGATAAATGGATTGAGCTTCTACAGTATGTTGATACAAATAATAGAATAAATAAATTATTTGGTCTGGAATCTGGATCTATTTTATTCTTTAGCCTGCTTGATGTTTCCTTACGGGGGAAGAAGCTCTGAACTATATATTTAACGTGTCCATGCTTTCTGTAGGAAGAGAGATGAAGACTGGAGAATGGGCGATATCGTTCACACCTTGACTAACAGAAGATGGTTGGAGAAATGTGTCTCATACGCAGAAAGTCATGATCAAGCTCTTGTTGGCGACAAGACTATTGCCTTCTGGTTGATGGACAAGGTCCTACTTCTTTATTAACTTTATATGGTGACCCTTTTAGATGCTACATACATCAGGCAGTGAACAAATAGAGCCAGTACTCTTCATATTCCTGACATTTGAGTGTCATTTATTTGTTCTGTTGGTAGTATCATTGAGAACTTATTACCTACCTCGTATGGCTTGTGTCAGAATATCCATCTCAAATGTGTTCATTTTTCTTAGGATATGTACGACTTCATGGCTCTTGACCGGCCAGCCACTCCTCTCATTGATCGGGGCATAGCATTGCACAAAATGATCAGACTTATCACCATGGCATTGGGCGGTGAAGGATATTTGAATTTCATGGGAAATGAATTCGGACATCCTGGTAAACACTCTTACCTCTTCTTTTCTTCATGAATGTTCATTGGACAAGAACGATCACCATATTCGTAGATGATAATGGTGCCTGTTACTTCGTGTTTATGCAGAGTGGATTGATTTTCCAAGAGGCGAGCAGCATCTTCCTAATGGCAAAGTTGTTCCAGGGAACAACAACAGTTTTGATAAATGCCGACGTAGATTTGATCTGGTAAGTTGGCCATGAATATTGTGGCACAGCACTCATCATTTAGTCACCTCTGTTGGACAAAATTAAACTCACCTCATTGAGACTGTATGCGGTTTAGCTTCTTTTTTCTCACAACAATAGTCACCCTTCTGTTTGGTTATGTTTGCGCAGGGGGACGCAGAATATCTAAGGTACCATGGGTTGCAAGAATTCGATCGGGCAATGCATCACCTTGAAGGAACCTATGGCGTGAGTCGATGATGCCCTATTCATCTGCTTGTTCCTTCCATTTATATGCTTGGATATTGCCTTAGTATTTGTTTCCGATATGGAAAATGACGATTGAGCTGTTGGTTCTGGTTTCTCGTACAGTTCATGACTGACATTCACCAGTACATATCGAGGAAAGACGAAGGCGATAGGGTGATCGTGTTTGAGAGAGGGAACCTTGTGTTCGTCTTCAACTTCCACTGGAACAAAAGCTACTCCGACTACAGAATCGGCTGCCACAAGACTGGAAAGTACAAGGTACACGCGCCCTCACACTCTCTCTTCCCGCTTCTCCAACTTCCTTCATCTCCGTATCAAACACGTCACACTTTCTTTCTTCCTCTCCACAGATTGTTTTGGACTCGGATGATGCACTCTTCGGAGGCTTCGACAGACTTGATCACAATGCCGAATACTTCACCTTCGTACGAAAACCTCCTTCACTCCTCCCTCTACAGCTCCGTCAAACTTGTGTGTATTTATCTACTCACTAAATATTGTTACTGTTTCTTTGACAGGACGGTTGGTACGACGACAGGCCTCGATCGATCATGGTTTACGCCCCAGCAAGAACAGCAGTAGTCTACGCTTTGGTGGAGGATAAACCTCAATCCGCTCCCCTCGAGATCGAATCAGCTGCTGCTTCCGTCAAACATGTCGAGCCAGAACCCGAAGCACCCGAGGCAGCAGCAGAGCTGGATGCTGCATCAGAGCTCGTCCAGAGCTAAGAATAATCGGCACTCAGATCTCGTTGGCGCTACAGCTGCATGAGAAGGCCACAGATACAGTCGCAGCTGCAAAATGATGCTTACTACTTCAGCTCTCTAGATTCCAATTCTCATGGCAATCTAGCTCTGCAAGCAGTTCATCCGGAGACGACGTGACAAGGCGAAGAAGCAGAGAGGGAGGGGTGGACAACTTCGGCTTCATGGCATTGGTGAAGCTGTCACGCTGCTTCAATTGGCCTAGTCTAGCTAGGTTGTAGAGGCGTAAGTAATGATGATAGCTCAACTCCCATACTCGTTTTAGCAATAATCTAATTTATTATCACTAGTCTATTGTACAGAGAATGCCTCATAAAATCATAATACTGCGCCTTGCCATGTAGTCGATCATAATAATATGTCATTCTACCACCTTCCTTCCTGAATAATTATAAGTCAAACCTTGTATCGAGTTTTCGTCTGACAAAATTACGTACAGGCTCGATTCCTTCAAGAGACATCAGATAAAATTGGAACGATTGTCGTCAAACAAATGCAATCAACTGTAGAACACTAGAGGCATGCTTTGAGGAACAAAATGTTATGAATCAACTTACATCTCATACAAACAAACCACAAACCGAAGCATGAAGAACAAAGAACCCAGGCGATTATTAAACGGTGTCGTATACACAGATTTCCAAAGCAGGAGAAAAATCAAATGAGGGTGTTTCTCTAAGCGCTGACGAAGCTGGTCTCAGCAGAAGCAGTGACGCGAGGCAGCTGGCCTAGAACGCTTGTAGGAGACGAATTCGAAGCGGAGGAAGACGATCTAAAGGCCTCGGCCAGCGGCCCACCCATATGGTTCCCGGCCCACCCCGTGGCCCAGTTGATTTGGGCCTGGGCCCTTTCGCTCCCTCCACCCTCCTCTTCCCCGCCGTCGTTGCCGGTAGCCAGCTTCAACGACACGTCGGAAGCCGTCGCCGGCATCGATATCGTCAGGCATGTAGAGGAATGTCCGGCGCCACTGTCCTCCGACTCTCTCGGCCAGTCGTCGAAGAAGTGTCTCAGGACGTGTCCGCCGTCCGATCTGTTGTTGCAAGCCTCCGTCCCCGATCTGAACAGAGCAAAACAAAAAAACAAAAAAAAACAGAGCATTTCAGATTTAATGACAATGGAGAGAACAACTACGTACCCATATTCCATGCCTTACTGAAAAGGTTTTGAAGATAAGGGCAAGGAAAAAGAGGCCATTGTTTTGTCCATTTCATCAGAGATCCGAAAATTCTCCCCAGATTTGAGACATAAATGGGACTGGTCCTACTTTGTAACTTTGCCCACCAGCAACCAACCAAAAAAAAAAAATGGTGGGGCAGCAACAACACTCTGACTCTCTCTTCTTCAACTTAGTGCTCACTCTAAAGAACTGAAAAAACAGCGACGTCTCATAAAATCCCCAACTTGGGGAAACAACTTCCCCCATTGCTTGAGAAAAGGAGACAAGACAAGACCCTTTAATCGCCGAATTAAACCCACCAAAACCCATTAATCGGTTACTCGAAAAGATGAAAAAAAAAATTTGATAATGGTCGAAAAGATGAAATTTTTATTTACCGTTGGCTTAGATGAAGCAGATCAGCAGAAGGGAACGATCCGCCGCCTCCTCGGCCGACCCCACTAGCTAGAGGGATCGACAGCGGCGGGCGAGCAGAGCTACCGCCGTATGGCGAGGCGGTGGAGCAGTTGTTGAAACCAGTACCACCAATAACAGAGGGGACGGCGGCGGTGGTAACTTCCACAGGCTTTCTTGAACGGTTGCGGCCGCGGTGGACGTGGCGCTCGCAGTACTTCTGGCCGGCCACCACGTCTCTCGAGCACCGCCATTTCTTGCCGTCGGTTCTCCGGCACCGCCCCGGCTCCGGATCCATGGTTCCCCTTCCCCAATACCCTCCCTGCAACACTACCAAAACCAAAAAAACAGATCCATACAGTTAAAAAAAAGCTCCAGTCTTGATGTGAGATATGTATCATGATAGATAGCTCTCAAGATTTAAATTCTGATGCATTAAAAAACACAATTTTTTTCTTCCCAACAAGAGTAGCATCTCAAGAGCTTGGGAAGCACAAAGAAAAAGGGTCCAAATATCTATGAGGAACAGACAGTCTAGAACCAACCCAAGACGTCATTTTTACTCTCTCAAGAATTAACTACCCACCTATGTCGGAAAAAATGAATCAGAAGCAATGCCATAACAACATGTGTTGAAAAAGTAAAAGATCCCAACAACTTACAAGCAGAAGGCTGATAAGGATTGGAGTAATGCTGAAGGAAAAAGGAAGCAGGGGAAGCAGAGGAAGAGTGAAGGAGAAGGCTCTTCTTGATTGGGTTGAGGAGCTCAGTAGGGATAGCAGCTCCAGCCAACATGTATCTGTAGATCAAAGCTTGTAGCTCCAGCTCCTGCCACTGCGCCAAGCTGAAGTAACTTCCCATCCCTATTCAAATAACAAAAACAGAGAGTGAACAACAACAACAACAAAAAAACAGAGGAATAGATGGGGGAAAATAATGAAGTGGGGTGGAAGTAAAGGTCCAAACTTTATCACAAAACTAAGCCAAACAAAGGGGAGGGGAATGAAGGGTGAAAAGAAAGGAAGTGGGTTTTGAGGTAAAGGTGGAATCTTTTCTCGGCTCAAATTAGACCAAACAGGGAAAATGAATAGTGGAGAGTTGGGGTTTTCTTTATTACTTGTGGGAACAGCTGAAAGATTGCTGTAGTTGAGGCTGCTGGTGAGCTTAGTTGGTGATGAATCAGCTGAAGGTACAAACAAAGGGAGAGGAGTAGTGGTAGAAGGAGTATGAGGATGATGCTGGTCAGAAGAACCAGAGGAAGGAGGAGAGGGATCCAAGAGGAGTTTTGGAATCTTGGAGGATGGCTGCTGTTGTTCTTCTTCCACTTCTGACTCATGTTGGTTTCTCCATTGCTTCAGATGGAAGTCCATTGACAGAGAGAGAGAGAGAGAGAGAGAGGGTTTGGGTTTTGTTCTCTCTTAACTTTGGTGAAGTGAGTAAGCTTTTCTGCAGGGTTTGGTTGGGGTTTTTATTAATGGGTTTTGTTGGGTTTGTGAAGGAGAGAAGGAAAGTTTGTTTCTTTTTTCTTTTCGTTTTTTTTTTTTCTCTCATCTTGGGGAGAGTTCTGACAAAGGGGGAGGTCTGCAAAAGTTTGGTTAGGGAGCAGTGGACAAGTTGAGAAAAAAGACAGTGAGGCTGACAAGACAGTTCAGGGAAGCCAATGGAAGAAGATGAGGGGGGGAAATTTGGGAAATTTATGTGACAAAGAAAATACAAAACTTGAAGAAAAGATAATTATGGGATTGTGGTTTTGTACAAAGAGAGAAAAGAGATGAGAAATGTCTAAACCTGCAGTCATTATGTGATGTGTATGCGTGCATGTCTCTCTTCTTCTCTCTCTCTATCTCTGCATTTTGCTTTGGGAATAGGTCTTCACATTTGTTTGTTTATGGATGGGAATAGATCTCATAGTCAGCCAAGTTAGTAGCCAACTCTATGGACCTTTCTGTGCTAACGATGGCTTGCATCTAATTCACATATTTATTGGTTTAACTGAAGGCGGAGTTAGAAATTAAAATAGGGAGTTCATTGAATCTAATTCACATATTTATTGGTTTAACCGATGGCGGAGTTAGAAATTAAAACAGGGAGTTCATTGAATCGTTGTAAACTTTTATCTATATTTCAAAATCTATTGGTGCTATAAACATTTATATCTTTAACCTAGCTCTGCCATTGGGTTTAACATAAGTGCTCTGCTTAATGTGTCTCAATTAGTAAAATGACTACCATGCAATTCATTTCACAAGTTGTGCTTTTGTTGATTGGTGACTCAACTATACATTTTCTTTCAACTATATGCAGGATTCTAAATGAAAATTTTGGTCATTTGTGTAAAAAAAAAATATGAGAACTTGATTTGATTTGCCTACTGATATTTGGCTAAACAATGATATAGATTGTTAATAGAATAACGTTGTTGTGTAACGATTACAGTCTAACATAATAGTAAATGTCTTGACTCTTGATCATCATTCTATCTTTCTAAGATAAACAAGTTAATGAAATGAAAACGATAAAAACAATGATAAATCATCGAAAATCCATGTCAACTTCAACAATTATCAATACTAAAATTGTGTAATGTCGTATTAACTCCAAAGTTCAAACCCAGCAACCAGCTCTAAGAAAGGTCAGCTCACCTAAGTCACCTTTTTTTGGAGAAAAACCTAAGTCACCTCCATCGGAGAAATGATGAAGAAGGTGGTAATGAGAGCCGACAATGTAGTTGGTTCACAGCCGAGCCCAGAGCCATTTGCCAATCCCCAACTCTCTCTCTCTCTCTCTCTCTCAACAGATCCAGAGATTTGTATTTTGTAAGGCTGGGCTGGGAAGATTTTTGCAGTGAAGATGATTCCCTTTTCCACTGTTTTTTTCCCTCTTCCCCAAGCCTCCACCTGTTGAATTGAAGGCTTCAAATATTAATTTGCTGCCCACAAAACAGTTCTTGACAGAGAGAGTCAAAACTGTCCTCGTATTCCTTCCTTTCTCTTCTTATCTCTATCTCTCTCTCTCTGTCTTCTTCACTCCTGCGGTAGATTTTTTATTAAGAAGGGGATAGGGGTTTTGACTATCAACTTTGGGTGCTAAAGCCTCTTCTTCCTTCCACCCCTGGTGTCAGCAGCAGCACTGGTGAAATGTCCTAGACAAGATGCATGAACTATGCAAAAACACACAGTAGAGTCCCAGCACAAGTTACAATACTAACCAAAAAATAAAATTGTGACCAGAGACAAGAAGATCCTTGTCTGGCTCAGCTCTCAAGTTTAAGGTAATAAAAAAAAAAAAAATTCGAACATGCAGCAGAGTCAACTATGGTTGTGCTCAATATTTGGTTTACAATTTGATATTTATGGCAGATTGGTTCTGATCCATGCTTTCAACTGATGCTTGCTCGGGCAGGTGCGATCTTCCGGTGGATTCGGATTTTGCTTCTCTCTCATGATGCAAATAAGGTTTGCCTGTTACGTGATCTACTTGTGGATTTGTGTCTTGTGTGCTTTGTTCGTGAGTATCAACCGTAATGATTATAACTATTCTTTATTTTTTTTTTTCCTACAAGAAATTTTATTAAAATAGATTAACGCTTTCAAATCTCGAACCAACAACAACCTTATTTGTTCAGAAGAAGAGATTACAAATAGCAACCAATCAAACACACTTCTTATAAGAACTTAAGAAAAATCATCAAATTAAAAATTTGGTTTGCATTAACCTCTTATGAAAACCAATTCAAACACAAATGAATCAATTAAACCTTTAAGAGACTAACAAAAATTTGGCCTAATGATAATACCACCGGTCCTTAGTAAAAAGAAAATAGATCCTAACCCTGAGCAGTTTGATTCTTTCTGGGCCCGGATCTTAACCCTGAGCACTGGGCCAATGTAATTCGGCAAGCCATTAGGTCCGACGACAACGTTTGTGAAGCCCAGCCCATTATCACGTTTTCAGCACATTCACATAGAGATCATGTAATCACAACAACAAAATTACACATGTAATACTCCCAAAATTGTATAGTGCTTCCCGAGATATTCCCCCAACCTCATCGATTTGTCTTCATCTGTCCCTCTCTCCCTTGGGTTCTTCATGGTTTTCTTTTGCGCCATATTCTATTCCATGCCTTTTCTATATAGTGAGGGGTTTGAGTTTCTAACGTTCAACACTCAACAACGTTGAACAGCATCAAACGCCAAGAAAAGGAGATCGGGAGTTTGACTCCAAACTAACTAATACGACGCTTTAGGAGAACATCGAATGACATAACAAAGCCTTGTTGTTGATCATGCATGTGACAAAATGCTCTTCTGAGATATAAAATGCGTACAAATTGCTACATATATATATATAATGGATAAAAAATAAAAATCAGATCTTCCTTTCCCCGCTGGTCAAAATCAGAATCAAGATCTTTGGTCAAGAGGAATTGATATAGACGAAATTTAGGGAGAAAGAAATTAGAGGTGAGGGTTGGGATATCAGTGATAATTTGAGATGTACTATGGGTTGGTTGTGTGGGTTTCGATCTTAAATTTACTCATATATTTATTGATGAATTAATAAAATTGTGACCTGCTGTATACCCACGTTCTTCTTTAATTTGGGTTGGGTGGATTGGCAAGTTAATTGGTGTTGGTGGGTTGAAGGTTAACCCGCAATAGTAATTTTCTGACTAATTATTATGTAAATTGACTAATATTTATAATAAATTACTCACAAATTTGTTGGATTGTATCAAGTTAGATACTTCTCACGTTATCTCGTGTGAGTCCATCTTTTACTGGTACGAGTTCTTAAATTACTCTCTCGACCAATTACGCAGAGAAAATTGATGCTCTATGCGATTTTCATACAACTAATAAGGTATAATATATATACATCCCAATAGCTAACGGACATTAACATAGTAACCAACAGTAGTTCAAAAGCTATGTGTTTTCCTTTTGAAAGTAGAGGGTCAGTGTGTAATGCGATTAGTAAATATAATGAATATACAATAGTATAAGCAAGGAACAACTCATTGTCATATGAAAATGAATAGCGAGCAACCTACCCAAATAAATACAGGTTGGGAATTTATCGATCCACAATCTACCAACACCCGTTACTCACTCTTTAAAATTTGAGTTATTTGTTGCTAGTCAATATCAAACCGTGAATTATCCACCCACTACCATTAAAGAGTCGATGGGATAAATGTACAATTCTAATCACCTACAATGAAATGAAATTTGTCACTTTGTGGTAATATCATTTTCCTACTTTTTTTTTTTCTTTCTCTCCATACTCTTTTTATTGTTTTGTATGGTTTCTGGTTCACACATGACTAGAGAGGACAGGGAGAGAGTAGAGTAGTAGAAGAAGAAAGAACCAAAATTGGTGGGACTGACACCACTGACGTGTCAGACTGGTCAAAAAAAGAACTCATGGGTTTTAATTAGAAAACAACAAAGAAATTAGGGAGGAAAGAGGAAATTGTCAGTCAGCTGCCAGATGGAGAAAGAGTAAGGAAAGGCACAGCTGCCTGCTCACGTGGGGGCCCCACATTCGAATAAATTTAAAAAGTAATGCACGCCGGCACGCGAGGCCACCACCATTATTCTCACGTGCGCACACGTGACTTGTTTTTATTTCCCCTATCCCCTTACTCTCTCTCTCTTTCCTCTATTTTGTTTTCTTATGGGTCACGTTGCTTTTTTATCCGCTATGCCCTTTCTTATGGAGTCCAGGCCCAATGACTACACGGGCTTTTAGTTTTTGACAAAAACTATTGGGGAGCTTTGTTTTTATGGGCCTGTTTTCTTCTCCATGGGCCCAATTGAGTTTGCCGAGATGCTAGCTGTTTTTATTGTAGAGCCCATTTTTGTTACAACTTTGGACAACATACCCCCAAATTCGAGATTTTAGGCAATTAGATCCATTCACCAATTTTTTTTCCCCAAGATATGCCAAGAAGACAGTAACCAACATACTAACTTACAAAACCGACTCTATAGTCTATACACACGCGGTAGTCGATATACAATACGATATTGCTTAGTTATATTTATCTTTCTGTGGATTTACATTGCATACAAAATATGCAAATGAACTTTACAGCAAAAACGATCACAAAAGCCCTGTCATGGGATTAATCACTTGCATTTACAAATGAACTATACAGCAAAACTGATCACAAAACCATGTCATGGGATTAATCCCCTTGCATTTACAAATATGGGTAATTGAGCACATGACGAGTCACGAAATAATTCAACTGAGTATGTTGCTGCTGAGAAACCTGCGCGTAAAATCGATACATTCTCTGTCCAAAAGGCCAACTAGATAGCCTCTTCCGCCTCTCAAACTCTCCGAGATGACTGGCACCTGATCAAAACCGTGCCTATCCATCATCTGCTGTGCTGAAAGGAGATCCATGCTGGGATTCACGGTCCAAGGCACCTCACAGGTTCGGGCACCTGATGAACATAATTCCGATACAGGGAACTCCTGAAATGGATAATAAAAAAACGACCAGTCAAGATGGTACTACAGCCATGGTACTACAGTCTTGCATCACGGAATGAGAGATCTACCTTTTTACCTCTAATTTCCAGCTTCCCGATTTCACAGTTTTGATGAAGTTTTCGATATCTTCAAGTGTAAGTAACCCAATCAGGGCACCATCATGTTCAAGAATTACAGCACAAGACTGCTTCTCTTTAAGCATAAGTCTCACTGCTTCACTAAGTAAAGTGTTCATAGAAATAGCTACGTATCTGGTTCTCATGGCTTGAGAAACGAGGATTGGTTTGCTAGATGCTGGACTTGTAAGAACGGAATCATCCATGCAAAGGGAAGCTTCAATTTCACAGAGGTCGCTTGCGGTGGTGGGAGGGAGCCTTGCATCTGAGGATGATGTTCCCTTATTATTTCGAGCCCGAGTAGTAGGATCTTTCGAATCTTGTTTTTTCATGACGTCTCTACCATCTCTTTTCATTTGACCCGAGGTTACCCATGAAGATAATCCGACGGCTCCAAGTAGTGGGAGAACTATTCGGTAGTCATGCGTGAGCTCAAACATTAGTAGAACTGCAGTCAGAGGCACTTGGCACACTCCTGCTAGAGTTGCAGCCATTCCAACCTGAAAATGGGAGAAATTTCATTTCATTTCATTACGAGAAACAAATATTTTGTGCCTGCAGAAAGTTAGCTCAGTGATGAAGACAGTCATCTGAAATTCATCTTCAACTGTAAATCACAGAATGCAAAACCCCCCACAATTGTTGCCTATAGTTTCACAAGCTGATTTTGCTGACTGCCGGGAGTACACTATCAGCTCAGCCAGTTTTTACGGCTAATCTGGTTGTATACATACATGGAAAACAGCTCGCCAGTTCAGAGTCCCCCTCAATCTAACCATTTTCCCACTCCTACAAATCAGCTAAAGAAACACCACACCCTAAGCAATTTAGCATAATTGTGATACAGAGAACTGCAGCTTGGCTATTACAATGTCTTAGAAAACATACCAGGCCATAAGCTTGTGGTGAAGCCACTTCCAATTCCAAGATGGAAAGTTGATCCGTAAAATGGGACTGAGCAACTGCAAGCGCAATGAGCTTGCCATATGCCATTCCAGTCGCCGCACCAATAAACAGAGAAGGAGCATAGTAGCCTCCTACCAACCCAGATGCACGACACAAAGACGTCGCTACAATCTTGACTCCCACCAGCTGAACCAACAGATCAGCTGACAGCCCTTTCACAAATGGCCGGGATTCGAGCAAAACATCGACATTCTCAAACCCCCAGTAAAGGATTTCCGGGTATGCCAATGCTATTACCCCAGTCGCCAAGGAACCAATTACAGGATACGCAGCTCTTGGTATCCCGGCCTCTTCGTGTAGCTTGTTTGCAGCCAAGATCATAAATGAGGTGCATCTAGATAAGGCTAGTGAAACCAAGCCGCAGAGTATACCCAGCAACAGATACAGAGGTAGCTCACTCGGAGAGCGGAAGTCGTAATCTGGGACTTTGAATGCAGGTTCGGAGCCCAGACCGACTTGTGATACAACGGAAGCGATTACTGCGCTGAGTATAACCATGGAGGTGGTGTTGGTTAGTGACCCGGATGATGAATCGGAGGGAGACGGCCACAAGACCGACTCGACGGCGAAGAAGCAGCCAGCGACGGCGGCATTGAAACCAGAGGAGAGGCCCGCGGCGGATCCGGCAGCGAGGAGGGAGAGCTTGGTGTTGGAGTCTGATTGCGATGCCCCAATTGCCTTGGCGATGGAAGCCCCAATTTCGACGCTAGGGCCTTCGGGGCCGAGGGAATTGCCGGTGCCGAGGGTGAAGGAAGCCGACAGCGCCTTGAGAACAGGGCGGAGGAGGGCGGAGGAATCGGGGAGAGAAGAGCGCAGCTGGTTCAAGGCGGCGACTGCCAATCCGCCGGCAGCGGGGACCAAGACGACCCGGGCCCAATTGGAGTGGAGCGGCTCCTCTCGCAGCCAGGAAGCGCCTCGGTGAGGAATTCCGTCCCACAAGAGGTCGCGGAGTTCGTGCACGGCGTTGTTGAAGAGGACGACGGCGATGCCGGTGAGGAGGCCGACGAGGCAGGACGACAGGACCACTCGTGAATCGATGCTGATATCGCTGAAATTGCTGTCCTTAACAAGGCGTGTTGCTGGTTCTGTTAGCTTACTGTCTTCGCCGCCGCCGCCGCCGGGGAGGGCTCGGCGGCCTCGGGCCGGGAAGGGAAGGTAAAGTGGGGAGAAGGGGAATCGGTTGTTCCTTGGAGGAGAAGCGGAAAGGAACGGCGTCGAATAGGTGTGGCTGGGTCGCTGCAGCAGCCACAGTCTCTGCTGCAACGGCGACGGGCTTTGCATTCTGCATCTGCTAGTGCCTGTTCCTAGGGAGTTTTCATTAATGGGTTTTGTTGAGTTTGTGAAGGAGAGAAGGAAAGTTTCTCTCTCTTCTAGTTTTCTCTCTTCTTGGGACAAAGGGGGAGGTCTGCAAAAGTTTGGTTAGCGGGCAGTGGACTGGACAAGTTCAGAAAAAAGATAGCGAGGCTGACAAGACAGTTGAGGCCTGAGGGAAGGCGATGGAAGAAGATGGGGTGGGGGGATAGTGCCTAGTGGAGATTAGAAAGGCCGTCTCAAGTTTTTGACGAGGACGGCATAAGGAAGAAAAGAGAATTTGATGAAGAGCTTGGAAGAAAGTGTGTAAATAAAAAAAAAGTAGGGTGGTATGGGGTTTAAAGACTTTCATGTCTATAATCTCACAAGGGGTGATTGCGGAGATTAGAAAGGCCGTCTCAAGTTTTTGATGAGGATGGCAGAAGAAAGAAAAGAGAATTTGATGAAGAGCTTGGAAGAAAGTGTGTAAATCGAAAAAAGGAGGGTGGTATGGGGTTTAAAGACTTTCATGTCTTTAACCTTGTCCTGCTGGGGAAGGAGATTTGGAACCTCTTAACCAATCCAGAATCTCTGGCAGCAAGGGTCCTAGAAGCTAAGTACTACTCGAATCACGATGTCCTACATGCTAGTCTTGGAGCAAATCCAACTTATACAAGGAGAAGTTATGGTGGCTCGGCAATTTGTCAAAAAAGGAATCAGGTGGAGGATCGGGAATGATTCGAGAGTGAAATTTGGGATGATAGATGGGTGACAGGGGCTGAAGAAGCAGGATCCAAAGTTACAAGTACCCGGTTAGTCACTGCCAATTTAGAACAGGCGAGTGATCTTATTGATTATGATCTAAGACAATGAAGGAAACCTCTACTGCATCTCCACTTTAACCCAACAGACAGAGCAATGATTGAAGGAATTACAATTCCTCGCCAGCCATCATCTGATACTGAGGTTTGGGCTTATGAAAAGTCAGGAAAGTATACAGTCAAAACGGCATACATGCTTTTCTCTTCAGAACAGACTGGTTTTCCAGTTGATACAGAAGGTTTGGTGGAGCTAAATGAGGAAGAACTGGAAGACTGGTGGGAGGGGGTAATACTGAGACCTACGACCTGATGAATTGGAAGCGGTTATGGAGGCTGGTAATTCCACCTAAGATCAAGATATTCCTATGGAAACTCATCCATAACATTCTGCTTGCAGGAAAGAACATTGAACATCGGAAAAAGGAAGCATCCACGGAATGCCCCTTCTGCATCATGTGAGTGACATCGTCAACTTTCGACGAGTATTACAGGCGAAAAAAGGGAGCTCAGGTGGTGGTTCCAATAATATCAAACACTAATCAATCATCATGTGGAGCTAAATGTGAAATCAGAACCGAATGTGAGAAATCGCTACTGAAATCATGATTGATCCGTCTCCTAAGAGGTGCGTGTTTTCTTTATGATTGTTTTCAGCAGTTTATCTTATTGGGGTGAAGGAACTGGTACTGAATCTCATTTTTGTTCTTTACCAGGTTGTTTCTGGTCCGGGGGAAATTGCAGAAGCTACTAGTTGATTTTGTCGATCCCCAACTAATTTTTCAGGTGAATGAATACCACATCCTCCTCCAAACTTCTTGTTCAT
Organism: Linum tenue; assembly: GCA_946122785.1. Lineage (NCBI taxonomy): Eukaryota > Viridiplantae > Streptophyta > Magnoliopsida > Malpighiales > Linaceae > Linum > Linum tenue. The sequence continues at coordinate 63,171,756 of CAMGYJ010000004.1, read as the reverse complement.
TACCACCTCCGTCATTGACTATTTTACTAGTTTTTGTACCTCGGGGGCTTTCTTTAGTAAGGATTACAGAAACTTGTGGAGCAAATTCTGAAGTGAATCATGGCCACTACGTGAGTTTCTCCAGTTTGTGTTCATGATGCATAACTCAATAGACGAGTTTTACTATCACGTGAAATTGACTGTGAAATCAACTGCTTTTGAGGCTTCTCGACTTCTTGATGTTGCAGGAAAAGTGACTTCCACCAGGTACAATTGCCTTGCTCAAGCTAAAAGGTAAGCAAACTGTATCAATCATTTCCAACCCAATACTTGCGTGATGATCAAACTACTCACGCTGTGCTTGAACAAATCTTTTTATGAGATGACCTTTCACATCATGCAGGTTTCGGGTTCAACAACACTTTGTACGATATGCTGGAGGTGAAGGCTACAATTGTTGCGGTGAGGAAGGGTTCATCATGAACATAACGAGAGGTGGGCACGATGTGTTCAACCTGACACTTTCGAGGCCTTTCTACTTCATCAGTAGCCGTGGGAACTGCTGTTGGATGCAGGGTGTGAAGATGAAGGTGAATGTGGCCTACTAAGTAGCTGCTGCAGGTGGTGCCTCGCCCGATTGAGAGTAGAAGCGACTCTCCTTCTCTTCTTCCATGCTGATATATCTCTGTTGTCTGGTTTTTGGTTCTAAGTATTTTGTCGAGTAGTGGTACTATGTTACTATTTGCAGCCTTATTAGCTAGTAATTCATGTTGTGATTCACTTCAGTAGTGGCGTTAGATTCAAACTATGCTCTTCTCCAAGTGTTTGTAATAAGAAAATTGGTTTGTTACTCTGTATCAGTTGTGTTAGATACTCTGCATACTGGTCCTCTTCCTTTTGCATCTTCAACTGATACAATGGAGAAGACGATGAAGTGCTTTTGGGTTCGTGTCTCTATTCACTTGTTTATGAAGAAAAAAATCAAGTAATAATTAAATGCAAAGTAAAAGGAATTAATGTTCAAAATAAAAAAGCAACGACAAAACACTGATGAGAAGACGGACGACAGCTTTTCCGTCAGTTTGGGTGGGTTTGGCTAGCTAATGCTAAACGGGTTTGGATTTGGGCTTGACTTGATAATGACGCAGCCAGTGCCACATCATAGCTTGTGTGGACCAATCAGAAGAAGTGACACCGGTACCGCATTTTTTTAGAGCGGCACCGTAGTATTGGCCCTTTTTTGTTATTCCCTTGCTTCTCTACTGGAGCACAGGCCCAATGACTACACGGGCTTTTTGTTTTTGACAAAAACAATTGGGGAGCTCTGATTTTATGGGCCTGTTTTGTTCTCCATGGGCCTATTGAGTTTGCTGAAATGCTAGTTGTTTCTTGTAGAGCCCATTTTTGTTAACAACTTTGGACAAAGACAACATACCCCCAAATTCGAGATTTTTGGCAATTAGATAATTCGGCATTTAACTAAGCCCATCTTATTTTGGGCTTTGGATCTTCAATCATCTCTCGTTCAATAAGCTTCCTGGCCTGTTTCTCAAAGCATAATCCTCATGGCCCAAATCACAGATCAGTATTGCATAATTTGCATTGATCATGTTCTGATAAACTTGCTTGCTTCTCCAATTTTATTGGATGCCCACGAAGGGACACAAAAACTTGCTTGCTTTTAAGTTATAAGCCATATACTTAAATGCGTTTGAAGTGTTATATCTCATGAAGTTGGGTTTGACTTATTGCTAAACATGTAGTCATTGCTCACATTTATGCATGGCACCAACCACACAATAACTCAAGTCATTGACATTTGAGAACACTAATTCACATGGTATTAAATTTATCTCGAAGAAATTCATTATAGGCAGCAAATCTTATTTCTCATGAACACCTGACAAGCCTCTGAGAGTGGTTAAACTAGCGTAATAACCCTGTCGCTCCCAAGATTTATACCTATATTTGGTTGAATCATATATCCGCATTTATCGTTACACCCATTATGCGGTAGTTACCAGTTATTTCTCGAGTCTTTATCGATGGAGCTATCAAGATCAAACTGTTCTTCGATATTCAAAAATGTAAACTTCTGTATATACCAAGAATACAAACAAATAAACTATTGATTTTAGTGATATACATTCCAGGCTGGCGTGTGGTTATCATGATGCAATGATGATATCAAAGTCTTAGTACCCAAATTAGTTAAATTGATTGCAATTTGATTTGATGGGATGACGGCCTAACAATCCCATAATTTTAATTTTTGTGTGGTTGTGGGATATCACATTATCACATAGTTGGTGATATTTTGGTTTATTGACAAGTGTGACTAGGAAACAACAACCAAAGTATTTTATTTATTTATTTCATTACGAGGTGTCTAATATATTGTCCTCATCGAAAAGACAATTTCTCTTGGCTTACATTTTCTCTGCATTTTTGCCCTAAGGATAGGAATAAGAACAAAGGAGATTCGCAGAGAGTTTTTTGCAATTTTCAAATTAATTGTACATGGATTATTGAATCAAATAGTTAAACCTCTATCATTAGTGTCCGATACTAATTCAATAATTAGTAGTAGCCTTAAAAAGTCAAATCTTCGTAATAAATCACCCATAGTACTGATAGTGTAGTACGATTTACTATAATAAAGTTCACTTATTTATTAATAAAAGGTGTTGAATTTTGAGATGTAATTATGTTTCGATTCATGTAGAAATTTAGCGAGCAATCCCGACTCCCGAGGTCTAAAGCTTGTTGGATGAAGCTAAGGATTAATCACGTTTAGTATCCATTGGTGAGGATTTGGGGTTTAAGTCTTTTTTTTTTAATTCGAGAGTCTAAATACAGGTCTAAGTAAGCCTCATTTCATTTTGAATTACTGTTGGAGGGAGCGTCGGGGAGTAGTTTTTGCAATTTTCATCCCTCTCTCGGCATTCACATCCAAATCATCCCAAATCTATGTGTTATAAACGCGCTGCTACGGATCGGGAAATTGCCGGAATCGATAAAGCAAGAATACGAGAGCGAGAATCGAAAGAACACAGACACACGATTTACGTGGTTCACTAACACGATGTGTGTTAGCTAGTTCACGGGCGAGAGAGAGCCAGTTTCACTATATCGAGGAGATTACAGATTACAGAGGAGTATGAGAAGTATTTATAGTACTTCTCCATGTGGGTCTAAACCTAATCCAATATAGCAAAGGAAACGGTTACAGACCAGGCCCAGAACCCGAACCCAAATAACATTGAGCCCATACACCGTGGGCCCCCGATTACCAGTCGTAGCGGCTGATAGTCCGATTCAAGTCATATCAACAAATCTCCACCTTGACTTGAATCCTCTTCCTCTAAAATCTCTGATGTACTCTGCTCCTTCTCTCTCTCTCCCGCCATCAATGCCCCGTAGGGCGGAGTCACCCACTCAAGACATTCAGCAAGTCCAAACAGTGTTGGAACTTGCCATGTGGAACCGGCTTCGTGAACATATCAGCAGGATTATCTGCGGTGCCAACCTTCTTCACCTTAATCCTCTTCTCTGTCCTCAAGAAATGATACCTCACGTCGATGTGCTTAGTCCTCTCATGGTGGACTTGATCCTTGGCCAAGCATATTGCACTCAAACTGTCGCAATACACCACTGCCTGATCATGATGTAGACCAAGATCACCAACCAGTCCCTTCAACCATATTCCCTCCTTAGCAGCTTCTGTCAACGCCATATACTCTGCCTCAGTAGTAGACAATGTCACCGCCGACTGCAAAGTTGCCTTCCAGCTCACTACAGAACTCCCAAGAGTGAATACATAACCGGTCATCGATCTCCTCGTGTCAACATCTCCAGCATAGTCCGAGTCAGAATACCCAGACACCAAGCACTCTGTATCACTTCCGAAGCTAATCCCCACATCAGGTGTACCCTTAAGGTACCGGAAGATCCTCTTCACAGCCTGCCAATGCTCCTTTCCAGGTTGTATCATAAACCTGCTGACAACACTAACAGCATGTGCAAGATCAGGTCTAGTGCATACCATAGCGTACATCAAGCTACCTACTGCACTAGCATATGGGACTCTCGACATGTACTCCTTCTCAGCCTCTGACTGCGGTGCATAAGCTGAGGATAGATGAACATTTGAAGCACTAGGAGTATTTAAGGGCTTTGCTGAAGACATGCCAAACCTCGACAATATCTTCTGGATGTAGCTCTTCTGTGACAAGAAAAACTTCTTCTTCGACATGTCCCTGTAAATCTCCATACCCAAGATCTTCTGAGCAGCTCCCAAATCCTTCATCTCAAACTCAGCACTGAGAAGCCCCTTTAACTTCTGGATATCAGACTTCGACCTCGCAGCTATGAGCATATCATCCACATACAGAACTAGATATATCATCGAACCATCCTCTGCCTTGTTGTGATACACACAACAATCATATGGACTTCTGCTGTAGCCTAGCTCAAGCATGTAACTGTCAAATCTCTTGTACCACTGCCTCGGAGATTGCTTAAGTCCATACAAGGACTTCTTCAGCTTACAAACATAGTCTTCTTTTCCCGGAACCTCGAATCCTTCTGGCTGAGTCATGTAAATTTCTTCCTCCAACTCTCCATGTAGGAAAGCTGTCTTCACGTCTAGCTGCTCAAGCTCCAAGTCATAATGTGCCACTATTGCTAGTAGCACTCTGATCGAAGTATGTCTGACCACTTGTGAGAAAATCTCATTGTAGTCAACTCCTTCCCTCTGCGAGAAGCCTCGTGCAACCACCCGAGCTTTAAATTTCATGCCCTCTTTAGAAGTGATTCCTTCCTTCTTCTTGTAGATCCACTTGTTTGTAACAATCTTCCTTCCCTGTGGTCATTTGACTAGCTCCCAAGTCTGATTCCTGTCATGGGATTCCATCTCATCTCCCATTGCGGCAAGCCACTGATCAGCTTCACCACCCGAAACTGCTTCTCTATAGGACTGTGGCTCTCCTTCATCCACTTCTTCAGCAACCTGAAATGAATACGCCACCATGTCCTCGAAGCCATACCTCTGTGGAGGTACTCCTGCAGTCGCTCTCTTTGGTCTACCGGAAGTAATAGACTGTTGAGCTCGTGCACTGGACTCTGAAGTTTCTGGCTCTGCAGAGACATCCTCATCATGTTGATCTTCTCCACCTTGGTGCTCAAACTCACTCTCATTGAGAGTTTGCAGCTCCACCTGCTTATCAACATTCCTGCTACCTTCAACAACAGTGACCTTCAACATGGGGTTAAACATAGACTTCTCATCAAATATCACATTTCTACTAAGTATAACTCGATGCTCAGAAGGTGACCAGACTCGAAATCCCTTAACTCCATCTCCGTAACCCACAAATACACCCTTCTTTGCCCTTGGGTTCAGTTTACCCTCATCCACATGATAATAAACAGGACACCCAAACACTTTCAGTGAAGAGTAATCAGCAGGCTTACCATACCACACTTCATAAGGAGTCTTACACTCGATACCTGTGTGAGGTCCACGGTTGATCAGGAAGCACGCCATGTTTACTGCTTCTGCCCAGAATCTTCTCTCTAGTCCAGCATTACAGAGCATGCACCGTGCTCTCTCCAACAATGTCTGGTTCATCCGTTCTGCAACGCCATTCTGCTGAGGTGTATCTCTAACAGTCCGATGACGGGCAATCCCTTCATCCTTGCAGAATTCGTTGAACTCAGAACTGCAGAACTCCAGACCATTGTCCGTTCGCAGCTTCTTGATCTTCTTCCCGGTCTGATTCTCCACCAATGTCTTCCACTGCTTGAACTTCGTGAAAGCCTCACTTTTCTGCTTCATCATGAAAATCCAAGTAAATCTCGAATAATCATCAATAATAGACAGAAAATACCTGCTGCCTCCAATGGATTCAACTCGTGAAGGACCCCAACAGTCGGAGTGGAGGTAATCCAGTATCCCCTTCGTCCGGTGGATACCCTTCTTGGGAAACTTGCTGCGATGTAGCTTCCCAAACACACAATGCTCACAGAATTCCAAATTCTGCACCTTGTGCCCGCAAAGAAGATCCCTCTTCGATAGAACTTGCATCCCTCGTTCACTCATATGCCCCAGTCTCATGTGCCAGAGAGTGGTCATATCTTCCTGTTGAACCTGAGACGATGCAACTGCAGCAGAACCAGACAACACAGACCCTTGTAATGCATACAAGGTCCCACGCTTCACGCCCTTCAGTACCTTCCTCGAACCCTTGCAGACATACACAACTCCACCTTTTCCTTTGAAGCTGAAGCCCTTGCTGTCGAGTAGACTCAAGGAGATCAGGTTCTTCGTCATTCGTGGAACATGCCTGACATCATTCACGGTACAGAACGAACCATCATGTGTCCGAACCTTTATGGACCCGATTCCAACAACCTTGCAGACAGCTCCATTAGCCATGACCACGTTACCACCATCTATCTGCTCGTAGGTTGTGAAGCAATCCCTGTTCGGAGACATATGGTATGAGGCTGCAGTATCCAGAAACCACACATCACCACGATGTGCCTTCTCATCTACAGCCAAGGCGAGATCGTCTTCAGAACTGTTGTCCACTTCTGCCACGGCAACTGAACCTTGTTTCTTCTGTTGCCCTCTTCTCTTGGGACAGTTGTACTTCCAATGTCCCACTTCCTTACAGTTGTGACACGCATCACCTGGCTGTGGACCGGGACCCTTGGAATTCTTGCTCGAATTCCCTTTACCAGATTTCTTCTTTCCCTTTCCACCTGTAACAGCCAAACCCGATGCCTCACCACCTGTACCAGATCCGGACGCCTTATGTCTGATCTCTCTCGTATGAAGAGCAGACCTGACATCCTCCAACGACACGCTTTCTTTACCGGCAATAAAAGAATCAACGAAATTCTCATATGAACTCGGCAAAGAAACCAGCAGGATTAGGGCAGCATCCTCGTCATCAACTTGAACATCTATATTACGCAGATCCAGCAAAATAGAGTTAAGCTGTTCGAGATGTTCCCTCAAAGGCGTACCTTCTTGCATCCTCAAGCTGAACAACCGTTGCTTGAGATGCAGCTTGTTGGTTAGAGACTTAGTCATGTACAGACTCTCTAGTTTCAACCACAAGCCCGCGGCAGTCTTCTCAGCAGCGACTTCAATGATGACGTCATCAGACAACGATAGCATGATGGTCGAGTGGGCCTTCTCCTCCAGGGTATTCCACTCATCGTCATCGACCGCTGCCTTCTTCTGTTTCGCAGACAGCGGCCCCCACAGCCCTTGCTGTTTCAATAAAGCATGCATCTTGATCTGCCATATAGCGAAGCTGTTCTTCCCCGTGAACTTTTCGATCTTCATGTTCACCGACGTCATTCTTCTGAATCGAAAACCCTAGCCTGATTTCCAGCCGCGGCTCTGATACCACTTGTTATAAACGCGCTGCTACGGATCGGGAAATTGCCGGAATCGATAAAGCAAGAATACGAGAGCGAGAATCGAAAGAACACAGACACACGATTTACGTGGTTCACTAACACGATGTGTGTTAGCTAGTCCACGGGCGAGAGAGAGCCAGTTTCACTATATCGAGGAGATTACAGATTACAGAGGAGTATGAGAAGTATTTATAGTACTTCTCCATGTGGGTCTAAACCTAATCCAATATAGCAAAGGAAACGGTTACAGACCAGGCCCAGAACCCGAACCCAAATAACATTGAGCCCATACACCGTGGGCCGGGGGCGTTGCCCCTGGACCCCACTCGCTGACCGGGCAGCGAGACCCCCGATTACCAGTCGTAGCGGCTGATAGTCCGATTCAAGTCATATCAACACTATGTAGCTAAAGCTCCTCAACCTACCTTATAAGCCCATTTTATAATTTATATTGGTAAAAGGTAAAATTTGTAAAATTGTACCTATGTATTAAAAGTTGTACTGGACAAATTAATTGTAGGTTATTTTGTTATGAAATTTTGGTTCAACCATTTCATAACAATAAAATCCGCCTATCAATTTTTATTTTGATGGGATAATTTTTCGGTCAAACCATCAATTCGGTATGATTTCACATACACCCATAAAAAGTGCAAGTGAAAGGAAAGAAATAGGGGAATGTTCTGGATAAGCCTACATATATAGACAATAAACAAGAAACAACCAAGCTTCTTTTGACGAGGAATACCAACCAAACACAGCAGTCAAGCTGAAGGTTGCAGAAGAGAGAATATTAACGTTGAGAGAGAAGAGAGGGTCAACATTCCCCTTACCCCAAGTTATATTCCCAACCGAATTCTCTCGAGAATCCCCAAGATAAAATAGAACAAGACAACTTGGTACCTATAGCTACCTACCTTGGTCTTGTTTCAATCCTTCACCATTTATAAATGTCAACTTAATTGGCCCCTCTACTCCAAACATGGCAGTTTGACTTCCCCACAACTCCTGTGTATGGTGAATATCCTCAGCTTTCAAAGATTCCGTTTATTCGGTGAATGGGTTATTGATATCGGTATTGAAGTATTAATCTATGATAAACAAGGTTCGATTTGGATATGTGTGCAAATTTCAAACTCGATGCAACTCATATCCATTTGATTACCAAAGTTTTATTTGTATATGAGGTGTGCGAGAATGTGAATATGTCAAACCCTTAAGAATTTCCGACTGAGGACATGTGTATCAGCATAAAAAGGGTCGTTCTTGTAACTACCTCAACATTCAGATGGCTAGGATGAAGCGGCTAGAACCTCTAGGGGCTTGAAAATTGATTGCAGTTATGGGCTCGTTTGCTTATTGGATTTGAAAATGAAGGATTTGAGTTTTGCAAACCTTTGGATTTGTGATGGATTTATTGTATTATGTATTTGAAAGATAACATTGTTTGTTTAGTTGATTTTTTGTCATTGATTTAGTTCATTTGGTATTTGGGTCTCAAAAATTTGTCTTTCATAATGTGGTATTTGCAAATACCAAATGAAATGTGGTATATGCAAATACGTGGAGTCCAGGGATTTGAAGCTAAAAAAAGATTCAAATCCGTGGGCTCCACGAATTTGGATACCTCAACAAACAATGTTCTTTTATCAAATACATAATACTTGGTATTTGGGTGCCAAATACAACACCAAATCTCATAAGCAAACGACCCTTATATACTACTTCACTCCTGCACACAACCGTTTTTATAAGATATTTGTGATTGAAATTTTGTTCGGGATATTACTCCTCGTTAGTTATACACTTCCCTCTCTATAAGTCATGCATAGCTTTCGGTTTCTAACTCACTTGATGATGTAACCGCTAATCGAATATCGCACCTAGTATTTGTGTACTATAGATTAAGTTTACAACAGAAAATCTATGCCTACTGATCTATCAATTTGTGTATATTATATCATAAAGAGAGAGGCGTTAGGGAAGAAGAAAGAAAGAAGAATCTGTATCTATATAATCGGAGTAACCCAAAATTCATTATCCTTCTGGAACGAGCTGTCAGAGAGGAAGAACGGTTCAACTGTGACCAACTGCCAACAAAGTACGCTGCACTTTCAGGCTGTACCGTTTAATATTATAATTAACCTCCTTAAAGCAAAGCCATTAGTGCCTTAAAAGCCTGGGTACGTAATAACCCAGTTTAATAAGATTAGGGCTGGCTGGATTACAGCTGCTAACAGGCCTACAGCTCCAAATCCCAACAACAACTACAACAATGGGGAGCATACTCATCAGTTACATATGCTCCCCCTATTCATTTCTTTTAACACTTACGTTTTCTTTTCCCCCAAACTCGAACTACTATCGGAAGTCGATAACTGTTTTCAAATTTTTAGAATAGTCTCGAGACACTCATAAAAGACACAATTGGTTCGCTTCTACCCCAAACTCAAACTAATACCAGGAGCTGATAAATTTTTTTCAAAATTTTAAGGGTGTCCCGAGAGCCATTGGTATGCTCATGCGTTCACTTCCTTGCATTATTCATTTCTTGATGTGTGGCAATCTTCATTTCTTCAGTCGCAACGCATGAGAACGAAGGTTGCATCGTACACCATTTGAGATCAAATTACAAAACACCTCCAAGTTAAAAAGCTCTAATATCATGTTGAAAAATGAGTTGGTCACCTCACAATTACTAGTCTTATTAAAAGAGGCCGAATGATAAATGTATAGCGTTCCCTCGTAATAAGATCATATCAAATATGAACGAGTATTCATACATGTGAAACACTTTGGTGATCATCTCTATCTCAAATTCTGTAGCATCTGTCGCACTACGATCCATAAGTACTCGACTCCAAAACGAAGTTAAACACATTCTTCGCCCTAAATGGCCAACTATTTAATGGAGGTTTTTAAGCAAGATTACACAAATCGCAATCTCAATATATATAAGAGACTTGAAAGGGATGTGAAGTAATTAGTTTTTATGAACCCACAAGAAACCATAGACAATAATCTAAGCCGCAAGATTCCGAAAGATGCACAATTGGGAGAACCAGAAAGCAACGGCCGTCCCAAGATTCTTAGTTTTTCTTGAACTCTTTCGACGAATACAAGGGCTAGACAGATATGCAAACGATGAGATTGGTGTTTCCCCAGATTTCCCTTTTTCCCAATATCTTTGACAAAGAAACATAATTAGTCTAATTTATTTATTTATTATATAAAGAAAAAAGTACTTAAAGGATAATAAATAAATAAATAATAATGTTTGCCGCACACATCCAAACGGTTGGAATCTGAGTATGAGGTGGCCCTGACAGCGCAAATCATTTGTGGTTATTACTTAATTAATTACCCACAATGGCACAACAAAGAAAGAAAGAAATTAAGGGCTTGTTTGCTTGATGGATTTGGTGATGGATTTGATGAAGGATTTGGATCCATCATGGACTTTGTCCAAAATCCATTGTTTGTTTCATGTATTTAGGGGAAACAAATCCGTGGGTCCCACGAACTTTAAGGGACCAAATCCGTGGACCCCACGGACTTGAAAGTTCCACCTATTTAGGTGGGAATTGATTATGGACTTTGAAGTCCATCATTTTTTACCAACATACCCTTCATATTTGCTTTCTCTTCTTATATCATTAAGGGCAACCAAGGTAAATTAAACTTCATACATACAAATTTAATTAACAAAATCCATCATGAAATCCATCAAACAAACAATGGTGTTTATCAAATCAATAATGAACCTAAAACCCTCATTTATCCATGATTTTTCAAAACCCAAGTTATACCAAAACCTTCATTTTTCAAATCCATGACGCAAACGAGCCCTAAGGGGAAGACTGGGGGCAGTGGCCTCATGTTTTTTCTTTACCTTAAATTAATTTACCCATATTTTCTGGCACTCAATCTCCTACTAATAAGGTCGTGGCCGAGTGATCATATTAATTTTCAGTTTGGAGGTCATAGGTTTGAATTCCAGGGGACGACCTCTCCTCGGCCCTCTCGTAGCACATTGTAACTAGTCTTTATAAAGAAAAATAATCTCCCTATATGATAAATCAGTTTGTCTCAAAATGATCTCAACCTTCATTCGAATAATAATAAACAAGGCTTTAAAAAAAATTAATAATAATAATAATAAACAAGGAAAAATAAAATATGTGAATTTATCCATCAATTATTTAGAACTTGCTTTGGTGAATTTTTTTCCTGAAACTATCTCTCTACAGTTTCAAAAGATTCATCGAGTGACCATTATAATGATAAATTTGAAAGTACAAATGCATAAGTTGATTGTATTTATAATTTTAGTCTAATTAGTATTGTATGCGCTCAAAACCAAGGATGTAAGACTCACCCAACTAATTAAGTGGTAATTTTATTTTATATTTTTTATGAAATAAATAACATATTGGAATTTTGTGAGATCAATTATATCACAAATTCACAATAGTCATCTTGATCCTTGCACCACTAGATGGTCCTTTTGGTAAGTAACTAAGTATTCATCTTTGATGATACATAGATGATGATACTGAAAATTAAGACTGATTAAAATATCCTTTATACAAAACATCTTTAATTAGTGGAAATCTTTTTCCTTTTTTTTTTAAACTTCAATTCCTTTTCAAATTGTTGTTTTCAATTTGAAGTCCATGTCGACTTCCACACGGCAGAGCGACCTACCGTTTGATAGGGCCAGCGTTTAGATTCCTGTGGGCCATTGGATTAGTTGCATCCCGGTAATTGTAACCGTTGGATCTTTTCCTTTTTGTTGATATTTCCTTCTTTATTTTCTAGATTCTTTTCTCTGGGATATTATATTTGTCTTTGATGTATTGAAAATGTAAAGAAAAATGCTGAAATGGTCCCTCATCGTGATAGTAATTGAAAGTGCCCCTTGACTCAATCATAGCAATTAACGAAAAAGAGGACACGCATGTTAAAACAAATAATTATTTATAGTTAATTAGTTAAAAAAACAATTCGCTCTATTATATATATAACCTCCACCAAACTTCAAATGTCAATTATCTTTCAATTTCGAAGAGCATAATGCAAATCAATCCGCCATCTCGAACCTCAAACGCACTTACGTAGTAATCCCTACGCTTGCTTCCGATGCTACCTTGGATACACTAACCCAGCGAGTAAGCTAGTGAGTCCATCCAAATAAACACTAAGAAGTTCTTAAGAAACGGATTTTAACTCCACAATAAAAGTTTGGGTTGAAACCATTTTTAAATGGAATCGACTTACTTCTAGTTGCATCTAATCTAGAGATTTGTTGCCAGTTTCAATCTGAAGGGCGAAGAGAGAGAATATATGAGTCCAAAGGGCGAATGGAGAATTTTAGGATAAGAACGCACACATGCCACATCATCAAGAAATGTATCCATGGAAGATAATGAGATTTAATCCTAATGTTAGGCTCGAGAGACCTCATTGGTCGACCCGAGTAGTTGAATCGAAATATTTTATTTAAATGGCGGTACATTAACATAATTATGTATTGTACCTGATCCTATAATCAAACACATGTATTTTTTTAACCCTGTTTCTACATAGTCGGTCATTGAAAGTGTATGTGAGTTGGATTAGTGACTTGGGATTTTTTGAAATTCTGACAATTAAGGACAATGTAGTGTATGAAATCTATTAATATCCTGATGTCCTTCAAAGATAAACATAAAATTTTATCGATCTATTCTTTTTGTCGAGTTCGATAGAACTTGCTACTAAATGTGGACCTCCGACCCTTAATTATGTCAGCTAACTTTGCGAGAAAAGAAGTCCAACTTACCTATGATCAAGGCCTTTACATAGGGGTAATCCACATTATTTGTTTTTGAGTTAGGCTTACCAACAAACTTAGGTGGGGAAATTCTCAAAGTTTAAGGTTTGGTCTCGATCGAACAAGGTTTAGGAGATTTCTAGAAAAATCGAAGGGCCAAATTTAGCATTCGCCCTTAAAGAATATTTAGCTCCAAAGGTTAAACTTGCCGCCTTTTTTTGTTCCTATGCAATGTCTTTTTTTGCTGATGTTCGTTTCCTTTATGGAGGGTTGCCTTTGCTCTTACGGTTCCTCCAAGGGGAATGGGTCACACTTCCTTTCCACTTCACGCCTCAAACGTTCATATCAACTACCTTCAAACATATATATGCCCAATTGCAAAAACAATCACCAAAGTTTTGAGTCGCTGACAAACTCACCATCCAATTTTGATATTTAACGATCGGGTCATGAAAATGAATCTTCTAGCATGGACACTTTGTAGACATCTATTGGATTTACTCTCTAATTTGTTCAAATCACAGACTCACGAGACTAGGTTAACTTAGGGCATAATAATTTAACTCATATCGTCTTTTCTGTGGGGTTTCGATTGAGGCTAACCATCAAAGCTAATTATAGGGTTTGTGTCCTATTTTCGATGGAGGCTAACCATCCAAGCTGAATCGAGAGCGGTTTAAGGGTTAGTTATTTCATACTTCTATGACATGTTCGTTAAGCTATATGGTTGATTTGTTAATGACACTAAAGTTCAGTGACCGTTTTGGCAATTAACTCCACATGTCTTCTGTGCCGTCCTTCAGCCGGCCATGGCCATAAAATTCTTCCAGAAAAGAATAATAATAAAAAACTTCATAAACCTGCAACTCCATGTTCTTGGCCATGGCATTGGCACTGATCGATCAAAAGCATCCGTCAGATTTTGTTCTTTTGCCTTTCAATCGTTCTATACTTCCCCTTTTCAATATCGCACAAAGCTAGACATCCCAAATGTAAGAATGAAATTGGAAACAAATTACCTGAAAAAATGGAAACAAATAAATTAAACTAAGAGAATGAAAGTGTTATATATCGGCATCCACGAGACAAATACATATCTGAGTAATCGAGTCCACACATCTCATTTATATCGTCGATGTATAAGACAAAACTATAAACTATACCAATTTTCATCGCAAAACATACTTGTATTTTTTCTTAACTTTGTCTTCGTAGTAGGTTATTCGCAGTGCATGTCATAAGAATAACTTTCATTTTCGTAAAGTTAGGAAACAAATCCACGATTTCAAACTTGATTTTAGGGTGTCACGCTCATACTAATTAATATGATTTATATGGCTAGAGAAGTGACTGATGGATTTGCAACGGTTTCCATCTCAAGGTTTATTTCGTGAACATGAACCTTGAAAACAACATTACCAACATGTTGTAGTTTGACACGCCAAAAATTAAAAAGAAGAAGAAGAAGAAGAGGATAAAGGGCAAAAGTTGGATTCCATTGCCATTCTTATAGGTTAAGTTTGGGTCTCACTTTCAGGATATAATAGTGTACATGATTTGAGTGATATGTGATTCACGGTTTTGAAAGCGATTTTATAACCAACCTAGTCAGTTGCATTTACATGGGATGTGGTGTCTGTGAAAGCAAAGAAGCACCCCATAAAAATTTAACCAGACAATTCCTTTATTTGGTTACTTAATGGATTCTTGTTATTGTGATATCCTTTCTTCAAAATGTTTATGGAGATATCCAACACGAAATGATCCGTGATGGTTTTAGATTTGGAATGCCGAAACGCCTTGAATCAATGCTATCAGCGTATGTTAGTCGTTCTTGTAGTGAGAGATTTGTCGGATTGAGTAGTGTTGTATAGGGAGAATCGATGTAAGAGTTTCCTATGCAAAGACAGATTGAATGAATGGTGAATAGCGTTTTTATTGCCTAGTTCAGTTTGATATCTATGTCACATGAGATAAGTTTTTTACTACCTCATTGAAGAGTGTCCTCTTCTTTGCACCCGTTTCTTTATTTCACGGGTTGTCCCTTCGCAACTTAGATGTCGTCAATGAAAATAAAATTTTCTTATATATCCAGAGCCTCTCTTCGTTCGACAATCTGATTTTTTAACAATCAAGGTATTGGTTCTTGATCATGAGTAATTACTATTCGTAGCCAAACCAAGTAACCGATTCGGCATACGATATCCATTGTGGATGATGAAGATAATTTTCATTCTTTTTCCAAAACATAATGCTGAAGGGAACACAACAAAGTTACTCCATCACCATGGGTGAAAACTGAAAACTGTGAGCAAACTGTGATGGTTTGTATTGTTGTTATGTGGCTTGCGTCAGTCATCTCATGTCGATGAAGCAACTAATTTTTTGTGGGGGAGTTGGTTGGTTGGAGTTGCTTGTCTACCACCAACTAGAGGATGGCCAATTTGTCATTTTTATTATCGAACTTGGGAATTAGAGAAAATCCAGAGGACAAAAATATATACACAGAAATATCTGTAAGCTTGGACAGGTCAACTACATCCACACAAAACTTCCATTTGTCGAATATAGTAATAAAACCCATAACCAACCAACAATAACTAGAACACAAATTGGTGTCAATTACAAAAAAAAAAAAAAGTTTTAGATAATTGATTTTATTAATGTATAATATTATCCTTTCTTTATTCTTTGTGTTTTCTTATTTTGTTTTATGATGAGAGATTTTGATGCATATGTGCATTAGATATTTCAACTTTCATAAAATTTTATGTAACATGTTGTTTAGATAAATTATTTTACCATCTATAAATCTTCTCCAAACATAATTGAAGTGTTGTTGGGAAATTGTGATTGCTAAATAGATCTATTGTGGTGAATACATGTATAACATTAAACAAATATTGATGAATTTGGTACATTGTAAAATGCTGTGTTTAGTATATGTGATTTGTGTACGTCACATCAGCTAAAAATTAAGATGCAACGATATTAACTCAACTACTTCAACAATTTCGTATAAAAATCACTCATTTTGAGTGTTTCTTTTTATCACATCACAGAAATAACTCACATATTGTGTACATAAATAAAAAATAATGTATTCTAAATATACAAGTATGATAACAATCTAAAAAAAACAATCGCAACCTAAACCATCCGAAGAGCACATCTTATGAGTCGATTGCCTTATCACTTAACCATCACTTATTGGTTTTAATCCTGGTGGTTCCCTAAGGTGCAAAAACTTCAAACCCCATATCATAAAAGCATGAAAAGGGGAAACATTTGAATTTCTTAAAGTGAGGTTTATGATTTTTTGTGGGCTCTGTCCAAACATTTTATATCCTACATCATAATCATTTTGATGAAAACTCCCGAGTTTTACATACTCTTCAACAAATGATGGTAGGAAGACCAATTCGGTATTTAAACTTTCTTATATTGACGAATTCGATTCAAAAGCTTGAAGTTTAGTCCTCGATGATACATACCAACGCTCGTTATTTGTTATCATTGATGCATTAACTATCTATATACTGATCATCCTAAGTGGAATCATTGTGACATGATAACGTGCTCACATGACAACTCTATGTTCTAAATTTAAGTTCATCGTGAATTGGTTCTCAAATTGCTTTAAGGTTCTTTACATTGCAACACATCCAAGTCTACAATCATACTTCGTGACCCCTTATGTTATATGTGACTTAAGTTAGCATCATCGTCTCGTTTATACTGATTTTTCCCTGTTCAGGGATGAAATGCCCTCTATGACATCTCCAACATACAAGAAACGTAAAAAAAAAAACTCCAAAAAATCCTAAGTAACCAAACTAAATTTATATACAACTTTAATATGGATCTTCAATATCCTTGTCAGAGTTGCCGAATCATTATGATGCGATCTAATGATTCTTAATAAGAACTAATAACGTGAAACTAATTAGCTTTTTACCACATCAACCAACCCTAATCGGGACGATCCATAACTAGAAATATATAGACCACACCAACCTAATTGTAAAATCTTATGTACCAAAACTACCAAGATGAAAAATTGTAGGGATCAATCAAATCCACACCACACCCATCTTTTGGAAACCCCAATGAGAGCAAGTTTGGCCAGAGGGGTCATTTCACACGGCTTTTCTTTTTGTCATTTGGGAATTTCATTTTTTTCCTTTCACTTCCCATTTTGTATTGTATAACTATAATAACCACTCTTTTTCTCCATCAAAGCAATAATTACTCATCCCATTCTCTATTTCCCCCATTTTCCAAATTCAATTTGATAAAAAAAAGTTAGAGAGAGAGAGGGTAGAGAGAGAGCGTGCTAAGCTGGCATGATACTTTGAAGGACTTTTTCCAAAGGCCCAGCCAGCCTTGTTTATAAGGGCACTCCCAACCCAGCAAAAGAAAGAGAAAGAGAGAGAAAAACAGAGCAAAAAATCCATCAAATACCCACCCCAAAGCAAAAGCAAGAGAGAGAGAAAGAAAGCAAAACAGAGCGTGAGAAAGCAGCTGAAAGGAGAGGAGAAGAGAGAAATCAAATCCCACCCAAGTTGAAGAAGGAGGAGGAGAGAAAAGGGTTTTCAAGATAGGGTGCTGCGGAGGGAATAGCAGCTACAGCAGGCAGGAGAGTAACAGTGAGAAAATGGAGACCGCGCAGCCACAGCCTCAGCAGCAGCCGCTGAATCAGCTCATGGTGCAGCAGAACTCGGGGAGCCTGAGCTTCAGCAGCCAGATGTCGAAGGAAGACGAGGAGATGTCGAGGTCGGCGCTGTCCAATTTCAGGGCTAAGGAGGAAGAGATCGAGAGGAAGAAGATGGAAGTGAGGGAGCGGGTCCAGGCTCAGCTGGGTCGCGTCGAGGAAGAGACCAAGCGCCTCGCCATGATTCGTGAGGTAAAAACTAAAATCCAAGAAGATCAATCGTTTCTCCCTTTTTTTTTCTTTTGTGGGGGTTTTGCTCTAGATTTTGTGTTTTCTGGGTGGAATTCTTTCAGGGTTTTAGTTCGTTTTTACTGTTTCTATTTAGGGTTAGGGGGAATTGGGGAAGAAATCCACCATATGACCGTTTGTTTTGTCAGATTGAAGAAGGAAAGAGAAAAAAAACAGCATATTTTTTTATAAATATTAGTTGGAATTTTGTTTTTTTCCTTTCCCTAGGAAGAAAATTTGACCGTTTTATGTCGAGATTCTTGAGTAAATCTTGGTTGATTTTCTGAAATTTTCAACCTTTCCCCAAACCCTAGAAACCATTTATCTGAAATTGGAGCTTGTAGTAAGAACAGATTAAACATGGTGGATAATTCTAACTCGAGGGTTGGCTTAGTGATAACATTGATGAGGCACACCTAATTCGTTCTGGATTTGGGTGAGAATGACATGGAAGGGCTCTGTTTTGTCCTCTGCCTTCCTGAATCTAAGCCTTATGAATCGTTTTGTTGCTACAGGAGCTGGAAGGTTTGGCAGATCCCATGAGGAAAGAAGTATCTCTTGTGAGGAAGAAGATTGATTCAGTGAACAAGGAATTGAAGCCACTAGGACAATCAGTCCAGAAGAAGGTAAGATATATAATAACAAACAGCAGATAACTTCTTTTTTATGGAACCCCCTTTTATGGATTATTGTTTAGTTTGTCTTCTACATACATGTGGTCTCCATTTGCTGTTCATCATCACATGCCAAATCCAGACAAAGAAACAGTTGTGTGATAACTTTGTGGGTTGTTGTTTTTGGGGGTTCACAGGAGAAAGAGTACAAGGATGCTCTTGAGGCTTTTAGTGACAAGAACAAGGAGAAAGTACAGCTCATTACCAAACTAATGGAGGTGAGACTCATGCTTTCTTTTACTTGGTTTCATTTGAAATGAAGAATTTGTTGTTGTTCATGCATCTAACTCGCGGCCTGGATTCTTTGTTCGTCTCTTTGAGTTTGAACAGCTGGTGAGCGAAAGCGAGAGACTAAGGTTGAAGAAGCTCGACGAGCTGAGTAAGAGCATAGATACAGTACGCTGATTCGATGGATCCAAAGCCTCTCCCTCTCTTTGGAGTGGGTTGATGACTGATTTTAGGGTTCTTTGTTTAAGTGTTGCTGCTTGCTGCTGATGGTGATAAAGATGGTGGTGGTTGTATTTAAGTTGACCTTATTTATATTCATATCAGGGTGCTTTTTCTTTTGTTTTTTCTTCTTTTCAATGGGGGTTTGGTGTAATTCTATATCTTTTGTTTGTTTCTCTTAGCAAAATTTTAATGGAGTTTCCTTAGTAGGTGGCTTTTTAGGAGGTGAAACACCTTATAATGGACAGGTTTGTAACTAGAAAGTGTTTATTTTGGTTGTCCTCAACTTCTTAATTGTTTTTCCTTTAGTAGTTTTTCTCTGTTGTTTGTTCTGGAAGGAAGAATCTGAGTTTGGTACAGGGGTCTCTCTCTCTCTTTATTGCAGTATTGATAATTTCCCATTTCGTGCCCTGAACTCAGGGTTTTGCTGGCTAGTTTTCATGAAGAGAATTATGCTCCGCTGAAATCAATGCAAACTTTAGTCCCATGAGTTTGTAAGTGAACCACACGAATGGTTGACTCGAGTCATGTTGAGTATAGGACTTTGGGAAATGCTCCTACAAAAGAAGGGCCGTTGTTAGTCCCTTAAAAATGCTAACTACTTCTGTTGACATTTTGATCCATCTCTATAAGATCTCCTAAAATCAGATTA
Organism: Linum tenue; assembly: GCA_946122785.1. Classification (NCBI taxonomy): domain Eukaryota; kingdom Viridiplantae; phylum Streptophyta; class Magnoliopsida; order Malpighiales; family Linaceae; genus Linum; species Linum tenue. Next base: position 63,151,810 of record CAMGYJ010000004.1, on the reverse strand, counting down.
AGGTGGTGGAATGTTTGTAAACTTCCATGGCAGTCAAATCAATGTGATTACTAGATCACCTTGCCACGAATCTACTATCAGTAGGCCGAATCAGGTTCACCTGCAACATCGAAGCCTTGTTATCGAGCGCCAGGCTACCCTGTCGAGGGAGAGGGTTTCCTCGGCTCGGGTGCAGTACAGTTTTACGCTCGATCCATTCTACCTTGTGCACGAACCGCCATTGTCGAGTTTGGGCACGGTTCTGAGAGCTTGGAAGCAGATGATAAAAGCTTTCTTCTGCTAATGAGCAAGTTAGGTCGTGTCCTTTTTAGCTTCTGTCAGTTCAGGAGGGGAAACCTAAGAATAAAGTGGAAGGTAGTAGATTTAATTCCCTAAATACACATTAAACTAAACCAAATTCCTAAACTACCACACTTATAAAAAAAATTCCCAAAATACCTAAGTTTGGAGTGGTTCGAGTTTGAGGAACTCGAACTACTAACCGGTTCGAGTGTAGAAGACTCGATCTACACGTAAATCGATGATATAAGCCTCGAACCATGTGGGGCTGAAGTGGTTCGAGTTCAGTGAACTCGAACCACTACTTTGAAATTTCCAATCACCATAACTTTGTCCTCGGTTATCCGATCGTAGCAAACTTTTTTTTCATTTCGCATAACTTTTCGAGGACTACAACTTTTATAATAGAAATATTTTCAGAATATATGTGAAAATGTGAAAATTAAAGTTAAAGTTACTCGCAAAACCCCTTATATTAGAAACTATTCCTATTTTGAAAATTTATTCCTAGTAAATGTTGTAGTACTCAAAAAATTATGCAAAATAAAAAAAAACATTGCAACGTTTGGATTACGGAGCACAAAGTTATGATCCTCCAAAGTTTGACAAATTTGAAAATTTGCTCGTTTAATTTATGGGTAGCAAATGACGTTTTCTAAGATAGCCATCCAAAAATGTCTTGTTTGTAAAAATATTGCTCTTTTGGCAGAAATTTCCTATATATAAAAAAATTTCCCGTGCCTTCGCCCCGAGAAAATGTCATTTGTTACCCCTAAACGAGCAATTTTTCGATTTTGCCAAACTTTTCGATTTTATATATAGGAAATTTCTGCCAAAAGAGCAATATTTTTACAAACAAGACATTTTTGGATGGCTATCTTAGAAAACGTCATTTGCTACCCATAAATTAAACGAGCAAATTTTCAAATTTGTCAAACTTTGGAGGATCATAACTTTGTGCTCCGTAATCCAAACGTTGCAATGTTTTTTTTTATTTTGCATAATTTTTTGAGTACTACAACATTTACTAGGAATAAATTTTCAAAATAGGAATAGTTTCTAATATAAGGGGTTTTGCGAGTAACTTTAACTTTAATTTTCACATTTTCACATATATTCTGAAAATATTTCTATTATAAAAGTTGTAGTCCTCGAAAAGTTATGCGAAATGAAAAAAAATTTTGCTACGATCGGATAACCGAGGACAAAGTTATGGTGATTGGAAATTTCAAAGTAGTGGTTCGAGTTCACTGAACTCGAACCACTTCAGCCCCACATGGTTCGAGGCTTATATCATCGATTTACGTGTAGATCGAGTCTTCTACACTCGAACCGGTTAGTAGTTCGAGTTCCTCAAACTCGAACCACTCCAAACTTAGGTATTTTGGGAATTTTTTTTATAAGTGTGGTAGTTTAGGAATTTGGTTTAGTTTAATGTGTATTTAGGGAATTAATCCAAGGTAGTAAAGGAAACGTTATCCAAAAAGCTATATCAAGCCGTTAATAAAGCCATTGATTCTGCTCGGTGCCAAAAGAAGAAAAAAGCTTTATTAGTGACATGGGTCTGTCTTTACTCTTTGGCAATCCACATTCCACAATCACCTAACCATCCATGCAATAGCAGCCAACACAAAAGTGGTGCAGTTTCCTTAGCAATGAAATTTCTCAAAACAATAAAAGATGTGTGACACAAACTAACTTTAAGCATGAACATGGTTGTGGGTGTTGGGCTGTTGGCCTTTATGGTTGGCATCACACAAATGCTTACTCGATAGTTGGTCGTACAAATATGATCTAGTTAGATTAGATACAAATTAAAAGAAAATGAGATTGGATAAAATTTCGAATCCGAATATTAATGGTAGTTTCTGAATATGGATTTGTTATTATCTTAGTCGAACCCGCCAATTAAATTTATCCGATTCTAGTACACCTCATCGAGTCTGACTCTATTTTGTTCGTGGATCCACAAAATGGTGGAACTAAAGATTATACCATACATTGGGGCATAAAATTGTTAAAGTCTACTACCCAATTACTTGGGGTAGGGAGAGAGTGAATTTAAGGTTGTGGGAGTTGCATTGAGTATGGTCATTGTCACTATAATTGCTTGTGGGCATATATACCTATCAGCTTTGACAATGACAAACTTGATATTGGTTACTTATTCGGTTGTGGTTGCAGTTCAACTGCTAATCGTAAAATAGCTTATACGTTAATTGCAGCTGCAAAAAATTCTTTTTTTTTATATTTGTTGTACTGCAAATCATACATTTTTTGTACGGTTGGCGATTTAATCGTGAAACTGTAATCGCATTCCCGGTTAACGGTACCCAAAACATAATCACAGTTAAAATTATTATTGGTTCGTCTCTAGATGATTCCCAAGTAACACCAACAGAAGCCCCGAATTCGAACATCAATAAGAGCATCAAACACTACAAAAACAACATAGTAGACAGATTTGATAGCTACAATTCCAAGCATATCCATCCCATCTCCCCAACAATTAAACATGACACTGTCCCAAACACCAACAGCTAAGCAACCAACTCTACCATTTATTTGTTTGTCTCCTTCCCCTCTCAAAAGCAAATCAAGAAGGAAAAGGAAAGGGGCAGTTCCCAAATGTTCTTGAGTTGGTGGTTGCAGTTTGTTAAACCACCAAAAGCTTGAAAAAATAACTAAAGGCAAAATCCATCTCTTGATGCCCTTTTGTTGAGATGGTAACATGAAAATGTTTGATTTGCCATTTGGATGAGGATTTTGGGACCGGGACACGGGTTAATAATTGCCCTTCTGCTGCTGCAGCCTGCAGCTGCTGCTGTTTAGGGTTTTGTCTTTGTCAGTTGGATCAACCGTCTCTTTCTGATGGGAGAAAAGGAAAGCACTTTTTTAACTGTGGATGGTGAATTCATGGCGACATTCGGTTGTGATGGTGAAATCAAAAGCTAAAGTAAGAAGGGTGAAAGAAAAGAGTTACTAGGGTATAGAGGGGAGGGAAAACAGTATATGAAGTAAAACTTAGAGAAGAGGTCAAAAGAAACCATGTTGATTTGAGAAATATACTGCAGAGAACTATCCTACTAAAATCTTTTTGATGATACTGAGAGTTATAAATTCGGCAATATGAGTGTATAAAAGTTGTTATGATTGATACAACAATCATACTTCACGATTAAAGCATACAAATCTAAGGTGTGATATGTTGTCTAGATGATCTAATCGACAAGTTATTTGCAACATCACAAGTATCCGGAGAAAAACATAGGGCTGGACATGCGGGCGGATCATCCGCGGGTTTGGGCCGACCCACCCGCATTTGACCCGAATTTTGTTAAGTGAATGGGTCTGTGGGTGGGTGACGGGTTGCGCTGGGAGCCATCCGCCGGGTGGTGGGTGGGTTGTGGGTGAGTGTGCGGGTGACCCGCTCAACCCAACAGCAAAAAGATCAAAGTCGTTGGCGCTAGAGAGAGGAGAGTGGAGACGTTAGATATAAATTCGGACTACTCCTGGAGTTTGAACCTCAAAGCCAACCTTCCAAATAGAGATCCCCTCTTCTTCCCTTTACTTTTTTCTCTAATTCTTGTGCCTAGATCACCGCTCTTTCCTTTGTGGAATTATTTTCCTTAGTTCCTTACACCTAATAATCGCCTCAATCTGTAGAAAACTCTTTCATAATAGAATTTCTATCCAATTTAAGAACTAATTCAACATTTTTCGTCCTATTTCAACTTCTTGTTTTCCTCGATGATTCTCTTCGCCTATTATCATGTCAAGTTGACTCCTTTATATTATATACATTGTGATGTGGGTGAACCCACAAACCTACCCGCATCATCCACCATCCGCCCGACCCAACCCGAGACTAAATGTGAGTGGGTGGTGGGTTAAAAATTATCAATCCGTTTAAGCGTGGATGGGTACATTTTATGGTCAAAATCCACCCGACCCACCCAATGCCCACCCCTAAAACAATATGACAATTTGGTGGCAAGAAAGAAAAATAATTTTCATTATCAATAATCATGGGTGAGGACTAGCTTGCTACAAATTTATGTTGGTCAATTCCATTGTCTGTCACTGACTATATTTATATGAATAAAAAACTAGCATTTCCAATAGTTTATAAATAGATTTGTATCATAATGTAAATCTTTGATAGGATACAAGAAAATAATGGAATGAGAAAGCCATCGAAACTCGATCCCTCCACCACCTTCTCAAATTTAAAGTAAGATATGTTGTTTAACCACTATAACCAACAAGCTATGTCCATCGTCACGAACAATGAGGAAAATCTATATAGACTTGGTGGTGAGAAAAAAAGAATGATATCCATTGTCGATCATCATCGAATAAGTATGAACGTGATGACATTATTTTTAGAAAAAATAACTCGTCATAAGTTTATGTTGGTTGACTTCGCTGCCGTTTGTGATCATGTACATTGAAAACCAAAATTTCCAATGATTTATGAGTAGATTTGTCTGAGAATTGGGAAAAAATACCGCAGGTACCACTAAAGTATGAGAATTGGGAAAACCATGCCACTTAAGTACGAATAGGGCATCAGGTACCACTAAACTCACTTATATGTGCACCCGATACCACTTAAGTTTACTTTAGTGTCCATGAAACCGTACCGTACTGGCGGTTCAACCACAAAATACCAGTATCGGAGGCTAAACCGGTAGGCGGTATTAACGGTATAACGGTTGAACTACGATTAAACCACGGTTTTACCATAAAATATCCTACCGCTGAAATTTTCGATACGGTCTATGGTGTTAACAAAATATTCTTGAAAATTTCATTAGTCATTCTAGCAATACTATGTTTAGAAGGTTTTTTAATTTTTATATTAGTTAATACATATTGAAATATAGTTCTGGATGTTTTTAAAAGTTCTGGGTACCAAAAAGTAATTAATTTTTTTGGGTTGGATGAAAAACTAGATGCAAATTTGACGATTTTAATGGTACTCGACGCCCTATTGAATATTAAGTGGTATGTCTATCCCAATTGTCATACGTCAGTGGTAGGAATTTTACCTGCAAAGTCTGTTTATTGGGATTTGGCCTTTGGGCCTTCTTTCTTAATCTAGCTCAAGTTTACAACTTGGGACAAAATAATGGTTTTGGGCCCCGAAAATAGAGCCGTTAATGAGTTTTATGGCCCATCTTTTCTCGATTATTATCGAGATCTACACGATTTGTTTCAGAAACACAAGAACAAATTTCTGATTCTGAAAGATGTGCTTGGGCCGGGCCCATTTACCAATTACGTTTCCAGGTTTGTCTTTTGGAGTATGCGGGTACAAGTACAACTGCAACAAGGTCTCCATTGAGGCCCAATTAGAGCCCACCGAATCTGAAACGATGATATTAGGGGTCCATTTACACTTTCTCAACCAACTCCCACTTTAGACCCTATTATGAGGTGGGATGGTGAACTTGGATTCCGAAATGACATGTTTATAAATGTTTTGAGAGAAGATGATCTTTTCTACGGTTATGTGTTATGAAGTTTTAAAAGCTTATGTACATTATGATTTTGTTTGTAAACTAAACGGGTTGTGGAAGATTTCAATAAGAAATGATCTTGTGAATGTTATAAAGTGTGTATGAGTGTTATACCAAATGCATCGATGTTATATAATTCTTATTGTGATTCTGTTGTATTTGAAATTTCAATGACCACTACAACATATTCAATTACGCTGATTAACTCACTTTTATCTCTTTTGATAGAGTTTTGTGTTACCATGTATGATATATTTTGTTTGTATTGCTTTGCAGGACATCTATGCTTCGCTTTCGCATTTGGACATAATCACGATGGTTTATTACCCTAAGACGGGGTATTCATGGGGAAGTGCCCTTCTCATTCTCTCTATCTGAGTCAGTTTCGTGTCTTTTTGCTTTCCGGAGCTTTCACAGAGCTGTCCACCTAGTGGCAATCAAGACTCTTTCATCGGGAGTCCTGTTGCATACGAACTACTATTTTTTATTATCATTTTTCTTAATATTTTATTGTTCGACATGCCTTGGGGCTTATCTTGGGTAAAAAAAATTATGAGAGCCAAGGAGACAACCATATGATCTCAAAACCAGAGACCAATAATTTGCTGCTTCATCCACAGTACCAATCCATTATCTATCGTTATCAATTTGTATCTTACTAAGACCAAAAGGATAGCTAGATGATGGGGGAAAGAGTTTATCTTTTCAGTATAGTAGCTAGCTAAGCCCAATAATGGTTAGGAGCACTAATCCAACAATTCAGTCAACTTTTACAAAAATAGACAAAAACTTCAATCTAATATAAGAATATTATTATAGACGGTGTGACAATACTATTAATTTGATGAATATATTTAATTTTGTGATCTTAAAAATGGGGTAAGGAGGAACATTCCCCATTGCCTAACACGAGTCCAATAAATTAGAGAAATTAAAAATAAATAGCTATTATATTATATGTGCAAAGAAATTAGAGAAATTGTGGCAAAAAAGAAACAATGCTTTCTGGTTTGTAATAGAAATAACATTATTCGTGAGTCCAAAATGTGATTGAAAGCGAAAGAGATTGGAAAGGAGGAAAAGAAATGAAGGGTTGAAAACGTAGGCATTTGCTTTCGTCCTTTGCGGTGTCATTAGCGATCAATGGAAAGGTATGTTTGTATGTGGATTTTGACGTCTTCTGTATTTTTCCTCCGTTCGTGTGGTGTAGATTGGAAATATGTAGCACGTCTTTTCCCCTAATTATTATGTGGCCCAAAGTAATCTATCGTACTCCATAACAATACAAATGAGTTCAAGGCTTTGGGTGTAACAATATCTGAGTTGTTGAAAGAGAGGCAGTGATGGAGTTAGAAATTTGAAGGAGGGGAGTTAATTTCAATTGTGGTAATTTGTGAGGGGCTAGTATCTTATCGTATTTTCTAAATTTATTATAATTACACCTGTGCACGAGGAGGGGGTGCCAATGCACACCCTTGCTTTGGGCTCAATAAAGGGAGAATGTTGGAGAGAGCCCATTAAAATTACACCTGGGCTTGTGGACTTGGATATTTAGGAGTTCGGACAAAAAAATATTAAAACAAATACTTTTATCTAAAAAGTATCGAAAGGATAACAAACCAATCTAGTAATCAAATTCTCTTCTAGGCTTCCACTACAAAGGTAACCTATAGGTAGCATCATCCCGTCCCAATTGACCAATTTCCCATTATCATCGCCCCAAAACGTAGTTCGTAGGTAGAGATTGTCATTGTGGTTTCTTATTGTTATTGTCCCCAATCTAATTGAGTTTTTCAATTAATTTTTTGGTTACTCCGTTTTTTTAAATATGTAGCTTTTACCATGGAGAAATCTTGATAAAAATGGTCAAAACAACTCCAAATGTTCAAGGGCATGAAGCTAATTCCTCAAATGCACCTACATTTAACTCTAACTCGACTACACCAGTACTGTCACAACAAAGTTATTTTTTTAAACCATTTTAAGGTTAGCTTCAGATTTAGGAAAAGTGAAATTAACAAAGTTATTTTTTTAAATTGGTAACCCTAAAGCAAAATTCTGGCTACGCCACTGTGAGGGCTATAGAGTAGTCGGTAAGAATGTTACCTAAAGAGAGACATACCTAAGGAGTAAAACTTTTCTTACCCCTAAGGGGGCTATGATATAATTTTACTTTTGACTTCAACCTAACTGCGTCACTAGGACACTAGGAGAGTAAAACCATTCGATTATATTACTAGCTAACCGTGGATCATATCATGCACTTACATTATCAACATTAGTTTGACAGCAGATGTCTTATGTATCTTTGATAATTTTAGAACTTTAATGTGATGGTTTGAGTACACTGAACTTCCTCTATTCTCCGTTCTCCTTTGATTACAGTGATGGTACCTCTTTGGAATCTGCCAAAAATCGACCCGGAATAAATCCGCCCAAATTGGTTCTTAATGGATGTAATCGTCGTTGAAGAATATTCTCAGGACGAATCCGTGATCTGTAGTAATAAAAATCAAAAGAAAATGGCCTTTTATAGCCCAAAAAATTACGAAAATGCCTTACAAAAATAAATTGCACCAAATCGGAGCTTAATGGACTTATCTTATGTGTAGAATAGGATCAATAGACTTTAAAATCGGCGGAGAATAGCCTCGGCCTGAATCCGTTATCTGTACCCTCCATAATCGAAAGAAAATGGTATTTCGGGAAAATAGCCCAAAATTTGTGATGGTACCCCTTTGGAATCAGTCAAAAATCGACCCGGAATAAATCAGCCTAAATTGGTTCTTAATGGACGTAATCGTCGTTGAAGAATAGTCTAAGTGCGAATCCGTGATCTGTAGCCTTCAAAATCCAAAGAAAATGGCTTTTCATCACCCAAAAAATTACAAAAATGCAATCCGAAAATAAATTGCTTCAAATCGAAGCTTAATGGACTTATCATATGTGGAGAATAGGATCAATAGACTTCAATATCGGTGTAAAATAGCCTCGTCCTAAACCCGTGATCTGTACCCTCCAGAATCGAAAGAAAATGGTATTTCGGGAAAATCGCCCAAAATCAGTGATGGTACCCCTTTGGAATCTGCCCAAAATCGACCCGGAATAAATCTGCCCAAATTGGTTCTTAATGGATGTAATCGTCATTGAAGAATAGTCTCAAGCCGAATTCGTGATCTGTAGTAATCAAAATCAAAAGAAAATGGTCTTTCGTCGCCCTAAAAATTACGAAAATGTCATACAAAAATAAATTGCCCCAAATCGGAGCTTAATAGACTTATCTTATGTGGAGAATAGGCTCAATACTCTTCAATATCGGTGGAGAATAGCCTCGGCCTGAATCGGTTATCTGTACCCTCTATAATCGAAAGAAAATGGAATTTCGGGAAAATCGCCCAAAATTTGTGATGGTACCCCTTTGGAATAAGTAAAAAATCGACCCTGAATAAATCCGGCCAAATTGGTTCATAATTGACGTAATCGTTCTGAAGAATAGTCTAAGGCCGAATCCGTGATCTGTAGCCTTCAAAATCAAAAAGAAAATGGCCTTTCATCACCCAAAAAATTACGAAAATGCCATCTGAAAATAAATTGCTTCAAATCGAAGCTTAATGGACTTATCATATGTGAAGAATAGGATCAATAGACTTCAATATCGGTGTAAAATAACCTCGTCCTAAATCCTTGATCTGTACCCTCCAGAATCGAAAGAAAATTGCATTTCGGGAAAATCGCCCAAAATCTGTGATGGTACCCCCTTTGGAATCTGCCCAAAATCAACCTGGAATAAATCAGCCCAAATTGGTTCTTAATGGATGTAATCGTCGTTGAAGAATAGTCTCAGGCCGAATCCGTGATCTGTAGCGATAAAATCCAAAGAAAATGGCATTTCATCGGCCAAAAAATTACGAAAATGTCATACAAAAATAAATTGCCCCATATAGGAGCTTAATGGACTTATCTTATGTGGAGAATAGGATCAATAGACTTCAATATCGGTAGAGAATAGCCTCGGCCTGAATCCGTTATCTGTACCCTCCATAATTGAAAGAAAATGGTATTTTGGGAAAAGCGCCCAAAATTTGTGATGGTACCCCTTTGGAATCAGTCAAAAATCGACCCGAAATAAATCCGCCCAAATTGGTTCATAATTGACGTAATCGTCGTTGAAGAATAGTCTAAGGCCGAATCCGTGATCTGTAGCCTTCAAAATCAAAAGAAAATGGCCTTTCATCACCCAAAAAATTACAAAAATGCCATCCGAAAATAAATTGCTTCAAATCGAAGCTTGATGGACTTATCATATGTGAAGAATAGGATCAATAGACTTCAATATCGATGTAAAATAACCTCGTCCTAAATCCTTGATCTGTACCCTCCAGAATCGAAAGAAAATTGCATTTCGGGAAAATCGCCCAAAATCTGTGATGGTACCCCCTTTGGAATCTGCCCAAAATCAACCTGGAATAAATCCGCCCAAATTGGTTCTTAATGGATGTAATCGTCGTTGAAGAATAGTCTCAGGCTGAATCCGTGATCTGTAGCGATAAAATCCAAAGAAAATGGCATTTCATCGGCCAAAAAATTACGAAAATGTCATACAAAAATAAATTGCCCCATATAGGAGCTTAATGGACTTATCTTATGTGGAGAATAGGATCAATAGACTTCAATATCGGTAGAGAATAGCCTCGGCCTGAATCCGTTATCTGTACCCTCCATAATTGAAAGAAAATGGTATTTCGGGAAAAGCGCCCAAAATTTGTGATGGTACCCCTTTGGAATCAGTCAAAAATCGACCCGAAATAAATCCGCCCAAATTGGTTCATAATTGACGTAATCGTCGTTGAAGAATAGTCTAAGGCCGAATCCGTGATCTGTAGCCTTCAAAATCAAAAGAAAATGGCCTTTCATCACCCAAAAAATTACGAAAATGCCATCCGAAAATAAATTGCTTCAAATCGAAGCTTGATGGACTTATCATATGTGAAGAATAGGATCAATAGACTTCAATATTGGTGTAAAATAACCTCGTCCTAAATCCTTGATCTGTACCCTCCAGAATCGAAAGAAAATTGCATTTCGGGAAAATCGCCCAAAATCTGTGATGGTACCCCTTTGGAATCTGCCCAAAATCAACCCGGAATAAATCCGCCCAAATTGGTTCTTATTGGATGTAATCGTCATTGAAGAATAGTCTCAAGCCGAATATGTGATATGTAGCATTCAAAATCCAAAGAAAATCGTCTTTCATCAATCAAAAAATTAAGAAAATGCCACTCAAAAATAAATTGCACCAAATCAGAGCTTAATGGACTTATCTTACGTGGAGAATAGGATCAATAAACTTTAATATTGGTGGAGAATAGCCTCGGCCTGAAAACGTGATCTATAATACCCTCCATAATCGAAAGAAAATGGCATTTCAGGAAAATCACCCAAAATTAGTGATGGTTCCTCTTTGGAATCAGTCAAAAATCGACCCGGAAAATCCCCCCAAATTGGTTCTTAATGGATGTAATCGTCGTTGAAGAATAGTCTCAGGCCGAATCCGTGATCTGTAGCGATAAAATCCAAAGAAAATGGCATTTCATCGGCCAAAAAATTACGAAAATGTCATACAAAAATAAATTGCCCCATATAGGAGCTTAATGGACTTATCTTATGTGGAGAATAGGATCAATAGACTTCAATATCGGTAGAGAATAGCCTCGGCCTGAATCCGTTATCTGTACGCTCCATAATTGAAAGAAAATGGTATTTCGGGAAAAGCGCCCAAAATATGTGATGGTACCCCTTTGGAATCAGTCAAAAATCGACCCGAAATAAATCCGCCCAAATTGGTTCATAATTGACGTAATCGTCGTTGAAGAATAGTCTAAGGCCGAATCCGTGATCAGTAGCCTTCAAAATCAAAAGAAAATGGCCTTTCATCACCCAAAAAATTACGAAAATGCCATCCGAAAATAAATTGCTTCAAATCGAAGCTTAATGGACTTATCATATGTGGAGAATAGGATTTATAGACTTCAATATCAGTGAAAAATAGCCTCGTCCTAAATCCGTGATCTGTACCCTCCAGAATCGAAAGAAAATGACATTTCGGGAAAATCGACCAAAATCTGTGATGGTACCCCTTTGGAATCTGCCCAAAATCGACTCGAAATAAATCTACCCAAATTGGTTCTTAATGGATGTAATCGTCGTTGAAGAATAGTCTCAGGCAGAATCCGTGATCTGTAGTAATCAAAATCTAAAGAAAATGGCCTTTCATTGCCCAAAAAATTACGATAATGAAATACAAAAATAAATTGCCCCAAATCGGAGCTTAATGGACTTATCTTATGTGGAGAATAGGATCAATAGACTTTAATATCGGTGGAGAATAGACTCGGCCTTAATTTGTTATCTGTACCCTCCATAATCGAAAGAAAATGGCATTTCGGTAAATTCGCCCAAAATATGTGATGGTACCCCTTTGGAATCTGCCAAAAATCGACCCAAAATAAATTCGCCCAAATTGGTTCTTAATGGACGTAATCGTCGTTGAAGAATAGTCTCAGGTCGAATCCGTTATCAGTAGCCTCCAAAATCCAAAGAAAATGCCCACATCACCCAAAAAATTTCGAAAATGCCATCCGAAAATAAATTGCACCAAATCAGAACTTAATGGACTTATCATATGTGGAGAATAGGATCAATAGAATTCAATATTGGTGGAAAATAGCCTCGGCCTGAATCCTTATATGTACCCTCTAAAATCGAAAGAAAATGGCATTTCTGGAAAATTGACCAAAATATGTGATGGTACCCCTTTGGAATCTGCCCAAAATCGACCCGGAATAAATCCGCCCAAATTGGTTCTTATTGGATGTAATCGTCATTGAAGAATAGTCTCAAGCCGAATATGTGATATGTAGCATTCAAAATCCAAAGAAAATCGTCTTTCATCAATCAAAAAATTAAGAAAATGCCACTCAAAAATAAATTGCACCAAATCAGAGCTTAATGGACTTATCTTACGTGGAGAATAGGATCAATAAACTTTAATATTGGTGGAGAATAGCCTCGGCCTGAAAACGTGATCTATAATACCCTCCATAATCGAAAGAAAATGGCATTTCAGGAAAATCACCCAAAATTAGTGATGGTTCCTCTTTGGAATCAGTCAAAAATCGTCCCGGAAAATCCCCCCAAATTGGTTCTTAATTTCGTCCCGGAAAATCCCCCCAAATTGGTTCTTAATTGGCGTAATCATCGTTGAAGAATAGTCTAAGGCCGAATCCGTGATCTGTAGCCTTCAAAATCCAAAGAAAATGGCCTTTCACCATCCGAAAAATTATGAAAATGTCATCCGAAAATAAATTGCTTCAAATCGAAGCTTAATGGACTTATCATATGTGGAAAATAGGATCAATACACTTCAATATCGGTGTAAAATAGCCTCGTCCTAAATCCGTGATCTCTACCCTCCACAATCGAAATAAAATGGTATTTCGGGAAAATCGACCAAAATTTGTGATGGTACCCATTTATCAGTCAAAAATCGACCCGGAATAATTAGCCCAAATTGGTTCATAATTGACGTAATCGTCGTTGAAGAATAGTCTAAGGCCGAATCCGTGATCTGTAGACTTCAAAATCAAATGAAAATGGCCTTTCATCACCCAAAAAATTACGAAAATGCCATCCGAAAATAAATTGCTTCAAATCGAAGCTTAATGGACTTATCATATGTGGAGAATAGGATCAATAGACTTTATTTTCGGTGGAGAATAGCCTCGTCCTGAATCCTGATCTATACCGTCCAGAAACGAAAGAAAATTGCATTTCGGGAAAATCGCCCAAAACCAGTGATGGTACTCCTTTGGAATCTGCCCAAAATCGACCCGGAATAAATCCGCCCAAATTGGTTCTTAATGGATGTAATCGTCGTTGAAGAATAGTCTCAGGCCGAATCCGTGATCTGTAGTAATCAAAATCTAAAGAAAATGGCCATTCATCGCCCAAAAAATTACGAAAATGCCATACAAAAATAAATTGCCCTAAATCGGAGCTTAATGGACTTATCTTATGTGGACAATAGGATCAATAGACTTTAATATCAGTGGAGAATAGCCTCGGCATGAATCCATTATCTGTACCCTCCCTAATCGAAAGAAAATGGCATTTCGGGAAAATCGCCCTAAATTTGTGATGGTACCTCTTTGGAATTAGGCAAAAATCGACCCGGAATAAATGCCCTCAAATTGGTTCTTAATTAAAGTAATCATGGTTGAGAAATAGTCTAAGGCCGAATCCGTGATCTGTAGCCTTCAAAATCCAAAGAAAATGGCCTTTCATCACCCAAAAAATAACGAAAATGACATCCGAAAATAAATTGCTTCTAATTGAAGCTAAATGGACTTATCATATGTGGCGAATAGGATCAATAGACTTCAATATCGGTGTAAAATAGCCTCGTCCTAAATCCGTGATCTGTACCCTCCAGAAACGAAAGAAAATGGCATATAGGGAAAATCGCCCAAAATCTGTGATGGTACCCCTTTGGAATCTTCCCAAAACCGACTCGGAATAAATCAGCCCAAATTGGTTCTTAATGGAAGTAATCATCGTTGAAGAATAGTCTCAGGGCGCATCTGTGATCTGTAGTAATCAAAATCCATAGAAAATGGCCTTTCATCGACCAAAAATTTGCGAAAATGCCATACAAAAATAAATTGCACCAAATCGAAGCTTAATAGACTTATCTTATGTGGAAAATAGGATCAATAGACATTAATATCGGTGGAGAATAGCCTCGGCCTGAATCCGTTATCTGTACCCTCCAGAATCGAAAGAAAATAGCATTTCGGGGAAATCGCCCAAAATATGTGATGGTACCCCTTTGGAATCTGCCAAAAATCGAACCGGAATAAATCCGCCCAAATTGGTTCTTAATGGACATAATCGTCGTTGAAGAATAGTCTGAGGCCGAATCCGTGATCAGTAGCCTTCAAAATCCAAAGAAAATGTCCTCTCACCACCCCAAAAATTACGAAAATGCCATCCGAAAATAAATTGCACCAAATCGGAGCTTAATGGACTTATCATATGTGGAGAATAGGATCAATAGAATTAAATATTGGTGGAAAATAGCCTCGGCCTGAATCCTGATCTGTACCCTCTAGAATCGAAAGAAAATGACATTTCGGGAAAATCGCCCAAAATCTATGATGGTACCCCTTTGGAATCTGCCTAAAATCGACCCGAATAAATACATCCAAATTGGTTCTTAATGGACGAAATCGTCGTTGAAGAATAGCCTCAGGGCGAATCCGTGATCTGTAGCCTTCAAAATCCAAAGAAAATGGCCTTTCATCGCCTAAAAAATTACGAAAATGTTATCCGAAAATAAATTCGCCCAAATCGGAGCTTAAGGACTTATCATCCGTGGAGAATAGTATCAGTGGACTTTATTATCGGTGGAGAATAGCCTCCTCCTGAATCTGTGATCTGTACCCTCTAGAATCGAAAGAAAATGGCATTTCGGGAAAATCGCCCAAAATCTGTGATAGTATCACTTTCGAATCTGCCCAAAATCGACCAGAAATAAATCCGCCCAAATTGGTTCTTAATGGACGTAATCGTCGTTGAAGAATAGCCTCAGGCCAAATCCGTGATCTGTAGCCTTCAAAATACAAAGAAAATGGCTTTTCATCGCCCAAATGATTACAGAAATGTCATGCGAAAATAAATTGCTTCAAATCGAAGCTTAATGGACTTATCATATGTGGAGAATATGATCAATAGACTTCAATATCGATAGAAAATAACCTCGGCCTGAATTTGGGATCTGTACCATATAGAATCGAAAAATAATGGCATTTCGGGAAAATCGCCCAAAATCTGTAATGGTACCCCTTATGAATCTGCCAAAAATTAACGGGGAATAAATCCGCCCAAATTTGTTCTTAATGGACGTAATCATCATTGAAGAAAAGCCTCAGGCCGAATCCATGATTTGTAACCATAAAAATCCAAAGAAAATGGCATTTTATCGCCCAAAAAATTACGAAATTGCCATCCCAAAATAAATTGCCCCAAATCGGAGCTTAATGGACTTATCATATGTGGAGAATAGGATCAATAGACTTTAATATCGACGGAGAAAAGCCTCGGCCTGAATCTGTGATCTGTACCCTCCAAAATCGAAAGAAAATGGCATTTCGGGAAAATTGCCCAAAATTTGCTATGGTACCCCTTTGGAATCTTCCAAAAATCAATCTGGAATAAATCCGCATAAATTGGTTCTTAATGGACGTAATCGTCGTTGAAGAATAGTCTCAGGCCGAATCCGTGATCTGTAGCCTTCAAAATCCAAAGAAAATGGCATTTCATCGCCCCAAAAATTACGAAAATGCCATCCAAAAATAAATTACCAAAAATCGGATCTTAATGGACTTATCATATGTGGAGAATAAGATCTATAGATTTTAATATCGGTGGAGAATAGCCTCGGCCTGAATTCGTGATCTGTACCCTCCAGAATCGAAAGAAAATGGCATTTCGGGAAAATCGCCCAAAATTTATGATGGTACCCCCTTTGGAATCTGCCAATAATCTACCCGGAATGAATCCGCCCAAATTGGTTCTTAATGGACGTAATCGTCGTTAAAGAATAATCTCAGGCAGAATCCGTGATCCGTAGCCTTCAAAACCCAAAGAAAATGGCCTTTCATCACCCAAAAATTATGAAAATGCCATCCGAAATTAAACTGCTTCAAATCGAAGCTTAATGGACTTATCATATTTGGAGAATAGGATCAATAGAGTTCAATGTTGGTGGAAAATAGCTTCGGCTTGAATCCGTGATATGTACCCTCCAGAATCGAAAGAAAATGGCATTTCGGGAAAATTGCCCAAATTTTGTGATGGTACCCCTTTAGAATCTGCCAAAAAACGATCCAGAATAAATCCGGCCAAATCGGTTCTTAATGGACGTAATCGTCGTTGAAGAATAGTCTCAGGCGGAATCCGTGATCTGTAGCCTTCAAAATCCATAGAAAATGGTATATCATCGCTCAAAAAATTACGAAAATACCATCAAAAAATAAATTACCAAAAATCGGAGCTTAATGGACTTATCATATGTGGAGAATAAGATCTATAGATTTTAATATCGGTGGAGAATAGCCTCGGCCTGAATTCGTGATCTGTACCCTCCGGAATAGAAAGAAAATGGCATTTCGGGAAAATCGCCCAAAATTTGTGATGGTACCCCTTTGGAATCTGCCAATAATCTACCCGGAATGAATCCGCCCAAATTGGTTCTTAATGGACGTAATCGTCGTTAAAGAATAATCTCAGGCAGAATCCTTGATCCGTAGCATTCAAAACCCAAAGAAAATGGCCTTTCATCACCCAAAAATTATGAAAATGCCATCCGAAATTAAACTGCTTCAAATCGAAGCTTAATGGACTTATCATATTTGGAGAATAGGATCAATAGAGTTCAATGTTGGTGGAAAATAGCTTCGGCTTGAATCCGTGATCTGTACCCTCCAGAATCGAAAGAAAATGGCATTTCGGGAAAATTGCCCAAATTTTGTGATGGTACCCCTTTGGAATCTGCCAAAAAATGATCCAGAATAAATCCGGCCAAATCGGTTCTTAATGGACGTAATGGTCGTTGAAGAATAGTCTCAGGCGGAATCCGTGATCTGTAGCCTTCAAAATCCAGAGAAAATGGTCGTTCATCGCCTAAAAAATTACGAAAATGCCATCCAAAAATAAATCTTCCAAAATCGGAGCTTAATGGACTTATCATATGTGGAGAATAGGATCTATAGACTTTGATATAGGTGGATAATAGCCTCGGCCTGAATTCGTGATCTGTACCCTCCAGAATCGAAAGAAAAGGGCATTTCGGGGAAATCGCCCGAAATCTGTGATGGTACCCCTTTGGAATCTGCCCAAAATCGACCCGAAATAAATCCGCCCAAATTGGTTCTTAATAGACGTTATCGTCGTTGAAGAATAGCCTCAGGCCCAATCCGTGATCTGTAGCAATCAAAGTCCAAAGAAAATGGCCTTTCATCGCCCATAAAATTTCGAAAATGCCATCGAAAAATAAATTGCCCCAAATTGGAGCTTAATAGACTTATCATATGTGGAGAATAGGATCAATAATCTTTAATATTTGTGGAGAATAGCCTCGGCCCGAATCCGTGATTTGTACCCTCCATAATCGATAGAAAATTGCATTTCAGGAAAATCGCCCTAAATTTGTGATGATACACCTTTGGAATCTGCCAAAAATCAATCCGGAATAAATCTGCCCAAATTGGATCTTAATGGACGTAATCGTCTTTGAATAATAGCCTCAGGCCGACTCCGTGATCTGTAGCCATCAAGATCCAAAGAAAATTGCCTTTCATCGCCCATAAAATTTCGAAAATGCCGTCGAAAAATAAATGGCCCCAAATTGGAGCTTAATAGACTTATCATATGTGGAGAATAGGATCAATAATCTTTAATATTTGTGGAGAATAGCCTCGGCCTGAATCCGTGATTTGTACCCTCCATAATCGATAGAAAATTGCATTTCAGGAAAATCGCCCTAAATTTGTGATGATACACCTTTGGAATCTGCCAAAAATCAATCCGGAATAAATCTGCCCAAATTGGATCTTAATGGACGTAATCGTCTTTGAATAATAGGCTCAGCCCGAATCAGTGATCTGCAGCCTTCAAAATCAAAGGAAAATGGCCTTTCATCACCCAAAGAATTACGAAAATGCAATCTGAAAATAAATTGCCCAAAATCGAAGCTTAATGGACTTATCATATGTGGAGAATAGGATCTATAGACTTTAATATCGGTGGAGAATAGCCTCGGCCTGATTCCGTGATATTTACGGTCCAGAATCAAAAGAAAATGGCATTTTGGGAAAATCGCCCAAAATTTGTGATGGTACCCCTTTGGAATCTGCCAAAAATCGACCCGGAATAAATCCCCCACAATCGGTTCTAAATGGACGTAATCGTCGTTAAAGAATAACCTCAGGCCGAATCCGTGATCTGTAGCGTTCAAAATCCAAAGAAAATGGCCTTTCATCGCCCAAAAAGTTAAGAAAATGCCATCCAAAAATAAATTGGCCCAAATCGGAGCTTAATGGACTTAACATCATTGGAGAATAGGATCAATCCACTTCATTATCAGTAGAGAATAGCTTCAGCCGGAATCCGTGATCTGTGCCCTCAAGAATCGAAAGAAAATGGCATTTCGGGAAATTTGCCCAAAATTTGTGATGGTACCCCTTTGGAATCTGCCAAAAATCTATCCGGAATAAATCCGCCTAAATCGGTTATTAATGGAAGTAATCATCGTTGAAAAATAGTCTCAAGCCGAATCCGTGATCTGTAGCCTTCAAAATCCAGAGAAAATGGCATTTCATCGCCCAAAAATTACGAAAATGCCATCCGAAATAAATTGTCCCAAATCGGAGCTTAATGGACTTATCATATGTAGAGAATAGGCTCAATGGACTTCATTTTCGGTGGAGAATAGCCTCGGCTTGAATCCACGATCGGTACCCTCCAGAATCGAAAGAAAATGGCATTTCGGGAATATCGCCCAAAACTTGTGATGGTACCCTTTTGGAATCTGCCCAAAATCGACCCGGAATAAATCCTCCCCAATCGGTTCTTAATGGACGTTATCGTATTTGAAGAATAGTCTCAGGCCGAATCTGTGATCTGTAGCCATAATATTAAAAGAAAATGACCTTTCATCGCCCAAAAAATTAAGAAAATGACCTTTCATCGCCCAAAATTGGCCCAAATCGGAGCTTAATGGACTTATCATCTGGGGAGAATAGGATCAATCCACATCATTATCGGTGGAGAATAACCTCGGCGTGAATCCGTGATCTGTACCCTCCAAAATCGAAAGAAAATGGCGTTTCCGGAAAATTGCCCAAAATCTGTGGTGGTAGCCCATCGGAATCTGCTCAAAATCGACCAGGCATAAATCCGCCCAAATTGGTTCTTAATGGACGTAGTCGTCGTTGAAGAATAGCCTCAAGCCGAATCCGTGATTTGTAACCATCAAAATCCAAAGAAAATGGCATTTCATCGCCCAAAAAATCAAGAAAATGCCATCCAAAAATAAATTGGCCCAAATCTGAGCTTAATGGACTTATCATCATTGGAGAATATGATCAATCCACATCATTATCGGTGGAGAATAGTCTCGGCCTGATTACGTTATCTGCACGCTCCAGAATCGAAAGAAAATGGCTTTTTGGGAAAATCGCCCAAATTTTGTGATGGTACCCCTATGGAATCTGCCAAATATCTACCCGGAATAAATCTGCCCCAATCGGTTCTAAAGGGACGTAATCATCGTTAAAGAATAGACTCAGGCCAAATCCGTGATTTGTAGCCTTCGAAATCCGAAGAAAATGGCCTTTCATCGCCCAAAAAATTAAGAAAATACCATCCAAAAATAAATTGACCCAAATCGGAGCTTAATGGACTTATCATCATTGGAGAATAGGATCAATCCACTTCATTATCAGTGGAGAATAGCTTCAGCCTAAATCCGTGATCTGTGCCTTCCAGAATAGAAAGAAAATGGCATTTCGGGAAATTTGCCATAAATATGTGATGACACCCCTTTGGAATCTGCCCAAAATCGACCAGGAATAAATTTGCCCAAATAGGTTCTTAATGGACGTAATCGTCGTTGAAGAATAGTCTCAAGCCGAATCAGTGATCTGTAGCCTTCAAAATACAAAGAAAATGGCCATTCATCGCCCAAAAAAGTACGAAAATGCCAACGAAAATAAATTGCTTCAAATCGAAGCTTAATGGACTTATCATATGTGGAGAATAGGATCAATAGACTTCAATATCGGTGGAAAATAGCCTCGGCCTGAATCCGTGATCTGTACCCTCCAGAATCGTAAGAAAATGGCATTTCAAGAAATTCGCCCAAAATCTGTGATGGTACCGTTTTGGAATCTGCCCAAAATCGACCCGGAATAAATCCGTCCAAATCGGTTCTTAATGGACGTAATCGTCTTTGAAGAATAGTCTCAGGCCGAATCTGTGATCTTTAGCCTTCAAATCCAAAGAAAATGGCCTTTCATCGCCCAAAAAATTACGACAATGCCATCCGAAAATAAATTGGTCCGAATCGGAGCTTAATGGACTTATCATCCGTGGAGAATAGGATCAATCCACATCATTATCGGTGGAGAATAGCCTCAGCCTGAATCCGTGATATGTACCCTCCAGAATCGAAAGAAAACGGCGTTTCAGCAAAATTGCCCAAAATCTGTGGTGGTACTCCTTTGGAATCTGCCCAAAATCGACCAGGCATAAATCCGCCGAAATTGTTTCTTAATGGACGTAGTCGTCGTTGAAGAATAGCCTCAGGGCGAATCCGTGATCTGTAGCCATCAAAATCAAAAGAAAATGACCTTTCATCGCCCTAAAAATTACGAAAGTGCCATCCAAAAATAAATTGCACCAAATCGGAGCTTAATGGATTTATCATCCATGGAGAATAGGATCAAGAGACTTTAATATCGGTGGAGAATAGTCTCGGCCTAAATTCGTGATCTGTACCCTCCAAAATCAATAGAAAATGGCTTTTCGGGAAAATCACCAAAAATATTTGATAGTACCCCTATAGAATCTGCCAAAAATTGAACCAGAATTAATCCGCCCCAATCGGTTCTTAATGGACTTAATCGTCGTTGAAGAATAGCCTCAGGCCGAATCCGTGATCTGTACCTTCAAAATCAAAAGAAAATGGCCTTTCATAGCCTAAAAAATTACGAAAATGCCATCCGAAAATAAATTGCCCCAAATTTGAGATTAATGGACTTATCATATGTGGAGAATAGGATCAATAGACTTTAATATCGTTGGAGAATAGCCACGGCCTGAATCCGTGATCTGTACCCTCCAGAATCGAAAGAAAATGGCATTTCGGGAAAATCCCCCAAAATTTTTGATGGTAACCCTTTGGAGTCTGACTAAAATCGACCAGGAATAAATCCGCCCAAATCGATTATTAACGACCGTAATCGTCGTTGAAGAATAGCCTCAGGCCAAATCCGTGATCTATAGCTTTCAAAATCCAAAGAAAATGGCCTTTCATCGCCCAAAAAATTAAGAAAATGTCATCCAAAAATAAATTGGCCCAAATCGGAGCTCAATTGACTTATCATCCATGGAGAATAGGATCAATCCACATCATTATCAGTGGAGAATAGCCTCGGCCCGAATCCGTGATTTGTACCCTCCAAAATCGAAAGAAAATGGCGTTTCGGGAAAATCACCCAAAATTTGTGATGGTACCCCTTTGGAATCTGCCAAAAATTGACCCGGAATAAATCCGCCCAAATTGTTTATTAATGAAAGTAATCGTTGTTGAACAATAGTCTCAGGCCAAATCCGTGATCTGCAGCCTTCAAAATCCAAAGAAAATGACCTCTCATCGCCCAAAAAATTACGTAAATCCCATACGAAAATAAAATGCCCCAAATTGGAGCTTAATGGACTTATCATATGTGGAGAATATGATCAATAGACTTAATATAAGTGGAGAAAAGTCTCAGCCTCAATCCGTGATCTGCGCCCTCAAGAATCGAAAGAAAATGGCATTTCGGAAAAATTTCCCAAAATCTCTTATGGTATCCCTTTGGAATCTGCCCAAAATGTACCTGGAATAAATCCTCCCAAATCGGTTCTTAACCGACGTAATCGTCGTTGAAGAATAGTCTCAGGCAGAATCAGTGATCTGTAGCCTTCAATATCCAAACAAAATTGCCTTTCATCCCCCAAAAAATTACGAAAATGCCATCCAAAAATAAACTGCCCCAAATCATAGCTTAATGGACTTATCATATACGGAGAATAGGATCAATAGACTTTAATATCGGTGGAGAATATCCTCGGCCTGAATTCGTGATATGTACGATCTACAATAGAAAGAAAATGGCATTTCGGGAAAATCGCCCAAAATTTGTGATGGTAACCCTATGGAATCTGCCAAAAATCGACCCGGAACATATCCGCCCAAATCAGTTCTTAATTGACGCAATCGTCGTTGAATTTTAGTTTCAGTCCGAATTCGTGATCTGAAGCCTTCAGAATCCAAGAAAATGGCATTTCAACGCCCAAAAAATTACGAAAATGCCATCCGAAAATAAATTACCCCAAATCGAAGCTTAGTGGACTTATCATATGTGGAGAATATGATCGATAGAATTCAATATTTGTGGAAAATAGCCTCTTCCTGAATCCTGATCTGTACCCTCCAGAATCGGAAGAAAATGGCATTTCGGGAAAATCGCCCAAAATTTGTGATGGTAACCCTATGGAATCTGCCAAAAATAGACCCGGAATAAATCCGCCCAAATCAGTTCTTAATTGACGCAATCGTCGTTGAAGTATAGTCTCAGTCCGAATCCGTGATCTGTAGCCTTCAGAATCCAACAAAATGACATTTCAACGCCCAAAAAATTACGAAAATGCCATCCGAAAATAAATTGCCCCAAATCGAAGCTTAGTGGACTTATCATATGTGGAGAATAGGATCAATAGAATTCAATATTGGTGGAAAATAGCCTCTGCCTGAATCCTGATCTGTACCCTCCAGAATCGAAAGAAAATGACATTTCGGGAAAATCGCCCAAAATCTGTGATGGTACCCCTTATAATCGACCCGGAATAAATCCGCCCAAATATATTCTTAATGGACGTAATCGTCGTAGAAGAATAGCCTCAGGCCGAATCCGTGATCTGTAGCGGTCAAAATCCAAAGAAAATGGCCTTTCATCGCCTAAAAATTACGAAAATGCCATCCAAAAATAAATTGCCCCAAATTAGAGCTCAATGGACTTATCATATGTGGAGAATAGAATCAATAAACTTTAATATC
The DNA here is from genome assembly GCA_946122785.1 of Linum tenue. Lineage (NCBI taxonomy): Eukaryota > Viridiplantae > Streptophyta > Magnoliopsida > Malpighiales > Linaceae > Linum > Linum tenue. The sequence goes on along the minus strand of CAMGYJ010000004.1, from coordinate 63,128,065 downwards.
GGTGGAGAATATCCTCGGCCTGAATAGGTGATTTGTACCTTCGAGAATCAAAAGAAAATGGCATTTCGGGAAAATAGCCAAAAATTTGTGACGGTACCCCTTTGTAATCTGCCCAAAATCGACCAGGAATAAATCCGCCCAAATCGTTTCTTAGTGAACGTAATTGTCGTTCAAGAATAGCCTCAAGCCAAATCCGTGATCTATAGCCTTCAAAATCCAATGAAAATGGATTTTCATGGCCCAAAAAATTAAGAAAATGCTATCCAAAAATAAATTGGCCCAAATCGGAGCTTGATGGACTTATCATATGTGGAGAATAGGATCAATAGACTTCAATGTCGGTGGAAAATAGCCTCCGCCTGGGTTTGTGATCTGTACCCTCCAGAATCGAAAGAAAATGGCATTTCGGGAAAATCGCCCAAAATCTATGATGGTACCTCTTATGAATCTGCCCAAAATTGACCCGGAATAAATCCGCTCATATTGGTTCTTAATGGACATAATCGTCGTTGAAGAATAGCCTCAGGCCGAATCCGTGATATGTAGCCATCAAAATCCAAAGAAAATGGCATTTCATCGCCCAAAAAATTACGAAAAATGCCATCCGAAAATAAATTGCTTCAAATCGAAGCTTAATGGACTGATAGACTTCAATATCGGTGGAAAATAGGATCAATAGACTTCAATATCGGTGGAAAATAGCCTCGGCCTGAATCCGTGATCTGTACACTCCAAAATCGAAAGAAAATGGCTTTTCAGGATAATCTCGCAAAATCTATGATGGCACCCCTTTGGAATCTACCCAAAATCGACCAGGAATAAATCCGCCCAACTTGGTTCTTAATGGACGTAATATTCGTTGAAGAATAGCCTCAAGCCGAATCCGTGATCTGTAGCCTTCAAAATACTAAGAAAATGGCATTTCATCACCCAAAAAATTACGAAAATGTCATCCGAAAATACATTGCTTCAAATCGAAGCTTAATGAACTTATCATATGTGGAGAATAGGATCAATAGAATTCAATATTGGTGGAAAATAGCCTCTGCCAGAATCCTGATCTGTACCCTCCAGAATCGAAAGAAAATGGCATTTCGGGAAAATCGCCCAAAATCTTTGATGGTACCCTTTTGGAATCTGCCCAAAATCGACCCAAAATAAATCCGCCCCAATTGGTTCTTAATGGACGTAACGGTCGTTGAAGAATAGACTCAAGCCGAATCCTCGATCTGTAGCCTTCAAAGTCCAAAGAAAATGGCCATTCATCGCCCAAAAAATTAAGAAAATACCATCCAAAAGGGATACCATCACAGATTTCGGGCGATTTTTCTAAAATGTCATTTTCTTTTGATTATGGAGGCTACAGATCACGGATTCTGCTCGAGGCTATTCTCCACCGATAATAAAGTCTATTGATCCTATTCTGCGCCGATGATTAAGTCAATTGAGCACCGAATTCGGCCAATATACTATGAGATGGCATTTTCGTAATTATTTGAACAATTTTTTTCGAAAGGCCATTTTCCTTGGATTTTGAAGGATAAAGATGGTGGATTCGGACTGAGGCTATTCATCAACGACGATTAAGTCCATATAGGGCCAATTTGGGCGGATTTCTTCCGGGTCCATTTTTGGCAGACTCCAAATGGGTATTCATCACAGATTTCAGGCGATTTTTGCGAAATGCCATTTTCTTTCGATTTTTGAGGCTACAGATCACGGATTCGGCTGGAGGCTGTTCTCCACCGATAAGAAAGTCTATTGTTCCTATTCTGCCCCGATGATTAAGTCAATTAAGCACCGAATTTGGCCAATATATTTTGGGATGGCATTTTCGTAATTATTTGAGCAATTTTTTTCGAAAGGCCATTTTCCTTGGATTTTGAAGGATAAAGATGATGGATTCGGCCTGAGGCTATTCTTCAACGACAATTAAGTCCATCCAGGGACAATTTGGGCGAATTTCTTCCTGGTCCATTTTTGGCAAACTCCAAAGGTGTACCATCACAGATTTCGGGCGATTTTTCCGAAATGTCATTTTCTTTCTTTTTTGGAGGCTACAGATCACGGATTCGACTCGAGGCTATTCTTCACCGATAATAAAGTCTATTGATCCTATTATGCGCCAATGATTAAGTCAATTAAGCACCGAATTGGGCCAATATATTTTGGGATGGCATTTCCGTAATTATATGAGCAATTTTTTTCGAAAGACCATTTTCCTTGGATTTAGAAGGATAAAGATGGTGGATTCGGCCTGAGGCTATTCTTCAAAGACGATTAAGTCCATCCAGTGACAATTTGGGCGAATTTCTTCCGGGTCCATTTTTGGCAAACTCCAAAGGTGTACCATCACAAAGTTCGGGCGATTTTTCCGAAATGTCATTTTCTTTCTTTTTTGGAGGCTACAGATCACGGATTCGGCTCGCGGCTATTCTCACCGATAATAAAGTCTATTGATCCTATTATGCGCGGATGATTAAGTCAATTAAGCACCGAATTGGGCCAATATATTTTGGGATGGTATTTTCGTAATTATTTGAGCAATTATTTTCCAAAGGCCATTTTCCTTGGATTTTGATGGATAAAGATGGTGGATTCGGCCTGAGGCTATTCTTCAATGACGATTAAGTCCATCCAGGCCAATTTGAGCGGATTTCTTCCGGGTCCATTTTTGGCAGACTCCAAAGGGGTAACATCACAGATTTCGGGCGATTTTTCCGAAATGCCATTTTCTTTCGATTTTGGAGGCAACAGATCACGGATTCGGCTCAAGGCTATTCTCCACCGATAATAAAATCTATTGATCCAATTCTGTGCCGATGAATAAGTCAATTAATTACAGAATTGGGCCAATCTAGTTTGGGATGACATTTTCGTAATTATTTGAGCAATTTTTTTCGAAAGGCCATTTTCCTTTGATTTTGAAGGATAAAGATGGTGGATTCAGCCTGAGGCTATTCTTCAACGACGATTAAGTCCATCCAGGGCCAATTTGGGCGGATTTCTACTAGGTCCATTTTTGGGAGAATCCAAAGGGGTACCATCACAAATTTCTGGCGATTTTTTTTCGAAATGCCATTTTCTTCGATTTTCGAGACTACAGATCACGGATTTGGCTCGAGGCTATTCTCCACAGATAATAAAGTCTATTGATCCTATTATGCGCCGATGATTAAGTCAATTAAGCACTGAATTGAGCCAATATATTTTGGGATGGCATTTTCGTAATTATTTGATCAATTTTTTTCGAAAAGCCATTTTACTTGGATTTTGAAGGAAAAAGATGGTGGATTCGGCCTGAGGCTATTCTTCAACGACGATTAAGTCCATCCAGTTCCAATTTGGGCGGATTTCTTCCGGGTCCATTTTTGGCAGACTCCAAAGGGGTACCATCAAAGATTTCGGGCGATATTTTCGAAATGTTATTTTCTTTCAATTTTGGAGGCTACAGATCACGGATTAGGCTCGAGGCTATTCAACACCGATAATAAAGTCTATTGATCCTATTTTGCGTCGATGATTAAGTCAATTAGGCACCGAATTGGGCCAATATATTTTGGGATGGCATTTTCGTAATTATTTGAGCAATTTTTTCGAAATGCCATTTTTCTTTGATTTTGAAGTATAAAGATGGTGGATTCAGCCTCAACGACGATTAAGTCCATCCAGGGTCAATTTGTGCGGATTTCTTCCGGCTCCATTTTTGGCAGACTCCGAGTGGTACCATCACAGATTTCGGGCGATTTTTCCGAAATGCTATTTTCTTTCGATTTTGGAGGCTACAGATCACGTATTTGGCTCGAGACTATTCTCCACCTATAATAAAGTCTATTGATCCTATTCTGCGTCGATGATTAAGTCAATTAAGCAAAGAATTGGGCCAATATATTTTGGGATGGCATTTTCGTAATTATTTGAGCAATTTTTTTCGAAAGGCCATTTTTCTTGGATTTTGAAGGATAAAAATGGTGGAATCATCCTGAGGCTATTCTTCAACGACGATTAAGTCCATCCAGGGCCAATATGGGCGGATTTCTTCCGGGTCCATATTTCGCAGATTCCAAAGGGGTAACATCACAGATTTCGGGGGATTTTTTCGAAATGCTATTTTCTATTGATTTTGGAGGCTACAGATCACGGATTCAGCTTGATGCTGTTCTCGACCGATAATAAAGTCTATTGATCCTATTCTGCGCCGATGATTAAGTCAATTAAGCACCGAATTGGGCCAATATATTTTGGGATGGCATTTTCTTAATTATTTGAGCAATTGTTTTCGAAAGGCCAATTTCCTTGGATTTTGAAGGATAAAGATGGTGGATTCGGCCTGAGGCTATTCTTCAACGACGATTAAGTTCATCCAGGGCCTATTTGGGCGGGTTTCTTCCGGGTCCATTTTTGGCAGACTCCAAAGGGGTACCATCACAGATTTCGGGAAAGATTTCTGAAATGCCATTTCTTTCGATTTTGGAGGCTAAAGATCACGGATTCGTCTCTCGGCTGTTCTGCACCGATAATATAGACTATTGATCCTATTCTGCGCCGAAGATTAAGTCAATTAAGCACCGAATTGGGCCAATATATTTTGGGATGGCATTTTCGTAATTATTTGATCAATTTTTTTCGAAAGGCCATTTTCCTTGGATTTTGAAGGATAAAGATGGTGGATTCGGCCTGAGGCTATTCTTCAACGACGATTAAGTTCATCCAGGTCCAATTTGGGCGGATTTCTTCCGGGTCCATTTTTGGCAGACTCCAAAAGGTAACATCACAGATTTCGGGCGATTTTTCCGAAATGGCATTTTCTTTCGATTTTGGACGCTAAAGATCACGGATTTGGCTGGAGGCTGTTCTCCACCGATATTAAAGTCTATTGATCCTATTCTACGCAGATGATTAAGTGAATTAAGCACCGAATTGGGCCAATATATTTTGGGATGGCATTTTCGTAATTATTTGAGCCATTTTTTTCGAAAGGCCAATTTCCTTGGATTTTGAAGGATAAAGATGGTGGATTCGGCCTGAGGCTATTCTTCAACGACGATTAAGTCCATCCAGGTCCAATTTGGGCGGATTTCTTCCGGGTCCATTTTTGGCAGACTCCAAAGGGGTACCATCACAGATTTTGGGCAATTTTTCCGAAATGTCATTTTCTTTCGATTTTGGACGCTAAAGATCATGGATTAGGCTCGAGGCCATTCTCCACCGATAATTAAGTCTATAGATCCTATTCTGCGCCGATGATTAAGTCAATTAAGCACCGAATTGGGCCAATATATTTTGGCATTGCATTTTCGTAATTATCTGAGCAATTTTTTTCGAAAGACCATTTTCCTTGGATTTTGAAGGATAAAGATGGTGGATTCGGCCATAGGCTATTCTTCAACGACGATTAAGTCCATACATGGCTAATTTGGGCGGATTTCTTCCGGGTCCATTTTTGGCAGACTCCAAAGGGGGTACCATCACAGATTTCGGGCGATTTTTCCGAAATACTATTTTCTCTTAATTTTTGGAGGCGACAGATCACGGATTCTGATCGAGGCTGTTCTCCACCCATAATAAAGTCTACTGATCCTATTCTGCCCCGATGATTAAGTCAATTAAGCACCGAATTGGGCCAATATATTATGGGATGGCATTTTCGTAATTATTTGAGCAATTTTTTTCGAAAGGCCATTTTTCTTGAGTTTTGAAGGATAAAGATGGTGGATTCAGCCTGAGGCTGTTCTTGAAAGACGATTAAGTCCATCCATGGCCAATTTGGGCGGATATCTTCCTGATCCATTTTTGGCAGACTCCAAAGGGGTACCATCACAGATTTCGGGCGATATTTCTGAAATGTTATTTTCTTTCGATTTTGGAGGCTATAGATCACGGATTCGACTCGAGTCTATTCTCCACCGATAATAAAGTCTATTGATCCTATTCTGCGCCGATGATTAAGTCAATTAGGCACCTAATTTCGTCAATATATTTTGGGATGACATTTTCGTAATTATTTGAGCAATTTTTTTCGAAATGCAATTTTCTTTGATTTTGAAGGATAAAGATGGTGGATTCGGCCTGAGGCTATTCTTCAACGACGATTAAGTCCATCCAGGGCCAATTTGTGCGGATTTCTTCCAGGTCCATTTTTGGCAAACTCCAAAGGGGTACCATCACAGATTTCGGGCGATTTTTCCGAAATGCCATTTTCTTTCTATTTTGGAGGCTACAAATCACGGATTCGGCTCGAGGCTGTTCTCCACCGATAATAAAGTCTATTGATCCTATTCTGCGTCGATGATTAAGTCAATTAGGCACCGAATTGGGCCAATGTATTTTGGGATGGCATTTTCGTAATTATTTGAGCAATTTTTTCGAAATGCCATTTTTCTTTGATTTTGAAGGATAAAGATGGTGGATTCGGCCTGAGGTTATTCTTCAACGACTATTAAGTCCATCCATGGCCAATTTGGGTGGATTTCTTCCGGGTCCATTTTTGGCAGACTCCGAAGGGGTACCATCACAGATTTCGAGCGATTTTTCCGAAATGCTATTTTCTTTCGATTTTGGAGGCTACAGATCACGTATTCGGCTCGAGACTATTCTCCACCAATAATAAAATCTATTGATCCTATTCTGCGTCGATGATTAAGTCAATTAAGCAAAGAATTGGGCCAATATATTTTAGGATGGCATTTTCGTAATTATTTAGGCAATTTTTTTCGAAAGGCCATTTTTCTTGGATTTTGAAGGATAAAAATGGTGGAATCGGCATGAGGCTATTCTTCAACGACGATTAAGTCCATCCACGGCCAATATGGGTGGATTTCTTCCGGGTCCATTTTTGGCAGACTCCAAACGGGTACCATCACAGATTTCGGGCGATTTTTCCGAAATGCTATTTTGTTTTTATTTTGGAGGCTACATATCACGGATTCAGCTCGATGCTGTTCTCCACCGATAATAAAGTCTATTGATCCTATTCTGCGCCGATGATTAAGTCAATTAAGCACCGAATTGGGCCAATATATTTCGGGATGGCATTTTCGTAATTATTTGAGCAATTTTTTTCGAAAGGCCAATTTTCTTGGATTTTGAAGGATAAAGATGGTGGATTCGGCCTGAGGCTATTCTTCAACGACGATTAAGTTATTCCAGGACCAATTTGGGTGGGTTTCTTCCGGGTCCATTTTTGGCAGACTCCAAAGGGGTACCATCACAAATTTCGGGCAATATTTCCGAAATGTCATTTTCTTTCGATTTTGGAAGCTAAAGATCATGGATTCGGCTCGAGGGTATTCTCCACCGATAATAAAGTCTAATGATCCTATTCTGCCCCGATGATTAAGTCAATTAAGCACCGAATTGGGCCAATATATTATGGGATGGCATTTCCGTAATTATTTGAGCAATTTTTTTCGAAAGGCCATTTTTCTTGAGTTTTGAAGGATAAAGATGGTGGATTCAGCCTGAGGCTGTTCTTGAAAGACGATTAAGTCCATCCATGGCCAATTTGGGCGGATATCTTCCTGATCCATTTTTGGCAGACTCCAAAGGGGTACCATCACAGATTTCGGGCGATATTTCTGAAATGTTATTTTCTTTCGATTTTGGAGGCTATAGATCACGGATTCGACTCGAGTCTATTCTCCACCGATAATAAAGTCTATTGATCCTATTCTGCGCCGATGATTAAGTCAATTAGGCACCTAATTTCGTCAATATATTTTGGGATGACATTTTCGTAATTATTTGAGCAATTTTTTTCGAAATGCAATTTTCTTTGATTTTGAAGGATAAAGATGGTGGATTCGGCCTGAGGCTATTCTTCAACGACGATTAAGTCCATCCAGGGCCAATTTGGGCGGATTTCTTCCGAGTCCATTTTTGCAGACTCCAAAGGGGACCATCACAGATTTCGAGCGATTTTTCCGAAAAGTTATTTTCTTTCGATTCTGGAGGCTACGGATCACGGATTCGGCTCGAGGCTATTCTCCATCGATAATAAAGTCTTTTAATCCTATTCAGCGCCGATGATTATGTCAATTAAGCACCGAATTGGGCTAATATATTTTGGGATGGCATTTTCGTAATTATTTGAGCAATTTTTTTCGAAAAGGCCATTTTCCTTTGATTTTGAAGGATAAAGATGGTGGATTCGACCTGAGGCTATTCTTCGACGACAATTAAGTCCATCCATGGCCAATATGTGCGGATTTCTTCCGGGTCCATTTTTGGCAGACTCCAAAGGGGTACCATCACAGATTTCGGGCGATTTTTCCAAAATGCCATTTTCATTCGATTTTGGATGCTACAGATCACGGATTCGGCTTGAGGTTGTTCTGCACCGATAATAAAGTCTATTGATTCTATTCTGCGCCGATGATTAAGTCAATTAAGCACCGAATAGGGCCAATATATTTTGGGATGGCATTTTCGTAATTATTTGAGCAATTTTTTTCGAAAGGCCATTATCCTTGGATTTTGAAGGATAAAGATGGTGGATTCGGCCTGAGGCTATTTTTCAACGACGATTAAGTCCATTCAAGTCCAATTTGGGCGGATTTCTTCCCGGTCCATTTTTGGCAGACTCCAAAGGGGTACCATCACAGATTTCGGGCAATATTTCCGAAATGTCATTTTTTTCGATTTTGGACGCTTAAGATCATGGATTCGGCTCGAGGGTATTCTCCATCGATAATAAAGTCTAATGATCCTATTCTGCGCCGATGATTAAGTCAATTAAGCACCGAATTGGGCCAATATATTTTGGGATGGCATTTTTGTAATTATTTGGGCAATTGTTTTAGAAAGGCCATTTTCCTGGATTTTGAAGGATAAAGACGGTGGATTCGGCCTGAGGCTATTCATCAACGACGATTAAGTCCATCCAGGGCCAATTTTGGCGGATTTCTTTCGGGTCCATTTTTGGCAGACTCGAAAGGGTACCATCACAGATTTCGGGCGATTTTTCCGAAATGCCATTTTCTTTCGATTTTGGAGGCTACAGATCACGGATTCGGCTCGAGGATGTTCTCCACCGATAATATAGTCTATTGATCCTATTCTGCGTCGATGATTAAGTCAATTAAGCACCGAATTGGACCATTATATTTTGGGAAGACATTTTCGTAATTATTTGAGCAATTTTTTTCGAAAGGCCATTTTTCTTGGATTTTGAAGAATACAGATGGTCGAATCGGCCTGAGGCTATTCTTCAACGACGATTAAGTCCATCCAGGGCCAATAAGGGCGGATTTCTTCCGGGTCCATTTTTGGCAGACTCCAAAAGGGTACCATCACAGATTTCGGGCGATTTTTCCGAAATGCTATTTTCTTTTGATTTTGGAGGCTACAGATCACGGATTCAGCTCGATGCTGTTCTCCACCGATAATAAAGTCTATTGATCCTATTCTGCGCCGATGATTAAGTCAATTAAGCACCGAATTGGGCCAATATATTTTGGGATGGCATTTTCGTAATTATTTGAGCAATTTTTTTCGAAAGGCCAATTTTATTAGATTTTGAAGGATAAGGATGGTGGATTCGGCCTGAGGCTATTCTTTAACGACGATTAAGTTCATCCAGGGCCAATTTGGGCGGGTTTCTTCCGGGTCCATTTTTGGCAGACTCTAAAGTGGTACCATCACAGATTTCACGCGATTTTTACGAAATGCCATTTCTTTCGATTTTGGAGGTTAAACATCACGGATTTGGCTCTCGGCTGTTCTCCACCTATAATAAAGTCTATTGATCCTATTCTGTGCCGATGATAAATTCAATTAAGCACTGAATTGGGCCAATATATTTTGGAATGGCATTTTCGTAATTATTTGAGCAATTTTTTTCGAAATGCTATTTTCTTTGATTTTGAAGGATAAAGATGGTGGATTCGGCCTGAGGAATTCAACAACGATTAAGTCCATCCAGGGCCAATTTGTGTGGATTTCTTCCAGGTCCATTTTTGGCATACTCCAAAGGGGTACCATCACAGATTTTGGGCGATTTTTCCGAAATGCCATTTTCTTTCGATTTTGGAGGCTACAGATCACGGATTTGGCTCGAGGCTGTTCTCCACCGATAATAAAGTCTATTGATCCTATTCTGCGTCGATGATTAAGTCAATTAAGCACCGAATTGGACCAATATATTTTGGAATGGCATTTTCGTAATTATTTGAGCAATTTTTTTCGAAATGCTATTTTCTTTGATTTTGAAGGATAAAGATGGTGGATTCGGCCTGAGGTTATTCTTCAACGACTATTAAGTCCATCCATGGCCAATTTGGGTGGATTTTTTCCGGGTCCATTTTTGGCAGACTCCGAAGGGGTACCATCAAAGATTTCGAGCGATTTTTCCGAAATGCTATTTTCTTTCGATTTTGGAGGCTACAGATCACGTATTCGGCTGGAGACTATTCTCCACCAATAATAAAATCTATTGATCCTATTCTGCGTCGATGATTAAGTCAATTAAGCAAAGAATTGGGCCAATATATTTTAGGATGGCATTTTCGTAATTATTTGAGCAATTTTTTTCGAAAGGCCATTTTTCTTGGATTTTGAAGGATAAAAATGGTGGAATCGGCCTGAGGCTATTCTTCAACGACGATTAAGTCCATCCAGGGCCAATATGGGCGGATTTCTTCCGGGTCCATTTTTGGCAGACTCCAAACGGGTACCATCACAGATTTCGGGCGATTTTTCCGAAATGCTATTTTGTTTTTATTTTGGAGGCTACATATCACGGATTCAGCTCGATGCTGTTCTCCACCGATAATAAAGTCTATTGATCCTATTCTGCGCCGATGATTAAGTCAATTAAGCACCGAATTCGGCCAATATATTTCGGGATGGCATTTTCGTAATTATTTGAGCAATTTTTTTCGAAAGGCCAATTTTCTTGGATTTTGAAGGATAAAGATGGTGGATTCGGCCTGAGGCTATTCTTCAACGACGATTAAGTTAATCCAGGACCAATTTGGGCGGGTTTCTTCCGGGTCCATTTTTGGCAGACTCCAAAGGGGTACCATCACAGATTTCGGGCGATTTTTACGAAATGCCATTTCTTTCGATTTTGGAGGCTAAAGATCCCGGATTCGGCTCTCGGCTGTTCTCCACCTATAATAAAGTCTATTGATCCTATTCTGCGCCGATGATTAAGTCAATTAAGCACCGAATAGGGCCAATATATTTTGGGATGGCATTTTCGTAATTATTTGAGCAATTTTTTTTCGAAAGGCCATTATCCTTGGATTTTGAAGGATAAAGATGGTGGATTCGGCCTGAGGCTATTTTTCAACGACGATTAAGTCCATTCAAGTCCAATTTGGGCGGATTTCTTCCCGGTCCATTTTTGGCAGACTCCAAAGGGGTACCATCACAGATTTCGGGCAATATTTCCGAAATGTCATTTTCTTTCGATTTTGGACGCTAAAGATCATGGATTCGGCTCGAGGGTATTCTCCACTGATAATAAAGTCTAATGATCCTATTCTGCGCCGATGATTAAGTCAATTAAGAACCGAATTGGGCCACTATATTTTGGAATGGCATTTTCGTAATTATTTGGGCAATTGTTTTAGAAAGGCCATTTTCCTGGATTTTGAAGGATAAAGACGGTGGATTCGGCCTGAGGCTATTCATCAACGACGATTAAGTCCATCCAGGGCCAATTTTGGCGGATATCTTTCGGGTCCATTTTTGGCAGACTCCAAAGGGGTACCATCACAGATTTCAGGCGATTTTTCCGAAATGCCATTTTCTTTTGATTTTGGAGGCTACAGATTACGGATTCGGCTCGAGGCAGTTCTCCACCGATAATAAAGTCTATTGATCCTATTCTGCGCCGATGATTAAGTCAATTATGCACCGAATTGGGCCAATATATTTTGGGATGGCATTTTCGTAATTATTTGAGCAATTTTTTTCGAAAGGCCATTTTCCTTGGATTTTGAAGGATAAAGACGGTGGATTCGGCATGAGGCTATTCTTCAACGACGATTAAGTCCATCCAGGGCCAATTTGGGCGGATTTCTTCCGAGTCCATTTTTGCAGACTCAAAGGGGTACCATCAAAGATTTCGAGCGATTTTTCCGAAAAGTTATTTTCTTTCGATTCTGGAGGCTACAGATCACGGATTCGGCTCGAGGCTATTCTCCATCGATAATAAAGTCTTTTAATCCTATTCAGCGCCGATGATTATGTCAATTAAGCACCGAATTGGGCTAATATATTTTGGGATGGCATTTTCGTAATTATATGAGCAATTTTTTTCGAAAAGGCCATTTTCCTTTGATTTTGAAGGATAAAGATGGTGGATTCGGCCTGAGGCTATTCTACGACGACAATTAAGTCCATCCATGGCCAATATGTGCGGATTTCTTCCGGGTCCATTTTTGGCAGACTCCAAAGGGGTACCATCACAGATTTCGGGCGATTTTTCCAAAATGCCATTTCCATTCGATTTTGGATGCTACAGATCACGGATTCGGCTCGAGGTTGTTCTGCACCAATAATAAAGTCTATTGATTCTATTCTGCGCCGATGATTAAGTCAATTAAGCACCGAATAGGGCCAATATATTTTGGGATGGCATTTTCGTAATTATTTGAGCAATTTTTTTCGAAAGGCCATTTTTCTTGGATTTTGAAGAATACAGATGGTCGAATCGGCCTGAGGCTATTCTTCAACGACTATTAAGTCCATCCAGGGCCAATAAGGGCGGATTTCTTCCGGGTCCATTTTTGGCAGACTCCAAAAGGGTACCATCACAGATTTCGGGCGATTTTTCCGAAATGCTATTTTCTTTTGATTTTGGAGGCTACAGATCACGGATTCAGCTCGATGCTGTTCTCCACCGATAATAAAGTCTATTGATCCTATTCTGCGCCGATGATTAAGTCAATTAAGCACCGAATTGGGCCAATATATTTTGGGATGGCATTTTCGTAATTATTTGAGCAATTTTTTTCGAAATGCTATTTTCTTTGATTTTGAAGGATAAAGATGGTGGATTCGGCCTGAGGCTATTCTTTAACGACGATTAAGTTCATCCTGGGCCAATTTGGGCGGGTTTCTTCCGGGTCCATTTTTGGCAGACTCCAAAGTGGTACCATCACAGATTTCACGCGATTTTTACGAAATGCCATTTCTTTCGATTTTGGAGGCTAAAGATCCCGGATTCGGCTCTCGGCTGTTCTCCACCTATAATAAAGTCTATTGATCCTATTCTGCGCCGATGATTAAGTCAATTAAGCACCGAATAGGGACAATATATTTTGGGATGGCATTTTCGTAATTATTTGAGCAATTTTTTTCGAAAGGCCATTATCCTTGGATTTTGAAGGATAAAGATGGTGGATTCGGCCTGAGGCTATTTTTCAAAGACGATTAAGTCCATTCAAGTCCAATTTGGGCGGATTTCTTCCCGGTCCATTTTTGGCAGACTCCAAAGGGGTACCATCACAGATTTCGGGCAATATTTCCGAAATGTCATTTTCTTTCGATTTTGGACGCTAAAGATCATGGATTCGGCTCGAGGGTATTCTCCACCGATAATAAAGTCTAATGATCCTATTCTGCGCCGATGATTAAGTCAATTAAGCACCGAATTGGGCTAATATATTTTGGGATGGCATTTTCGTAATTATTTGGGCAATTGTTTTAGAAAGGCCATTTTCCTGGATTTTGAAGGATAAAGACGGTGGATTCGGCCTGAGGCTATTCATCAACGACGATTAAGTCCATCCAGGGCCAATTTTGGCGGATTTCTTTCGGGTCCATTTTTGGCAGACTCCAAAGGGGTACCATCACAGATTTCAGTCGATTTTTTCGAAATGCCATTTTCTTTTGATTTTGGAGGCTACAGATTACGGATTCGGCTCGAGGCTGTTCTCCACCGATAATAAAGTCTATTGATCCTATTCTGCGCCGATGATTAAGTCAATTATGCACCGAATTGGGCCAATATATTTTGGGATGGCATTTTCGTAATTATTTGAGCAATTTTTTTCGAAAGGCCATTTTCCTTGGATTTTGAAGGATAAAGACGGTGGATTCGGCATGAGGCTATTCTTCAACGACGATTAAGTCCATCCAGGGCCAATTTGGGCGGATTTCTTCCGAGTCCATTTTTGCAGACTCAAAGGGGTACCATCACAGATTTCGAACGATTTTTCCGAAAAGTTATTTTCTTTCGATTCTGGAGGCTACAGATCACGGATTCGGCTCGAGGCTATTCTCCATCGATAATAAAGTCTTTTAATCCTATTCAGCTTCGATGATTATGTCAATTAAGCACCGAATTGGGCTAATATATTTTGGGATGGCATTTTCGTAATTATTTGAGCAATTTTTTTCGAAAACGCCATTTTCCTTTGATTTTGAAGGATAAAGATGGTGGATTCGGCCTGAGGCTATTCTACGACGACAATTAAGTCCATCCATGGCCAATATGTGCGGATTTCTTCCGGGTCCATTTTTGGCAGACTCCAAAGGGGTACCATCACAGATTTCGGGCGATTTTTCCAAAATGCCATTTTCATTCGATTTTGGATGCTACAGATCACGGATTCGGCTCGAGGTTGTTCTGCACCGATAATAAAGTCTATTGATTCTATTCTGCGCCGATGATTAAGTCAATTAAGCACCGAATAGGGCCAATATATTTTGGGATGGCATTTTCGTAATTATTTGAGCAATTTTTTTCGAAAGGCCATTTTTCTTGGATTTTGAAGAATACAGATGGTCGAATCGGCCTGAGGCTATTCTTTAACGACGATTAAGTTCATCCAGGGCCAATTTGGGCGGGTTTCTTCCGGGTCCATTTTTGGCAGACTCAGAAGTGGTACCATCACAGATTTCACGCGATTTTTACGAAATGCCATTTCTTTCGATTTTGGAGGCTAAACATCACGGATTTGGCTCTCGGCTGTTGTCCACCTATAATAAAGTCTATTGATCCTATTCTGTGCCGATGATAAATTCGATTAAGCACTGAATTGGGCCAATATATTTTGGAATGACATTTTCGTAATTATTTGAGCAATTTTTTTCGAAATGCTATTTTCTTTGATTTTGAAGGATAAAGATGGTGGATTCGGCCTGAGGCTATTCTTCAACGACGATTAAGTCCATCCAGGGCCAATTTGTGTGGATTTCTTCCAGGTCCATTTTTGGCAGACTCCAAAGGGGTACCATCACAGATTTCGGGCGATTTTTCCGAAATGCCATTTTCTTTCGATTTTGGAGGCAACAGATCACGGATTTGGCTCGAGGCTGTTCTCCACCGATAATAAAGTCTATTGATCCTATTCTGCGTCGATGATTAAGTCAATTAAGCACCGAATTGGACCATTATATTTTGGGATGACATTTTCGTAATTATTTGAGCAATTTTTTTCTAAAGGCCATTTTCCTTGGATTTTGAAGGATAAAGATGGTGGATTCGGCCTGACGCTATTCTTCAACGACGATTAAGTCCATCCAGGACAAATTTGGGCGGATTTCTTCCGGGTCCATTTTTGGCAGACTCCAAAGGATTACCATCACAAATTTTTGGCGATTTTTCCGAAATGCCATTTCTTTC
This sequence comes from Linum tenue, assembly GCA_946122785.1. Lineage (NCBI taxonomy): Eukaryota > Viridiplantae > Streptophyta > Magnoliopsida > Malpighiales > Linaceae > Linum > Linum tenue. The sequence goes on along the minus strand of CAMGYJ010000004.1, from coordinate 63,112,485 downwards.
GATTTTGGAGGCTAAAGATGACGGATTTGTCTCTCGGCTGTTTTCCACCGATAATATAGTCTATTGATCCTATTCTGCGCCGATGTTTAAGTCAATTAAGCACCAAATTGGGACTGTATATTTTGCGATGGCATTTTCGTAATTATTTGAGCAATTTTTTTCGAAAGGCCTTTTTCCTTGGATTTTGAAGGATTAAGATGGTAGATTCGGCCTGAGGCTATTCTACAACGACGATTAAGTCCATCCAGGACAAATTTGGGCGGATTTCTTCCGGGTCCATTTTTGGCAGACTCCAAAGGTGTACCATCACAGATTTCGGGCGATTTTTACGAATGGCATTTTCTTTCGATTTTGGATGCTACAGATCACGGATTCGGCTCGAGGCTAATCTCCACCGATAATAAAGTTCTACGCCGATGATTAAGTCAATTAAGCACCGAATTAGGCTAATATATTTTGCGATGACATTTTCATAATTATTTGAGCAATTTTTTTCGAAATGCCATTTTCCTTGGATTTTGAAGGATTAAGGTGGTGGATTCGGCCTGATGCTATTCTTCAACGACGATTAAGTCCATCCAGGGCAAATTTGGGCGGATTTCTTCCGGGTCCATTTTTGGCAGACTCCAAAGGGGTACCATCACAGATTTCTGTTGATTTTTCCGATATGCCATTTTCTAGTGATTTTGGTGGCTACAGATCAAGGATTCAGCTCGAGGCTGTTCTCCACCGATAATAAAGTCTATTGATCCTATTCTGCGCCGATGTTTAAGTCGATTAAGCACCAAATTGGGACAATAAATTTTGGGATGGCATTTTCGTAATTATTTGAGCAATTTTTTTCGAGAGGCCATTTTCCTTGATTTTGAAGGATAAAGATGGTGGATTCGGCCTGAGGCTATTATTCAACGACGATTAAGTCCATCCATGGCCAATTTGTGCGGATTTCTTCCGGGTCCATTTTTGGCAGACTCCAAAGGGGTACCATCACAGATTTCGGTTGATTTTTCCGAAATGCCATTTTCTTTCGATTTTGGAGGCTACAAATCATGGATTTGGCTCAAGGAAATTCTCCACATATAATAAAGTCTATTGATCCTATTCTGCACCGATGATTAAATCAATTAAGCACCGAATTGGGCCAATATATTTTGGGATGGCATTTTCGTAATTATTTGAGGAATTTTTTTCGAACGACCATTTTCCTTGGATTTTGAAGGATAAAGATGGTGGATTCGGCCTGAGGCTATTCTTCAACGATGATTAAGTCCATCCAGTGCCGATTTGGGCGGATTTCTTCCGGGTCCATTTTTTGCAGACTCCAAAGGGGTACCATCACAGATTTCGAGCGATTTTTCCGAAATGTTATTTTCTTTCGATTTTGGAGGCTACAGATCACGGATTCGGCTCGAGGCTATTCTCCACAGATAATAAAGTCTTTTAATCCTATTCTGCGCCGATTATTAAGTCAATTAAGCACTGAATTTGGCCAATATATTTTGGGATGGCATTTTCGTAATTATTTGAGCAATTCTTTTCGAAAGGCCATTTTCCTTGGATTTTGGAGGATAAAGATGGTGGATTCGGCCTGAGGCAATTCCTCAACGACGATTAAGTCCATCCATGGCCAATTTGTGCGGATTTCTTCCGGGTCCATTTTTGGCAGACTCCAAAGGGGTACCATCACAGATTTCGGGCGATTTTTCCGAAATGCCACTTTCTTTCAATTTTGGAGGCTAGAGATCACGGATTCGGCTCGAGACTATTTTCCACCGATAATAAAGTCTATTGATCCTATTCTGCGCCGATGTTTAAGTCAATTAAGCACCGAATTGGGACTGTATATTTTGCGATGGCATTTTCGTAATTATTTGAGCAATTTTTTTCGAAATGCCATTTTTCTTGGATTTTGAAGGATTAAGATGGTGGATTCGGCCTGAGGCTATTCTTCAACGACGATTAAGTCCATCCAGGGCAAATTTGGGCGGATTTCTTCCGGGTCCATTTTTGGCAGATTCCAAAGGGGTACCATCACAGATTTCGGTTGATTTTTCCGATATGCCATTTTCTAGTGATTTTGGTGGCTACAGATCAAGGATTCAGCTCGAGGCTGTTCTCCACCGATAATAAAGTCTATTGATCCTATTCTGCGCCGATGTTTAAGTCAATTAAGCACCGAATTGGGACAATAAATTTTGGGATGGCATTTTCGTAATTATTTGAGCAATTTTTTTCGAGAGGCCATTTTCCTTGGATTTTGAAGGATAAAGATGGTGGATTCGGCCTGAGGCTATTATTCAACGACGATTAAGTCCATCCATGGCCAATTTGTGCGGATTTCTTCCGGGTCCATTTTTGGCAGACTCCAAAGGGGTACCATCACAGATTTCGGGCGATTTTTCCGAAATGCCATTTTCTTTCGATTTTGGAGGCTATAAATCACGGATTTGGCTCAAGGCAATTCTCCACCGATTATAAAGTCTATTGATCCTATTCTGCACCGATGATTAAATCAATTAAGCACCGAATTGGACCAATATATTTTGGGATGGCATTTTCGTAATTATTTGAGGAATTTTTTTCGAAAGGCCATTTTCCTTGGATTTTGAAGGATAAAGATGGTGGATTCGACCTGAGGCAATTCTTCAACGATGATTAAGTCCATCCAGTGCCAATTTGGGCGAATTTCTTCCTGGTCCATTTTTTGCAGACTCCAAAGGGGTACAATCACAGATTTCGAGCGATTTTTCCGAAATGTTATTTTCTTTCGATTTTGGAGGCTACAGATAACGGATTCGGCTCGAGGCTATTCTCCACTGATAATAAAGTCTTTTAATCCAATTCTGTGCCGATGATTAAGTCAATTAAGCACCGAATTGGGCCAATATATTTTGGGATGGCATTTTAGTAATTATTTGAATAATTTTTTTCGGAAGGCCATTTTCCATGGATTTTGAAGGATAAAGATGGTGGATTCGGACTGAGGCAATTCTTCAATGACGATGAAGTCCATCCATGGCAAATTTGGGCGGATTTCTTCTGGTTCCATTTTTGGCAGACTCCAAATGTGTACCATCACAGATTTCGGTTGATTTTTCCGATATGCCATTTTCTAGGTATTTTGGTGGCTACAGATCAAGGATTCAGCTCGAGGCTGTTCTCCACCGATAATAAAGTCTATTGATCCTATTATGCGCCGATGTTTAAGTCAATTAAGCACCGAATTGGGACAATAAATTTTGGGATGGCATTTTCATAATTATTTGAGAATTTTTTTCGAGAGGCCATTTTCCTTGGATTTTGAAGGATAAAGATGGTGGATTCGGCCTGAGGCTATTATTCAACGACGATTAAGTCCATCCATGGCCAATTTGTGCGGATTTCTTCCGGGTCCATTTTTGGCAGACTCCAAAGGGGTACCATCACAGATTTCGGGAGATTTTTCCGAAATGCCATTTTCTAGTGATATTGGTGGCTACAGATCACGGATTCGGCTCGAGGCTGTTTTACACCGATAATAAAGTCTATTGATCCTATTCTGCGCCGATGTTTAAGTCAATTAAGCACCGAATTGGGACAATAAATTTTGGGATTGCATTTTCGTAATTATTTGAGCAATTTTTTTCGAAAGGCCATTTTCCTTGGATTTTGAAGGATAAAGATGGTGCATTCGGCCTGAGGCTATTATTCAACGACGATTAAGTCCATCCATGGCCAATTTGTGCGGATTTCTTCCCAGTCCATTTTTGGCAGACTCCAAAGTGTACCATCACAGATTTCGGGCGATTTTTCCGAAATGCCATTTTCTAGTGATATTGGTGGCTACAGATCACAGATTCGGCTCGTGGCTGTTCTCCACCGATAATAAAGTCTATTGATCCTATTCTGCGCCGATGTTTAAATCAATTAAGCACAGAATTGGGACAATATATTTTGCGATGGCATTTTCGTAATTATTTGAGCAATTTTTTTCGAAAGGCCATTTTCCTTGGATTTTGAAGGATTAAGATGATGGATTCGGCATGAGGCTATTCTTCAACAAAGATTAAGTCCATCCAGGGCAAATTTGGGCGGATTTCTTCCGGGTCCACTTTTGGCAGACTCCAAAGGGGTACCAACATATATTTCGGGCGATTTTTCCGAAATGCCATTTTCTTTCGATTTTGGAGGCTACATATCACGGATTTGGCTCAAGGCAATTCTCCACCGATTATAAAGTCTATTGATCCTATTCTGCAGCGATGATTAAATCAATTAAACACCGAATTAGGCCAATATATTTTGCGATGACATTTTCGTAATTATTTGAGCCATTTTTTTCGAAATGCCATTTTCCTTGGATTTTGAAGGATAAAGAGGGAAATTTTTGGAGGAATCTAAATTGAGGAGGGGAAAGTGGGGAGAAATCTAACTTGTGGAGAAAAGTGGTGTAGTGAACTTTAATTATACATTTGAGATTTCCAAAACTTATATTTTTATTTATCTTAATTTTAGTAAACTTGCTGGAGAGAAATCTAAATTGTTACTATAGTTAATTTAAAGTAAAAATATATTTTGATTTTCATAACATAGATTAAAAGTGATATTTGGTATATCCTAACCATATACCCTAATACGCTAACCATATATATTTAGAGTTACGATTTTGCTGCTATAGTTAATTTAAAGTGAAATTTAGAGTTTGATTTTCAAAACATAGATTAAAAAGGGATATTTGCTATACCCTAAACCATAGACCTTATACCCTAACCATATATTATTATGAATTAGGATTTTGCTACTATATTTATTATAAGTGAAATTCAAACTTAGATTTCCAAAACATAGAGAGATCTTTGTTATACTCTAAACATGGTTTTGCTAAGTTTAGAACCCAAAACTTGATTAAGCATACGTCTATAAGTAATTAAGTATATGATTTATAATGTAAAATAACATGCATTTGAGATTTTTTTTAGCCTTAGACAGTTAAGTAATAGATAGAGAATTACAAGGAATTGAAAAGTAGATAGCGGAAATCAGCCAAATGCTGATCAGCCGATGCAAGAGCTGTTTTCGCCACGCAATGGGCAGCCCTATTTGAGATAACTCGAGTGATAATATATTGAAGATAAGATAACTTATTATAGGTTTTCAAATCTAATATAATCAAATAGTTATTCCATAGCATAATATAGTTAATTAGTCATGGCCTCCATATAAAACCTAAAGATTCATATTTTAAAGGATAAAATTTTGGAAAATTAAAAAGTTAAAAACACTATATTTGTTTTCTGCTTTCTTTTCCACAAAAAAAAAAAAAAAACTAAAATCTCCCTCCTTATTTTGTCCTTCCATAAATTAGAAACAATCAAGTTTTCTTCTTTTTTCTTCCATAAAATTAAAAAAACTAAATTTCTCTCTTCCTTCCCTCTTAAAAAGTTGAAAAAACACAAAATTTGCCTCCCCTCCATCAATGTCTGCCATGCAACACTTCATCAATAACCTGCAGCAACCACCAACAAATCTATTTACAACTATCACACTTTCATCAAAAAAACTATTCCTAGTTATTATACTAGATAAGGATATAATCTTTCTTTATGTCTTTCTCACAAATCAAGAAGCTCATATGTGAGCATTTCTTTATGTCTTTCTCGGGTAACATTCTATAACAAATCAAGCTTTCCATAAATAAAATCATCATTCACAGATTTATCAGAACGCTTATACCAGCTTGAACCCTCACCGTCTTCTTCTCCTTATCCACTTCCAGAACTTTATCCATCAGACCCAACTTCACCATCCCAGCACGGGACAGCCCGATCCCGGCGAGAGCCCCAACCCGACTGGCCGGATCCTGGCCTTCTTCTCGTCGGCATCCTTCACCAGCTTCTCCAATTCCTCCAAAGTCTCGGGCTGGTGGAAGTTCCGTGTCTGCACCTCGTGGGGTGCCGCTCCAATTGGAAACGGTGTGGAGATCCTCGGGCAATGGGGCGTACCTAAAGAGCTGGGCTTTCTTGTGCTTGGCGTTCCGACGAAGCCGGCGCGGGGGATGAGGTTGAGAATGTGCGAATAGGGTTTGATGGGCAGAGATGATTTGGAAGGATCGGCGGCTTTTTCAGCGAGAAGGCGGCGGAAATGGGTTGAGGGACGGCGGTGGATTGAGCGCCGGAGACAAAGAGCTGTCGACATTGTTTGCGGCAAGGTGAATGGATGAACCGGCGATGAAGATAGGGGCTTTTCGGGGGATTTTGCTTTGGCCCCAGTGGCGAAAGTGAGTGATTGAGTTCCGATGGAGGAAATAGGCATTAATTGCACGATACCACGCAAGTATTGGCTTTATTGCATATTAATCACTTAATTTTTTTTACCTGTAACTTAACCACATAAATCAACTTCTACTTGCACAATTATATTTTTCGCTCTTAAACTTTATGATGGGTATCAAATTGAAGTTTTCAACGTTAATTTACGCCATACAATTTTATTAATTATGTGACTTCAAGGTTTTCTAATTTTGAGATAATACTCATTGAATTAATATAATTTTGGTTGGTTTTAAAAGTTTTGGGTATCAAAAGGTAATTAAAAGTAAGTAAAAATTTGGGTTGGATGGATCAAAATGCCATTTTCTTTGGATATTGAATACTGCAGATCATGGATTCGGCCTGAACCAATTCTTCAACGATGATTAAATCCATTAAGCACCGATTTGGGCAGATTTATTCCGGGTCAATTTTTGGCATATTTCAAAGGGGTACCATCACAGATGTAAGGCGATTTTTCCGAAATGCCATTTTCTTTCGATTCTGGAGGCTATATAGATCACGGAATCAGGCCGAGGCTATTCTCCACTCATAATGAAGTCTATTGATCCTATTCTCCATTGATGATAAGCCCATTAAGCACCGATTTGGGCCAATGTATTTTCGGATGACATTTCGTAATTTCTTGGGCGACGAAAAGCCATTTTCTTGCGATATTGAAGACTACAGATCACGGATTCGGCCTGAATCTATTCTTCAACGATGATTAAGTCCATTAAGCACCGATTTGGGCAGATTTATTCCGGGTCAATTTTTGGCATATTTCAAAGGGGTACCATCACAGATTTCGAGCGATTTTTCCGAAATGCCATTTTCTTTCGATTCTGGAGGCTATAGATCACGGAATCAGGCCGAGGCTATTCTCCACAGATAATGAAGTCTATTGATCCTATTCTCCATTGATGATAAGTCCATTAAGCACCGATTTGGGCCAATGTATTTTCGGATGACATTTCGTAAATTTTAGGGCGACGAAAGGCCATTTTCTTGCGATATTGAAGACTACAGATCACGGATTCGGCCTGAACCTATTCTTCAACGATGATTAAGTCCATTAAGCACCGATTTGGGCAGATTTATTCCGGGTCAATTTTTGGCATATTTCAAAGGGGTACCATCACAGATTTAAGGCGATTTTTCCGAAATGCCATTTACTTTCGATTCGGGAGGCTATAGATCACGGAATCAGGCCGAGACTATTCTCCACTGATAATGAAGTCTATTCATCCTATTATCCATTCATGATAAGCCCATTAAGCACCAATTTGGGCCAATGTATTTTCGGATGACATTTCGTAATTTTTTGGGCGACGAAAGGCCATTTTCTTGCGATATTGAAGACTACAGATCACGGATTCGGCCTGAACCTATTCTTCAACGATGAATAAGTCCATTAAGCACCGATTTGGGCAGATTTATTCCGGGTCAATTTTTGGCATATTTCAAAGGGGTACCATCACAGATTTAAGGCGATTTTTCCGAAATGCCATTTTCTTTCGATTCTGGAGGCTATAGATCACGGAATCAGGCCGAGGCTATTCTCCACTGATAATGAAGTCTATTGATCCTATTCTCCATGGATGATAAGCCCATTAAGCACCGATTTAGGCCAATGTATTTTCGGATGACATTTCGTAATTTTTTGGGCGACGAAAAGCCATTTTCTTGCGATATTGAAGACTACAGATCATGGATTCGGCCTGATCCTATTCTTCAACGATGATTAAGTCCATTAAGCACCGATTTGAGCAGATTTATTCCGGGTCAATTTTTGGCATATTTCAAAGGGGTACCATCACAGATGTAAGGCGATTTTTTCGAAATGCCATTTTCTTTCGATTCTGGAGGCTATAGATCACGGAATCAGGCCGAGGCTATTCTCCACTCATAATGAAGTCTATTGATCCTATTCTCCATTGATGATAAGCCCATTAAGCACCGATTTGGGCCAATATATTTTCGGATGACATTACGTAATTTCTTGGGCGACGAAAAGCCATTTTCTTGCGATATTGAAGACTACAGATCACGGATTCGGCCTGAATCTATTCTTCAACGATGATTAAGTCCATTAAGCACCGATTTGGGCAGATTTATTCCGGGTCAATTTTTGGCATATTTCAAAGGGGTACCATCACAGATTTCAAGCGATTTTTCGGAAATGCCATTTTCTTTCGATTCTGGAGGCTATAGATCACGGAATCTGGCGGAGGCTATTCTCCACAGATAATGAAGTCTATTGATCCTATTCTCCATTGATGATAAGTCCATTAAGCACCGATTTGGGCCAATGTATTTTCGGATGACATTTCGTAAATTTTTGGGCGACGAAAGGCCATTTTCTTGCGATATTGAAGACTACAGATCACGGATTCGGCCTGAACCTATTCTTCAACGATGATTAAGTCCATTAAGCACCGATTTGGGCAGATTTATTCCGGGTCAATTTTTGGCATATTTCAAAGGGGTACCATCACAGATTTAAGGCGATTTTTCCGAAATGCCATTTACTTTCGATTCGGGAGGCTATAGATCACGGAATCAGGCCGAGACTATTCTCCACTGATAATGAAGTCTATTCATCCTATTATCCATTCATGATAAGCCCATTAAGCACCAATTTGGGCCAATGTATTTTCGGATGACATTTCGTAATTTTTTGGGCGACGAAAGGCCATTTTCTTGCGATATTGAAGACTACAGATCACGGATTCGGCCTGAACCTATTCTTCAACGATGAATAAGTCCATTAAGCACCGATTTGGGCAGATTTATTCCGGGTCAATTTTTGGCATATTTCAAAGGGGTACCATCACAGATTTCAGGCGATTTTTCCGAAATGCCATTTTCTTTCGATTCTGGAGGCTATAGATCACGGAATCAGGCCGAGGCTATTCTCCACTGATAATGAAGTCTATTGATCCTATTCTCCATGGATGATAAGCCCATTAAGCACCGATTTAGGCCAATGTATTTTCGGATGACATTTCGTAATTTTTTGGGCGACGAAAAGCCATTTTCTTGCGATATTGAAGACTACAGATCACGGATTCGGCCTGATCCTATTCTTCAACGATGATTAAGTCCATTAAGCACCGATTTGAGCAGATTTATTCCGGGTCAATTTTTGGCATATTTCAAAGGGGTACCATCACAGATGTAAGGCGATTTTTCCGAAATGCCATTTTCTTTCGATTCTGGAGGCTATAGATCACGGAATCAGGCCGAGGCTATTCTCCACTGATAATGAAGTCTATTGATCCTATTCTCCATTGATGATAAGCCCATTAAGCACCGATTTGGGCCAATGTATTTTCGGATGACATTTCGTAATTTCTTGGGCGACGAAAAGCCATTTTCTTGCGATATTGAAGACTACAGATCACGGATTCGGCCTGAACCTATTCTTCAACGATGATTAAGTCCATTAAGCACCGATTTGGGCAGATTTATTCCGGGTCAATTTTTGGCATATTTCAAAGGGGTACCATCACAGATTTCGAGCGATTTTTCCGAAATGCCATTTTCTTTCGATTCTGGAGGCTATAGATCACGGAATCAGGCCGAGGCTATTCTCCACAGATAATGAAGTCTATTGATCCTATTCTCCATTGATGATAAGTCCATTAAGCACCGATTTGGGCCAATGTATTTTCGGATGACATTTCGTAATTTTTTGGGCGACGAAAGGCCATTTTCTTGCGATATTGAAGACTACAGATCACGGATTCGGCCTGAACCTATTCTTCAACGATGATTAAGTCCATTAAGCACCGATTTGGGCAGATTTATTCCGGGTCAATTTTTGGCATATTTCAAAGGGGTACCATCACAGATTTAAGGCGATTTTTCCGAAATGCCATTTACTTTCGATTCGGGAGGCTATAGATCACGGAATCAGGCCGAGACTATTCTCCACTGATAATGAAGTCTATTCATCCTATTATCCATTCATGATTAGCCCATTAAGCACCAATTTGGGCCAATGTATTTTCGGATGACATTTCGTAATTTTTTGGGCGACGAAAGGCCATTTTCTTGCGATATTGAAGACTACAGATCACGGATTCGGCCTGAACCTATTCTTCAACGATGAATAAGTCCATTAAGCACCGATTTGGGCAGATTTATTCCGGGTCAATTTTTGGCATATTTCAAAGGGGTACCATCACAGATTTAAGGCGATTTTTCCGAAATGCCATTTTCTTTCGATTCTGGAGGCTATAGATCACGGAATCAGGCCGAGGCTATTCTCCACTGATAATGAAGTCTATTGATCCTATTCTCCATTGATGATAAGCCCATTAAGCACCGATTTGGGCCAATGTATTTTCGGATGACATTTCGTAATTTCTTGGGCGACGAAAAGCCATTTTCTTGCGATATTGAAGACTACAGATCACTGATTCGGCCTGAATCTATTCTTCAACGATGATTAAGTCCATTAAGCACCGATTTGGGCAGATTTATTCCGGGTCAATTTTTGGCATATTTCAAAGGGGTACCATCACAGATTTCGAGCGATTTTTCCGAAATGCCATTTTCTTTCGATTCTGGAGGCTATAGATCACGGAATCAGGCCGAGGCTATTCTCCACAGATAATGAAGTCTATTGATCCTATTCTCCATTGATGATAAGTCCATTAAGCACCGATTTGGGCCAATGTATTTTCGGATGACATTTCGTAATTTTTTGGGCGACGAAAGGCCATTTTCTTGCGATATTGAAGACTACAGATCACGGATTCGGCCTGAACCTATTCTTCAACGATGATTAAGTCCATTAAGCACCGATTTGGGCAGATTTATTCCGGGTCAATTTTTGGCATATTTCAAAGGGGTACCATCACAGATTTAAGGCGATTTTTCCGAAATGCCATTTACTTTCGATTCGGGAGGCTATAGATCACGGAATCAGGACGAGACTATTCTCCACTGATAATGAAGTCTATTCATCCTATTATCCATTCATGATAAGCCCATTAAGCACCAATTTGGGCCAATGTATTTTCGGATGACATTTCGTAATTTTTTGGGCGACGAAAGGCCATTTTCTTGCGATATTGAAGACTACAGATCACGGATTCGGCCTGAACCTATTCTTCAACGATGAATAAGTCCATTAAGCACCGATTTGGGCAGATTTATTCCGGGTCAATTTTTGGCATATTTCAAAGGGGTACCATCACAGATTTAAGGCGATTTTTCCGAAATGCCATTTTCTTTCGATTCTGGAGGCTATAGATCACGGAATCAGGCCGAGGCTATTCTCCACTGATAATGAAGTCTATTGATCCTATTCTCCATGGATGATAAGCCCATTAAGCACCGATTTAGGCCAATGTATTTTCGGATGACATTTCGTAATTTTTTGGGCGACGAAAAGCCATTTTCTTGCGATATTGAAGACTACAAATCATGGATTCGGCCTGATCCTATTCTTCAACGATGATTAAGTCCATTAAGCACCGATTTGAGCAGATTTATTCCGGGTCAATTTTTGGCATATTTCAAAGGGGTACCATCACAGATGTAAGGCGATTTTTTCGAAATGCCATTTTCTTTCGATTCTGGAGGCTATAGATCACGGAATCAGGCCGAGGCTATTCTCCACTCATAATGAAGTCTATTGATCCTATTCTCCATTGATGATAAGCCCATTAAGCACCGATTTAGGCCAATGTATTTTCGGATGACATTTCGTAATTTCTTGGGCGACGAAAAGCCATTTTCTTGCGATATTGAAGACTACAGATCACGGATTCGGCCTGAATCTATTCTTCAACGATGATTAAGTCCATTAAGCACCGATTTGGGCAGATTTATTCCGGGTCAATTTTTGGCATATTTCAAAGGGGTACCATCACAGATTTCGAGCGATTTTTTGGAAATGCCATTTTCTTTCGATTCAGGAGGCTATAGATCACGGAATCTGGCGGAGGCTATTCTCCACAGATAATGAAGTCTATTGATCCTATTCTCCATTGATGATAAGTCCATTAAGCACCGATTTGGGCCAATGTATTTTCGGATGACATTTCGTAAATTTTTGGGCGACGAAAGGCCATTTTCTTGCGATATTGAAGACTACAGATCACGGATTCGGCCTGAACCTATTCTTCAACGATGATTAAGTCCATTAAGCACCGATTTGGGCAGATTTATTCCGGGTCAATTTTTGGCATATTTCAAAGGGGTACCATCACAGATTTAAGGCGATTTTTCCGAAATGCCATTTACTTTCGATTCGGGAGGCTATAGATCACGGAATCAGGCCGAGACTATTCTCCACTGATAATGAAGTCTATTCATCCTATTATCCATTCATGATAAGCCCATTAAGCACCAATTTGGGCCAATGTATTTTCGGATGACATTTCGTAATTTTTTGGGCGACGAAAGGCCATTTTCTTGCGATATTGAAGACTACAGATCACGGATTCGGCCTGAACCTATTCTTCAACGATGAATAAGTCCATTAAGCACCGATTTGGGCAGATTTATTCCGGGTCAATTTTTGGCATATTTCAAAGGGGTACCATCACAGATTTAAGGCGATTTTTCCGAAATGCCATTTTCTTTCGATTCTGGAGGCTATAGATCACGGAATCAGGCCGAGGCTATTCTCCACTCATAATGAAGTCTATTGATCCTATTCTCCATTGATGATAAGCCCATTAAGCACCGATTTGGGCCAATGTATTTTCGGATGACATTTCGTAATTTCTTGGGCGACGAAAAGCCATTTTCTTGCGATATTGAAGACTACAGATCACGGATTCGGCCTGAATCTATTCTTCAACGATGATTAAGTCCATTAAGCACCGATTTGGGCAGATTTATTCCGGGTCAATTTTTGGCATATTTCAAAGGGGTACCATCACAGATTTCGAGCGATTTTTCCGAAATGCCATTTTCTTTCGATTCTGGAGGCTATAGATCACGGAATCAGGCCGAGGCTATTCTCCACAGATAATGAAGTCTATTGATCCTATTCTCCATTGATGATAAGTCCATTAAGCACCGATTTGGGCCAATGTATTTTCGGATGACATTTCGTAAATTTTAGGGCGACGAAAGGCCATTTTCTTGCGATATTGAAGACTACAGATCACGGATTCGGCCTGAACCTATTCTTCAACGATGATTAAGTCCATTAAGCACCGATTTGGGCAGATTTATTCCGGGTCAATTTTTGGCATATTTCAAAGGGGTACCATCACAGATTTAAGGCGATTTTTCCGAAATGCCATTTACTTTCGATTCGGGAGGCTATAGATCACGGAATCAGGCCGAGACTATTCTCCACTGATAATGAAGTCTATTCATCCTATTATCCATTCATGATAAGCCCATTAAGCACCAATTTGGGCCAATGTATTTTCGGATGACATTTCGTAATTTTTTGGGCGACGAAAGGCCATTTTCTTGCGATATTGAAGACTACAGATCACGGATTCGGCCTGAACCTATTCTTCAACGATGAATAAGTCCATTAAGCACCGATTTGGGCAGATTTATTCCGGGTCAATTTTTGGCATATTTCAAAGGGGTACCATCACAGATTTAAGGCGATTTTTCCGAAATGCCATTTTCTTTCGATTCTGGAGGCTATAGATCACGGAATCAGGCCGAGGCTATTCTCCACTGATAATGAAGTCTATTGATCCTATTCTCCATGGATGATAAGCCCATTAAGCACCGATTTAGGCCAATGTATTTTCGGATGACATTTCGTAATTTTTTGGGCGACGAAAAGCCATTTTCTTGCGATATTGAAGACTACAGATCATGGATTCGGCCTGATCCTATTCTTCAACGATGATTAAGTCCATTAAGCACCGATTTGAGCAGATTTATTCCGGGTCAATTTTTGGCATATTTCAAAGGGGTACCATCACAGATGTAAGGCGATTTTTTCGAAATGCCATTTTCTTTCGATTCTGGAGGCTATAGATCACGGAATCAGGCCGAGGCTATTCTCCACTCATAATGAAGTCTATTGATCCTATTCTCCATTGATGATAAGCCCATTAAGCACCGATTTGGGCCAATGTATTTTCGGATGACATTTCGTAATTTCTTGGGCGACGAAAAGCCATTTTCTTGCGATATTGAAGACTACAGATCACGGATTCGGCCTGAATCTATTCTTCAACGATGATTAAGTCCATTAAGCACCGATTTGGGCAGATTTATTCCGGGTCAATTTTTGGCATATTTCAAAGGGGTACCATCACAGATTTCGAGCGATTTTTCGGAAATGCTATTTTCTTTCGATTCTGGAGGCTATAGATCACGGAATCTGGCGGAGGCTATTCTCCACAGATAATGAAGTCTATTGATCCTATTCTCCATTGATGATAAGTCCATTAAGCACCGATTTGGGCCAATGTATTTTCGGATGACATTTCGTAAATTTTTGGGCGACGAAAGGCCATTTTCTTGCGATATTGAAGACTACAGATCACGGATTCGGCCTGAACCTATTCTTCAACGATGATTAAGTCCATTAAGCACCGATTTGGGCAGATTTATTCCGGGTCAATTTTTGGCATATTTCAAAGGGGTACCATCACAGATTTAAGGCGATTTTTCCGAAATGCCATTTACTTTCGATTCGGGAGGCTATAGATCACGGAATCAGGCCGAGACTATTCTCCACTGATAATGAAGTCTATTCATCCTATTATCCATGGATGATAAGCCCATTAAGCACCGATTTAGGCCAATGTATTTTCGGATGACATTTCGTAATTTTTTGGGCGACGAAAAGCCATTTTCTTGCGATATTGAAGACTACAGATCACGGATTCGGCCTGATCCTATTCTTCAACGATGATTAAGTCCATTAAGCACCGATTTGAGCAGATTTATTCCGGGTCAATTTTTGGCATATTTCAAAGGGGTACCATCACAGATGTAAGGCGATTTTTCCGAAATGCCATTTTCTTTCGATTCTGGAGGCTATAGATCACGGAATCAGGCCGAGGCTATTCTCCACTCATAATGAAGTCTATTGATCCTATTCTCCATTGATGATAAGCCCATTAAGCACCGATTTGGGCCAATGTATTTTCGGATGACATTTCGTAATTTCTTGGGCGACGAAAAGCCATTTTCTTGCGATATTGAAGACTACAGATCACGGATTCGGCCTGAATCTATTCTTCAACGATGATTAAGTCCATTAAGCACCGATTTGGGCAGATTTATTCCGGGTCAATTTTTGGCATATTTCAAAGGGGTACCATCACAGATTTCGAGCGATTTTTCCGAAATGCCATTTTCTTTCGATTCTGGAGGCTATAGATCACGGAATCAGGCCGAGGCTATTCTCCACAGATAATGAAGTCTATTGATCCTATTCTCCATTGATGATAAGTCCATTAAGCACCGATTTGGGCCAATGTATTTTCGGATGACATTTCGTAATTTTTTGGGCGACGAAAGGCCATTTTCTTGCGATATTGAAGACTACAGATCACGGATTCGGCCTGAACCTATTCTTCAACGATGATTAAGTCCATTAAGCACCGATTTGGGCAGATTTATTCCGGGTCAATTTTTGGCATATTTCAAAGGGGTACCATCACAGATTTAAGGCGATTTTTCCGAAATGCCATTTACTTTCGATTCGGGAGGCTATAGATCACGGAATCAGGCCGAGACTATTCTCCACTGATAATGAAGTCTATTCATCCTATTATCCATTCATGATTAGCCCATTAAGCACCAATTTGGGCCAATGTATTTTCGGATGACATTTCGTAATTTTTTGGGCGACGAAAGGCCATTTTCTTGCGATATTGAAGACTACAGATCACGGATTCGGCCTGAACCTATTCTTCAACGATGAATAAGTCCATTAAGCACCGATTTGGGCAGATTTATTCCGGGTCAATTTTTGGCATATTTCAAAGGGGTACCATCACAGATTTAAGGCGATTTTTCCGAAATGCCATTTTCTTTCGATTCTGGAGGCTATAGATCACGGAATCAGGCCGAGGCTATTCTCCACTCATAATGAAGTCTATTGATCCTATTCTCCATTGATGATAAGCCCATTAAGCACCGATTTGGGCCAATGTATTTTCGGATGACATTTCGTAATTTCTTGGGCGACGAAAAGCCATTTTCTTGCGATATTGAAGACTACAGATCACTGATTCGGCCTGAATCTATTCTTCAACGATGATTAAGTCCATTAAGCACCGATTTGGGCAGATTTATTCCGGGTCAATTTTTGGCATATTTCAAAGGGGTACCATCACAGATTTCGAGCGATTTTTCCGAAATGCCATTTTCTTTCGATTCTGGAGGCTATAGATCACGGAATCAGGCCGAGGCTATTCTCCACAGATAATGAAGTCTATTGATCCTATTCTCCATTGATGATAAGTCCATTAAGCACCGATTTGGGCCAATGTATTTTCGGATGACATTTCGTAATTTTTTGGGCGACGAAAGGCCATTTTCTTGCGATATTGAAGACTACAGATCACGGATTCGGCCTGAACCTATTCTTCAACGATGATTAAGTCCATTAAGCACCGATTTGGGCAGATTTATTCCGGGTCAATTTTTGGCATATTTCAAAGGGGTACCATCACAGATTTAAGGCGATTTTTCCGAAATGCCATTTACTTTCGATTCGGGAGGCTATAGATCACGGAATCAGGACGAGACTATTCTCCACTGATAATGAAGTCTATTCATCCTATTATCCATTCATGATAAGCCCATTAAGCACCAATTTGGGCCAATGTATTTTCGGATGACATTTCGTAATTTTTTGGGCGACGAAAGGCCATTTTCTTGCGATATTGAAGACTACAGATCACGGATTCGGCCTGAACCTATTCTTCAACGATGAATAAGTCCATTAAGCACCGATTTGGGCAGATTTATTCCGGGTCAATTTTTGGCATATTTCAAAGGGGTACCATCACAGATTTAAGGCGATTTTTCCGAAATGCCATTTTCTTTCGATTCTGGAGGCTATAGATCACGGAATCAGGCCGAGGCTATTCTCCACTGATAATGAAGTCTATTGATCCTATTCTCCATGGATGATAAGCCCATTAAGCACCGATTTAGGCCAATGTATTTTCGGATGACATTTCGTAATTTTTTGGGCGACGAAAAGCCATTTTCTTGCGATATTGAAGACTACAAATCATGGATTCGGCCTGATCCTATTCTTCAACGATGATTAAGTCCATTAAGCACCGATTTGAGCAGATTTATTCCGGGTCAATTTTTGGCATATTTCAAAGGGGTACCATCACAGATGTAAGGCGATTTTTTCGAAATGCCATTTTCTTTCGATTCTGGAGGCTATAGATCACGGAATCAGGCCGAGGCTATTCTCCACTCATAATGAAGTCTATTGATCCTATTCTCCATTGATGATAAGCCCATTAAGCACCGATTTAGGCCAATGTATTTTCGGATGACATTTCGTAATTTCTTGGGCGACGAAAAGCCATTTTCTTGCGATATTGAAGACTACAGATCACGGATTCGGCCTGAATCTATTCTTCAACGATGATTAAGTCCATTAAGCACCGATTTGGGCAGATTTATTCCGGGTCAATTTTTGGCATATTTCAAAGGGGTACCATCACAGATTTCGAGCGATTTTTTGGAAATGCCATTTTCTTTCGATTCAGGAGGCTATAGATCACGGAATCTGGCGGAGGCTATTCTCCACAGATAATGAAGTCTATTGATCCTATTCTCCATTGATGATAAGTCCATTAAGCACCGATTTGGGCCAATGTATTTTCGGATGACATTTCGTAAATTTTTTGGGCGACGAAAGGCCATTTTCTTGCGATATTGAAGACTACAGATCACGGATTCGGCCTGAACCTATTCTTCAACGATGATTAAGTCCATTAAGCACCGATTTGGGCAGATTTATTCCGGGTCAATTTTTGGCATATTTCAAAGGGGTACCATCACAGATTTAAGGCGATTTTTCCGAAATGCCATTTACTTTCGATTCGGGAGGCTATAGATCACGGAATCAGGCCGAGACTATTCTCCACTGATAATGAAGTCTATTCATCCTATTATCCATTCATGATAAGCCCATTAAGCACCAATTTGGGCCAATGTATTTTCGGATGACATTTCGTAATTTTTTGGGCGACGAAAGGCCATTTTCTTGCGATATTGAAGACTACAGATCACGGATTCGGCCTGAACCTATTCTTCAACGATGATTAAGTCCATTAAGCACCGATTTGGGCAGATTTATTCCGGGTCAATTTTTGGCATATTTCAAAGGGGTACCATCACAGATTTAAGGCGATTTTTCCGAAATGCCATTTTCTTTCGATTCTGGAGGCTATAGATCACGGAATCAGGCCGAGGCTATTCTCCACAGATAATGAAGTCTATTGATCCTATTCTCCATTGATGATAAGTCCATTAAGCACCGATTTGGGCCAATGTATTTTCGGATGACATTTCGTAATTTTTTGGGCGACGAAAGGCCATTTTCTTGCGATATTGAAGACTACAGATCACGGATTCGGCCTGAACCTATTCTTCAACGATGATTAAGTCCATTAAGCACCGATTTGGGCAGATTTATTCCGGGTCAATTTTTGGCATATTTCAAAGGGGTACCATCACAGATTTAAGGCGATTTTTCCGAAATGCCATTTACTTTCGATTCGGGAGGCTATAGATCACGGAATCAGGCCGAGACTATTCTCCACTGATAATGAAGTCTATTCATCCTATTATCCATTCATGATAAGCCCATTAAGCACCAATTTGGGCCAATGTATTTTCGGATGACATTTCGTAATTTTTTGGGCGACGAAAGGCCATTTTCTTGCGATATTGAAGACTACAGATCACGGATTCGGCCTGAACCTATTCTTCAACGATGAATAAGTCCATTAAGCACCGATTTGGGCAGATTTATTCCGGGTCAATTTTTGGCATATTTCAAAGGGGTACCATCACAGATTTAAGGCGATTTTTCCGAAATGCCATTTTCTTTCGATTCTGGAGGCTATAGATCACGGAATCAGGCCGAGGCTATTCTCCACTGATAATGAAGTCTATTGATCCTATTCTCCATGGATGATAAGCCCATTAAGCACCGATTTAGGCCAATGTATTTTCGGATGACATTTCGTAATTTTTTGGGCGACGAAAAGCCATTTTCTTGCGATATTGAAGACTACAGATCACGGATTCGGCCTGATCCTATTCTTCAACGATGATTAAGTCCATTAAGCACCGATTTGAGCAGATTTATTCCGGGTCAATTTTTGGCATATTTCAAAGGGGTACCATCACAGATGTAAGGCGATTTTTCCGAAATGCCATTTTCTTTCGATTCTGGAGGCTATAGATCACGGAATCAGGCCGAGGCTATTCTCCACTCATAATGAAGTCTATTGATCCTATTCTCCATTGATGATAAGCCCATTAAGCACCGATTTGGGCCAATGTATTTTCGGATGACATTTCGTAATTTCTTGGGCGACGAAAAGCCATTTTCTTGCGATATTGAAGACTACAGATCACGGATTCGGCCTGAATCTATTCTTCAACGATTATTAAGTCCATTAAGCACCGATTTGGGCAGATTTATTCCGGGTCAATTTTTGGCATATTTCAAAGGGGTACCATCACAGATTTCGAGCGATTTTTCCGAAATGCCATTTTCTTTCGATTCTGGAGGCTATAGATCACGGGATCAGGCCGAGGCTATTCTCCACAGATAATGAAGTCTATTGATCCTATTCTCCATTGATGATAAGTCCATTAAGCACCGATTTGGGCCAATGTATTTTCGGATGACATTTCGTAATTTTTTGGGCGACGAAAGGCCATTTTCTTGCGATATTGAAGACTACAGATCACGGATTCGGCCTGAACCTATTCTTCAACGATGATTAAGTCCATTAAGCACCGATTTGGGCAGATTTATTCCGGGTCAATTTTTGGCATATTTCAAAGGGGTACCATCACAGATTTAAGGCGATTTTTCCGAAATGCCATTTTCTTTCGATTCTGGAGGCTATAGATCACGGAATCAGGCCGAGGCTATTCTCCACAGATAATAAAGTCTATTGATCCTATTCTCCATTTATGATAAGCCCATTAAGCACCGATTTGGGCCAATGTATTTTCGGATGACATTTCGTAATTTTTTGGGCGACGAAAAGCCATTTTCTTGCGATATTGAAGACTACAGATCACGGATTCGCCGTGAACCTATTCTTCAACGATGATTAAGTCCATTAAGCACCGATTTGGGCAGATTTATTCCGGGTCAATTTTTGGCATATTTCAAAGGGGTACCATCACAGATTTAAGGCGATTTTTCCGAAATGCCATTTACTTTCGATTCTGGAGGCTATAGATCACGGAATCAGGCCGAGGCTATTCTCCACTGATAATGAAGTCTATTGATCCTATTCTCCATTGATGATAAGCCCATTAAGCACCGATTTAGGCCAATGTATTTTCGGATGACATTTCGTAATTTTTTGGACGACGAAAAGCCATTTTCTTGCGATATTGAAGACTATAGATCACGGATTCGGCCTGAACCTATTCTTCAACGATGAATAAGTCCATTAAGCACCGATTTGGGCAGATTTATTCCGGGTCAATTTTTGGCATATTTCAAAGGGGTACCATCACAGATTTAAGGCGATTTTTCCGAAATGCCATTTACTTTCGATTCGGGAGGCTATAGATCACGGAATCAGGCCGAGACTATTCTCCACTGATAATGAAGTCTATTCATCCTATTATCCATTCATGATAAGCCCATTAAGCACCAATTTGGGCCAATGTATTTTCGGATGACATTTCGTAATTTTTTGGGCGACGAAAGGCCATTTTCTTGCGATATTGAAGACTACAGATCACGGATTCGGCCTGAACCTATTCTTCAACGATGATTAAGTCCATTAAGCACCGATTTGGGCAGATTTATTCCGGGTCAATTTTTGGCATATTTCAAAGGGGTACCATCACAGATTTAAGGCGATTTTTCCGAAATGCCATTTTCTTTCGATTCTGGAGGCTATAGATCACGGAATCAGGCCGAGGCTATTCTCCACTGATAATGAAGTCTATTGATCCTATTCTCCATGGATGATAAGCCCATTAAGCACCGATTTAGGCCAATGTATTTTCCGATGACATTTCGTAATTTTTTGGGCGACGAAAAGCCATTTTCTTGCGATATTGAAACTACAGATCACGGATTCGGCCTGAACCTATTCTTCAACGATGATTAAGTCCATTAAGCACCGATTTGAGCAGATTTATTCCGGGTCAATTTTTGGCATATTTCAAAGGGGTACCATCACAGATGTAAGGCGATTTTTCCGAAATGCCATTTTCTTTCGATTCTGGAGGCTATAGATCACGGAATCAGGCCGAGGCTATTCTCCACTCATAATGAAGTCTATTGATCCTATTCTCCATTGATGATAAGCCCATTAAGCACCGATTTGGGCCAATGTATTTTCGGATGACATTTCGTAATTTCTTGGGCGACGAAAAGCCATTTTCTTGCGATATTGAAGACTACAGATCACGGATTCGGCCTGAATCTATTCTTCAACGATGATTAAGTCCATTAAGCACCGATTTGGGCAGATTTATTCCGGGTCAATTTTTGGCATATTTCAAAGGGGTACCATCACAGATTTCGAGCGATTTTTCCGAAATGCCATTTTTTTCGATTCTGGAGGCTATAGATCATGGAATCAGGCCGAGGCTATTCTCCACAGATAATGAAGTCTATTGATCCTATTCTCCATTGATGATAAGTCCATTAAGCACCGATTTGGGCCAATGTATTTTCTGATGACATTTCGTAATTTTTTGGGCGACAAAAGGCCATTTTCTTGCGATATTGAAGACTACAGATCACGGATTCGGCCTGAACCTATTCTTCAACGATGATTAAGTCCATTAAGCACCGATTTGGGCAGATTTATTTCGGGTCAATTTTTGGCATATTTCAAAGGGGTACCATCACAGATTTAAGGCGATTTTTCCGAAATGCCATTTACTTTCGATTCGGGAGGCTATAGATCACGGAATCAGGCCGAGACTATTCTCCACTGATAATGAAGTCTATTCATCCTATTATCCATTCATGATAAGCCCATTAAGCACCAATTTGGGCCAATGTATTTTCGGATGACATTTCGTAATTTTTTGGGCGACGAAAGGCCATTTTCTTGCGATATTGAAGACTACAGATCACGGATTCGGCCTGAACCTATTCTTCAACGATGAATAAGTCCATTAAGCACCGATTTGGGCAGATTTATTCCGGGTCAATTTTTGGCATATTTCAAAGGGGTACCATCACAGATTTAAGGCGATTTTTCCGAAATGCCATTTTCTTTTGATTCTGGACGCTATAGATCACGGAATCAGGCCGAGGCTATTCTCCACTGATAATGAAGTCTATTGATCCTATTCTCCATTGATGATAAGCCCATTAAGCACCGATTTAGGCCAATGTATTTTCGGATGACATTTCGTAATTTTTTGGGCGACGAAAAGCCATTTTCTTGCGATATTGAAGACTACAGATCACGGATTCGGCCTGAACCTATTCTTCAACGATGATTAAGTCCATTAAGCACCGATTTGAAAAGATTTATTCCGGGTCAATTTTTGGCATATTTCAAAGGGGTACCATCACAGATTTCGAGCGATTTTTCCGAAATGCCATTTACTTTCGATTCGGGAGGCTATAGATCACGGAATCAGGCCGAGACTATTCTCCACTGATAATGAAGTCTATTCATCCTATTATCCATTCATGATAAGCCCATTAAGCACCAATTTGGGCCAATGTATTTTCGGATGACATTTCGTAATTTCTTGGGCGACGAAAAGCCATTTTCTTGCGATATTGAAGACTACAGATCACGGATTCGGCCTGATCCTATTCTTCAACGATGATTAAGTCCATTAAGCACCGATTTGAGCAGATTTATTCCGGGTCAATTTTTGGCATATTTCAAAGGGGGTACCATCACAGATTTCGAGCGATTTTTCCGAAATGCTATTTTCTTTTGATTCTGGAGGCTATAGATCACGGAATCAGGTCGAGGCTATTCTCCACAGATAATGAAGTCTATTGATCCTATTCTCAATTGATGATAAGCCCATTAAGCACCGATTTGGGCCAATGTATTTTCGGATGACATTTCGTAATTTTTTGGGCGACGAAAAGCCATTTTCTTGCGATATTGAAGACTACAGATCACGGATTCGGCCTGAATCTATTCTTCAACGATGATTAAGTCCATTAAGCACCGATTTGGGCAAATTTATTCTGGGTCTATTTTTGGAATATTTCAAAGGGGTACCATCACAGATTTCGAGCTATTTTTCCGAAATGCCATTTTCTTTCGATTCTCGAGGCTATAGATCACGGAATCAGGCCGAGGCTATTCTCCACAGATAATGAAGTCTATTGATCCTATTCTCCATTGATGATAAGTCCATTAAGCACTGATTTGGGCCAATGTATTTTCGGATGACATTTCGTAATTTTTTGGGCGACGAAAGGCCATTTTCTTGCTATATTGAAGACTACAGATCACGGATTCGCCCTGAACCTATTCTTCAACGATGATTAAGTCCATTAAGCACCGATTTGGGCAGATTTATTCCGGTCAATTTTTGGCATATTTCAAAGGGGTACCATCATAGATTTAAGGCGATTTTTCCGAAATGCCATTTACTTTCGATTCGGGAGGCTATAGATCACGGAATCAGGCCGAGACTATTCTCCACTGATAATGAAGTCTATTGATCCTATTCTCCATTGATGATAAGCCCATTAAGCACCGATTTGGGCCAATGTATTTTCGGATGACATTTCGTAATTTTTTGGGCGACGAAAAGCCATTTTCTTGCGATATTGAAGACTACAGATCACAGATTCGGCCTGAACCTATTCTTCAACGATGATTAAGTCCATTAAGCACCGATTTGGGCAGATTTATTCCGGGTCAATTTTTGGCATATTTCAAAGGGGTACCATCACAGATGTAAGGCGATTTTTCCGAAATGCCATTTTCTTTCGATTCTGGAGGCTATAGATCACGGAATCAGGCCGAGGCTATTCTCCACTCATAATGAAGTCTATTGATCCTATTCTCCATTGATGATAAGCCCATTAAGCACCGATTTGGGCCAATGTATTTTCGGATGACATTTCGTAATTTCTTGGGCGACGAAAAGCCATTTTCTTGCGATATTGAAGACTACAGATCACGGATTCGGCCTGAATCTATTCTTCAACGATGATTAAGTCCATTAAGCACCGATTTGGGCAGATTTATTCCGGGTCAATTTTTGGCATATTTCAAAGGGGTACCATCACAGATTTCGAGCGATTTTTCCGAAATGCCATTTTCTTTCGATTCTGGAGGCTATAGATCACGGAATCAGGCCGAGGCTATTCTCCACAGATAATGAAGTCTATTGATCCTATTCTCCATTGATGATAAGTCCATTAAGCACCGATTTGGGCCAATGTATTTTCGGATGACATTTCGTAAATTTTAGGGCGACGAAAGGCCATTTTCTTGCGATATTGAAGACTACAGATCACGGATTCGGCCTGAACCTATTCTTCAACGATGATTAAGTCCATTAAGCACCGATTTGGGCAGATTTATTCCGGGTCAATTTTGGCATATTTCAAAGGGGTACCATCACAGATTTAAGGCGATTTTTCCGAAATGCCATTTACTTTCGATTCGGGAGGCTATAGATCACGGAATCAGGCCGAGACTATTCTCCACTGATAATGAAGTCTATTCATCCTATTATCCATTCATGATAAGCCCATTAAACACCAATTTGGGCCAATGTATTTTCGGATGACATTTCGTAATTTTTTGGGCGACGAAAGGCCATTTTCTTGCGATATTGAAGACTACAGATCACGGATTCGGCCTGAACCTATTCTTCAACGATGAATAAGTCCATTAAGCACCGATTTGGGCAGATTTATTCCGGGTCAATTTTTGGCATATTTCAAAGGGGTACCATCACAGATTTAAGGCGATTTTTCCGAAATGCCATTTTCTTTCGATTCTGGAGGCTATAGATCACGGAATCAGGCCGAGGCTATTCTTCACTGATAATAAAGTCTATTGATCCTATTCTCCATGGATGATAAGCCCATTAAGCACCGATTTAGGCCAATGTATTTTCGGATGACATTTCGTAATTTTTTGGGCGACGAAAAGCCATTTTCTTGCGATATTGAAGACTACAGATCACAGATTCGGCCTGAACCTATTCTTCAACGATGATTACGTCCATTAAGCACCGATTTGGGAAGATTTATTCCGGGTCAATTTTTGGCATATTTCAAAGGGGTACCATCATAGATTTAAGGCGATTTTTCCGAAATGCCATTTACTTTCGATTCTGGAGGCTATAGATCACGGAATCAGGCCGAGGCTATTCTCCACTGATAATGAAGTCTATTGATCCTATTCTCCATTGATGATAAGCCCATAAGCACCGATTTAGGCCAATGTATTTTCGGATGACATTTTGTAATTTTTTGGGCGACGAAAAGCCATTTTCTTGCGATATTGAAGATACAGATCAGATTCGGCGTGAACCTATCTTCAACGATGATTAAGTCCATTAAGCACCGATT